>CM063246.1:4141836-4810549 GCA_032158295.1 Pycnopodia helianthoides | reverse complement strand
AGGACCCAATTTCATAGAGCTGCTTAAGCACATAAAAGCAGCTGAGCACAACAAAACCTTGCTTAACAGAATAAGGTTACCAGCCGAAATACCATGTCATGTGTACAGTCTGGAACTGGTATCCTGCTTATTTTTGCTTAGCAGAAAAGTGTTAAGCAAGATTTTCTGCTTAAGCAGCTCTGTACAATTAGGTCCAGCGGGGATTTGTGTGGAGGGTTTGAAACTTTCCTCCCCCTCACCGACATTGTTTTTTTTCTTTGTCAGCATTTTTGAGCCCCAGTTGGCAAATGAGGCACCAAATCAAGTAGAAAATGTTTATTCAGACTCAAATTCAGTCATTCTACCGACTACAAATCTTTATTTTGTCCACATCTCTGAATACAGTGGGGTCCCCTACCATGCACACAAGTCTGTCTTGAAGTAGCGCCTGGAACCTAGACCCCCTTGCATTGGCTGCCATCGCTGAGGACAAACAACGGTGACGTGCATGTGCGCCCGTACGAGCCGCGCACACTGCCTAACTCTCAGCCAATGATAGGTCTTCATTGACCTCAGTGAGGACTCTGTTTGGGCTTCTGACGTCATGTGCAAGGGGTCTATTGGTAGGCAGCGAGTTGGCAAACTGCCTTCCATACACCCCCATCCCCCCCCCCCCTGCCCCCCAAAAAGTAAATGCCAGTCTGCAGATTAGCTTCCATACACCCTCCAGAAGAATAGGCTTTTAAATGCAGCCATAATTTAAAACAAATTTGAAGAAGACAGCAACAATTGTTTTGTTTTCAGGAAAATTACAATATTACATGTTTTCTTCTGTAGTTAGTTTCTAGATTCAAACATGAATAGACTACCATGGTTAACGCTTTAAAGGGCCATAGCGGCCACAAGCGGCTTGCACCAAAATGCCCACAGCGGCCGCAAGATCTGACCTACTTCCACTCCACCAACAAGGTCAAAGTATTTAAAGCTCATGACCTGAATTAACATTTTCCAATGCCTCCCATGTTAACATAGTATCTATGTTCCGAAAACAAAACTGACTTTCGGTTTCATAATATTATTATTAGAGGCACATGGGGGGCATGACGCCAAGGAAGTCAAGTTTTCTTTTGTCAAAGTACCCAGGACCAGGGCCAAATTTCATAGAGCTGCTTAAGCAGAAAATATTGCTTAACAATTGCCTGCTTAGCAGAAATGAGCAGGATACCAGTCATAAATTGTACATGTAACATGGTAGTTTGGCTGGTAACCTTATTCTGGTAAGCATAATTTTGTCGCGCTTAGCTACTTTTTGTGCTTAAGCAGCTCTATGAAATTGGGCCCAGGGCCAAATGTCATAAGCACAAAATTACGCTAACCAGAATAAAGTTACCAGCCAAAATACCTTGTCACATGTACAATTTATGACTGGTATCCTGCTTCTTTTTTGCTCAGCAGAAAATTGTTGAGCGATATTTCCAGCTTAAGCAGCTCTATGAAATTGGGTCAGTGACAAACGAGAGGGGGCCAGGGAAGGCGCTCTTTCAAGGAGCTGCACAACAAAAATTATGCTCACCTGAATTTGGTTACCAGGCAAAATACCGTATTACATGTACCATCTGTGACTGGTGTCCTGCATATTTTTGTACTTAGCAGAAACTTGTTAAGCAATGTTATATTTTGTTGGACAATGGATTTGATGGACAAGTAGCAACTTGTACTAAACTGCTTTTGGAATACCGCCAAGAATCAGTTTCAGAAATACTAGTGCGATGAATACACATTTTACAAAGTGAAGTAAAACGCATGCATCTGCATTTACAGGGGTTATCACAAGTTATTGCCGAAATTCTAGGAAGTTTGTTGAAATGATAACATTTTCACCTGCTTGTAACACCTGGGGGGGTTCCAGGGCCCAATTTCATAAAGCTGCTGAAGCAGAAAAGCTCGCTTAACATTTTCCTGCTCAGCAGAAATGAGCAGGATACCAGTCACAGACGGTACATGGGGCGTGACATTTTGGCTGGTAACCATATTCTGGTAAGCATCTTTTCGTTGTGCTTACCTTCTTTTTTATGTGCTTAAGCAGCTCTATGAAATTTGGACCAGATCTCAAGGGCCTCTGGGAGCAGCACTACAAAGATAGCTCAAAGAGCAGGATTTCTTTGTATCCAAAGAAAATAACAGCTATTTTTTTGTTCCACCGGGCCGACACAAAACTAAGTCTGAATTCAGATTTGAAGTCTGATAATTTCTCATCCCTGAATCTAAAGAAGGGCTCCAAGGTCAACTTCAGTTTTGTGATTCACTCATTTTCCCAATAGATAGAGTCCTTATATGAAGATGGGGATAAGATTACAAGTCTCAAACCTTATGTTAAAGGAACATTACAGAATTGGTTTTTGCCAACAAAACAGTCGCTGGCAGTGTAAGCACTTTACGTAATCCACCATATACATAAACTGACAAACCTGTAGAAGTTTGAGATCGATTGGCCATCTGGGTCACGGGAAAAATAGTGAAAAACCGATTACACATTTGCATGAAATCGTATAGATTCAACAAATGAATAAAACGCTCACTGAGCGATAAACTCCAATCGGAAAATTAGTTTATTCATTTCTCATCAAATATGGCATTTCAGACAGAAATATTTCAAGGGATGTTTTCTACTATCATCATCCTTAGACCATGTTTTATGTAAATTTGTGTAAATTTTACAAGTTTTTTTTTACCAATTCTGTAATGTGTTGAGATAACCAAGTGAGAAGACTGGTCTTTGACAATTACCAAAAGTGTCCAGTGTCTTTAAGACAATGGCTGGATTACATAAGAAGATACAGGGCATTCCTTGAGATGGTATATTAACAAATAGCAGGTCAAAATCTTGATTTTGTGGTACACGTTTATGCATGCTTGTTAATAATAATAATAACACTTGGTTCTCATATAGCGCTTTATCACATCCCAATGGGCGTACCAAAGCGCTCAGTAATTTTTCCTGCAAAGGTGTGTGGAGCAAGGTATGTGTGTTACAATAGACTGTGGAAGTCTCGCGCGTTATCGAGCAATGAGACCACTTAAAGTGCACGAGTTTGTTCCCTAATAAAGCAAAGTGCGTGGGATCAAAGTGGTCCTAAAAATGTTCGACTACGCGCGAGATTCGCATGGTTTATTGCCTCATATTCAGAGCATGTCGGCCAGGATTCTTCCTCAGGGATGGGATTTGCACAATTTGAAAATTCCAGCTCGGTGGCCTGGGTTACCCCCCCCCCCCCCTTAGCCTGGGTTACCCCCCCCCCACCCCCTAATTCTAGACCCTGAACCTCCCAAGATGTTACAATTTATGAAGACACTGTGCGTCACCAGAAATACAAAACTACTGGTTTGGACACAACGCAGAATGTTTCTTTCTCCCTTTGGTGACTACCTTACCTCTTTTTTAGAAAAACTGAAGGCTCTAGAAGATTCTCCAGAAGTTCCTAGAAACAGGAAGAATCCTGAGAAATCAAACAAGTCCATGCGTTTTGCCGTTTGTTATTTATGGTGAGAGTTCGCCTCCTGACGGATCTACAATGTATCATGAGCTCATGTTAAAGTCACAAACCTTGTCCAGATAAAAACATGTGATCTGCTGTACAGTGCGCCCTCTACGGTTTGCCCAGGAGAGGCCATTTTTGCAGGGGGGTCATGGGAAAAGGTCAACAAGGTCATCTCCCAGTGCCCGCATATTGCGACCTAAATTGTGTAAGTTCATTCATGATTTGCAAAAGCAGCAAGGTTGTAGTTTTCTGTTTTTGCGGCATAGGATATTATTTTTGGTGAGGTTGGTGAATATTTTTCACAATCATGTCGGCCATTGAAAGGTCCAACACTGCCCTTGGGTCGCTGAGTTGATTTCTTTTCGTTGACCCCTTTTGAATTGGAGGGCAAATAACCTCTCGAGGGTAAACAGCAGAGGGGGCACTGCACTGTGAATCGTCCGTAGTGCCGATGGTTCCTTCACAGCTCGTAGCGTAGGTAGCTCTTGAGTTTGTTCGGTAGAGGGAGCTGCCGTAGGCATGCTTCAGACGCAGTCCTGGTTCGGATCGATTCCCGGCAGCATTCTTGTAAGCTGGGAACTACGAGAAACAAACAATGAATAAAAAGTAAAAACATTTGCATATTCAATAACCATGTGACTTTACAGCAATAATAGTCACTCAATATCATGACCGCCTTTAATATTGGCCCACTTCACCTGAAGTCATTGCCGAGATCAACATTGGTCAAATTCCCTGTGTGTTAAACTGCGGTTCAACTGAACACGCAAAAACGCTTTTACCAATAACCAAAGCTCAAGCATGTTTCTGGTTGGGGTTGCCAAAATGCACCCATTGTTTGCGATTATATCAGGTGAATTGACCCCTCACACAACGCGCAGTGCTCTTACACGTGCCTCTTCTGTCCGCCATTTTGGATTCAAAATGTACACAAGAGGAACTGACTCCCAAAATGGTGGATATGGTAGATTCCCAATCGTTGTTCCGTGTTGTTCAAGGGGTCAATAGGGTTAATTAACCGCAGCATTCACAAACAGGGCCCATGCTAAGCAAAACTTAGCAGGACACCAGTTAAAGACGATGCATGTGACATGGTACTTTGGCTGGTAACCGTAGTCTGGTAAGCATAAATTTGTTGTGCTTAGCTACTTTCTGTGCTTAAAGCAGCTCTATAAAATTGGGCCCATGAAATAATGGAACTGCCGCACAGCGCTTGGTTCCTTCCATTCATGGTGATTGGGGTATGAAGTTCAAAGACTGATTTGAACAAAAGTATTATTTTTGCCATGTGATTTAAATTAGGAATTCATACAGTTACAATTGATATTCATAGGTGTTTTCTTCGATCTCATTTGGGGGAGGGGGGGGTAAGGGTTCTGAGCAGGCGGTTCAAGCCCCACCCCCTCTGGTTTCAAGTGAATCTACAAAAGAAAACCACATGCATCAAGACTGAATATTTGTTACCATAAACGAGTTGCACAAGCCGGACTTGTTTTGACGTGCCGTACACATCTACAATGCCATAGAATGGACAGTTTGGTTTGGCGTCTTCCATTACCGAAGCACCTTGATCCTCCCCATTGATTATAAAATGCATATAGGCTGTGTCGTTGATAATGTTATACGTCACTCCGATTCTGCTCCCTACTGATGTTGCAAAGTACTGCTGTTTGCCCGACATAAGACCAGCCTCCATGTCAAGGGCTATGAAGTCGTGCACGAGGCAGTGTTTCGGGATCTCCGAACAGCCGATCTTCAGCACATTCCCGCTGTCCTTTATGAAGTCGCTTTTGACGACGGTTCCCAGCTCAGTTGCACCCTGTCTGTCCTCCTGCACCTTATTGTGGTACTTCGTGATGGCGTAAATCCACGACTTTCCCATATTGGTCAGGTCGGGCATGGAGTACTGGGGGATTGTGGGAGCCGAGCTGACTCGCTGATGCCTATCGTAAGTACAGTCGGCGAAGCGTGACGTCAGCTCCGAGATTCCGTCCCCGTGTCTGTTAACTTTCAAGGAGGCGGGGTGGTGCTGGGTTAGGCCACATCGCAGGTGACCGCTCCAGCCGGGTTCCTGCTCCTCGATCTCGACCAAGAATAGCTCCCCTGGTTTCAGGGGTCTGTCGGTGAACGTTATGGCATTGGCAAAGCTGGCCGAGCGCCGGGCCACCTGGTTGTCAGTGCGAAGTTCAATGTTGACACCACGGTTCTCATGGAAACGTACCAGAGGCATCGCAGGGGCTCATCTTTTGATACCTTCACAGATGATAGTGTATGGTCATCTGCTGAGCAACCTGGAGGAAATACACAAGAAGTTAAATTGATTTTGTTTATAATTTGCGATCTCAAGAATCCTTTTAGAAAGAGATGCAAAGCTCCTTGGTTCTATCTGGTGTCGGGTTTCAAGAGAACCCATGTTTTGTTTTTGTCTTTTAGGGGCAAACAAAAGGCAAATGCCATCATAATAGGTCTATGACTAGTGAACAGTTCTTCAAACCTTACTGCCTTTGCCATTTTTACCTTCATGTGACTTCAATTCTCTGATATCCTCCTCTATATGTCACTCCGTGTCACCAAAATTGATTGCCCGTAGATGAAATTGGTAAGCCTGACCCAGCGAAAAGCTGGGCGTCCCACTCAACAGTCCTTTTCCATTGTTCTCAGGATGACAAAATGCAAAAGAAACAGTTCACGGGACACCCACTATCACTATCACAGTAATCACGTCAATAGCTATTCTAGTCATTGTGAAATCAACAACCTTGCGATTGCAAGTCCTGCAGTCTAACCACTTGACTGTTGTGATGGTGCAAATAATAGTAATACTTCAAAATTACAATTTTATTTAGCATTATTTATACTGTTTTTTTGACAATATGGTTATGATGCGAAAAAAAGTGACAGTCTGGTTTTTCATCATTAAGCTCTTTTGTCTATTTAGTATTTTTTGAACAAGATAAAAATAATAAGTAAAATGTAAACCATTCTACAAATGATAGTGAGTGGCAGTATAGTATAGTGATGCTTGATAGGCCCATAGAGCATCAGCAAGCACATGCTCTTGTATGATGGTCAAAATATAAATTGAATTGAACATTCCCAATTAGCAGATAAAGTTAAAACGTCTAACTCTAAAAAATATTTTTGTTTTGTTATTCCCAGACTGCCGGAGAGAGAAGGGTATCATTCAAGCTCAAATAAACTAATTTAATTCACATATTCTAAAAGTAATTTAATTAATTTACCTTTTTAATGTTGAAACTCTCATTTGATACCAGATAATATCAAATTTTGTGGGTGAAAACAACAAGACACACGTGACGAAAATAACGATTGAAATGTCTGCAAAACAACATTAAAAGTCCGTCTCACTGTCATCATTAGCATATGAAATGTCACACCGCCCTCAAGTGTCAGAATAAAGAAGATGACCCTGTGAAACGGCTGTATTGTATCTTGACCTCTCGGATACCAAGTGCGAAATGAGCAATGCAGGGCACCACCCGGGGATCTTTTGTTTCCAAAACGGCGGTTCACCATGCAACTTTGTTTTCCTGGTCTTAGTTTGTTCGACTTCAACTGGCAATTTCCTGAACAAGATAAGCAGTCTGCACTTCGTTTTTAGCTGCAATTACTAAAATGTTCGTTGCGAAAAGTATAGCTGCGGAGCATAAAGATCTCATTCACGATGTAGCGTATGATTTTTATGGACGTCGGATTGCAACTTGTTCCACAGATCAAAGTGTGCGGGTAAGGCAATCCTTTATTGTTTAAACAGCGCCACCTATCGTTAAAAACAATCTATAACCAGAACAAATCTTTTAACAAACCAGGAACTGTTAAACTTTACTATAGCTGTTCTTGCTCTTAATCTCAAAGACTGGTCGTCTTTTTTTTCCGTCACTAAAGAAATGGGCACTTCATTATTATTAGTTTACTTGACCTTATTTCAAGTTTTATGCGGGTGTAATTGTGGTGCCCCCCAAAACATTGCAAACAACTGCCAAAAATTGTCATTATTTTGTTAAGGCCACATTTTTGAAATGACATGAGGCTTTTTTTCATTTTTCATTATTCATTATTTTTTCGTAGTATAAGAAGCTTCTTCAACGACCCACAATTCAATGCGCGCACGTGTGTACACGGCACTATGTGAAGCGCATTCCACGGGTTTGCGCAATCTGCATATTGCGCACACTTTTGCAAAATCGGCCGCTTGAACTGCCAGTATAAAGAGCGCAAACTGAAGATTGCGCACAATTTGCAAGGTCGGGCAGATTAACTACCAAATCTGCAGAGCGCAAACTGCAGTTTGCGCGCAATTTTGCCTAATTCGTTGTGCAAATCCGTTAATTGCGCTCAACACATGAACGATCGTGGACGTATTCGTCAATCGTGTCGAAATAAAAAAATACCGCGAAATAAAAAAACTTTCCGACCTACCGACCCAATTTTAATTACATAATCGGAAACAGAACTCTTTTATTGTTTGGCCTGAATTGAAACTTGAAAATTTGTGATGCAGAGTCTTTTTTGTGGAAATAATGAAATTATTGGAAAATAATGAAATTTTTCGGCGGTAGCTTTCAGAGCATGCGGGCGGTGGACGCAAATCTATAACTTTCATTCTCATGGCCTAATACATACATACAAGCATTTTCATTAATTTGCACAAAAAGGCACTTCATCACTGAAAGCAAGTTTCAAATCAACAATGTTTTAAAAACACTATAGGCCGAGTATAGTATTACTGTATAACCAGTCCTCCAGTATTAACTATTATCACTAATTAGATGAGGTTCGTTCCTCTATCGTCTCCACGAACCTCATACTGAGTCAAATTTCAAAGAGGCATGTACAAAATTCTATTCGAAAATTTTTGCCCTTCACGTTTGCATGCCTACACTCCCCTACAGATCTTTTTTGAAACTAGATCTTCCCAAATTTAGGCTCTATGTGTTCTTTGTACTCTCATTGACAATGATTGAGAGTTGCACGGGTCCAGAAAATCCACTCCACAAAAAGAAATTGCAAAAAATCATTAAATTCACACCGTTATTCAGCATTCTCCTCTTTCGGTAACAGATATGGCTGCTTCCACAGGTAATAAATCAATGGTATGCTGCGCCCCATGAAGCCTGGACTTCCTGCAGGCAAAATCTGTACACCATTTAATAGTAGAAAACAAACAAAAAGCTTTCAAGTCTTTGAGTTTTCACTGTGAAATATTTATCCACTTTTTTAAAGTGGTATTATTATTTTTCGAAGCTGCGGGTTTCTACGAAGTGCATTCACATCCCTGAAGTGAATTTTCAGTCATGGAAGTTGTTTTTTTTCTCTTTCTGTTTCCCTTTCTTATTTCCCACCATTTTTGTGAAAAGTCAGTACACACACAACATATGCATAAAAAACATTTCCATTACATTGCACTACTTTATTAATATTGGACCACTCAAAATTGTCAGTTTTTATACAACAGGGGACTTTTGGGACGCTAGGTGTAGTATTATGGAAATACAATAAGCCAGACCATGATGGAATAAAGAGCATGAGGACACATGAGCTTAGTGGACGTTGCCATGATAGAAGTGTTATTCATATGACCTCTGACCTACCCGCAGCGTGCATGCGCTACAGACTTATCTACTACCACAACACTAGGTGGCAGCAGACTCACCAGGTAAATCCATTGTTCTCGGCAAAGTGCACAAGCTTAGAACTACGCTAAACAGTGGAATTTTACCTGGTATGTCAGCTGCCACCAAGAGTTCAAAAAGTCTCCCATTGTCAAAGTAAACAGTAAACAAACAATTTGTAGGAAAAAGTGCAAATGTTTCACTCATGGTGATTTTTTTTAATTTATCCACATGTGATTTTTTTCATAATGAGTGAAAGTTTTTGAGATTTGTTTATTTTGTTGGTGCAGGTATGGGACCTGGGGGAAGATGGTGAATGGTTCTGCACATCTTGCTGGAAGGTAAGACTAGTCAATAAAACAACATTGCCTGTATGAAAGGTTTAATAATCAGCCTTGAGGAAAAGACTAACTAGTCATACTGGAAGGTAAGACTAGTCAATAAAACAACATTGCCTGAATTTATGGTTTAATAATCAGGCTTGAGGGTAAGACTAACTAGTCACACCGGAAGGTTTGCTATGACTGAATTATTTCTTTTGTGGGTATTTTGTTATAAGTAGAAAAGTATATTAAGATGACTGATACCTAATTACAGACTTTGTACTTGTAAAGTTACCAGTATGCATGCTATGTCAAGTTCAAGGTGTTAGCCAGGAGTTGGTAAAAGGGTGATAAATTTTGCTGGAAATTTTAAAACTGGCTGTCCAAAGCATTCACTTACAATACATTTACATGTAAATGACAGATAAAACAGGGTGTCCAAATTCAAAACAGGGTGTCCAAAAGACACCCAGACACCCCTCTGGCTAACACTATGGTCAAGTTTATCAAGGAAGTCGAACCTAGACCGTCGTGTCGGAAGAGAAGACTAAATCCGCTGAGATATACTTTCATTCATCAGCTTTGCTCTGCAGAATCACTCTTCATAAATAAACCCATTTCTTAATTCTGTATTTTTTTTCTTCTTAACTGTATCGCAGCATCACAGTGGTTCTGTATGGAGGGTAACCTGGGCCCACCCAGAGTTCGGTCAGGTGCTGGCCTCCTGCTCATTCGATCGAACTGCAGTCATATGGGAAGAAATTGGTGAGTCCTGTCTTTATACTCAGGGAAGGCCTGGAATTACACGGAGGCCATGGTGGCCTCTGTTGCCCCTGGTCTTGGCCTCTGTTGCCCCTGGTCTGGGCTCTGTGCCCCTGTTGGCCTCTGTTGCCCCCTGGTCTTGGCCTCTGTTGCCCCTGGTCTTGGCCTCGGTGCCCTTTTAAAAGTTTCCCATATACTTTAAGATTTTCCAATGGAAGTGCCCTTTGAAAAATGAAAATTGCCTTGCCCTCTCAAAAATGAAATTCCAGGCCTGTTAGGCCCAAACATATGTGGTGTCTGAAAAAAAAGAGGCTGCAGGTTCAAATCCTGCTTCAGTCAATTTTTCTCTGTTCCCAAAAGTTGATTTATATGTATCATGAACAGCCGTCATATGGGAAGAAGTTGGTAAGTCCTGTGTTTATACTCAGGGCAGGCCTGGAATTACACAGAGGCCATGGTTTCTGTTGCCATGGTCTTGGCCTTGGTGCCCTTTTTAAAGTTTGCCATGGAGGCCATGGTCTCCTTTGCCCCTGGTCTTGGCCTCTTTGCCCTTTTAAAAGTTTGCCATAGACTTAAAGGCAGTGGATACTTTTGGTTATTACTCAACAAATACATTCCCATAGAAACTTACTTGGTAAGGAGCACCTGAGAGCTGCTGATGGTATAAAATGTTCTGAGAAGCGACTCCCTCTGAAGTAATGTAGTTTTTTGAAAGAGGTAATTTCTCACTAAAATATTTGAAATTGAAAAGGCTTCAGGCATGAAGCTTTTCTCAGGCATTTGGAAGCACACAGTTCTATGCAACAAGGCAACAAGGGTGTTTTTTTTTTTCCATTATTTTCTTGCAACTTCAATGACCAACTGAGCTCAAATTTTCACAGGTTTGTTATTATATATGTTAGGATACACCAAGTGAGGATACTAGTCTTTGACAATTACCAATTTAAGTCCATCCTGCCTTTAATGGTTTTTTCAATGGTAGTGCGCTTTGAAAAATGAAATTCCAGGCCGGTCAGACTTTGTCACAAATGAAACCTCAAAGCACTGATCGGCAACAGGTGGCGTCTCTCTGCCAACACATTCATGGAGCAAAAAGCGCATGGCTTGGTCATGCAGTACGGCCGGGTGGTCTTGCAGCAGCATGCTTGAGACCCACTTGGACACCGTCGCGGGGTTGGAAGACCAAAACTCCGCTGGATCGACGGCCTCACCAGGTGGAGTGGCTTCAGCGTTGCTGAACTAACTGCGGCAACCCTAGAGCGACGCAAAATCACCCCTGCACCAGCCACACAACCCAGGAGAAGTGGACGGTTGTTGCGTCAACGGGCAGTAGCCTACGACGTTTGATGTGTGTGTGTGTGTGTGTGTGTGTTTAGGCCCAAACATATGTACTGTCTGAAAAGAAAAAAAGAGGTTGCAGGTTCAAATCCTGCCCCAGTCAATTTGTCTTCGTTCCCAAAAATTGATTTATATGTACTTGGTTTCTTTTGGGTGTATTACTTGATTAAACAAAAAAGTAACAGTCAATTTCCAAGTTTGTTACTCGATATTGGAAATAAAAAGATAGTGACAAACTAGGGAGACCGCTAACATAGGGCTAGATAGCTCAGTCGTTGGAGCGCCAACACGTTAATCTAGAGGTCGCAGGTTCAAGTCCCGCTCTAGTCAATTTGTCTTTGTTCAACCCAAAATTATTATTTAAATAAAAATTGATGTTTTTTCAATGTAACTCATTGTAATTAGCAGTTTCATACATCTTTCTAGTTGTCCTAGTTCTTTGTTGAGTCAACAGGGACTATTATTATAAATGAAGATCTACTTTTAACAGCAAAATAATAATTAGCTTAGCACAAAATATTAGCTGGGTTTTTTTTTTCTCAATGTACTTTCTGTGATGCTTCTTATCTCTTTAATTTTTTATTTTTTATTTTTTTCAGTTGGTGAATCAAATCCAACCCACAAAAGTCAGAGTCACTGGGTAAGTACTGTATTTTTATACAAACCATTTGTAAATAAGTAAAGTGTTAAGAAAATTATTCCCGAAAGAAAGGTTTTTTGTTATAGGATTACCTGGGCCAAATTTCACAGAGCTGCTCAAGCAGAAAGTATTGCTTAACAATATCCTGCTAAGCAGAAATGAGCAGGATACCAGTCACAAATTGTACATGTGATATGGTAGTTTGGCTGGTAGCCTTATTCTGTTAAGCATAATTTTGTTGTGCTTAGCTACTTTTTGTTCTCAAGCGCCCAGGTAGTAGTTAAAAAGCAGGACAGTTCTTTTCAGAACTGAGAAGTTTCCCGTATTCCGAAAATCTACTCAGCGGTAGTAGAACAAATATAGCAAGACAAGTTCTCTAATGAACAAAATCTACACAGCAAAGTAGATATACATTAAGTAGTATGCATAAGAACATTCCCAACATAAGAACATTCAACATTCCAAATGATGCTGTTTTTTTACTATTCAGATCAAACGAGCTGCACTGGTCGACAGCCGAACTTCCGTAACAGATGTCAAGTTTTCCCCGCGCCATCTTGGCCTTCAGCTGGTAAGACTAGCAAAGTCTAAATTTGATGGAGTCATATATTTGTGGAGCACACGTTTCTTGCCACTGCAGATATAGGATACCAACCATTTGTAAAAGAATTTTTATGAGAGTTTTCCTGACTCACAAGGCTGAGGTGAGGGCAACACGTAACTGATTTGGGCCGTCGACACGTTGTCACCTACTCCTGGGGCTGAAACAGGGTTACCCCCCTCACAGTCATCTGTAAGGATGTAGGCATGGGTATCATCCACTAGGAGCCTGGCTGGTAGAGCAGAATGCTGTCATCTCGCTTAATGTGGATGGATTTGTACATTCTTGTGAAAATACGCGACAGTCGTTTAATGTAGACATTGTGTTCAGCTGAAGCTTTCAAATGCAACTTTGATTATATTTTTTTATTTTTTATTTTGCCAATACTTCAGCATTGCGTTGACAAAAACCAGTCGATGACCCCAACTTTAAGGAAACAAGCGTCAAGACCAGGACCCGAACCCACACTGGGTGGGGTGGCATGAGTGGCTAGTGCATTAAGCGCTCACCTCTCACTAATGTGGCCTTGGTTCGATTCCCGGCCTTTGGCCATATGTGAGTTGAGTTGTGCGTTGGTTCTCATCTATGCCAGGAGGGTTTAGCTCACAAGGATCTCTGGGGTTACAAACAAATCAAACACTTTCAATCTCTAGCTCTGCTCCGTGGTCCAATATGGGTCGATGTGGCTTGCTGCCATAAGGCGCCTTTGCATGCCTGCGGCTCAAACCTGTTGTAGCTTCGTCCTTTGCAATTCAGCTCCTCAGCTGCGAGTCATTAAGAGTACCCTCTCAAATTATTCATAATGCTCTGTTGACCAGAACATCAGAACTTTGTTATCTGCTTCACTTAATGTTCTGTTTTCTTATAAAGCACTGTGGTACCAAGTGTAAGAGCGCTCTATCAATGCGCGTCAGTGTTATTGTTATTAACTTCAGGCCAGTATTGAAGACCTACAATCATGGTCATATCTCGTTTTGGCCCCTGGCCCCTGTTCAATTGTTACCTCTCATTGTGCGGTCTGCACTTCGGCTTGGGTTAACAACATTGAGCGAATGGATGGGGGAGAGTATGTTTATTGTCAGGTGGCCCAAGCATTTTGGCCGGGATTGTAGATATTTTTCCAATTTACTGTCAGTATCACACTACTCCACGATTTCTTCGGTCCACACTTGACATCACACACCTGAATGTTTCCCCGTGTAAACAAAGTTCTGGGTCAAAAAGCATTCAGTGTAGCTGGGCCGATGATTTGGAACAATCTTCCTCCTGTCATTAGGGAATCTGTTAGTTTATCTCTATTTCGTCTAGCTCTTAAGACTCTATCCATGTTCATTTTTATTATGTGCGCTATGATCTTGATGGAATAGCGCCTTATAAGTTGTATTCGGTTTGCGGTAACGCCATACGTGTATATCTACTTTGCTGTGTAGATTTGTTCTTTGTTCTTCTAGAATATATACTGATACCTCACCATGCAATGCCTCAAAACCCATATAGAATTTGACTTGCTATTTATTCTACTGCCTCGGGGAAGATTTTGGAATTTGGGAGACTACTTTGTACTAAAAAGAACTGTCCTGTTTATAAACTACTACCTGGACGGAAGTAGGAAATCAGCCGGGATTTCTACTTTTGCATTAGTGGATCGAGGGGACTTCTCGTTATTAACTTCGCTGCTGCGGAGTGAGTTCTTAATTGGTCTGAATGTTTTGACTAGTCTGCTCTAGTCATCATCAGGAGACTTATAAATTGTAACTGTTGTGTTGTGTTACATATGGGCTAAAATATTGTCAATCCTTCTTTTGTTCACGTTTTTTTCCAGGCAATGTGTTCAGGAGATGGGGTGGTACGTTTCTACGAAGCCAGTGACGTCACAAACCTAGCAATATGGAGTTCACAGGTAAAATTTCAAAAGTAACTTCACCTTACAAGAAGTAAGGTGTCGCCTCGGGTGCCAATTGTCCCCCTCAGGTGCAAATGGCACCCCTTGGGTGCACACAACACCATGGACCCCAATCACAGCGTGCAATAGATAGGTTGCAGTGTGACGTAAATACGGCATCTTTGCAGTTTAGAACAAACAGTTGTGCGTTTCGTGTGAGAACGGCGTGCAGCACGCGCGCATTTCACGAAACTCATTGCAGGATTGGTCAGTGAACAACGCGGCTGCGTTAATAAGTTGAGCGTTTGACGCACCTGCAAGCCAAAATGCAATTTGCCCGTAAAGATGGCGTCTACTGGGAACTATCTATTGTATAATGCAGGCCAGCCGTTGTACCCAAAAACAATCTGTCTACTTTTTTTATCATGGCCATGTATCATGCATGCATTTTGTATTGTTGTGCATGACGCATGGTGTCGTCTATGGTGCCATGAGTCAAAAGGAATGGGATAAAAAGTACACAATGAATAGTACCAAAACGCATGGCTTATGACTTGGGCCATGTAATGGTTTTGATTGATACATGTCATGTGACCTACAACCCTCCAATCAAATGACAAAGATGTACTTGAATGTTATAGAATTACGCGTAATCAACTCTTTGTCTCTGCGCTAAACTTAACAAGTTTTGATTTGGTTGGCCCTGCCAGGAGGAGATCCAAACCAAGTTGAACTGCAGCTGTCTATCATGGAACCCATCCAGGTAAAGTACTCTTTAAGAAACCCTCCACCTTGGTACCATTTTCCGAGTTGAGTTGACCAACCATAACTGCATGGGTTGTGCATGGTAGCACAACTGTGCACAGAAGTAACTGTATGTGCTCACTGTGTTGATGCATTCACCGCATGATATCAAAACCACAGTGGATGATGTCTGTATATGTGTAAAATGTGAGACCAAACCGGTTCTTCTCAGAGCCAACACTCCTCCCAAAAGAGATTTTACACATGGTTGTACCGCAGTACGTAGCTTTACTACTTATAGTTATTTTTTATGCTGAAAATTGTGCATAGTTTTTATACTATTTTCCTTCTGACTCACACAACAGATTTAGCCCAAAGTTTTCACATGTCTGTTTTTTCATGTATTATGCTTGATCACACAAAACATGAATGCTGTCTGCAACTATTCTTGCCAGCTCTACCAATCCTTTATAGAAACCTTCAAACCTGAAATGGAGGTACTTTGTTGTTTTGTAGGGTCCACCCTCCGATGATTGCTGTAGGAAGCGATGATCCAAGTCCGACAAGTGGTGGAAAGGTTCAAATTTACGAGTACAAGGAGAACGACAGGTGAGGCATTGTGGAATAATTAAGTTTATTTATTTATTTCATTACACATCCAACAGTCGGGATTAATAGGAATTGAGACAAAATGTTCAGTTTTAGATGTGGGAGGAAAACCCCAATGCAATCAGGTCACATGCAAGGCTCCGGTCTGAGGTGGGATTCGAACCGGAGTCCACAGAGGTGAAAGGCAGGGAAAGAAACCACTGTTTTACTTCTAAAATGGCGACGTGATGACGTCAATGCATAATAAGGTCTATAGGTAGTCATTTTTTAAATAAACTTTTCAGGAAAAAAGTGTGAGTTTTTGTAACCAAGGTCTTGTCCAACCTAATCATCGACACCTTGTTCCGTGTTTTGTGGGGCAGAAAGAAGAAATGGAATAAAACGGAGACCCTGATGAACATCACGGAGGCCGTCCACGATCTGGCCTTCGCTCCCAACATGGGCCGATCTTACCATGTCATCGCCGTGGCAACCAAAGATGTCCGCATCATGACCCTCAAGCCACTCAGGTAATTCTTTGGCTGTCAGGTGGGGCTTTCCGCAACCCATTTTTTTTATTGAGAATAGCAAGATACTTTTAAAGAAATACTGTTTGTTGAGAATAAACCAACATTTTCAGGATTCTATTTTTTAAGTGCCATGTGAACTGGACGCCACATTTTCTTCTCATTAAATTTAACATTCTAGAATGTTTCTGAACATCTATAACAAGACTCTGTAAAAAACAACAATTGAACATTTGATTCAAAATTCACAGAACATTTCAAGCGATTTTAGCTACGAAATTGAGCTTCAAGTATCAGTAGAATACACGATATTCCGTAGTGTTAGATTTTGTGAAAATGAGTAACGGAAAAATTTACATGTTTGATAATAATACTGTATTCTTATAATTTTATGAAGCACTTTATCACACCCCTAGGGGGCGTATCAAAGCCCTCATTATTTGTTTTTTCAATACAACAAGAGTGAAATCAAAATAGATTTTAAAAACAATGGATATAAAAAATAACCAAGCCTTTACAAGTAGGCCTATGACTATTAAAATTATATAAAAAATTATTACAAGGACTAGCAAGCTTAGATTAAATTTCAAAAAATAGAAATAGGGGACAATAAGGAAAAGGACAATTACAAAGCCGTAAATCCTATCAGTATGACGAAGATAACATGTATAACAAAGTATTTCTCCGCTCTGCAAAACACCTTTGCCGCACGCACCAATCGGAATGACGACTGGGTGTTTACATTTTGTAGCGGGATTCCAGTGTGTTGGACTTTTTCGCCAAAACCTGTGGACGCCCAGTCGGTTCGCTGTGATTGGTCAATGTATGAAGGGGGGGCGGAGCTTAATGGAATGATGGGTTGATATACCCAGCTTTAATGTTATTAGCCTTTTTTTTTTAGGTATGGTGTACACTGTATGAGTGCACTGTTTGTATGTGGGTGTAATGTGGACAGATATACCCTATCCAGATAGTGTCATAATCCCTTTTCACACGACAGCAATTTAGCAAGGGTCCCTTGCTGAATTTTAGCCCGGTTGCGAAATCTTACAAAATGCACCTCATGTGAAAGGACAGCAATGTTTATACGGTCCATAAAGGACGGCAAATTTTAGGAAGATTTCACTGTTGGACAGTCCAAACATTGTTGTCCTTTACAAGTTCAACTTGTAAAATTTCAAAACTATGCTCAAATTAAGCAAGGGACCCTTGTTTAAATTGCTGTCGTGTGAAAAGAGCTTTGATATGGTGTCCACCATACCTCAAAATGGCTTATTGTCAATGTGTGTGTGTTTTGTTCCCAGGCGCGATGCAAGTACAATGGGACCGATTGGATTAGATATCAAGCAGCCGGCACAGTTGGACCACAATAATCAACAGGTAGGCAACCAATCAAAAGCATTCTATTCAAATTAAATTGAGGTATTAAATGCATCAGGGTTGAGGAAGATTACTTATTTGTTTTACCCTTCAATGTCTCATGGCTTTACGAGTCCTGCAGGTAGAAATCCACCAGGCTGGGATGTGAACCCACGAGCCCTCTCACTCCAGAGTGGATATCTTAACCGCTGGAAGGCTGAGTTTGTCCGTTGATGAGGTGCCAGTTTGAATCCTGCCATTAGCAACAATTTAAAGACCACTTCAATCGTAATATGAACTCCATTTCTGACATGATTTTACAGGCCATTGAGGCACTAGATAACCGCAGAGAGACTGTTCATCTGAATAGGGAGAAACTGTGGATAAGGCGCCTCCAGATCATTCAACCCCATGGTCTGAACATCCAAGAAGGAAATGACCAACAACTCTTTGTCTTTGCCTTCTCATTTTTCCACAGATATCCCCCCTTTCTAGTCTGCCTCATTTACTGATTGATTACTTGTTCTCCCTCTTCCCACCTTTGTCTTTGGTGTTTCCAACCTCTTGTGGTTAAACCAGCCCTTCTCCCCACACCTGTCTACCCCCTCCCCTTTGTCTCCTTCATCAGTGTTCATCCCTTTCTTTTTCTTTGTGGTTCCTGCTTCTCTCTCTATTCATCTCTTTCCACTTAAACTGCTTCTGTTACTCCAGTATACCTTTTATATGCGTTGTGTTGTCATTTAGCCTTCCAGAAAGACTCTGCAAGGGTCAAAACATCAGTCCATAATTTTTTTTTACAATTTATAGATGGAACAAAGGGTATTCGTAAATACCCTAAACAGTTTATTCATTCTGATTGGTCGAGAGGAGATCACATGGCCATGTTTTAACATTTAGTGTAGACATGGTCAAAAGTGATGAAACTTACACGTGTTGGCGCGCCAGCTTATGCAGGCGCTAGTTTACACGTAATGCTACATATCGGTACTCAATGTGAAATCTATTAGTACACGCGCTTAGGTACAACAGTTGAGCTTCTCATGCACTTGGACCCTTCGCAAAATGGAGCCCAAGGATGTGACAGGAATTGAAAATTTACAGAAAAGTTTTACAGATTTTCCAATATTATTACGCTTTTTAACAAAAAGGGCATTTATTTATGGAAATAAAAGAAAAGTGACTCAGTCTTAAAACAGCCATAACAGGCTGCATACTCCCAAGGGAGCTGAGACGGTTTAAAGGAATTAAATAAATGGCCCAGTGACCGGGGGGGTTAATAATGTTGAAGCGCAATGAGCGTCACTGAGTGACGGATTTGAGCGCTATATAAGAAGCCACTATTATTATTTAAAAGCTTGCAGGGTCGTGGCTGTGCGATGGATGACCTTGCCTTTGGCTCGGTCCTTTATCAGGTTACCATTGTAATTGGGAAGGTTACCATTGTGAGGTTATCATTGATGCAGGGTCATGATTGACAGATGAGTCATCTGGCGAGTTGGTGTTTTGACCAATGGAAACCCTGGACTTGTGGTTGTCAAGGGAGTGGGGGCATGGTTTGCAGAGCTTTTTTTTTCTTTTCTTTTTTCTGTCGGCAAGCACGGCCTGCGGTAATAAAAGTAGCATTTGTTACACTCTGCTAGCCAACCTTTACTGATGGAAAATGTTTCCAATTCTACGGTCAAAGTGCCTTCAACTTCTTTGCACCTTCATTGGAATGACTTAACCAGTTCATATTCGCCAAACTGACTCTGTTCTGATTTTCAAGGGACTTTTAAAAGACTCACTTGATTGAATTTACATTTTTGTAACAGATTGCTTCAAACACATGTATTTCATTGTTTTTGTTAATGTTGCGCATAGAGGCTCCTGCATTATGTGCTTCATACATGTCTCATATTATGATTGTAAGTCTTAACAAGCTTCAGGAAACATACCAAGCTTAGAAATGTATAACATGCAATACGATTGATATTATTTCAAATTTCAATGGTACTGTAAAATACAGATCCACACGAAATTTTCCTCTTAGAACAACACTTTCCCATAAGAGTTTTATACATGGTTGTACCCAAGTTTACTAACTATAGTAACTATAGTTTTTCTCATGATTCAAACCATGCAAAGCTTCAAACATCACTCCTTCTTGCTATGTGAACAGGTATGGCGTGTGAGTTGGAATGTGACAGGCACCATCTTGGCCTCTTCAAGCGACGATGGACTTGTCCGCCTCTGGAAAGGTAAAACTCATGTATGCTGTTGTAGGTCGTTAAAGATAGGGTCATAGATTGGTTTGGTTCATCGTAATGCTGATTTATAGGCAAAATTATAAAGAATGATACGATACAATAAAAGTCACATGTGAAAGTTTCAGCTAAATACAGGGTCTACTTTCTGAGGAAACGGCCCAAAAATTGTCACAGAATTTTCACAAGAATGTCGAAAAACATCCGCGTTTAGCGAGGTGACAGTGGGCACCAACTGCATCTCTAGGCGCAGCATTCACAAACAGACACCCACCCTCAGAAGACCGAGAAACGATTCATGCGTGAATCATTGCTCAGATTCAAATTTTTGCAGGTAAAAATTATCCAAACCATATCACCGAAGGGAGTCCTTTGTTATTATTATTATTATTTTATTTTTTTGCCATAACAGTACAAAACAAAATACAAGACAATATACCCCGAGATGGGCAAGGGACAACAAAAGCAAATACATACTATGATCCGTAGATCTGTTGCCCCACATCTGGGGTACACAAAGAAATAAAAATAGATTTAAACATATAATATAGATTACAGTACATGCAATGAAAAAGCAGATAATTATACAAAACCAAAATAAATAATAATATCTAATTTATAAAACGAGAATAATAAGTAAAATAACAGTAAAAGTAAAGATAAACAAAGAAGTAATATACATGTATAAATAAATAAATAAATAAATAAACAAATAAACTTGTTAACAAATAAAAACGATTTAAATAAAAATGATATAAAATATTGCACAAGTGAATGGGCTAAAGTAGGCTATTAAAAGGGTTGATAAACAAATTTCCCCTGGAGAATTATACATGTAAAATAAATAAATAAAAACAAGAACAAATAAAATAGTACAAAATTTACAAGTAAGAAAGAGTAATACAAAAATACGGACAGAAAACCCTGCCCTCACTAAGAATTAATAATAAAAACTATTCAAGTTGATTCATGAGATTGGCAGACGGAATATCTAGTGATTTGAGAACTGTGGAAGGAATAGCAGTAGGCAATTACGAATGTTATATGGTAAACTAGACCTAAGTTGGAAAAATGAGACAGACAAAGCAAAGCATTACGACGAATTGACAGAGACGACCAATTAAGGGACTTAAGTCTATCGGGGTAAGACATCTCACCCATCCTCTGCCCAAGAATAAATCGAGTAGCACGTTTTTGTACCCGTTCAAGGGCCTGAGTCTGGAGAGATGTATGAGGGAGCCATGCTGGCATACCATATTCTAAAATAGGGAGAACTAGAGATTTATAAAGACAGAACTTGGCTGAAACAGAAGAATTGACAGCAATGGTCTTAATGAGGCCCAATGTTCTGTTGGCATGGTCATGACAATAGAATCGGCCAGGTGTGTACTGCATGATGCAACTGGCTTTGAAGACTGGCAGAAATTGGAGAAAATCTGATGGGAAAACACCATACAATCTGGCTTCCTGAGCAGCAAATCCATCAGAAAAACAACCATTCTGATCAGCAACCACTAATCTTCCATGTGGTATCAAATTTATACTACTTAGAGGGCTGAAGACAGCAACATTTATCAAAAATGGGAGAGCCAAACACAGGGCTTGCAAGCAAGTAGCCATCTTAGTATTAAGTAAAAATAGTTCACACTATCAACAGCTGCAGTGCGTCTCACCAAGTAAGTTTTTATGGTCATTCATTTTTGGGAGTATTTACCAATCTACGACCCTACCTTTAAGTCCAGTTTCGGTCTCGCAGTTGGGTTAACCCTCCTACTGTCAGTGACTCTTGGTACATTTTCCAGTGAGTTGATCAACCATTTGAAACCATTCGACTGCCAAGGTTGTGTACGGTGGCACAACTGTGCACAGATCTAACTGTGTACTGTGTACATGCATTCCCTCATGGTATCATATTGCAGGCTGGCATAGTTTATTTATCATTAAACCACAGTGAATGGTATTGAATAGTCAGACATCAAGAGGGTTAAAGGAAGGGGGTGTCCGGTGTCGCGGTCTCAGATGTCCGGTGTGCTAAAAGCTCCGGACTACCAAATACGGTAGTATTACTTCATGCTATACCTGCGCACAGCAAGCGAAAGTAGACGATTTTAGTGCCGGGCTGAGTCAACTGCTTTGCTCGAGCTCGTAGCTGTCATGTCCACAAGTAAATCGAGTGGTGAACGAGTTAATCGTCTACGACAATACTGTGAAAAAAGCAATCACATAATCGGGTGTTTGAGGTCTTTGAGATTTATTCGCGGCGTCCGCAGATGCAGAGCACGGGAAACCCACGCCCACAACGACAGCATGCTGAAACGCCCGGCTACGTCATCCGGAAAGCTTGGCTCGACGGACATCTGAGACCGTGGTTACAGCGTGCCGAAATGCCCGGTGACGTCACCCGGAACTTTTAGCACACCGGACATCTGAGACCGCGACACCGGTATTGAATGGTCAGACAGCAAGAGGGTTAAAGGAAGGGGGTGTCTGGGTTGACGCTGGAGATTTTTCTACATAATTATGGTGGAATGTTTTGCTTAGGATCGACTTTGACATTTATTTACACTTTCCTTCGTCTCTTTATAGTGTAAATATTTCCAACAAAATATGCCGAGTAGGTTTGGTGCTATTTTTTGAAAACATTGCATCTCCAGGAATGAGAAATTTCAGACTTGGCTGAAGTCAGACTTTTTTGTTTGCCCGTGAAAAAAAAAAAAAAATTATTGAGCCTTTTGATCTTCTGATGTGGATACCAGTCCCAGAACCTCCTTGAATTCTATAACTCATGGGATTACTAACATGCTTACTAAATTTGGATCCTTGTTTTAAACCTTCTTTCAGCAATGACTCTCAGTCCTTCTTTTAACAGAGCTGCCAACTCTCCCTGATTCTGCAGAAAGTTCCTTGAAAATAAACCAATCTTTCCATGTCTTGCTTGATGAACAAATTTGACAATCTCCCTGACAATGGAAATGTTGTCCCTGCTATGTTGAATGTAATTCTAATTACCTCCCTGATTGCTGTACAAAATCTCCCTGATTGCAAGATACAAATGTTCGCAGCCCTGCAGTCCTGCATGTTACAAATGTGAGATCACCAGTTGGCTGTTTCCATGAACTTTTGGGGGTAAATCAGGCTGTTGTTTAAGACCTTGATCACAATGGAGCCATGTTTTTCTAATTAAAAAAAAAAAATTTAAAGGCCCTTTTTGAAACCATGGCTTTGGGCTTGAGCTTGGGCATGGTCATGGGCTTGGATTTAGGTTTGGGTTTGAGCTGGGCTTGGGCTTGGGCTTGGGGCTTGGGGCTTGGGGCTTGGGGCTTGGGGCTTGGGGCTTGGGGCTTGGGGCTTGGGGCTTGGGGCTTGGGGCTTGGGGCTTGGGCTTGGGGCTTGGGGCTTGGGCTTGGGCTTGGGCTTGGGCTTGGGCTTGGGCTGTGGGCTTCAGCTTTGGGTTCTGCTTGGGCTTCGTCTGCCTGATTGAAACCCCTTAAGGAAAGCACAAGTTGTTTTAAGTATCTGACTGAGCCCAAGACCAAGTTCAAGCCCAAGCCGTGGTTCTGGAAAGGGTGATGACAGTGTTAGCAATCCAAGGCTAGAAACCAAAATTGCCAGGCCCAAGTTTCGGTGTTATGTAACTCCGCTGTCATAATTGCTATTGCCAAAAATGGTGGCAGCATGTTCATCTTAAGCCTCTTGGGGAGCCCTCTACTCTTTATAATGTTTTTTTTCTCTTCTATGACTGCAGCAAACTACCTGGGCAACTGGAAGTGCATTCAAGAGATGAAAGGGGATGGTACTTCAGTCCCGCCCACCATTCCTATGACAAGTCAAGAACAGCAACAGCAGCAGCAACAGCAACTGGCTGGCTCCAGGCAAGTACCAGGTGTACAGGAACCCATATTTGAAAGTCGAAGGTACACACCTTTTAGGAATTAGTAGATTATAGGTGCAGACGGTACGCATCATTGTCCTCTTCTGCACATTAGCCATCCATCGATCCCACTGCTTCCACCGTTTTTCATCTGGTGGTGTTTAAGTTTAGAGAAGCTGGATCACACTTCTTCCTTCATTGTCATTGGATGCATTTCACTCAGAGAGATCTGATCTGACCTCTTCCAATGTGTGATGCTTTTCACGTTGAGAGATCTGATCTCTCAACTACAACCATCACCATGACAGGCTTTACCGTTGCCACCATAATCTTTGTAAGCTTCACGTACAGAAAGATTGGATCCCACTTCTGCAACCATTCGATGATTCACACACTAAGAGAAGTGATCCCATCGCTGCCACCACTATCATCAGGTATTTGAGATCCACTACTGCCATCGTCTTCATTGGGAGCTCCATGCTTTGAAATATCAGATCCTACCTCTGCCAGAATTTGATGAGACAACAAATCCCACTTCTGCCACCATCATTGTCATTGGTTTCACTCATGTGGAGATCGCACTACTTCATCATCATCCAACAAACATATTATATCCAAGAGAGAGTACTTAGAGTAGACTGTTACCTTGATGGGTCAGATCCCACTTCTGACACCACTGCTTAGCTCAGCAAAGAAATAATGCTTAAATCGTGAGATAAAGGCAAACAAGTTGAAGTTTCTTTTTCGTTCACCAAAAGAACTATCAAAGCCGGAAAGCCATGTTGAACTTAAGTTAACTTTTTTTGCAAGATTTTGTAAACATGTGTCGTAACATTTTTTGCATATTACTTTTTGCTTTACTTTTTAATATATGATGTCATTATTCACTGCCATGCTGTTGTTATTAACATTGTCCAAAGCATTCCATGTTCAACTGACACGTGCGCAGGCTTACGAAACTCTGTACTTTTCTTGTTATTGAACATCTGCCACCTTAACCTTCTATCTTGCCTGTCCAGAAAACAATTTGTATAATTACACCTAGCAGTTGTTGGCAACATTCTTCTCAGCATGAGCTAACCAAGTCTGGCCTGGGGATTAGCACTTAATTAGAAAAACCTGTTTCCCCTATTAAGCGAATTAATCTAAAGCCTCTTTCACATTGGGAAAAATTTTCCTGGAAATTCTTTGAAAATTTTCGACATTTTTAGACCTAAATTGCTTAAAAAACCTGGCACACTCTCAAGAAACAGCCACGTCCTTCAAAAGAGCTAAGCACCCTTCTTGGCAGTAGCGATAAGCAAGACAACTCTGGGGAGTTGTGCCTAGGAAAATTGCACACAGTACCTTTGCCACGCTAAAACAGATGTCTTACCACAAGACCACTGAGCTAGCCCGGTAGCTAGAGGCAGTTCAAATCCTGTATTTTAGCAGTGGGTTTTCGCAACGGTGTAATAGATGTATGGAATTTTGCGTCTGTTTAAACCCAGAGCCTTGAGTTCTGCTGAAGTGGAGGGTTGAGAGGTTGGGGGCCAACAACTGGTAGGAGCATGAACAAACCAAGGAATGTTTGGATGGGACTAATTATCAATCGTTTGACATTCCGACTCCAAACATGGCAATTGTCAAAATCAGGGCTGGTGCCTTGCTGTCTGTTTTCAATAGCCCATATGCATACCCCAACGCACATAATAATAATAATAATACATAATAATAATAATAATAATAATAATAACTGTATTTATATAGCACCTTTTGCCAAAGGATACAAGGCGCTCAGTATTTTTACCTGCCATGTATGTGGAGCTATGTTTTTGAAGTATGAGACCATATGCATTTATAGCACAATGTAATGGTTTACAAGGTGCGGTGGTGCAATATGCAGCCAATCAAACCAGGAACACCGGGGCGAACCCCTTCTCTTTTCGATAAGTGCACTGGGTTCTTTTACGTGCATTACACAACACATGGGACCAACGGCTTTACGTCCCATCCGAAGGACGAAGCAATAATGGTTAAGTGTCTCTGCTTAAGGACACAAGTGTCACGACTGGGACTCGAACCCACACTCTGCTGAACAGAAACACCAGAGCTTGAGTCCGGTGATCAGCACACAAAGGATTCTGGGTGAAAATCTGAGTCCAAGCAACACCGGCAAGCATCAGTGCGCGCAATCATGGTTGTGGTACACAACTGTATAACCTGGCATAATCACATGTAAAGTACAGCATGGCGTCCAGCTTGACAGCTTGATCTAATTTTTAACTGTAGTCGGTTGCCCAAGATGCATTGCGGTATATTTTGTTTAGATGGTGCTTGTGCATATGGGCTATAACATTTTTGACTTTGTTTTCAATTACTACTTGACTTGGTGTTCATGGAACAAATCGGCAAACTGAAGATCAACTGCTTTTTAGCATTTATTTATTTGTGTATTTATTTATCGATGAAAGAGCTCATAAATTCATTTACTGTGTATCTGAAGACCTCCCCCCTCCTCCCATGCCCCTCCCCTCCCCTCCCCTAGCCCTCCCTAACTCTTTTTTATATAAGGAAATACTAAGCTATACTTGATTTTGTACTCGTAAACTTCCAGAGGTAGATTCTTGTTTGGGGTTTTATCGGGTTTTTTTGTAAAATAGTTATACTGTGGATTTACTTTTAAGAAACTTCATTTAAAAAAATCCTTTAAATAATAAATACACACCATGTATAAATACTAAAACAGTCTTGAAATGTTTTGTTTGTATTTGCCCGGAGTTTTGGCCCGCAGTTTTGGCCGGCAGTTCTCTGTATTTGGAAAGTACCCTGTCAATTAGTATCCAAACATGTAGAAGTGGTCAGTGGCTGTGAGCTGCTCGATCATTTCTTCTCTGCACATGACAAATCGGTAATAGTACAACTTCCCAGGGTGGCCGGAAGTCGAGAAGCTTGTCATTCAGGTTTTTTTCTTCTTCAAATGATAAGTAGCGCAATTATAATGTCAGATCTTTAACAATAGAGTTATACAAGCCCCCTCTAATGCTTTTCTATACCCTTCTCGGCTCCTTCTGTGTGATCCAACTGAGCCTAAAGTGACTTTATGCTTTGATTGTGTTTCGCAAAACATGCCAGCAGCAAAACTTCGCGTTTATAAGTGAAGTCCATTATGACTCGGGCTGGGCAAATTCAATCAATTGTTGCACTTGTAAAAGATTGGGCGTTTTGTCAGCTACGATGTCCACTCGATCGCCCATGGATCGCCGTCAGTCTTCAGAGTCTTGAAAGTTCAAATCGGACACGGAGCGGTCGTAATTACAGGCAGGCTTAATGCTCACAGTAGATTAGAATGATTAGTACTTCAAATCACGGAGGTAAACTTCTCATCTCCATTTTGGGAGGTTGATATTCTGAAATGTTTTTGGTTGAAGAGTTGGTCACGTCACTTGAATGCGTGAATTGCATTTGCGCCAAATTCCCCCGCGGCTTTCAGCACCCACTTTTTTGTTTTTCAAACGTATGTTGCTATAATTACTGTCATGTTCACTGTATCTGCACCACGTATTTTTCGTCAAGAAATGATCTTTTCTTCGTTCATCTTTCCCTCTGGTCGAAGTCTTTTTCATTTTCTTCTACTTTGTTTTTAAAAACATTTCACGGAGGGGGTAGAATTGGCAGTTTTGAAGCTATGCAGAAAAACTGTCGACCATTTTGGAAAGAGATTCTGCTCATATGTCTCTTGTTTAACCAAATGTGTTAATGCTATGCATTTTAGACTGTAAATTTTACCTTTTTACTTTTAAATAATGGAAATAAAACTTACACAATTAATGCCAGGCAGTCAAGGCATACACACCAGTTTCAAGCCGACTTTACAAACTTTACTTTAGTCACAACTTGAACTCTCACAAAGGTCATTTTAAAGTCACACAGTGTGTTGTGACCAATGAAAATGCGTTATGAATGGGGCCGATTTAATCGGCCCTGTCAATACTCAGTCCGGAAATTGGTCAATGTAGACTTCCATCACGATGCGGCCATCCAGCTGTCCCTCCATCCAATCCTTTGTGACCAAACCGAAGCTGGGAGGAGGTTAAGAGATGTCTGGTGCTAGTCTGGTGCCTGCACATGAAAATGAGAAACAGAAGTACCATTGTCAGTGTATACAGGAAACCTATACAATGCTAACGGCTCCGTGATATTAGGTTTATTCTTGAACTTGTTCACTTTTCGAACCCCACCTCCACCCCAGGAAACTATCTTTACACTTCACACTCCAGCAGTTTCGAAAATCGCATGACATCATTCGTCTGCATTCAAGAATCGGGGAGAGGTAACAGCTTCAAAATGGCATCGACAAAATTGTCGTGGATTGTCCGGACAATCACATTTTGTTATGACGATGTTTAAATGTCTTAAGGCACCGTACTACTGGTGCTTTAGAAGAAGGCTTCAAATACATACGTCTGCTTTCAAGCTATATCCTAAACAAAACCACCACACATCAAATGGAATTTGTCTTGATCAGGGACCTCTCAAATGGAAAACAAAGTGGCAGAAACAAATCCAAGACAGAATTCATGGAACAAGCTTCCATGCAAGGAAATCAAAATCAATATTATGATCATGAGATTAATAGCGGTCTAGCGTGGCCGTAAGTTGCACCCCAACTCTGTATGTAATCACCTGAAAAGAAAAATACAGTTTAGGTATTAGTGTCCCAGTGGAATCGCTTGCAAAAATGAATGCTAAATGCTTGCAAGAAAAATGTAAGATTTCGTCCGGGAAATGTGGGATTTGGGTTCAGTAATGCAGAGGCTGTCAGGGCCGCAGTGTGGATGTATTATTGAGAACTAAGTTTAAAGACTGTGTATTTTTTTGTACAGGATTATTGTTAAGGTGAATTCTGCGAATTTTGTTCAGAAACTTGATCTGTTAAAAGACACTGTAAGATTCCTTCTGTTTTTGTTAACAAAAAGTTAGTTTGTATTTAAAAGGTGGTTTAGAAAATGTCAAACTCTTTTAAATAAAATGATGTGGTTTTTCTTTCAAGTGCTTGAATTTTGAGCAATGATTTATTGGGAAGTAGTGCTCTATTGATGCTCGCCGTAAAGTGCTAACACAAACAATAGCTGTTTTGATCGAAGAAATGCGGGGTGTGCGCAGAAAGATGTTTTTTTTATTTTTTTATATTATATTTTTTTTTGCGATCTGACAAATTAAGACATTTTTATTGCACCACCATTTGGCTTCAAATTTTGCTGCTAAATAACACTGTAAGTAAGGCCGTGATATAATTGTTTTTGACGTTCACTTGTTTTTCCAGCTGTTTGTTTGTTTGTTTGTTTGTTTGTTTGTTTGTTGGGGTGTTTGTTGGGGTGTTTGTTTGTTTGTTTGTTTACATACATATGGATGAAAGGTGGATTTTAATGACTTGGCACACTTTCATAAAGTTGACTTAGCACAACAAAGTTGTAGCAGAATAGCGGAATAAACACCAGCCAAAACAAAATGTCACATGCACAATCTGTGACTGGCATCCTGCTCATTTTTGCTTATAGCAGAAAATCGTTAAGCAACATTTTTTCTCCCTACGCAGCTCTGTGAAATTGAGTCCAGCTTAAGTGACTTCATTTTTAAAAGGAATTGCGGGGTTTTGAATGCAGGGTCTTTCATTTGCGACACAAACTACTGAAATTGTTCATCTTGCCCAATTTCTAAAAACAACAAAATATGTGATATCTTCTTAATCAAGGATATCACGTGATGTTCACAATGTCAAAATATCATTTTCATACTTTGGTTGAGTTTTCTTTTCTTTTTCTTCTTCTTTTTCTCTCTCAATGAAATGGTTTTTAAGAAAGTTGTTATGCATCATTTTGTTGAAGACATTTAAAAAAAAACATTTCAAAAAGTACAGTGTGTCCGTGTTTAGCTTGTCCATCCCCGGTCCGGTTGAGTAAAACCCCGGTTCGATTCCTCTCTCCGCAGCCCGACTTCCTCGGTGCCACCACTGTACTCACGCCGCCAGACTGAACCGAGCCCTCGGACCTACGACGGGTATGAAATACTCAGCACCAGTCCACTCAGTGCCGCCTCCCGGTCCAGGTTCGGTACGTCGACCTGAGTGAGAGATAGTTGTTCATTCCGTGGCTCTATAACTCCGAGACGGGAGTGACTTTTAAACGAGAGACGAGCGGAAAAAGTTTCCACGCTAAAATCTTTCAACTCTTGTTTTGTTTATCCAGTGTGTCTGGTACACCCAGTGCTAATGATCAAATTCAGCATCTGATAAACTTAAATTGGTAAATAGTAATGTCAACAAATATTTTTGTTCACTTAAAGTATAGCCTACTAGTTGAACAAAAAATTAGTCGCCTACTGCATGTAGCCGTGATTTTGCGTCACAAAGTGCCGTGTAGCCACAATATATTTTCTGGCAGTTGTGGCCTTTTATACAAATTCACTCATAATTTTGACTTGTACCCGGAAAGCATTTCACATTTTCATTTGCATGATATTCAAGGCCCACTTTTGCAATGTGTGACCTACAGCGGGTTATACACAGTCCTTCATTTTAAGAAGTACGAGGAGAGCCATAAACTGATTTCCTTAAAACTATTGAGGAGAGCTCTTTGCACATCTCCGAATCAAACTTCATACATTATTAGTCTAAAAAGTCATTCGAAATCGCGTTTCGTCTTGCAGGTGTAAATTGGCGGATTCGTTACTTGCGTATTTTATTAATCAAGATCAAATCAACGCCACAGTGGTGGTTAATTTCCAGCCGAGAAGAGTGTGAATAAATATTGTTTTTCTATATTTTTAAAACCTCACTTTAATTTTTAACGAATTTGTTTTCTTCAAGTTCTTCGAGACAAGGTTATACGGAGGGGAGTCATTGCACTGCCCTCCTTAAAAAATTAAGGTCTGGCTATAATAATCAAAGAATTAAGTTAAAGAGATTTTGATACAAATTGGACCAATTAGGTGGGTATGACGTGGTAGAGGGAAGGGAGGTCATGCACGGGTGTTACTAGGTGCCCAATCCGGGGGGGGGGGTAAGAAGGGGAAGGTATAGGTATTGAAACAATTTTCGGGTCAAAGGAAAGTGTCTTGACGGACGGAATAAACTGACCGCATCCTCAAGACAAAGTCTTCTCTTTGCGGCGTTGCTTGCATCCTCGTTGAGTTCTCTGCGTGGAATCGCAATCATGGACGCGTGTGTTTCTCATCGTAAAGGGGCATGAGTAGTTTCCACCCAGCCTTGTTTTTGTAAGTGGTGTTTGAAGCTTTGCACGGTGTGGAGATAAGAGGTAACTATAAATAAATAGTAAACTTGCGGGCACAACCATGTAATATGAACTCTTTTGTGGGAGTGTTGGCTCTGAAAAGAGCCGGTTTTGGTCTCGACGTTTCGAGCAGTATACTCTGCTCTTCTGCTCGAAACGTCGGGACCAAACCCCGGCTCTTTTCAGAGGCAACACTCCCACAAAAGAGTTCATATTACGTGGTTGTACCCGCAAGTTTACTATTTATTTATAGTTACCTCCAGTCTCGTTTTGGTTGCATTACTTTGAATGGGAGAAAAGCAATACTACGGTCACAATGGTAGGAGTTTTCAGAATGAGTTGCTTGTTTCACTTCGGGTTGGTGTGGGTGGCTTGTTTGTGTTTTTTCCGATCTTTAAACTTGTGTCTTTTTAAAACTGTTGTCTTCTTTGAACTTATACATGTTCCCCCTTTATCATGGTGCAATCATCTTGTGTTTCTCCCATCAAAATCAATGTAACCATATCGAGGGTGAGAGGACAAAATAGTGTGGCACTTTTCTGTTTGTGAGACTCGACAGTGTTCATTGTTACTGAATGCAGGGAACGTGACCAAGTTTGTGGAGGTCTGAAATTTGAAATCGTGCGGAGATACCAGATATCAACGCAGATATTTGGGTCTTTTTGCTCGGTATGAACAAAGATGACGGGTCCGCTCGGCTGTCTCGGCAGATGCACGAGGGTCGCGGGCGTTGCATGCTTGTGTTACATAGTCGACATTCCGTTGTTAGCGTGTACTGGTAGTTAATTTTTATTTTAAAAAACATTACCATAAAAAAACTTACTTCGGTAGGGAGCACCTGAGAGCTGCTGATAGTTTCAAACATTGTGAGAAACGACTCCCTCTGAAGTAAAGTAGTTTTTTGAGAAAGAGGTAATTTCTCACTAAAATATTTGAATCTGAGAAAGGCTTCATCAGGCATGAAACCTTTCTCAGGCATTTGAAAACACACAATTCTATATATGCTACAAGGGTGTTTTTTCTTTTAGTTTCTTGCAACTTCGATGACCAATTAAGCCCAAATTTTCACAGGTTTGTTATTTTATGTATAATGTTGGGATACACCAAGTGAGGATACTGCACTGCAAACACTGGGGTGTTAAAATTGACACCATGATGTAAACGTTGATTCTTTTTTTGGTATCTATATGTGACAACACCCATGGTGTCAATTTTAACACCCAATTTTTGGCAGTGTAGTCTTTGACAATTACCAAAAGTATATCCTGCCTGTAAAACAGTTCACATTTCCATTATGTTTCAATGGTTGATACTTGCTCTCTTGAACGAGAGAGCTTTGTGAAAAACATTGTGTGGACGTGTTTGAGTGAGTCCACATAAGCTATATGGATGAAAATGGTGTTTATAAAAAAAAACTCAGAAGGAAATTATTGTGCTCTTCCCCCAAGCCAGTAATGAATCATTCTTTCAACTGTTTACTAAAAAATGGAAATCTTTTTTATTCTTACTGCAAGTTGTATGGGGTTGAACCAAGAAAAATTGACTAGAGCGGGATTTGAACCAACGACCTCCGGATTAACGTACCGGCGCTCTACCAACTGAGCTATCTAGCCCTATGTTGGCGGTCTCCCTTGATGTATATCTCAACATATGCACAAAATAATAAACCTGTGAAAATTTGAACTCAATTGGTCGTCGAAGTTGCGAGATAATAATGGAAGAAAAAAACACCCTTGTCACATGAATTTGTGTGCTTTCAGATGCTTGATTTCGAGACCTTGCTCTCTGTATACAGTCTCTTGAGACTGTATACAGTCTCAAGAGACTGTATACAGTCTCAAGAACGTATACTTTTTGCAGATAGCCTATCTTTTCGCCTATTGCTTATAGTGTTACTAGCTCGCCACGTGCAAACAGATCGTAGGCAATCTAACATCTTGCAGTAAGAATAAAAAGATTTCCATTTTCTTATAGTAAACAGTTGAAAGAATGATTCATTACTGGCTTGGGGAAAGAGCACAATCATTTCCTTCTTAGTTTTCTTTTTATAAACACCATTTCCATCCATCGTATGAAAGTCTCATAAGTGATAATGGCGGGTCCTGTTCTTTAGAGACTTTAAGAACCGAGTAACGGTTGACGTTTTCTTGAAAAAAAACCAAGAACTGATGGAAAACTTTTCCCGTCACGTTTAACGGTAGTGATAATGATGAACACTTACAAAGTGCCGGTGTCCGTCACAGATGGGCGCTCGTTGTTTTGTACGACAGGTGCGTAAAGTTATGAATATGATACCAATATTTATAGTTATTCTGGTTTATTAAAAAACACTGTACTTGTAACCAAAGGTTTAATTGAAAAAGAAAAAAAACATAGCCTTACCACACAGTAAAAAAGACCCATAAAGATAAAGGTTTAAAAAACCACAAACAGGCACCACAATACAAACAGTTTAGGAGGCATTTATGTAGCACCTTGTAAGATTTTAACAAGGTGCTGTGCCGCAACGTGCACCAAACCAGGCCAGAAAACACCGAGGCAAATCCCTTCTCTTATAACACACACAGCAGGGCTATACAGAACCAATACGGGTTTATGTCCCATCCGCAGGTCCAAGCAATAACGGTTGAGTGTCTTGCTTCGGGACACAAGTGTCAAGACCGGGACTCGAACCCCCACTCTGCTGATCAACAACACCAGAGCTTCACTCCGGTGTGCCCGACCACTCGGCCACAACACGCCATAAAAGTTAGCCATTCAGACTAAAAATAGACTTGAACAAAAATAACAACAACAACGCCACAAAAAGTGTCCTCGGCCCGCCCATAATGTATCCCCCACTCCGTAAAAAAATTATTCGCCCAATTTTAGACTTTAGGCCTACATGTAGATACAGCTGATTATGTTACAGTTACATTGATAAGCAATATTGTTATTTATGAGCCCGACGCCAGACCATATCCAGCAAAGTCGAGCAATATTTACTATATTTAAAGTAAATTCATTGGTTCGATCATTGTCAATTTAATATGTATCATACCGCTAACAATTAAATATCGTGATTTTTTTTTTTTTTTCATTTGCGAGATAAGATATGATCATATTGACTGGTTTTTCTTCTTCTTTTCTTTCGTTTCCTCTTGGGTTTTTATTATATATTTTATATCAAGTGATAAATATGATCCATAATTTATTTGTTCGTGTCGAATGTGCGGTAGCCAAGGGGGCGGAGCTTAATGGATCGGTCTACTGAAGTTCAATATCACCCTTTCGCATAAAGATTGGCCAACTTATTAGACAATAGTAAGAATAATTTACTGGTGATTTTACCCAACAACATCCCTTCCGCATTGCTCACTACGGTCAAATTTACCCACATCTCAGAATCGGACTATTTCGTAAGTGTTGCATAGACGAAGTTTATTCATTTCAGAGAGTTGATACTTGTTTGCAAGTTTGCCCCAAACAAGGTGAAAAAGCAACTCTTGGTAAGGGGCTACAATAAGAAAACATTTAAATGCACTGGACACTATTGGTAATTACTCAAAATAATTGTTAGCATAAAAAACTTACTTGGTAACGAGCAATGGAGAGCTGTTGATAGTATAAAACATTGTGAGAAACGGCTCCCTCTGAAGTAACGTAGTTTTTGAGAAAGAAGTAATTTCTCAGTAAAATATTTGAATTGATTTTGAGACCTCACGCGTGAGGTCACGAAATCAAGCATCTGAAAGCTCACAACTTCGTGTGACAAGGGTGTTTTTTCTTCCATTGTTATCTCGCAGCTTCGACGACCAATTGAGTTCAAATTTTGACAGGTTTGTTATTTTGTGCATATGTTGAGATACACCAAGTGAGAAGACTGGTCTTTGACAATTACCAAAGGTGTCCAGTGTCTTTAAAAAGCAACTCTTGGTAAGGGGGCTACAATAAGAAAAAATTAAGATGAAAGTAACTGTAGGGGCGCTGAAGGTTATAGGAATTGATAATCCTCTTAAAACAGTCTAGATTGTAGGATGGAGGGAAACATGGACCATTCAAGGAGTTCCAAAGAGATGCAGTATACGTGAAATTAAGGCGTTGTAATGGCCCTTTCTTCTACATTTCAACAAAGCTGTGTGCATGGGTGAGAACAAGAAGTTCCAAAGAGATGCAGTGTACGTAGAATTGAGGCGTTGGAATGGCTCTTTCTTCTATACATCTCAACAAAGCTGTGTGGGTGAGAAGAAAGCAGAAAGCCTGGTTTCACGCTCAAACATCCTGACTTGCGGTTGTTTTTTTGTTTTGTTTTACAAGTGAATCATTTACAAGAGTTATAGAGACCGCCGAACTCTGGTAAAGTTTACGAAACATTCACAGTGGCACCATATATACGATCAGACTTCGAGCCCCGACACTCTCTTATCACTGGCAGAGATTGGTGAGAGGCCTCAGTAAGTAAAAAACGCTCTCTGTGTCTAGTCTTATCTCGACCCGCAACCGAATTTAAAAAAACAAACTCCGATAACTGGAGAGGGGTATTTTTGTTTCATGCCCGGTTTAAAGGCAATGTTTGAGGTATCAGTTTGGAAGTTAAATTTATATAGACGTGGACGTTCCTCTCTCTGTAGAATGGGAAGGTCTGGGTTCTATTCCCACCCGAGTCATTTCTCCCACAGGGAGAATGTGAAGTACTTTACAAGACAGATTGACACTGTATATTGTATGTTTTTACCTTATAAATCGATGCAATTATCTTGTAAATAAACACCAAAAAATAAAGTTGGTCCAATCTCGCATTTTTCAAGACTTTGATACTGACGGACGTCATTTCGTTGTTATGCATGAATGACAATCAGTTTCGTGAGTTAATCCCAATTTCTATTCAGAAAAAAATCAAATTCAGACTAAAATGTGCACATTCATGTCATAGTCTCTTTGTGTCGAGAATTTCGCGGTTTCATGTCACGGTACTCTTTAAAAAGTTGAATTTAGCACTTAGTTTTTTAGAGTGAAAGCATTAACATATTTCGCAGCGTGTGAAAATAGCAATCGTATACACGAGTTCCGATTTGGCAGCAGGTTTACGGGCTCATCCTCAAAAATTCTCATTTGTTTGCAGTCAGTTTTCACTAAACCCGAAGCATTTCAAACCTGTAGATTTTACTGGACGGATCGTACAAGATTAGGGCCAAATTCATTGACAAAAAAAGAGATAAATCGATGCCATATAACGAGAGAGTAAAGTCTATGGATTTGCAGTTAAACACGACTGATGCTGTTTTGGATTGTGTGATAGGCTCTGAGAAGAGCTGGAGTAGTTTTTGTTGGCGTCGCTTGTCAGCTCTGCTCATAAATTTGCCACACTTTAGCTGCACATCACCACATGTAGTGATTTTCTAAAGCACTTTTATCGGGTATCGAAACAACAACTGAAGAGATTTGATGTTACAATTGAAGCCATTTAGCCTTCAGTTTTGCGGTTTCAGTGAGCTGATACACTCGCTTTAATGGGCAGCGGGGTTCAGGTTGTAGACTGTGGACCAAAACTTCACCGTCTATTTCTTTTGGTTATTGGGTCAACTTTTTTGGACTTCGCGAAGATAACACAAAACTAAATAATAATACTATAACAATAATATTATCTATTTTACATTACCCACTGCAAACAGGGAGCAAAATGATTTTTAAAGTGTAGAACGTAGCCAGTCCATGGTGGCTTCACTTGCACAAACATTTACTAACACATAACATCCCATATCGGAGCTTCTGGATTTTTGTCCGCGTAAAGTTCCAAACAAATAGCAGTAAAGTCCTGAGTAAGCGTTTGGGAAATTTGTTGATTTCTAGACGATCTTCCCGACTTGTGAGCAAAATTCTCTCCATGAAACTGGTGATACTTCGAGCTGGTCCCAAGTAAACGAAAAGATCTGAGCTTAGGGGCCACTTTGCCGTGAATGGTCCAACTGACTCTGTGGAGTTTCAGGGTGGGGCCCGGCGTTTTCATCCGTGCATCAACCAGATCCGGCAAACACAACAGGCCCGCATGATTCGGGACAACAATTCAAAAGACACTGGAATAGTAGGTGTTTATTTAGGGAATAAATTCAACCGAGGTTTCACTGTAAAGCAATGGGAAAGCCACTCAAGAGGATGAGGATGTATGCCAAGTGTTAGTTTAATGGAAATGAGGTGGTCTTTTCAGCCGTTACAAAAGGAGTGAAAACAAAAAGGATTATTGAATTCCATGATAAATTGACTGACTTCGTCACTATGGGAAATGATTGCACGGGCGGGCCGGTGGACGAAGCCACCATAAGGAGCCGGGAAATCGACAAGTTTCTCCGGGAGAGTGGCAAGGAGTTCAAGGCTTACCTAAAGAACTGGACGAAGCTGCTTATTTTGGGTAAGAAATCATGGAATAAAGGAATGGTTAAACATTAGGCATGCATTCTCGAAAAAACGTTTTTGAAAGATCAGTAGCACTACATCTTTGTCCCACTGTGATCATAACTCCACTGGTCGTGGTTTTGTTCTATAATGTTGACAGGTAACACCCCCCCCCCCCTCCCCATTTGATTAAGCTGCCGAAGTCTTGTTCAAAATTTTTTAAACTACTCAACATTTGTTGAATTTAAATACCGGTACCTACTTCAACACAATTCTATAAAATGTATGGTTATGTCACACAAAGACATTTGTAAAGGTAACTTGTAGACAACCATTCATTACACTGCGCGCAACTAGGGAACACGACTTTGCCTGGTACAAGATCACTTCTCCTAACGTTGTCTTACTATTTAAACATCATTTGTGTGGACAATTAAAAAGTGGCTGTTTTTTTTTACATGGATATTGTCTGGAACTAGTTGCTAGAGGAGAGAGCCTGTCGTCAGAAACTTTAGCCGATCGGCATTCAGCAAGTCCACTTTACATCTTCCTCTGTGTGTTTGTATTGCTTGTATGTAGTTTCTTATAATGATTGCCTGATCAATAAAATGAATATAATATTATGTAAAGTGCATCGTTCCACATGACCTTTATAAAAGTTTTAGAACTTTCAACATCTTGATATCTAGTAATTTCACAACCAGTTTTACAGAGGGTCGTTTGGTGGTTTTTTCGTTTTGTTAAAACAGATACCAGGTCAACACTTTTTTTTTGTATTATCAATTCCGAAAAGATTTTTTGAAATGGTAAAAGAATAACGCTACAGTGGTCATAAGGAAACTCATCTGATCTTGCATTATGAACAAAAAACATTGGCTTCGATGAAAAAAAGGGGGGGGGGGGTTATAGAATAATGATTTTTAGGCATACAATTATGTCAGTATGATACCGTACCATCTTGTGAAGAATTTTCGTCAGAAAAAAAGACAATGATCATTAACAAGTTTTACAGGTTCTTATTTCATTTGTCTGTGCATGTTGTATGATATTTACATAATGTGCTAAACGTAATGTGCCCATTCGCGAATCCGTAGTTGTTCAACCGTAAAAATGTAAATACCAACATGTTATTATAACCAGTAACATGTCGTTTTTGTAAACAAGTAACCGTAAACAAACAACCCTTAAAGGCACAGTACACGTTTGGTAATTAGAGCCTACTGATTGTGTTAATCCTATACAAATGTAGGTACATACAATAAAACTAACCTGTGCAAACTTCACTTCAAAAGGCGGTCGCGTTTTTGTGATATCACCGAAAAACCGGAGCGAATATTTCCACGCAGGAAGAATATTCCCCATAGGAATACACAGTCTGAGAAGCGTGACAGAAACGCTTCTCAGATTCAAATTTTGGGGAATAAAAAGTGATATATTTTCCATAACCGTAGTACTTCGAAGTTAAACGTTTCTCAAAATTCATTATACTACCCAAAGCTGCTGTACAGTACTTCTTACCAAGTAAGTTTTTATTGCCATTAATTTTCAGAGTCATTTCCAAACGTGTACTGTGCCTTTAACAAATTATAACCATATGCAACCGTAAACTTGACTAAATTTATCCGTAGCATTTATGTGTCACCTTTGTAAACAATTAATGTAAACATGCAACCGTGAACAAGAAACCGTAAACAAAACCGTAGTGTGTGACCGTAAACTTGGAATTGGCGCTGTTTTACCAACAACGGGTTAATAATTTCTTTACAGTCATGCATGAGTCTTATTTCACCACATCCTAAACAAAAATACAGTCATTGTCAGTAGATATACGTTTTCACTATCAATGTTTAATCATGTAATCATGTTAACTTTTGTCAAGCTATTTCAGGTTATTACAATAATTTTTCATTGCAAATTTGAAATAATTAAAATGTCTTTTCCTAGTAAATAACTAGGTGTAGGTACAAACAAATTACTTTCCCGACTTATAAGGAATGTAGGCACACTGCATTTTAAAGTAGAAACATTTTGTTTGTTTGCAAAATGTAATTGACTAAAAAGCAAAACCTTCAGGTAAACTATTGATAAATTAATTTCGTCCCTGTGAAAACAGCTTGTTTTGACGGACAATAACGCTTGCATCACAACTTGGTGGCTGTTAACCAATAGGATTGCTTGAACGCAATCGAATTAAATTAAAATCGCGACGTCAGTATGGAGAGCCGCTTGTGACTAATCTTTTTTACGTGTTTAAAATTTAAGAAACTGATCACTGGATCAAGAAATTTCTCTAAATTTATAAATTAATATAGCTTCATATGGATGGATTTACAGGTAGTGCTCTGAGTGCAGGAACCAAGTGCTATAGATTATACTCTAGTTGGAAATGCATGTGTAACTGAGTCAACTCGTAACAGGTCATCTATCAGATCGCTGAAGATGTGCGCATGCGTATTTATTTCAAGAACAAACTCGGCACTGAGGAGGAAGTCAGTTATACTAAACTATTCATGTATTTCAATACGTTTAACTTTCGAGACAATTTTCATCGAGTCTAATCCGTGAACAAACAAACAAACAAACAAACAAACAAACAAACAAACAAACAAACAAACAAACAATCGGAAGATTACACCGTTGTTCAAAAACTCAGAAAATGTACACACGCATCTCTGCACAAATTTTATAGAATTTGAATAGTAGTTGAAGTTACTCCACTAAAGTGGAAATCAACTCATCCTGTTTCTCATTCGAAATTGTACCACAGGTCATTTTGGTTGGTAAGCAGTTTGCAACAGCTTATTTCCCCTTTTCAAATCGTTTACTTTTTCACATTCAATTTCATTTACGTGTGCGTTATCCTTGCATTTGACAATTATTTTCTTGGCAAGTGCAACTCGTGGCCTCCAATTTCAAATATATATATATGTTTCACAAGGCTCTTCATATACGGGAGTGTGTGTTTTTAATGATAGGAATACATAAAATAGTAAATACAAGTGACGCCGTGAGGACAGACAACGGGTAGACGAATGTTGTGAGATGTCTTAACGGGTAGTGACGTTCTCCGTACCTCACCAGCCTGTTCAACCGCTGGTCTCTTTGGTGTTACTTTCCACGGTATCTTCATTGTGGGACTCAGGTTTTGGGGATTCTTACATTAAGACTGGATTTGTTTATATGCATGGACATCTTCCACATGGTTTGAAAGTTGACGTCGGATACACATTTCTTGGCTCTCGTATCCCAGTCGTGATTGTTGTTGCACGGACTAGCAAGTATAGAAACTGTCGACGGGTGCCGGGGATCTTTACTGCGCTGTGATGGCAGGCCGGACCGAGTAGTGAGTGTTCTTGCTCTGCAGTCTGCGTCGGCTCTGAAGATCAAGGTTTTTCAGTTTCGTAATTTTTTTCACATGGAAATGTCTATACGCAGTCGATTTAACTCAAAGTTTGTTGCCCCTTTTCTGCATGAAGGGAAAGTGTTTGAGTTGGGTTTTTAGAAGACAAATTATTATTTCTTCAGATTATCCTGTTTTATATCAAAAACACGAACCTGTGTTCATGTTTTCTTTCCGTAACTGTTTCTGTGTAAAGAGATTGCCAGGCAGTTGAAGAGATTCAATTTTGACATAATTTTGTAAAGTTTGGATGGTCCTGAAATGAACCGGGCGGTGGCGTGTCACAACCCTAAGTTGTTAATCAAACCTCCTGTTCAGAGCCACCACAATTCATAGGAAAGATTATTGTCATAAGTGTGGATTGTGCTTACATCAAACCTTAGGGCCACCATTAATTATCTCCACTATGCAAAGTTTCAAATCCTATTCATGTTTTTATATTTTTATTTAGGTAAACGAGGTTAATTTGGATTGGCTTTAAACGGAAGAGCACGTCTATTAAATTTATTTATAAGCAATATTACTTTTAGAAAGCGACGTTTCAATCCAAGTGTCAGCGTGAAAATTTAATGAAATCAGTCAGTCATGTTAGAAAAGCGATTTTTGTTTTCAGTGATGACATGTATGATGGTTATTTCGTTTTACCAGATACAGAAACAAGTGGAAATGTATTGAAACGCGAACAGGTCATGTTCGACAGGAACCATTATGTTCGACAACCGAACTTGGACGGGGGGAAATGTCAATCAGTTATGTCCGAAGCATTGTGTTTGACAATGCGTTCTGTCCATGCCCATTATGGTTTGTCGAACATAGTTAGTCGACAATGGATCAGATAGGCTAGTCCAACTCTGTTGTCGAACATAACCGTGTCGGTCATCATGATTCTTGACGGTCGTGATGATCCCAAATTTACTAACAAACGGCTTCGTGTTATTGCATGAGCAGCCGATTTAGATGATGTACAAGATCGAAAACTAGTTTTCAATCATGAAAACAGTTTGGCCGGAATAAGTTAATCAAGCAAGAAATTAAAAAACTGTATATGCAACATTTAAGTTTAAATTATCATCATATTAATGTACCCTAAACAACAATTGCAAACAATGGTTACCGAGAGTTAATTTTCCTTAAAATGGAATCCACGTTGTTTTTGATGTAATGCAAGTGAATCCATTCCAGTCATACACGCCAAAAACAAAAATGCGAAAATATGTTTTTTAATTATTAATTTAGGCGTATCGTGGCCGAGCGGAAAAAGAACACCGGACTAAAGCTCTGGTGTTTCTGATCAGCAGAATGTGGGTCCGAGTCCCAGTCAAGACACTCGTCATTAAGCAAAATACTTTAAAACCATTATTGCTGCGTCCTTCGGATGGGACGTAGAGTCATAGGTCCCGTATGTTGTGTAATGCACGTAAAAGAACCAATGCACTTATCGTAAAGAGAAGGGGTTCGTCCAGGTGTTCCTGGTTTGATTGGCTAGCTGCATATTGCGCCACAGCACCTTGTAAACCATTACATGGTGCTATGTACAGGAAAAAAGTTTCATACTTCAAACGTAGCTCCGTATACCTTCCAGGATAATTACTGTAGCGCTAAGAAACGTATATAGTAATAAGCGCGGTATAAAGTAAAGTATTATTTTCACCAAGTTTTTAACTGTTGTTGTTGTTGTTGTTGTTGTTGTTGTTGTTGTTGTTGTTGTTTCTGTTGTTGCTGTTGCTGTTGTTGTTGTTATTGTTGTTGTTGTTGTTGTTGTTGTTGTTGTTGTTGTTGTTGTTGTTGTTGTTGTTGCTGTTGCTGTTGTTGTTGTTGTTGTTGTTGTTGTTGTTGTTGTTGTTGTTGTTGTTGTTGTTGTTGTTTGTTGTTGTTGTTGTTGTTGTTGTTGTTGTTGTTGTTGTTGTTGTTGTTGTTGTTGTTGTTGTTGTTTTGTTGTTGTTGTTGTTTTGTTTTGTTTTGTTTTGTTGGGTTTTTTTTGGGGGGGGGGGGGTGCGAGGATTAGGGTAAGCCCAAAATTGTAGACATTTTGGCTTGTGCATAATACTTATCGCCCAGACAAAGTAATCATGAACAAGCATGTTATAACGTTGCGACTATTAGTAGGCTACATTAACCCATTTCTGTGACAAGGAATACAAGTTTGCGAACAATGTCTAATCTATTCGTGTATACATGTAAATATATTACATTTTGGTTTCAATTTCGTTAAACTATTTTTATAATCATCCAATATGTATATTTAAAAAAAACACGAGCAACCTGTGAATGTACCGGTATACCGGTCACCGAAGGAAATGTGTTCACACACACGGAGACAACGAGCGAATTGACCGCATCGGTCCCGGCTTCGTGAGCCGGTAGTCTCGTCATGTTCCAATCTCTTTGCTTTCATCAAAACACATCTATACTTTTGCTTCATTTCCCATCGATGGTTTATCTACCCTCGTACATTTTACAATATATAAGTTGTCAGAATTCGCATTATTTACAATATTACACGTCAGTAACATTTCAGTGTCGACATTGACGAGAACCGAGAGTTCCTTTTGAACTTCGTTGAGAGTTAACTTTTCTAAAATACTATACCTCCGTCCGCAGCCTATTTGTGTTTTCTTTAAAACTCTGCAAAAAAGACGCTGTCACTTGCTGACATATTTCAATACTTCCATACGTTTGGTAATTGGAGCCTACTGATTGTGTTAATCTACCGTACATACAATCAAACTAACCTGTGAAAATTTCACTTCAAAGGGTGGTCGCGTTTTTGAGATATCACTGAAAAACCGGAGCGAATATTTCCACGCAGGAAGAATATTCCCCAATAGGAATACACAGTCCGAGAAGCGTTTCTGACAGAAACGCTTCTAAGAATCAAATTTTTGGGAATAAAAAGTGATATATTTTCCATAACCGTAGTTTCTCAAAATTCACTATACTACCCAAAGTTGCTGTACTTTTTGTAAGTTTTTATTGCCATTATAAATTTTCAGAGTCATTACCAAACGTTTACTGTGCCTTTAACCGCATCGTACACGCTGGTAAGCTCATATGCCATAATATCTTACGCTGGACCATGCCACACGTCCTAGCCGGGGATGCAACCAATATGGGACAGTGATCTGGTTAGAAGGGGGACACACGTCAAAACCCTGCTAGCATCCTTTTTGTACAAAATCGGTCTGTCAATTGTCGATGAAATTGGTAGATGAAACCAAATCATAAAACTTAATTAATTAAGCAAACAAATAAGCTTAAGCTTACACAGTAGGCAACACCTGGACATGTTAACAACACACTCAATAAAACAAATTGTTGAAAAAATCGCAAAACAACCCCTCTTAAAGGAACATTACAGAATTGGTTTTTGCTGACAAAACAGTTGCTGGCAGTGTAAGCACTTTATGTAATCCACCATATACATAAACTAACAAACCTGTAGAAGTTTGAGATCGATCGGTCATCTGGGTCACGAGAAAATAGTGAAAAACCGATTACACATTTGCATGAAATCATATAGATTCAACACATGAATAAAACGCTCACTGAGCGATAAACTCCAATCGGAAAATTAGTTTATTCATTTCTCATCAAATATGGCATTTCGGACAGAAATGTTTCCAGGGATGTTTTCTACTATCATCATCATTAGACCGTGTAAGTCTTATGTAAATCTGTGATCAAAAAGTATATTTTACAAGTTTTTTTCTTACCAATTCTGTAATGTTTCTTTAACATACGGGAAAACTTGTCAGCGTGTGGCGATAACGTACCACGGGGACGTTGCAACCAAACAGGTCCTCGCTGTTTAAAAAAAAACTAAAACATATCAACAAAAGTGCAAAGGTGTATGTGCATAACATTGATACCAAGTTTATTTCAACTTGAAGAGTGCCCCAAAGAGCTTTAGTGGTGTTTTTAGGCCAAATTTGCGCCGTCCAAAGCGAGTTGATTGACGGCACACAAACGGAAAACATCTAACAACTAAGATGTTTTCCCATTCCGCGTATATTTCACATGTTTCTTTTTCTTAGAAACAACTTTGCCTCTCCCCCTAAAACAAACAAACCCAAACACCACCACCACCAACAACAACAACAACAACAACAGCAACAACAACAACACACACACAAAAGGTTGAATGGATTAAGTTGAAGCCTTCGTGTTACTTCTGTATGAATTTTTTTTTCGAGGAGTAATACTCGAGAAGTTTTTCTCAGGATCGTCAACCGGGGAAAAAGGTTTCTCCCGCCCAATCTTTCTCGACTTTATTAAACCGATTGCGAGCTCACACCGAATTAGACGCACTTGAAAAGGGCATGAGGCTAATAATGATATACCGTAACATGCTTGCTTACTCTTGTGCTTAAGAATACGGCAGTAAGCGGTTATCATTTACAATCTACACAAGTTGAAATAATCGTTGATTAAAAAGAGGCACCTTTGTTGAGATTATTCTCTAATTAGGCCTATCTTCTTCTTTTTTAACAGATTTCCGTTTGTGGAATGCCATGCAGGAAAGCAGTTTTTAGAAAATATTCGTTTTCAGATTTGAAATAGGCCTCAATCAACTTGTTAGAATTGATTTTGTTGGGAGAACTATTTCTGAAGTGGGATAATTTTGAATATTTAACAGTGAGTAGGGCCTACAGTTGACATTTTACAAACGAGCAGGACCCGATTTAAGATAGCACCAAGATTCATCCTAAGATATTGTGATTATACTGATGACGTCTTTAATTTGCATAAATGGGTCAAAAAGAAGCAAAATAATAACAAAAACGCGTTTCTCAAATAGATTTAGTTTTGTTTCATATTTTGGACGAACATCTGAGTCTCTTGGACCCACATAAAAAAAATGGAAAGAGAAACAGAAATCCCCTTGTCCCTTGTACTTTTTTCATCTGGCCATCGATATTCACAGGTTTGATATTCCTATACTACTCTGGTGGCAAATGTTTCGTTTTCTAAAGAGGTCAAACTGACTCAGAATGCTATAGTTAAAATCCCATTTTCCAACCACTTTCCGGGTCAGCCTGACCCAAAAATGGGTCAGGGCCCCTGTGACCCGGAATCCGGGTCAATAGACCGTGCAAGTCTCGCGCTTACGAACATTTTTGGAAAACTCGTGCATTTTAACGGGTACCAATGTTTGAATTAATAGGTATCAAGATTTGCAGAGTTTTTAGACTGCAGCAGGTTTCCAACACACAACAACACAGTTACCGAACATTTTTGCTGTACAGACTTGATGCACTGACGTCATCAAGCCGCCATCTTGAATGAATAACGATGATGCTTGCAACTATGGAAAAGCCATAGAGATTCTATTACATAACTCTATGTGGGAAAACGCACATCCATGTACGCGCGGCGCACTGGATGGGCCAACGGGCATCCTTCTTTTGACCTGTAGCCGAAGGCGCCCTAACTCAAATGACGTCATGTGCATGAAGGTCTATTGTTTGCCGTCATTTTATGCCGAGGGAGAGGATTTCGGAACAATGAGGCCAATGCAGTTAATTGCATTGGACTGTGAGGCAAGTTTTATTTACTGTATCAGTGAACATGGGGCGGATCTTGAACCCGTTGCACATGCTGTCATTGCATCCATGTTCAAATTCCCTGCATGTTTTCAACTAATTTCTTCTAAAGATTTACAGTCAATCACCTAAAACTAAACTGTCTCTATCGTCATCAACGGTAGTGACTTTCGATGTAACATGGGTAACCTTTTTGTGCAATTTTTAAATGCAGCAGCGTTTTCCCTTAACAGTGGTCCGCTGGCCAAGTGCCAGTTAACACCTCTAGACCAGTCAACATTCACTGCAAGTGGTCCAACTGGCTAGGTCAGTGTTAAAAGGAATATAGACTGGCACCCTGTTTTTATCCTTGTGGATAAAGACAGGCACTGGTCTTACAGGACCAAAAATTTCATTGGATACAATGATTTCAATCAAAGTGCAGTGACGTAAGCTTTCCAAAGCTGTGTTATGATTGGTCCGAGGTGATTTAATTTATCAGCTTGCACTTTCGATCGTCTGCATGCAGCTTCGTACATCATGTATTGTTGTTGTTTTATTCACTATTTTATTATTGTGAACATGTATGTGTGGATTGACTGCGAATCTCCGCGCTAAATGAATGCGAGGTCAAAGGTACATCTGGCAGCATCCGGTCAGACAGGTATCTGGCGTTATTCACAAGCCTCGAAGTGTGACGTCAGATGTTCAGGCTACCTTATAGAATCATGGGGACCAGTGTAAAAACTGGTGGACCAGTGAAAAATGACAAGCTAATGACTGGTCCCGCTGGCCAGTCACTGAGAATGAAGAGCAACCCTGAACAATAATACATTCATTTTAGATTCCCTTTTTGCCATACGATGTTCAGGGCTCCAATCCGGTGGCAAATCAATGTTCACACCGAACCGAATGGTGAAATAATATTGTTTACACATAATGCTTGGTGCAAACGTAAGTTATAATGTCTTTTAATTGTTTTGCTATTTTGAACTAGTCATTAGTTACACAAAATTAATAATGTTATTGTATCTTAGATAATGTCAATATTTTCCTCAATCCAGCTCGGTACATCACTCTAAAAAAAAAAATCCGGGTCAAAATTGACCCGGTTCCAGGTCTGAGTGGGCTTGAACCATTTCTTGGACAGTTTGACCCGGAATCTGTGTCAAAATGATACCGAAATGGGTCAAACTGACGGAGAATGAGCTAAAATCTCCTCTCTTTTTTAATTAAAAGATGTTTCCTGGTCAGCCTGACCCAGAAATGAGCCCGGCCCCCAGGACCGGGGCCCAATTTCATAGAGTTGCTTAAGCACAAAAAGTAGCCAAACACAACCAAATTATGCTTACCCGAATAAAGGTTGCCCGACAAAATACCATGTCCCGTGTACAATCTGTTACTACTTGTCCTGCTTATTTTTTCGCTTAGCAGAAAATATTTAAACACTTCTTTCTGCCTAAAACAGCTCTAAGAAATTGGGCTGGAGACTTGTAGCCGTGATTTGACAAAAGAAAAAAAATTCCCCGTATGCAGATAAAAGAAGACAGTCAAGTTATTTCTTGCCCGTTTTCCCGTGCTTGAAGTTTCAGCTTCGGAGCATAAGTTGGACATGTGCCAAGAGGCATTATGCGGCAGCCCGGGACTTTGTGTACAAACATTATCATAAAGCAATCCCCTGAAACAATACAGCATAGACCTCTAATGGCTTCAAACGTTTTGTTTTTCGCTTGTTTTTGTTAGTTTGTTTGTTTGTTTGTTTGTTGTTTTATTTTGTACCGTTTTGTTGTTGTGGTTTTGTTGGTGGGGCAGCCCTTGTTTTGTTACATTAGGTAGATACAAGTTTAATTTAAAAATGTAACATTAGTGTCATCGAAGATGACAACATTTCAGGAAAATGGAAATGGAAAATCAAGTCTTTCATGGCTTGGTTTTCTGAGATCATCAAAATAAAAGTGAGCTACAACAGGTCTTGGGCAATTTGTATTTTATTTATTTACTTATTTAATTATTATTCTTAATGATCATTTATGGTTGAGTTTTTTTAATGTAAAGTTTCTGATAAATATTTCACAATTTTAAAGGTTGAAACGCACCAACGGGCTAGTGTGAAAATGGGCTGACTGTATACAGGGCCTTTTCGAAACTACGGCTTGAGCTTATGAGCTTATAGGCTCCATCGGTTAATTGGATAAGCTGCGCTTTCACTACGGGGCTTCAAACAGGAGGACGGACGGAGCCTAAGCCGGAATCAAAGCCCCCCCCCCCAAAAAAAGTCGTGGTTTCGAAAATGCCCAGGGAGACTGTTGTCTGATGAACCATTGCTCGTTTCATAAATCGAATCCCGCGCAGGCGCATTACACTCCTGAGATATAATCTGATACGACCACGGGTGACTTTGGGTGAGAGCAATTAACATTTTGTATCCCATTATACGCTATCTTAACTATTTCCTCTCTGAAAAAAAATCATACATAGGGCTTATTTGATTTCGTAATTACCTCAGCTAGATTAATGGTTTATTTATATTTTTTGAAGACAGAGCTGATTACTTAATGTAAGATTATGAAGGCAGTTTTCAATGATTTTGCAGGTTGCATAGATTGCTGGGTGTTTTTTCTTTAGTGAGTGAAAGGTAATTTCGTATCCCTGGACAGCACAGTGTGCGCTTAATGTTGTTTTGTGTATGGGTGCGGAAAATGTGTACGTGAGACAACTTGTAAGATTTCTTGAAGAGATTATTGAGGTTCGCAATTCAATATCTGCTTAGCAAACAATTCATTCTTTCACAGGAAAAAAGTTTAGGGGATTGCAAATTGGTTTATTTTATTATTTGTTTTTGTGGTGGTGGGGGAGGTAGAGGAAACCATAAATATCCGATTGATCACCTCAAGCTGGTGCTACAGCTGGTCACAGTATAGCGTATGAAAAAAAACAGCATAAATAATGGTATACACTTACTTTGCTATAGCCTCGCCCGCATCATCGTCGTCCAACCATATTTCACAATCCTTATCCATCCAGCGAATATGAAAAGCAGATCACTCCGGGGGGGATTTCCGGTTGGCTAATCTTTGGGGGGGAAAGTGGGGGGAAAATTGGCTCACTTTCGCTCAGCATTCTCGCAAGAGGGGTACCGTCGGTGGAATGGGCCGGAGTTTACCCGAGGATGCAAACAGCAGCGAGACTCTCGCGCGAGCGCGCTGTAGCTGCCTCCCCAACGCCGCCGCCCGAAGTCTTCTGATCACCGGGGTTTAAAAATAGCCTGGCCGTGGTTAAAAATAGCAACCATCCAGCCTTAGTTGCTACGGAGAAAAACGGAGAGCGTGTGTGCCAGGGAGGAGATTGCCCATGGAAGCTCATTTCTTATGCCGGGGAAAAGAAGAAGGGAAAAAAAATCTTGAAGTCAGTGAATATCTCAAATGAGGGGGAATGGTCAGTGTGGATCTGCATGCGGTGTGTCTGCCTGTTTCATGCGGTGGTGCATTATTTTAGTATCTGCTCGCGTATACCGCGTGCCTTGCACACACTGGGATTACGTGCAACCATGATATAGTCTGATATTTTAGTTACAAAATTGGTCACGGAATGTCGCCGATCTTTGGTGAGAATGGACCTTTGCTCCTTCCGTTCGCCTCCAGCTTATAACAAGGAAAGTGATGATGCCTTCTAAATGGTCGGGGGATTCTGTACCTTAGGTATAGCAATCGCCGGTCTCTCTCCCAGTTGTGAATTTTATTTTTAGACGCGACTGTCCGAATTTATTTTTCCTTGCGGAGGCGAAGATGCTTACTGCTGTATCATCTATTTCGCGCTCTCTCTCTTTCTCTCCCGAGCGGGAACAAAAATCATCGTCTTCCCGCTCAAATCTTTCATGTCGTAGTTTCTCAACTCACAGTAGGCATAGACGGAATACAGTTGAAGAAAAAAAAGGTAGTGGAGTAAAATTAAAACGAATGTGGTACAGACAACTGTTTGTAGGAAGGGCCTATGCATTTTAAATTGGGACTTTGCAGCTGTTAACGTTGATTGTTGTATGAGTTCTATTGCCATAGATTATACGTTTAGTTCTATGTCATACATTGTACGTCAGCAAGTCTGCTAATAAATGTCGCTTTCCTTCCGAGAAAAAAAAGATGGCTCGTTTTTATTGCAATTGCATTTTGACATTTTACAGATTTTTAAAAAGCAACAGTAAAGATACAGAATAGCGTACAATGTCAATGTAAACTTGTTATTCGGTGGTCAAAACAAAATGGTCGGAGTCTGGTTGCACTTAAAAATGGAGGCATGTCTGGCGTTGCTTGAACTGGGCTGGGGTGGCCGGTGTGTTAAAGGAACATTACAGAATTGGTTTTTGCTAACAAAACAGTTGCTGGCAGTGTAAGCACTTTATGTAATACACCATATACATAAACTGACAAACCTGTAGAAGTTTGAGATCGATATGCCATCTGGGTCATCTTACACATTTGCATAGATTCAACAAATGAATAAAACGCTCACTGAGCGATAAACTCCAATCGGAAAAATAGTTTATTCATTTCTCGCAGAAATACAGGCATGTGAGACTGAAATATTTCAAGGGATGTTTTCTACTGTCATCATCACTAGACCGTGTAAGTTTTATGAAAATCTGTGATCAAAAAGTATATTTTACAAGTTTTTTTCTTACAAATTCTGTAGGCTAATGTTCCTTTACCTATCAAATCACTTTGCATTCTGTGAGTGAAACAACAATTTTTCTTTCAACGTCTTCGGTGTAAACACAACAGTCGTTACTCTCTTCACGTAGTTTTATTAAAGGGGATATTAACATGTATCATGGATAAAAGAAAAGTCGAATGGTCTTTACTGGCCTCATCTATCAAACGCACGTTCTGTAAAACTGAAGTCCAGTTGCAAGAACTTGCACTTCTAACCAGCTGACGCTACAACAAGTCATCCGTGGTAGTTTCAATCGATTGTGTCATGGACGGTGTGTGAGAGACTGTGCATGGAAAAAAACACCAACGATTTCTAAAAACTGTCCAGTCAATTGTTTTAATCGCTTGGCATTTCGTTCCACAATGCCTTCCCGGACGAAAATGTTTATCTGATCAAAATAATCAGAGTTGAACTTTCAACTCTGAGCCACTTGAACTTTCAGAAGAGATGTTCTTCAAAGTATTTATTTCTGATGAGTAGGATTTGAAACTTTGCATATAGGTAGAAAATCAGTATAGCCCACGGATTGTTGTAGTAACACCAAAGTATGTGGTTCTGAAAGAGAGTTACATCAACTAGTTCTTTTCAAAACCACAACATCTCTAAAGAGAGCTTATCATGTATAGGTGTTACTTGGTTCTGAATTTTGTTCGTTCTATTTTCTTCGACAGCCAAGTTCTCCCTTAAATGATTGCCATGAAAAACCATTAGGCCTAATTTTGAAGGCTTAAACATGGCCACTCTCACCATCTGGAAGGTTGTCCGTTTTTTGTGGGAAAACTGCATGTGCTTTGGTTATTTAAAAAGAAACTACTATTTCACTGGCTGTGCGATTCACGCACAAAAACGGTGTTTCCTGAAAATTAGCAGCCAGACTCCCCGTGGGGGCGCTCAGAGTCCGTAACCCACCTTTCTCGCAAAATTGAGATCGAAACAATGCACAAATAAATGGCTCCGCACATTAATGATGTCTTTGCCCTGCTGCATTGCCAACCATGTCTAGACTACACTACTGTGAAAGCTGAAACAAGTCTCATTGTACAAGAACATCAACAAAGACTGTTCCATAAAAATAAAAACCATTCTTCAGAGTGAAAGTTATATTTACACTTTTTTGAAACAGCAAATTCGCACATCAAGAAAGGTTTTCCAAGATAGCGCATACGGAGGACCTATATAGCAGAATTATTACTAGGTGTTCGGAGTCTTTTTCACACTTCCTAAACATTGTTTCTTTTATGTTTTCACCGTACAATAAGTCACTGTCTGGCATTTGATTGCAAATGGTTTTAGGCCTATACTTTCTTTCAGTGTATTTTATTTTTAGTTTTAACAATTGTGTTAAGAAGGATAATTTTTTCATTGAAACTTGTTTTTTTCTGTAGTCGTTTCTAATGCATGTAAGTTACGAAGGCAGTCTGAAGCCGCTTATAAAGCCCGCCCTCTGCTGTTAATGTTTCCCAGTCCTGCCCCCTTCACCACCGTGACGCGATTGTTGTTTAGTTTCATGTTGTGCATGAAAAAGTGACACTTTTGTGCTAGAGAGTTTACCCTTCAAACTGAACGATTTTAGTTGCTAAGCCAAAACAAATTATCAGGGAACCAGTCACAATCAATGCACAACACATGTGCTTTTAGTTGGCAATCCTTTCCTTCTTAGTAAATTGGGCCCCGATGTGGTGATCGGGTTTTGTTGCTATAGTGAATGGCGCATTGTAAACTGGTCAACGGGAATAGTAAACCAAAACCAAAGATCGGACAGCAAAGCACATTCAAACAGTTGAGTTTCGTAAGCGTGCAAAAAATTATGTTTCTGTCTCCGTGGTTTCAATTCGTCAAAACTTGTTTTAGTGGTCTTGAAGGTACAATGTATATACAAAGAATGATGAGGTCTTGAAGCAGTATATAGGCTATGTGTCTTAGATCATGAGAATAAAATGTTGAGTGTAAAAAACAGTTATGAAGATTATTGAATTAATAGCAAAACTTTAACGACAAGTTTTGCCAATAAAAAGCTCGGTGTTTTTTAAAACATTTCCTGTCCAAAGTACCGCGATGTCAAAAAATTAAAAATAAATCTCACTTGATCTCTATCATGATACAATCACATTATTGTTGTTATTGAGTTATTTTTTCCCAAAAATAACAATAAACAGATACGAGAGGGAAAAATTTGTTAAAATCGACGATGAATTTTTAACATGATGAATTGAAGTTAAAATGATTTTTGTTTTAAATCAACGCAGTAGGGGTTTTTATCAAAGCTTGAAGCGGGAGAACGGTTTATCCAGGCCCAATTTCACGGGGCTATGCTTACCGAGGAATTATGTGCTTACGGCCCATCGCCCTTTACAGGTCACCGTAAGGACAGAGTTCGAAGTATAGGTCCATAAAATTGTGCCGAAGTCAATTTAACACATCCCCACAATCACATTAAGGTATGATGACCACGTTAAACCATTTAGTCCACGGGTACAATGAACACCGTTTCTTTCTAGAACTAACCCCAAAATCAAGACATGGGACTACGAGCAAACATTACAACTCAATTCAAAGTTTTGTTCAAGCGATTATAATCAAGATGCTACATTCTGTTTAAAAGCAGAGCACATTCATTTGTATTATTCTCGACCCTATGATAGGGCGAATATTTTTAGCGAGTGCAATAATAGCCCCCCCCCCCCGAAGTAACAATAATACAAGTGTAAACAATAACAAATATTTCAAAAAGTAATTTTGTTTTTTAATTAGTGTCTCAAAATGTTTAAGGTTGCAAAAGTTGCTACCGTTGATAAAAATATTGAAATCATAAAAATGATTACATTTATTTGGGAAGATGTTTGATCTTCTTTCGAAAAGAGGCACTTAAAAAAAGGAGGTAGATATCATTATCCGAAACTAGTATCGATACCAGAAATTCCACATAGATCTTTATTATTATATTATTATTATTATTTATTCGGCCATTTCTCAAAACAAAACAAAAACATAACAGAACAAAAATTTAATATTCTATTTGGAAAAAAGAAAAAAAGAATTTTTTTAAAATTAAATAGGTGCCCCATATCAAGTAGGCCAGGATTATCAAAAGTGTACTCAAACACTGTGACTCGAAAGTCTGCTAATCCAAACTTGAAAATGGTAACATTAAAATATAAGTAATATACATGTATATACATCTATAAAAAATATATAAAATAAGAATAAAAAACATTAGGAAAATATTAAGACCGATTCGGACACTGAGTAAGTTTTGGAATAACACAACTAAACACAGAACTAAAACAATACAAATATTACCGGTGTGCACCAAGAGTCGATACTCATTATGTTGTTAAAACAATTAACTGCTAGAATGAACTTGCCTAGATGACCTTGTCATCAGTTGGACGGGGAAAATGGGAAAGGTTTTTTTTGTTTTAAATGTAACCGAAATCAGTTTCTGAAGTAGAAATATAATGCAATCAGACCGACTCTGAGAAAATTAGAGTCGTTGTTACAATAATAATTGCAATGGTTACTTTGAAGAACTAAAACACTCCAGATAATTACTAGACAATGAAATTATACATGCATTATTTAAAAAAAAACATGTATGTTGTTTTGGGTGGCAACGAAGAGGGCGTCGTCTGCTACCCAGTCGTCTGCTAATAATTGGTCTGCGCCTGCGCACATCTGATTAAACCTCATTTCCGCGCAGGACCATACTAGTGAACGTAGGTGCACAGTCTATGCGTATAAACCGCGCCCAGTACATGGCTATATACAGCATGCACGATATGCAAGCACTGCCGGCCTGACGTGTTCGCGTTGTTGCTATCACGTTAGTAATAAAAAAAAATCCCCATAGTGAATGTATACATGTATAAACCACTGCCGTACTATGGAGTGATATCTTACTGATGGTTGGCGAAACAAGACCTCAAAATCCCCTAATTTGGAACGGTTTTTCGCCAAGGAATTGCACTGGGACCGGTAGAGGAACAACCTGGGACGTCGTGGCGACGAGCAAGGGGGGTTCTGGCGGTGCTGGATCCGGCATTTTCTCGGTTGGAAACGGTTTTGTTTTGTGTGGGGAGCGCCGATTCTTGTGACTGTTGTACAGTGAGAGCAGAGACGGACAGCCCGTCCGTGTGTGTGTACACCGTTGGCTTGGCTCGAAAGCCATTGCGAGAGAATTTTTAATATACACACCCGGTGAATAATAAATAATAATATATATACACACAAAAAAGACACACAAGAGTTGATGTTGTGATGGGGTGTTTCGGAAATGGGATGTCTAGTGAAGAGATCGACGAAGAAAGGAGGAGGAAAGATGCAAACAAGAAGATTGAGAAGCAACTTCAAAAGGACAAACAAATCTACCGTGCTACACATCGGTTACTTCTGCTGGGTCAGTACCATACAACATAAACAAGACTTCGTTATGATGAGAAGGAAGAAATTGCTGAAGCAAAACCGATCGTCTTTTTCTATTTTCTCATTGAAAAAAAAAAAAAAACACTTTCTGTTTCCATGTTCGCACTGACCAACATGGTTTGCATTACAAATATTTCAACACAAAATATTCATGGGAATGGATTATCTTTTCAGTTTGTTTATTGTTGTTTGTATGTTAATTTACTAAAAGTGTAACCACCCCCACCTCCACATACCCCCCTCTAAATAAAAACAATCCAGTGAGACTCATTTTTGTAATTAACTTATTAATTATTTTTATTTAGGTGCGGGTGAGTCAGGAAAAAGTACCATTGTAAAACAGATGAGGATTCTTCATGTAGATGGATTTTCACCAGAGTAAGTTTTTCAATATTTTGTTTAACATTTGTCTTTATTCAGAAATAAGAAAAAAATTATAATTTGTTTATGTTCAATATTTTTTATGTTGTCTACATTTTTAGGCAAAGAAACTAAGGTTTGAGGTAATTGTGCACAACCAAATGGGTTCAAACCAGTGCAGAAAATATTTTGCGAAGTAATTTTCTTTTCTAGGGAAAAAAATATGCAGGGCACCGGTTGAAAAAAATGTTAACCTTATAGCATTTATGCTGGTTAGCTGTTTCTGCTAAGCAACATTTTTCGCTGCACTGAGCAAAATTTTTGTGTTGAACAGCTTCATAAAACTGGGACTAGTTTTGTGTGAAATTAATTTTATGTATTGAGAGATGGGATAGATTTGCTTAATTTATGTTAAGGTAGGGTCAACCTTTTGTTTTTTGTCAGCGTAGTGCTCGTTTATTGGCAAAATTTTTAAGGAAGACAATAAAAGTCACCTGTGAAAGTTTCAGCTGAATACAGTGTCTACTTGCTGAGAAAACAGCAACAAACTGTCCTGGTATTTTCACATGAAAGTCAAATCCATCCACATTTAGCGAGGTGACAGCAGGTACCAACTGCATCTCTGGCGGCAGCATTCACGAACGGACACCAACCCTCAGATGTCTGAGAAATGGTTCATGCATTAATCGTTTCTCAGATTCAAATGTTTTTAATTGATTTCTAAATCAACGGTGGCATTTCAGAAGAAATAATTTCGCAGGATACTTACTATCATCACCATCTTTATAACAAGTATGCTATTAGATAGAAATTACAATTTTGTTGATAATTTTTTTTGGGGGGGGGTCTTTACCAAAGGATGACCCTACTTTTTAAGTATCCTAAATATGAGGTAAAAATAGCAACATGTTTGTTTGTTTATTTGGTTTATTAAACCGCCCCCGACCCACCTTGTTTTGTTTTTGTTTTTTTAACCTTTAGATTGTTCTGACGACAGTGATTTGTCTTTTCATTAAATATTTATGCATCTATATATACTTAGTGAAAACATGGTAAATACATCAGATTTGATCAAGAGAAGAGCTTGACTTACAATGTGTAAAAAATACGCAGTAAATACTAAAAATTTAAAGTGGAAAAACTAATAATTCAAACATTTTATCATGATATTGACGCACCAACTTGTGAAAACATACCAAATGTTTTTTTGTTATTGGCAGTGTGTCTGGAACGTTATGCACATTAATTATTATTATTTTTAATAAAGTCAAGATGAAGGCACATCTGTGTAAGCATTTTTCAGGGTGATTGGTGATGTTACCTAACTGTACATCCCGTGAGTTACGTCATTTCAAATGCTGTTCCATTTTAGAATGTTGATTCAATGACTTGAGCAACAGTATTTCCCAAAAAGAAAAAAAAAAAATGGTGGTTTCGGTAGATGGCCGAAATCCCTCAAAGTAACACAATTTATTATGAAATTGTGTGCAGAATTGACATGATGGCACCATATTTGTCTTGTACCCACTCTGTCCAATGTGGAATAGCACCAGTTTTCAATTATCCCTCAAGGGGTCAGACTAATTTGGTATTCCGGCCTCCGTTTTGGATGTTGATTTGAGTGGAAGATTTAAAACGAGGTGCCTTCACCATGCTCTGTACCCAGTCCCAGGGTTCTTTTAATTATTGTTGTTTTTTAATTTAGGGAATCTTAGATTCTCTGTTATTGTCACCTTGAGCATTTAAAAAGTGTTTTTTTATTTATAGTGATTAGCTGATCGTAGGGGTTTTATTCAAAATAGAAGGAAAACACAATCTTGAAGGCTTAAACATGAGGATCACCAACACCATTTATTACACCAGGGCTGAAAGTGGGTTTTTTTTGTGGGGGGGGTTACAAGTTACAAGTTAAGTTGTTTACAATGGAAATTCACTTTCAGTTTCACATTACAAAAATTGCAAAAATTACCAATTCTTTTAAATGCTGTTGCCTCCATGCCTCGCTGGTCATTGCCTCGGTAGTCCTTGGTATGATCTTAAAAATTGAAATTAAAATTGACCCTAAGAGAGGTACTCCTTCACTAAAAGAAAAACTGCCGTACAAGAACAAAACGTCACTCCTACTAGTCGTGAAACATGACCAAGTTAGTGTCAACCCCCAACATTTCAACCTTAAACGCGACAAAATCTTTTGAAATATCTTTTCAACAACTGAGCCAAGCATGGCTAAACACACAGCATTTAAAATCACTAGTATCTGAGGATGAGGGAATAGATACAAAGGGAATGGGCAACACTATTTGACAGCCCCCCCCCCTTCCCAATGGATCATACCATGATCATACTTCCCGAATTAAAATAGGCACAATTGGAATAAATTATGAAGTTCAGAGAGAAGGACGAAAACAAAGTATTACGATATTTGCCAGTCAGGTTTCAAAATTTCCCGTGCATAAAAATAAAAAAAACCAGGTTCCAGGTTGTGCTTTTACAAAATGTTCTGTAAATTACAGATAAAACAGGAGGTCAGACTTTTTTAAAAACATGGCATTCAAGATGCACCTAGACATCCCTCTGGCTGACAGTGACACACTGTGATTAACATCGTGTACAAATACAGCGAGTCTGAACGGTGCGTTCATGTTACCATGTACTGCACCAACGACGTACTGAACATGATGGGATGTGACCTGCTAATATAATTATATGTAAAGTAGAGTGTAGACTATGTAAAGTGGAGTGTAGAGTGAATAAACCTTAATCATGTGGGGGGGGGGGCATCGTTTTTCTGGGTAGTAACATCGACTCGGTGAAAAGAGAAAACAGGGACTTGTTTTGGTGAATCTAATCCAGAAATGTGCTTGAGCTTTCAGTCGATGGTTATAACAATTTTAGGGGAGTTCTGTTGTGTTTCAGATGACGGATACTCACTTCACTTGTATGGCTGATCTGATCATCCACCGAAACCACCTTTGTTTTCGGCGAGATTTTTTTGTATTTTTTATTATTACTATTATTATAACACTTCTTTGCGAAAATTCTCATAGCATTTACACACTGAAATGTGTAATAGTTCGTTCTCGCGAACTACAATCTTAAAAGACACAAACAATAAATTAAATGAAAGCCTGTGCTCAAGGGTTTTTATTCCTTTGTTGATGATATTAACGATTTAAAAACATGCATCGTCAAAAAAGCATGATCGCCATGACTGTGTACATTGCACGTAAGACACACTGTAAACTGCATACGAGCTGTATTCACACAGAGAGCCGTAATGTCACACGCATTGCGTTCATTATTACTGCTTCGTCCTATGGTCTTATCTGACGATGGCAGCATTGCAATGGTGAACTTGTTTAACGCCCTCTTGCTTGTGTCCTCAAAATATTTAATAAAACGGAAGCGTTTGGGGATATTTAGCGGTTTATCCTCATGCAATTTCATTGAATTCTCCCACCACCATTAATTTGAAGGTCTGTGCCGTATAGTTTATTAATAAATTTAGCCTTTGCGAAGTAGTTAAATTTATTATTTAAAAGTTTATTAGTTAAAACTTGATATCGTCTGAACCATAATGTCAAGAGTTATAATTTTTGTGTCATCTTGTAACTTACGGCACATTAAACGTGCTCTTTGTGACGTCTTGGAGCTAATGATACACATTTGTTATTATTAAAAACATGACCCCACTTGATCTTTGTCGGTCCAAACAGAAAATTCAAATACACAAATACTTTTCCTCAACCACATGTCATAAAGTCACAATCTTTGTGCCGTCTTGTAGCTTTTAACAAAGTTAGTACGAAAAACATGTTTTCGACATCGTGATGTCATCAGGTGTGAAATTAATTATTACATCAGTTCAACACTGACAATTAAGCCGAAACCCCAGTGTTTGTTCGTAACAAACTCATTTCTAGTTTTATTTATAACACCACACAAATTCATGAAATTTGTTTGAATGTGATTTAGAACGAATCATGACGAACCAATTATGTTCAAGCTTTTTAAAGAGCAAGCTTCATTGCATGGCTTGAATAAAATAGACGCTGTACATTTTTTTTTTTTTTTGGAGGAGTGGGGGGGGGGTCGAATAATTTCACATCAGAAATATATCTGGTCACGGGTGACGAAATACACCCCAGACTATGTTATCTTCCAGCTTCAGTTTTGTCCTTCTGACCTTTCTTTTTAAAAAGTCACAGCTGTTTCACAAGTTATACATGTACATGTACCAACTACATTTACAAGATGCACCTCCATCCTACGTACACACTCATAATATCATCCTACTATAGTCTGTATTCCAATTGGTTTGCCTTTGGAAAAATCCAAAGACCTATTATCATGCCTGGTACAATATAAAAGTATAATTTTTTTGTGGGGATATATATAAAATATTTAAGCATATATAAATAAGTACGGCCTGCCTTGTTGACCAACTAACGGACGGCTCCTTCAAAACAATTGTCAGCATTCAATGATTGAAAACAAAACAAAAATGGTGGATTGACAAAATCGAAGGGTGTATCAACACCATGTGGAAAGAATGCGATCGTCATGTTTCAAGTATACATGTACACTTACACGCTTCAATAGAGACACTTGGCAATTTATAAGACATTCAACAATTAGTGTTACTTAAAATTGTAAAGGACGTGCACAACGTAGGTAAGCTTGGAAATATTTATTTTTCACAGATTTACACTAACCTTGCATAGTATAAAGATGGTAATTGTTGGAAACTTCACTTGAAATACTTTTGCCTTAAATGTTAAGTTTTTGAGAAATGAGGTTTTTTTCACTGTTTTCTTGTGACTTAGATGACCAATTGAGCTTAAATTTGTGTGTTATTTCATGTGTTCACACATAGTGCAGACACTAGATTCTTTGACATTGTTACCAGTGTTGGCTGTTTCCTTCAGAAGGATAAAGGAAAGCTCAATTTCAACCATGTTCAAACCAGTAACAATCCTCCAGATCAATATTTCCATCTGAAATATTCTCAAAGTCAAGTAAATAGCATTGTAATGTTAACCCCCAAAACACTGATTGCTTTTTTAAAATGTAATTGCTGCAATCGAAATCGGCAAAAAACTTGTACAAAAATCCCGACTAAACATTTAACCCTTTTTTTCCCTTTCAAACATGACATGTGACCTTTGAATTTGTAAACAAAAACTGAGGTTGTTTGCTTTTTTGCTAGGTTTATTGAAAAACAAAATGATGTGAATAGAATTTACCCTTTGAAATCTCGATGATGTATTCTCTTTAAATTTGGTGATTAACAAACTCCTAAATTTGATGAGTCTTAATCCTTGTACTTTCCATAAAGTTGATTTATTCTGAGGTCATTGGGCAGCGTTCTATTTATTCTATGGACTCGCTTAACCACTTACAGGGCCTTTTCTGCCATTGAGGCCCCCCCCCCATATTTTATGTGTGACCTCAACCAGGGCCTTTGAATGTTTTACAAAGTGCCCCTCGCAAATGCTGCATTTTTATTGGCATTACAGGCATTGCATTTTTTCCTATTTGAGTCTGATTTCTGTTTTTTTTTTTTTACCCTCTGATTAATCAGCAAAATTGTTATTAAATAGGCTGAAAATTCTAAGCATTTATACCATTTTATATGCAAAAAAATAGTTAATTGCCTGACATTTCGACCCTAGCAGAGTCTTTCTGGAAAGGTCAGGCCATGAACTATTTTTTGCATTTAGACCACAGGTCGACCATAATGAACAGCTATGTCAGCCCTTGTACTCAATAATTTGTTCCTGCTTTTTTCCAAGGTCCAAATTTCATGTCTGTTATAAATAATTAATTTACTAATTGCCAAGGAAATATCACTACCCTGAATGCTTTCATCTGTAAGAAAATGTATTTGACTTGATCTTCTGAACTGTTCTGCATGGTACATGTAGATGACAAGAAAAAATTGAGCTTTAAAATACCATAATTGAAAAATTTTGATTTTATAGTTTGGAAAAATGTTTGGAAAAATGAGCTGCCAGTTTTAAGGCTAGTTTTATTATATATATTATACAATAATTTTGGCAATCTCTAAAATTGTAATGCAAGCATCCTTTAAAATGCTAATGACTGACGCTACCACCATTTTATGTGACTAACCAACTGGGTATATGGCAGTTACAGGTTGAGTGGCTTCTGACTGGCACTTCCGAACAAAGATACATGTATTGACAAAATAGGGAGACTGCCAACATTTGGACTAGATGGCTCAGTTGGTAGAGCGCTGGCACGCTAATCCGGATGTCGCAGGTTCAAATCCCGCTCTAGTAATTTTGTTTTCATTAAACCCCAAATTAACCAAAAGAATGATACAGTTATGATAAGTATTAAAGGAAAAATACATGATTGCTTTTGGAATCGAAGTGGTTTTCGATAAACACACTATACAAGCAAACTGTGAAAATCACTCATCAAATTTCTGTGATGTAAGTGAAAATAAAGTTTTTAGGGATTTGTAGTGTCTTATCAATCAATCAATCAATCGTTAAATTTTTAAGGCGCAAATCCAACAGCCGTTGCTCATAACGCCGTACAGTAGGCTTTTGAAAAAAGGTGAGATTTAGGCAAAGTTTTGAAATTGGCTAATTGAAGTAGATTGGTGGATGTTCTGAGGAAGATGATTCCACATTCTTGGTGCTGTGATAAGGGGGTTCCTCAACTTTGAGTGGGTCAGACAGAAATATTTCTACAAAGGATTGGTACTGGTTGAACAACTTATTAGTAATTTTGTTTTGATAATGACACTCTTGTAATTTGTCTGTTATGAAGGTGTACATTTGTTTGTTGTGTACTGCACATTAGCGTACATGTGAACACAGACCCCAAACCCTCAACATTGGTCGGCCTGTTTTGTTGTTTAACCCGTTCACTTTAACACATTTAGACAATGCGTGTTATGTACACGTCGTCATGGAGATGACCTTGGTGATTGTCTTAGTCATAATGTACAATTCAAGTGTTGTTCAGGAGAGACTCGTCCTGAGCGTGAGGAGGAATAACTCATTTCAAAGTCAATCTAGTCCTACGTTTGAATACGCTCGTCCGGAATTCAATTCATCTTACTGCGGGTTTGCAAAGCGAATCGAAAGTGGGGGGTGTCAGTTTGTGACACTAAATTTAAAACACTGATCAAATTCTGATGGCGGATATGTGTAAATTGGTGAACTGTTCTCTCTGTTTGGGGGATTCTTTTGGTGTTTTTGTTTTTTCCTTTTAGGGAGGATTCCCCCCAAGTTAGCGTATCTGGCCGATATGCGCAAACTGTGTGCCAATATGCACAAAATGTGGCCAATATGGATTTTATTCAGTTATTTTACTTCAGATTAAATTCACAAAAAATCATCAAGATAAAACCATTTAGAATGCCCCAGATTGCGCAGTAGGGCTCTTTTAAAACAGAGATGAACACCAAGTAGAAAGCATTCAGAGGACCTAGTTTCAATTCAGCGTGCTTCGGCCAAACTTCAATAATTTGGGTCCAGACCCTCCCACAGTTTTGAAAAAATTGTGGAGAGAACCCTGGTTTAAAAAAAAATCATTGATTTGAAGTGAGGGAAAATGTTAAAACATTGAATTTACATTGTATGGATGCATACATCACGTAAGGTGTCAGGCTTTCAAACAAACGAGGGCACACAGGTTAGCACCGAGACCAAAAATAGTGTAACGACAAACGAACAGCATAAAATAATACAGTACATCCATGTTATGAACAATGCTTTGAAAACGCAGTGATGTAACAGTTATTTCAATGTTGTTTGTAAATTCATTAACCAGCGCTGTGTGAATGAAGAGTAGAAAGTACTTGAGTTTGCCGAATACAAGATCTGCAAAGAGTTACTCGATATTTATGTGTCGTTCATTTGGTGTCTTTGTAACAAAAAGTGTACCCATGATTGTGGCTGTGCACACAAGTACAGTGCATTTCGGTGTGCTAGTATACAAACAATTCAGCACCTCACATTCAACAGCTCAAACAAAACTAGATGAAAAGAAAAGGAAATTATAAGAGAACAAGAACTGTATTTATAAAATAATACATGCGTATCGTTATGGGAAGGGCATACCTTTGGTAATCACTACAAAAGTTAATGACCATAAAAATTTGCTTGGTGAGAAGCACTGAAGCTGTCGATATTGTATAATATTTTGAGAAAACGATTCCCTTCTAAGGAATGTGGTTTTAGAGTAAGGGATTAAAAAAAAAAATTCAATCTCAGAAACGTTTCATGCATGGAACGTTTCTCAGATTGTGTATTCCAATTACGGATTATTCTTTCTGCATGGACATAACCGCTTCAGATTTTCGGCGATATCTCATATATCCCTATCCTACCACCTTTTGAAATGAAATTTTTATGGTATATTATAGGATTAAAACAATTGAATGGTTTCAAAAACGAAAGGTATACTTTGCCTTTAACCAAATATTTCAAGGTTATTTCTCATTGCAAATGCATCCATTTTTTTTCCTTTGGGGTTTTGTTTTACATCGCTCAATATTCTTGATGCCAAAAAAAATAGGTGCAGTGCACCGAGTAAATATCTAAACAAACAATTAGTTTGTGTGTAGCACTTTCTAATTGATGTTTCAAAGCAATCTCGATCATGCCGGTTGCCAGAATAAGTGTGTTTGCAACTGAGCAGTGTGTAGAATGTAAACACGTTTATAATACCCTTCCTGTCTTGGATTTTCATGACCGGCATGACCCACAAACGGGTCAAGGAAAAGAAACTTACATGTGTAGTCGTTCATGGAAAAGCTTGATGAGAAAGCACCCATAACTAACTGTTCATTCCATTGTTGTGGCTTTCACATGTATTTCCCACATGTGAACATGTATGTAGGGCTCAACATTTACAATGGACAGCAGGCCCCTGAGGCCAGTGATTACAGCATCCGGCCAGTAAACTCACGACTGGACAAGCCCGGCGTTCATGTCTCTTCCAATTCACAGGTGTAATATCTTTAATAACAACAAAATTGTGTTCAAATGTTGACTTTGAGTTTGAAATCTTTCAATTCTGCAGAGTATTAAAGTATACTCAACCATAAGAATAATGAGATAGTCTTTGAGCTGGTTAAAATAGAAACAGTATGCTGGACTGATGCTTCATTTTTGAAAGGGCAAGGGCACCGAGGCGATTTCTCCTTGGTAAATGTAACCTCTATGACAAAATTGTAAAATTCTATTGGAACATTTCAAGGGGCAACAAAGCATCAGGCCTGCCGACCAATGACCAATCCTCTTCAGAGGTCAAAGGAGGAATCAGGATGACAACGCGTTGATGAAATGAACCAAAACAAAGATCGGGAACTGCAACTTGGTCTTTTGAATCTGCTACTGCTCGGGCTTGGGCTTGGGCTTATTAATTTATTAGAAAATGTGCGCTTTCCTTAAAGGGATTCAAATGAGCGGACAGAGCCCAAGCCAAGCCGGGGCCGTTGTTTCAAAGAGGGCTTAAGAAGGACCTTGGCGCTTCGCAGGCCTTGCGCTTACAATTTTTGTAAAGTAGCCTAGCAGGCTAGTAAACTGCATTTTACACTGTGCCCGCAGGAAGTTTTCGTAACCCAGACTTTAAACATGTATTGTCATAAATGTATCTTTCTGATGTATAAATGGTGGCCACCACAACCAGTTTAATGGTCAAATGAAGTTGCCTTTACACACTCAGAAATAAATTAACACATTTAAAAACATGTACTAGTCACATCTGACAAGGAAGAAATGTGAGAATTATAAACAAGTAGGTTGCACAGTTTTTATTAGCCCACGGGCAAGTTGAGAAGTGGCGTTTACTAAGTTCATAGCAGTTTTTACTGGACAACGTACACGGGGTTAGTGTAAGGGTGAGCCCTGCTTTGGTCTGACATGGACTTTTACGGGCAACGCTTTCCCTGGCATCTACATGTACCTTCAGACCGGCCTTGCCTTATCTACCCTTGGCCAGGTATTCATTTATAACAGGTGTACCATGTGTGGTGGAGCAGATACCTTAGTCTCTCAACAAAGCCAAGGATACATGTTGACAGAACTTGATCCAAAGCATGGATGCTTCGCAAGGAGTTGGCAAAAACTACAAGCATTCATTATTTGCAATATCAACCCACATACTGGTGTATGCTAAAACTGAAATTGTGATCCAAGGAAATTTGCCATTGAAAGCGCCCTTATGCGGTCAACAGTTAATTGAGGTTATAATTTATGAAGATGTGGTACAGTCTCCTGACGATGACTAGAGCAAGCTAGTCGAAACGTTGAGACCAAAAAGTACTCACAGTGCAGTTAATTACGAGTCCCCCCGATCCACAAAGCTAAAGTAGTAGTCCAGGCCGATTTCCTACCTCCCACCAAGGTACAGGTAGTAGTTAATAAGCAGGACAGTTCTTTTCAGAACTGAGAGGTCTCCCGAGTTCCGAAAAATCTACTCCGCGGTAGTAGAACAAATAGCAAGACAAGTTCTCTAAAGAACAAAATCTACACAGCAAAGTAGATAATTATACACATGGTGTTACCGCAAGCAAACCGATTATACATTGATACCTCACCATGCAATTCCTCAAAAATCATATGGTACTGTTTTGTTACGAATAAAAGAAGGAAAAAAATTACAAATGTTAACATGGATGTACATGTGTACCAAGCCTCCTGAGAAAGTTTGTCTCCGATAATCATAGACTTTTTTTACATGTATGTATAAAACATGAATCTACATGTAGGTTAGGGCTTTCAAATCCATCAACATGAAAATAATGTGCGCTGTACAAAATATTTATGTGATAATTTATATGGTTTACAATGTACAACAGATTTTCTGAAAGAGGTGATGATATTAGTGCTGGGCCACCTCATGTTTTTGAAGCTGACACTCTGTTATTTACAGGCAGTATGAGTTTACCCCCAATTATTTATATAGGAAAGGCGCAGTTTCCAGCAGGTGATATATCAGTTCCACTTTTGAAGTGCAAGTTTGTGTAATTTTGTCTATATTTTGATTTTTTGATTTTCAGAGAAAGGAGGAAGAAAATAGAAGATATAAGAAGGAATATCAGAGATGCAATCTTGGTAAGTACAATAATCTTGCTCGCCTTGTTCCCGACATTCATTGTTAATGTTGATGACTGATTCTCGCTTGTGGCATGAGGGCATCAGACTGTTTTGTTTTGCTAGCCTCAGTTTGATCGGACTGGTTTGAATGGAGCAGAAAAAACATGATGCCACCACATTAGAGATCTATTGTTAATGTTTTGCTGAAAGGCCCTGTTCACTATTGGTAAAATCGAAATACATAAATGTTCACAGATTAACACATAACTTACATGATTTAAAGTAAGTAATGGTAGAAAGGGTTCCTTGAAGTATTTCTGCCTAAAATGCTATCGTTTTTGAGAAATGGGTAAAACAATAGTTTTTATCATGCGTGATAAAAACTCGATGTTTGAAAAAACAGAAAACACATAAGGTCTCGTTTCACTATTTTCTCGTGACCTGGATGACCAATTGAGCTCAAACTTTCACAGGTTTGTTTGTTCATGCATATGTTGGATCACACAAAATGTTGACACTGATTTTGAGCTGTTACCAAAAGTGTACAATACTTTTAATAAAGGGTGTGTACAACATTAGGAAGATGGAAAAATTACAGATTTGCACATTACATAGGTGGTACAAAGACGGTCATGGTGGTAAGCTTTCCTCAAAATACCAGCCCAAGAAACATTTTGCAAAGACTCAAGGTCTTGTCAGTGTTATCGATTTCTACAATATGAATTGCCTTTGATTAATGAAATAATAATGTGATTTTCGGTAAAAATTTGAGAGCTGGAAGTAACAAAATGAGGACATGTGCAGAAGGTCTGTAACAGGATACTTTTCACAGGTTGGCGAGTGTATTTTATTCTACTTGACAATTGTGCTTAGTACCGCTGTGATTGGGTACTCCATCCTACTTGTACCAGGCCAGATGGTTACTGGGAGACAAATGAGCTAACGTGCTTAACGTAGAATATTTTCAAAGCTGAAAACAGATTACCGCAAAAAAAAGAGAAAAAGCATATTTCATGTGATGTTCTTGTGTGACTGGTCAGAGTTCGACCTGAGTAATCGCACCCTGGTCAAATCCAAGTGAGTGGACTCACTAGGAAGGTAGGAAGGTAGTCGGGTAGGAATTAACAGCCTTCCAGGCCGGTCAAACTTGTGAAACTAGTCAAAATGAAGGAGTGAAGGATTGTGGAACTTAGAAGACGTTTCAAATTCAAGAAATCACAAGTTCAAACTGAGGTGCTCACTTTTAACCTGGGAAAGGGACCATGAAGTTTACAAACAGGGGCCAATTTCATAGAGCTGCTTTAAAAACTGTTTTTCTTGCTGCGATGTTTTTTGTTGTTGAAGATATGGTTTTCACCATGTGATTTCAGAGTCTGATAATTGCGTAGCTGACTGCACCAGCTACATGCAAAGGGGAAACCCTGTGGGTTCTCTTCTAAGAATCAGTCTTTCCAAAATAGTTTAAAGGCACATTACAGAATTGGTAATTGTAAAATATACTTTTGATCACAGATTTACATAAAACTTACACGGTCTAATGATGATGATAGTAGAAAACATCCCTGGCTGAAATGCCATATTTGATGAGAAATAAATCAAACTAATATTCCGATTGGAGTTTATCCCTCAGTGAGCGTTTTATTCATTTGTTGAGTCTATATGATTTCATGCAAATGTGTAATCGGTTTTTCACTATTTTCTCGTGACCCAGATGGCCGATCGATCTCAAACTTCTACAGGTTTGTCAGTTTATGTATATGGTGGATTATATAAAGTGCTTACACTGCCAGCAACTGTTTTGTTAGCAAAAACCAATTCTGTAATGTTCCTTTAAGCAACATGACGTTCTGCGTACATAGTTCAGCAGTGGCATAACTAGGGGGGATGTGATGCCTTTCCCCCCCATGGATGTCAGTGCCCCCCCACCCCCAGTGTTCTAGCCAGAAAAAAATTATAGGGTAGGGGCATTTATAAAATGTGAAATTTGCGAGCGCGAAGCACGAAGCCTTTACGGCGTGGGGTCCGGGGCCCGCTCAAGGGCCCCGGAAAATGTTTACGCCGTAGATGCTCTCTGGTGCAATCTAGGCCACTCAGAGAAGTTTGTAACCCTTGCAAATTCATCTGAATTATTTTAAACCCAATGCAGAAACTGCATTATAAGTTAGTCCACATAATATTTTGTGACCCTTTTTTGTGATAACAAATCTGTAGGCAAATAAATACAAATAAACAGCAAAGTTTTCATTAGGTCATCACTGGTTTTATTGTAAAATGAAACTGCACATAATTTAGAGAACATAGCTACTGTAAGCGGCTTGACACAATGTAAAAGACTGTTTGCTTGAAAATAGAGCAACATGGTACTGTAGCCCATACTCCCGATCCAGATTTTTGCTTTAATTTGTGCTTGCTGCAGAGCTTACAAAGCATACCTAATTTAGAAAATAATAAATCAAAATGCAATTTATTTGGTATGAAGAGGTGGTTGTCGCCTTTAAAAAAATCTTTGATTATTTTCGATAAATACCTTTACTGTCCATACAGTTACTGTCCATAAAGTTACAAATTGTTCCATACAAACCTGTTTAATTGTATAAAAAGGTTTATTTAACTCTTTTTCATTTTATAAAAATAAATAAACATTTTTATTTTGGTCACGGATTTAATAAGCCGTTTTACAAACTGTTTAAAAAAAATAATTTAAAAAAAGCCCCCCCCCCCAAAAAAAAATTAAATTAATAAAAATAAATAAACCCCACATTTTGTATTCAATGCTAAGCCTTTGCTAAGTCTAAAAATAATCCTGTCTGCTTAAATATATATTTTATGAGACTTTTCATGACAGTCTAAGGCCGAACAAAAGAATTGTTGTGTTTCCGGTTACCCGACCGTCCCTAGAAAATCACGCCGACCCTGTATCTTTTTATTCCAAAAAACGGTATAAAATAAAATATTATGGTGCCGACCCTAAACCTCATTTTTATGCACTTCGTCCTGGATTTTGTCTTTGTTTTTTCCTTTATTTTTTATTCATTCAAACAAGATTGTCAGACACTTCGAACCTTTGCCATTTCGTACCTTGGTCACTTCAATCAGCAAGGACATTCGAACGTACCGGCACGCCGTGTCGTCCGAGGCATTTCGGAGCGTGAGCTGATTTCGTTCCGTCCGTCTCGGCAAATTCAGTTGTTGCATTCATAGTGCGCTTGAAACACTAGCGCAAATCAAAGACGTGCCTACACAAATTAATCAACCTGCGCGAATGTGCACATTTCCAACATTGCGCATTTGAGTTTTGAACTTGCGTGATTACTATTTTGCGCGGTTCTGTGACGTACTTGGGCTCGTCGAAAAAGGAGTGCAGGGGTGTTTTCAGAAATGTGTCACTCCGTATAAATATTATACAATACCAATTAAAAAGCTAAATTTGCAGATAAAGTTGGGGGTCAAGCATTGCAATTTCTGAAAGGTTATTTTTGCATAGTTTTAATTAATTTAGAATCCATTAATAATGAGGAAAGTGTTTAGGAAAATGTTTAACATGGGTCAACAAGCATGGTGCTCTGCTTCTGGCTGCAAGTACGTGCGATACCAAGACGCTTACGATCGTAACTTCTCGACTCCTTTCGTTGCATGCATGGGTCGTATGTCCGTCCGTGTACATGCAGGGAATGATTTCCCTTGTATCGCATCGCATTTTGCGATGCAATTAGAGCGATTTGCGATGCAATTTTTCTAAGTGCATCGCACAATTTGCGATTTAAGTTTTACTAATGTCTGGCTCTTTCCTCCATGTTCCATACAATAATACGAAGTCGAGTAGGGAAACACACAACTCGAATATCCAGGGGCGAAAACCGCGCGATGGAGTCTAATTTTAACCTCGTTCTTGTTATATTTCATACAAAATTACAACCTCATAATCATAAACACATCGCTCTCGCCACACATTTTTTTCTCTCCAAATGTACATCGTCGACCGATCGTTTAATCATGAAGATTTCAGTGCAAGAGAAGTTCTATAAACCCGATCCTCAAATTACAAATCCATGAATGAAAACACTATTATTGAGGGGAGAAATTAAGGGAAAAGTCAGATCGTCCAAAAACGCAATTTTACAAACTTCATTTCCGTTTTTTTTTTTTTTTTTTTTTTTTTTTTTTTTTTTAACACTTGCGGGCGACCCAAAATTTTGTGTTGATTCGTCCGGCCGGGAAACCCCTGATGCTGTTTGAGACAACCGCTGCATGATGCATGAAAGGCAAAGGATTTGGACTCGCATCAAAAACGGTCCGAGCACATCATTTAAATGTGGAGCTAATCTTTTCTTGTGTGTATTTTGTAGGAATCCAAACTTTCACAACGTCTTATTCTTTAATTATTAGACATTCTGAAAGTAGCCTGAAATCAAGCCTAGCAACCACACAAACGAACCTGTTTCACAAGGTTACATTTTTTTGCAATTTTTAAACATTAAGTCAGATACATGTGTTCACAAACCATCAAATCAGTGAATAGAGAGTGCTGATAGGTACTATTGACATATACAACAACAAATTTGACATGGTCAGTCTTTCAATTGAGTGCGCAAAATAAAAAAATATCGGAACATTAGCCTACCCTAATTTTCGGAGCCATAAAAACTTTAAGCAAAAAAAAAAGTTATTGCCTACCTACTTACCCTCTTCCCCTGCCACAGTGTAATAGGAAACACAACTATTCTTTTGTTCGGCCTAATAACAGTGGTGGTGAAATTTTATGGGCTGAAATCTGTGCGATCCCCCGCCGAAACTAAAAGTTTGAAATGCGCAGCATTGCGCATGTGCCAGAACGTTTGCAACGCCTATGTGTATGCAATGCATACTAATACGCACGTGTCCACCATCACAAGTACACGTTCACACACACACGTGGTCCACCTGTCTGTCTGTCTTTTTGTCCCCTGTAGTATAGAATTGACATCCTCCCAAAAATCTCCTTTTTTAAAGGGTTCCCTTTTTTTGGATCTATTTAGAAAAATAAAATGTCCCCATTAAAAAGCACCCAACAACGGCAATTTTGATGTACATAAAAAAAAATTGCTCCCGTCCGTCCCCAACCCCCTCCCCTCCCGAGTCCCTTTCCCCCGCTCTCAAACCATGCTAAAACCAAGACTTTCCATCGCGCGCGCGCAGCGCGAGAGCACCCATGAAAAAAAAAACAGATTTTGACTGGTGCTTGGCCAATTTTCAGTGGTAACCTGAATCACGACATGCAGCCAACCTGCACCCACATGGCCATGTGCGACTAGACTAGCTACTGATGATCTGCCGTGCGTTATCTGTTCTGGCAAAGATGTATCGCGTGTGGGGGTGTGTGAGGTTGCGTGTACATGTAGATATAATTACGTACATGTCGAGTTGGGCAACTTGCTTGCTTACACACATTGATCGTAATCGTTTTGCGGTGTTGGTGACGACGACGGCGTGATTTGGTAAGCTGACTTATGACGTATGGCATTGCGCTGCAACAATGTTTTGTTACAATATTTAAAAAAAATGTTGATCCACAATTTAAAACGTAAAAAAAAAAAAAAAATCAGTTAATATTTTTAAAGCGTATCGATAGCGTATCGGAGGAAAAATAGCGTGTCGTTATTTTTCGATAGCGTGTCGGCCCGGCACGCTATTTAATGCCAGGCTAGAACGCTGCCCACCCCCACCCCCGCCACTGCTGAATGCGGCATTATGTGATTCTGTCCCATCAATTATCCTGTCAAAAGGAACAACCAAAGCCTTAGTTTCAAGTTATTTAATTTCATTTGAAACCAGTCAAGCATTGGTTTAATACCGCCATACTAAAATAACTTCCTAACTGTTGCTTACAAAACGTAAATATGTGGGGGACGAACGTTGTCTGACGTGCCTGCAGGTATAAGTGTTCTTCCCCTTTGATATCGATTTTTGTCTTCCCTCACAAATAACAATTGGTAATTATTTTAGATGGGTTTTCCCCTCTCTCGTAATTTCTCACACACCCACCTGAAAACGTCAAGGATTCCATTCATAAATAGAACACATAAACAAAATGTGCGTGCTACTGTTCTGCTTGAGTGAGCAAGAATGACCTCTTGTTTCGGGTTACTTGTAAACAATTCAGAATTTTCCCCTACTGATGTTCATGTTATCATTAAACTCATGTAATGGTCACACAAATTTGGGCAATATTAGTAAATGGGGTTTCTGAAAAATTTAGTATCCTTGTCCCAAGTTCTAATATTTTTTTTCAGTGTCTGGCGTGCTTGCAGGTACAAGTGTTCCTCCCCTTTGGTATCGATTTTTGTCTTCCCTCACAAACATTAATTGGTAATTATTTGACATGGGTTTTCCCCCTCTCTCTTAATTTCTGACACACCCACCTGAAAATGTCATGGATTCCATTCATAAATAGAACACAAAAACAAAACGTGCTTGCTACTGTTCTACTTGAGTGAGCAAGTATGACCTACTGTTTCGGGTTATTTTTTTGTAAACAGTTCAGAATTTTCCCCAACTGAAGTTCATGTTATCATTAAACCTGTGTAATGGTCACACAAATTTGGGCAATATTAGCAAATGTGGTTTATGAAAAATAAGCGTCCTTGTCCAAAGTTCTCATTTTTGTTCAATGTTGACTTTAACAATTTATTAGTATTTAAAAAAAATTGAAATTGTATTAATAACAAGTTTCCATGGGTGTTTTTATTTTCGATGTTTTGGTGTGAATAGAATTAAAAATTTGGTTCCATAGAAAATATAGTCTTCGTTTAAGTCGTCTTCTCTTGTTCAATATGCGTGAGACTTGCACAGTTTATACCCATTTATGATTTAGGGGGTCAAAGGATTAAGATCGACCAGGATTGTGGGCAGTATTGAGCCACTTCTCACCCATGAAATGTTCCACATTGTCTGCATCTCGAACAGCCTCTCCTAATCGAACTCCTACTGCCTGGCTTCATGTGCCTATCCCTGTTTAGAACCTTGGGCAGAGGTGTGAAGGCATGTCTGTGGCTCTTTGAAATCATGCAGATGGTGCTCGTTAGCCATAGAAGGCGGCCCCCCTAGAAGAAGTAAAACTCTTGGTTTCAAACCCGGGCAGGCGGGGCTCGGCAGCCTACCTACGAGAAGTAAAACTCTTGGTTTCAAACCCGGGGGCGTGCCTCGGCAGCCTACCTACGAGAAGTAAAACTCTTGATTTAAAACCCCGGCAGGCGTGCCTCGGCAGCCTACCTACGAGAAGGAAAACTCTTGATTTCGAACCCGGGCAGGCGGGGCTCGGCAGCCTACCTACGAGAAGTAAAACTCTTGATTTCAAACCCGGGCAGGCGGGGCTCGGCAGCCTACCTACGAGAAGGAAAACTCTTGATTTCAAACCCGGGCAGACAGGGCTCGGCAGCCTACCTACGAGAAGGAAAACTCTTGATTTCGAACCCGGGCAGACAGGGCTCGGCAGCCTACCTACGAGAAGGAAAACTCTTGATTTCATACTCGGGCAGGCGTGCCTCGGCAGCCTACCCACTGTAGGAGAAGGAGAACTCTTATTTCAAACCTTGGCAGGCGGGGCTTGTAAAGAAGACTAAGATCAACCAACCACCAGCTGCAACCTTGCAGTGAGGGCCCAGAAAGGTCAAAGAATAAGTGACCAGCCCCTAACAGAACAGGGTGCCGAAGAGGTTGTGCTATCGGACGCTAAGCAATCAACATGAATGAAGACACAAAAAAGCACTTGGGTTAAAGCCCCTGCTCATGTCCAGTGACCCAAGTCAACTACGGGCCCAACAATAACGAATGACAGGCTGGTTTCAAAGCCTGATTGACGAATCTGTTCTGATATTGACAAGGATGATTGGAAAAAAGATTATTTCATTGAAAGATGCCTTTTATTGTTAGCGCACTTAACGGAAGAGCATTAGCGCATCACACTCTGCTGATCAGAAACACCAGAGCTCGAGTCCGGTGCTCTTAATTGCTGGGTCACGACACCCCATAAAAAAGGCTGTGGACTCACTTTTACCCACATGGGCATCTTGCCCAACTTGACTGTGTCTTGGCCAGGAAAAGGTGTCAGAACACCATTAAGAACTGTAGAGCATACAACTCTTTTGAAAGTGTTGGTTCTGACCATAGGATCATATTCGGTTGATGCCAAATCAGCTACAGACAGAACAAAGTACCTTCAAAAGATCCCATGAAGAATATAGATTAGAAGCAGGTCGTTGTGGGTGTCCTACTTTGTGGAGACTCTTCAGTTGCTGTAATCAACAGATTTTCATGTCTAATTGACCAGATGGAAGATTCTGCCCACATCGACATGAGTACAAAGTATGACATCAGAGCTGCCAACTCTCCCTGATTCTGCAGAAAGTTCCCTGAAAATAAACCCATCTTTCCATTTTCTGATGAACAAATTTGAAAATCTCCCTGACAATGGAAACTTTTCCCCATTATGTTGAATGTGATTCTAGGTATCTCCCTGATTGTTGGACAAAATTTGCACGATGCTAATGTTTGCAACTCTGTGACATCCTAGCAACTGCAAATCCTGAGATATTACTCAAAATTTCACCTAAGAAGAGTATAGAAAAGAAACAACATCACTAAAAACGAGGAGGCAACAAATCAAAGGAAAGCTCAGAAAACGGTGGCAGAAGCACGTCATACTGGCTCCACCAGAGGATCCCATTTCAAAGTACAAAATACCAAGTCAGCCCTCGATGATGCAATACCAAAGCACTTGAAGAGCAGGTATGGCTGAAGACACTAGAGGAAATTGTTAAGATGCGCATATATCGAGAACAGACGTGCGGCAGCTTTGAATGCTCTCAGGGAACTGACCAACAAGAAAACTAACCCTATCATCAAGATCAAAGGAGCAGACACCAATGAACGTCTAGACTCTTGGTTTACGTACATTGTGTATTTTGGCAATCTTCTTGGCAAACCTGAAGAGCCTGTTGATCTTAGCGTCCCCTTCTACAACAAGTTTCTGATCTGCTACCTATTGATACTAGACCATTCAACATGGGTGAGCTACAATCCAGTCTCAAAAAGATTATTACGTTGTTCTTATATATCGCTTTATCACACCTGATGTGCGTCTCAAAGCGCTCAGTATTTTTTCCTGCAAGGTATGCCGAGCTATGCTTTGAAGTATGATACCTTTTTTCTTAACATAGCACCATGTAATGGTTTACAAGGTGCTGTGGCGCAATATGCAGCCAATCAAACCACGATCAAGATCAAGAAAATCAAAACGCCTGACAATGTACCGGCCATAATATGGAAAATCAACTTGTTCTGGAAACAACTGAGGCTAGAATTCTGCAACTCACGGGTAACAAACCAACTGCCTTCTCCAAGTCATGTATCACTCCACTACCCAAGAGAGGTGATCTCAACTATCCGAAAACCACAGAGGTATCACGCTATCAGCTACTGTTTTAGAGATCTACAACTCACTCCTCCGTAAGCTCATAACGCCCTACATGTATGTCGATCCTGTTCTTCGGAGAAATGAAAACAGGTATAGAAAAGGTAGATCAACATTCCCACAGATTCTCGCACTAAGAAGAATCATTGAAGAACTACAAAATCTCTAAGAGGAAAGCTTCTATCGACTTCAGAGATTTTTCCTTTTGATAGCGTGATTGCCCAACCAAGGAGTTTACAACAACTGCAGGCATTACAAGGCAACACTCTTGCTACCTTTTCTCTTGGTCATCGTTGCGGGCTGTGTCTGAGACAACCGGTCGACGTCATCAACACAAAGGGTATTACCATCGAATATCTAGAAGATGGACTCGTCATGAGGTGAAACACCTTACCAGCCTTCGCCTATGCAGATGACTTGGCCCTTGCAGCTGATCTACTAGCCTCTGTTCAAGATCTACTAATGTCATTACAAGAAGCTGCTGCAAAATGCAAAAGTTGGTCAGATACTAAATGCAAAGAAGACTGAATGTATGGTTTTCAACGAAGGAGCAGATCACCAACCTATCCGTTCTAGAAACGGCAACTTGCTTACAACAGGCATGAGAATCTTCCTGATTTTTTTCTGGATTTCCGGACTTTTCACTTCAAAATATGTGGTCTCCGAGTTCAGTGTGAATTTGATATAATATTTGGGGGTAAGGTGCGGTGGTTTACCTGTATATTTCGCTAATCTCTCGTCAGAAATTGTAAGTTTACTTTTGTAATAATCATATATATCGCGGATCGACAAGAACAGCACGTTAACAATTGCCGCCAGGCTTCCATGTGCATCGCGTGTACATGTACGTGCAGCGTGATCAATGGAAATGTGTAGACTTCTCTCATTCCTGGCTTCACTCACGGTGCGTTTTTAAATTGTTTGAAGGTAATATGTATACTGCTGCAGCAAAGGAACATGTGTGGAGACTTTAAAAAGTCTACTGACAACAATGCATTTGTTTTGTATCGAGTGAGGTGCTGACGCCTGGGTCACGTTGCCCAATATCTGGACATTGCCCAAAATCTAGACATCCAATTTTTAGCGTTAGATTTTTCAGATTTTTTTTTCGGACGAAATGGATTTCCGGATTTTTCATCATCGCCGATTCTCATGCCTGTTACAAGAAAGGTACAAGCTTGGGCTGCATGCCTCAAGCTACATCTGATATGGCAGTCCTACATCTCTAGATCAACCAAGCTCACTCACCTTCTTCAGGGCCTGTGTAGAACCATTCTCCTAGATGGTGCCAAAACATGCCTAGATGGCACATACATGTATACCAGACTACTGATTGCAGGTTCAAAATCTTTCCAGTAGAAACCACCCAAGGAATGCTGAAATCTGTGTACGAGATACACCACCGATATCGACAACTGTTGCGCGGAGGCGTGCCAGTTTTGCTGGACACTGCCTCGGGGATAAGTGCCAGATAACGTCTGCCGTCCTACTCTGGAGGCTGCCATGTCCGGCAAGAGGGAGGCGACCACTCGCATATTCTGAAACAATTCAGAGACACCAGACTCGGTTTGGCAGACCTGACAGGAGCTACGGTGGATAAACAGGGGGGACGTAGCAAGAGTGTCTTTGATCTCGACCCTGGTCGATGGATGATGATGATGATACCCAATGCTCCGTATTTTTGACCGCGTGAGGGCGCTCTCAAAAACATTCCAATCACTTCCAGGGGTTTACATGTACTTAAGCGATTACCGTCTGCTCAGCTAGCTGTGTACAGTTTTAACATCGACGTTCTGTCACTTCTGTGCGCGATAGTTTCTAGTATCTAAGGTGGATTAATAACGGCTCTATCGCGCACAGAAGTGACAGAATGCCGATGTTAAAACTGTACATAGCTAGCTAGCTGAGCAGACGGTAATCGCTTAAGTTATACATTTGTACCCCGGAAGCAGGCCTCGAACTTCGTGTTCATAAGGGCACAGCAATTTCCCCAAAATGAAGGGCACCCAATGAGGAAAATTTGAATTTGTGTTGAAGGTTTTAAAGGGCACCCTGGTACCATGGCGAAATTCGAGGCCTGCGGAAGTAATAAAAATTTTTTTGAGGGTTGCTCTCATGCGGTCAAAAATACGACGCATTGAGTCAGCTGCAGGCATGTTATTTCTGATTTTTTCTGATTTCGGGAATTTTCTGAAAACCACCTAGAGCCTTCAATGTTTTTTTTTTTAAGAAGTAAAGCAGTCACGAAACGGAGAAAGAAATAGTCTAAACCTGTATTTCTGGTGATGCACTGAGTCTGCAAACCATAGTGATTGCCAGAGGGGTGTCTGGGTGTCTTTTGGACACCCTGTTTTAAATTTGGACACCCTGTTTTATCTGTCATTTACATGTAAATGTATTGTAACTGAACAATTTGGACACACATTTTTTTTTTAAATTTCCAGCAAGTTTGGACACCCTTTTACCCTTATCCGAGCTAAAACCTTGCTATATACCCTCGTGCGTTGTTACATCCGAGAGGTTCTGGGTCTGGAATAAGAGGGACCCAGAACTGCAAACCATTTTGTAGGAACGTTCACATTTGTCCAGTCTCATTCCGGAAAAAAGTTACTCCTCCGAATATAGAGATGACGTGGTCGGATTGCACCACCCACCCACACACACACCAACTGACATTTCATTAAGGTTCCTATGGCAACACCTTTCAGCAAACTGTGTTGTATTTTCATTGTTTACATGTACAGTCTAAAGGCCCCTTCAACCCTCGCTTGTGTCTAGAAAACAGGAGTACATTTATAGGAATATGTCAAGGTTTTGGAACTGAGGATGAGATAAAATAATGTCCCCCCCCCAATATTGTGTTCACATAAAAGCTAAACCCAATTAAAGTGTGTCGTTTAAAGGTATTGTACAGAATTGGTAGAGCTTACAAAAAAATTTGTAGGCAGTGTTCATGTTTTGTGTGATCAACCAAACACACGAATAAAACAAACCTTTTTTCATTTTTGTTGCTTAATCCATTGTATGAGTCAGGAGAATATAGTGAAAACCATGCATAATTTCAGCATGTAAACACATTGTCCTAATTTCGGTTGTAACAACCAAAATCAGCTGTTTCTTTTATTTTTAGGTTTTCAGAAACAGTTTTCTCGAAGGTGATTATATTTTAGAGGGAAATATTTCACAGAAAAAAATGATTTTAGTCTGGACCTTCATAATCAGTAGCTTTCAGACTAAAAATAAACAATTAATGTTTTTTATCCTTGCAAATCCTGTATTAAAATACCTTTGAAGTGTGTTGTTTATAAACTGTATGGATACAGTTTTATCAAATGCTGATTCTCGTACGTACTACTAAAAAAAAGGAGCCAGACTATTTGTTCCCAAGCCTCGATTTGATTACATTAAATTGGGTGGGAGAAAAAGAAGATGGATGATGCAGACCTCTAGACTGTCTGCCCAGGGTCTGCCATTTTGGGAGTCAAATTGCGTGTAAAGCAGTGAACCATTTCTAGGCCTGGAATTTGATCCTTGAGAGGGCAAGGCCATTTTCATCTTGCAAAGGGCACTTCCGGCATTGGAAAATCATAAAGTCTATTGGAAACTTTTGAAGAGGCACCGAGGCCAAGACCAGGGCAACGAAGGCCGTGGCCTCCGTGTAATTCCTGGCCTGCATTTTCCTTGTATAGCAGAGCAAAATGCTATACAAAATGTTTGAGTTGCTCCTCAAAAATCACAACTTTGCGACTCATTGTTAGCGTTCAGGCTGCACAAAAAGGTTCTGTCTAAATATTTTGCCGTGCAAAACAGCTTGACGAAATCATTCCCAGTAAAGAAATGGCGCTTTCCTTTTAGAATGGGATACCTGGCTCCCAAAATGGTTTAACCATCAGGATTTATGGTGGGTCATGATGTCATGTAAATTGGGTCAGTGCCGTGCCTTATAAAAGATGGCATTCATGCCTGGATTACATAAAGGCCACGAAGGCCATGACCTCTGTACCCTACAGCCTCTGTTGCCCCTTCAAAATTATCTCACGGCTTTCAAAATTATGCGACCGGAAGTGCCCTTTGAAAAAAATGAAAATGGCTGTGTCCTTTCAGAGATGACATTCCAAGCCTGGATATTTCTCATGTGTTATTGAAGCTCTGTCCGGGGCCATGAAGGCAATGACAAGGGACATGAAGGCAATGACAAGAGGCATGAAGGCAATGACCGGGGCCATGAAGGCAATGACCAGGGCCATGAAGGCAATGACCAGGGCCATGAAGGCAATGACAAGGGCCATGAAGGCAATGACAAGGGCCATGAAGGCAATGACAAGAGGCATGAAGGCAATGACCGGGGCCATGAAGGCAATGACCAGGGCCATGAAGGCAATGACAAGGGGCATCAAGGCAATGACCAGGGCCATGAAGGCAATGACAAGGGGCATGAAGGCAATGACCAGGGCCATGAAGACAATGACCAGGGCCATGAAGGCAATGACCAGGGCCATGAAGACAATGACAAGGGGCATGAAGGCAATGACCAGGGGCGTGAAGGCAATGACAAGGGCCATGAAGGCAATGACCAGGGCCATGAAGACAATGACAAGGGGCATGAAGGCAATGACAAGGGGCATGTAGGCGATATTCACCTCCACGAAGTATCAACCCCTGTGATGTTTTGGTTCAATAAAGTAACCATGGCTGTGTAAAATTATTCTGTAATTTCATGGGTTTTTTTTTATGAATATTTCTCCTCCCCCCACCCTTCCTCTCTCTCTCTCCAGACAATAACAGGGGCAATGAGCACCTTAACACCGCCCATTCAACTAGCAGAACCACAGAACCAATTCAGACTGGATTATATTCAAGATGTTTCCAGCTCGCCGGATTTTGATTATCCTGAGGTAGAGTATAGTTCCACTTTTTGTCTCATGCCTTTAGAACGACTTTGAAGGGAAGGTTGAGAGTCGTGCCTTTAATTCATGTTATTAACCCTAACAGACTAGGCCCTTGGGTAGACATACTGCCCAAATCCTTCGATATCCTTCAGATTTAAGTTGTCATAAACCTAAAGTGCCCAAATCCTTCTATATCCTTCTCCTTATTGTAAATATACATATTGGCCCAATTTGAGACAGAAGTTAGGGAGTCAACTAAAAGCCCAAAACCTTCAGAATCCTATTTTGGCTAAGTTGCATAAGACCTAAAACCTTCTAAATCCTCCTATGTGTGTGAATTTGGGGGAGGGGGGGGGACTTAAGATCAAATTTTCAAAAATCATCATGAAAACACCATTTATAATGCCCCAGATTGCGCAGTAGGGCTTTTCAAACCAAAGATAAAACACCAAAGAGAAAACATTCTGAGGACCCTGTTTCAAATTCAGTGTAATCAGGCCAAACTTCAACAATTTGAGTCCAGAATGTTCAAGGGGAAAACCCCCTGTTTATCCCCTTGGGTCAGTTTCATGACGCTGCTAAAAGAAAAGAAGTTCAAGGGGAGAAGAAAAAAAGCTTAGTAAAAAGGAATGGGGGAATCAGTCTGATATTATTCCTTTTTGTGGAATTTTGGCTGGTAACCTGTTACGGAGAATTAAACAAAATATATAACAAATTATATTTATTTTTGTTATAATTTCTGAGCGAAAATTAATGGGGAAACCAGTCTAAAACTATTCCTTTTTGTGGCATTTTGGCTGTTAGGGTGAACTCTGGTTTCAGTTCTTACTGCTATGAAAACATGACCCAATTTCTTGGCTCTACTTACAATAAGCGAAAAAAATCGGCGCTTAACAGAAGCAGACAAATCTGCGCTTAACATTGTAAGCATATTTCACAAGGAATTTTCGCTTGTACTTGACATTACTAAGCATTCTTCAGCTAGCACAGAAGCTCAGCACTAGCCCTGTAAGAAGAGAATGTTGACCTTAAGCGCGGAATTCTGTACTAAACAGTGCCGTGAAATTGCACTTCACAATTACATGCATGCAGTCGAGACATACAATTCCAAATTCCATTCAGATTGGGAACTGAAATTAAGTATATATAAAAAAAGAGAATCAATCCAGATAACCTAGTCACCTTTGTTTGCGGCTGCACCCAAATTTACAAACGGCCAGAGAAAGAAAAACACGTTGACATCTTTTTTTCGCGGTTTCCTGAACAAGAATGGTGTCAAATGTCCGGGCGTTTTCTTCATGTGGAACTCTGTGTGCAGCGAGCATGCTTTTTAAAAATGAACGCCGTCTTTATGCACGGACAGATTAAGCGTCGGGAAAAAAGAAAAGAACCCAATTCCATTACATTTTGATGTCAAATTCTTCATATATTATCCGCGGCGAGTAATAACAGTTCATAATCTTGTAGATCGGATCCCGTCCTGTAGAGGGTTACTGATGTAATCAAACATACATTGCATGATAAGACATCGCCAGTCCGTCTTCCCCGGTACGGTCAAGACATTCTCGATTAGAGAGGAGCCTGACACTGTTTGGAGAGCCCTAAAGGCCCATTAAACAGGACCTGTGGTATGACTTGTATGAGTACTACCATGCATAAAGTCCTCCGTAATGTGTTCGATGACCGAGCGCTGACGAGCACCCTAAGGGTCGTCCTGGATAGAGACTGCCAGGCATGTCTGTAGCTGTTTTTTTGTTGCACGGTAGGGCCCATCTTTTATAAAAGCTGGTAAGCTCAAATGTTTGCTCTGCTTAGCGGGGAATGGTTTACCAGCTCAAATGTCATACAATTCACATAGCTGCAACTTGTGCACTGCTATTTCTCTGCTTAGGAATACATTTGCAAGGTATTATTTTCTGCTAATAGCTATAGGAAATCAGGCACAGGCTGGGAAGTTCATTCAAATACATGTACTTTTACAGAGGGAATTGTTCTTTTTCCTCTCTCAAGAGAGAAGGGCACTGCTTTTCAAAAATAATCGACCCAATTTCATAAAGTTAAAAAAAAAGCGTCAACACATACTAAGCACAAAAACGGTCTTGCGTAGCAGAAATGGTTACCAGCCGAAAAAACTATGCAAAGTACATTGCTTGTGCCAGTGGTTTCCCTGCTAATTTTAGCATGGCAAGATTTTTGGAAATAAAATTAGCACCCGATCCTATTTGAAGAAAAAAAAAAGGAGTAACCCAAGAACAAAGCTACATGGCCACCATATACACTGAGGCCCTGATGTCATTTGAGATCTTCGTGTAAAAAGAAAAAAGAAGTAATCTCTTTGAACTTAAACATACAAACATGGATCATTTATCTTATTATGACAATTTTAATAGCCAACCATTTTCAACCTTCTGGGTTCTGGGCACCTTAATATTTAACACTGAAATTTGAAAAAAGAAGTGATCTCTTTGAATTAATACATACAAACATGAATCATTTACCTTATAATAATTTTAATAACCAACCATCTTTGACCTTCTGGATTCAGGGCACCTTATGTTTAACACTGAAATTTGAAAAAGAAGTGATCTCTTTGAATAAATACAAACATGGATCGTTTACCTTATTATAATAATTTTAATAACCAACCATCTTTGACCTTCTGGATTCAGGGCACCTTATGTTTAACACTGAAATTTGAAAAAGAAGTAATCTCTTTGAATTAAAGGAACACGTTGCCTTCGGGTTGGGCGCTGTTGGGCGCTTTTGGGCTATAACAAGCGTTTGATGTATAATGAGCACGGTCGGAAAGATGTTTAAAAAGTAGAATATAATGATCCACACAAACGTGCCTTAGAAATGCTTCGCTTTTGATAACTTTCGCGAAACAAAACGCTCCGCCATTTTGACTCCCATAAATGGCGGACAAATTCTATTAGTCTTATTTCCAGTCGCAGCTGTTGAACTACGACTGAGCAATTATTTTATTAAAAATGTTACGATTACCATCTGTTTATTGTATTCCAATAAATATCCAGTTAATAAATGAATGAAAAAAGAAAGAAAAAACATACGTTAAATAATTAAGTAGCAAGTCCCCACGTCAAGTAGAGAATGGTATATTACCTGGTGTTCATGTGATAGGTTTACCAGGCCACAGGCTACGGCGCCAGCCTACTGCTCTTCATCGCGCATTATTGCCCATTACACCGACGATCGTATTGACGGCTTGAAATACGTATACATTTCGCGGGACTTGTCTCGGGGGTCAGAGGTCAATAATTGTTTGTTTTTTTAATTACCATTCACTAATTATAACACATTAAAGGTGTTTTATTGCAAGAACAACTCTTAATAAGTATTAAGGAACACCTCCAAACAGTAAAATTTCATGAGATTTGAAGGCAACGTGTTCCTTTAATATAAACACTGCACAAACGTGGATCATTTACCTTATTAGAATAATTTTAATGGCCAACCATCTTCGACCTTCTGGATTCTGGGCACCTTAATATTAAACGCTGAAATTTGAAACAAAGAGCTGCCTGTCTCGTACTGTTGACTGACACGTAGTTTATAGCCTACATGTATAAAATGTGTTCGAACAATTTGAAAGTTCTTTGGCATATGATCAAATTGCTGTATCGGTGTCCATTTATTTCAATTCTGTACCATTTTTATTTCGTTGGCCTTGACCAATGGATTGAATTCATAGCATAAAATTGAATTTCAAAAAAAAATTATCATAAAAAAAAAAACAGTTTTTATTTGTGTCATACATAATGCTCGGAAGGCATACAGAAGATAAATTAAGGGTGTGGTTGTTTTTAGAGTGTTAAAGCTAGGGGAGGGATTTAGGGGAGGGTGTTTAAAGTATTGCAGTGTGTATGTGCCCCCTCCCTCCATTGAATGTGTGGTTGCTGGGCTGTACACATGTACATTGTGAGTCAGTGAAGTAGTTAATCTCTCAGGCTAGCATCCTAGGCTCTGCACTTTGCCATTGTTACTCCATGTAAGGTTGACCATTAGTACACCACGCATGCAGTGTTGGCCTTTTGTACTATTTGTCCCGGTCCTATTTATAGCTCCTGTGTTATTTATAGCAACCAGCAAGCTTCACACACATGGAGATGAAACATAATGTACTGTGTGTACGCTTTGCATGGCTGGGGTGTATATGGCCTGAACTGGTGCTCTGATGCATGCAGTACGTATTAAATCTTTGTCGGGACTGGCATGTGCAAACATGGACATGTTTCATGTACAAATTGATTTTGAAGTTTCACAAAGAGGCCTCAAAGATGTGGTTTACCACATTTGTATCCTTTGTACATGTTGGTATGCCAATTTGAAAAACAGATCATTTTGGAGTTTACATATATGGCCTGTAGGGTCTACATTGTACATTGGGTACTCTCTACCATTTTGACAACGTTGTGTTGCTGCGTTCATTTTGGGTTGTCCAAAACCCTAATAAAAATTTAATTACTGCCGTTCTATATATATATATATATATATATATATATATATATATATGAAAAAAATGTTTCTAAGAAATGGGTTTTGTGGTTTTCTTTGAAAAGTTTTTTTTTTTGAGGGGGGGGGAAATCAACAGTAAAATGCGACTGCTTCATACATCCAAAGATGGCTACCTGCATTCAGCAATTTTATAAAGGCTTTGTACACATGGTACACACTAAAAGCTGTAGATTTTATGTGGCTATTTTGGTTACTATTCTCTTTCCCAGCTTGTAAATGTTTCGTGCAAAAGAAAAGCCAGCATGGTTTCATTCAGGAACATCAGCATCAGCTTCTAAAATGGTTTCACTTTCATCTTTTGCTCCGGACTCATTTCAGTACAGAGATACAAAATCAAATGCAAGGATTTGATGCGAAGACAACATTTGAAACCATGTGCGTGTATCTACGCAACATCTTTGTTATATATCCCAATGGGGTCAGATACCCCGATGGGGTCAGATACCCCGATGGGGTCAGATACCCCGATGGGGTCAGATACCCGATGGGGTCAGATACCCGATGGGGTCAGATACCCCGATGGGGTCAGATACCCCGATGGGGTCAGATACCCCGATGGGGTCAGATACCCTGATGGGTCAGATACCCCGATGGGGTCAGATACCCTGATGGGGTCAGATACCCCGATGGGGTCAGATACCCGATGGGGTCAGATACCCAATGGAGTCAGATACCCCAATCGATCAGATACCCCAGTCGGGTCAGATACCCCAGTCGGGTCAGATACCCCAGTCGGGCCAGATACCCCAGTCGGGCCAGATACCCCAATCAGGTCAGATACATGTACCTCAATGGGGTTTTACCTCAGTGGGGTTAGACTATTTTTCTCATAAGTAAGACTTGTGATTTGACCACATGGTGATACCACAAACAGCCTTACTTACATGTATTTTGCCCTTCTAGTCTCGGCTTGGTTACATTGATTTGAATGGGAGGAATTCAAGATGGCCGCATCCTGAAGGGACAATTGTCATCATTTTTGTCTCATGGCATGTGACAATATTGAGTTTTAATGTACATTTACAACATGCAAAGCTTAAAACCTTACTGATCAATAAGTAATACAATTCAACTGCCTCCTGAAGACGATCAAAGCATACTGATCGAAACAGCTAGTTGATTCACCACTGGTACTTGTGGTCAAAACCACCACAACTCACAAGAGAAATTTGTGTAGGGCGTGGTGAGGCTGCAAACCATACTTAATTGATAAGAATGTGTGAGTATTTGTTGAATGACATCAACAAAGGTCTTCCATGAATTTGTTTTTGAGTGACATGGAAACACTTTAAAGTGAATGGAGTTATCTGCCAGTTCTGAACAAACCGCGAATTGAAATAATAAACAAAGGGAATAAACGGGTTGGTTTTGTTATCTTTGCACTTGAATCTGTTAATGTGAAAACGGAATTATAAAGGAAGCATTACTTCTGATACCATTAATAAAACCACAAAAATAACAGTTCATTTTACTTGTTTCGCATCACGTAAATTCCACTGACACACGCCGTCACAGGGTCAAAAATACTTCATTATTGTGACTTTCTATTTTATGATGCTGGCCTGATACTTCAGGGAGGCAATTGATAATCTCCAGGCCCCTGGTCATTGCCTTGGTCCACCCCCGCAATAAGATTTCTGTTCTGTTACTTATGGAAAAAAGGTCTTCATGTGTCTTGCACATTACAACATGATGATGTATTTGAGCTGAATTCAAACACAAAATTCCCCAACGAGTTGTTTTCCCAAAAGATATGAATAAGAAGTTATTTTTTGCGACGTTTTTTTTTTTTCCTTTTTTTTCTTCTCTTCCAAGCCTTGAAAATGAGTCACAATTTGCTAAATCTGTGCGGGGGCTGTGTTGACCACAACCGAGGGCGGGGACATAAGGTTGGGAGGTGGGGGGGGGGTATGAAAGTATGCACGGTAATCCCGAGCCCAAAATAGCTGTGTGTGGATTTAAGCTTGGGCGATATCGCTTTTTCTCAGCCACGATATATCGTCAAGAATATATCGCGATATTCGATATAATCGCGATTATTTTTTTATGACGTCAATTTACTACAAATTCACGGTGTGAGTTTTGGCTATGATTGACCCAACATTTATGTCGTTGTTCCAATCACTTATTCTTCGGGTTTTACTCTAAACCTATGGTATGAAAACCTGGGCCTATTACTTACACACATTTAATGTGTTAACTGCGCATGACAGACTGTTCTTTATGTGTGCATAGCTAATTAGATCACGCTACTCGCACGTCCGCAACACGCACGTGATATTGCACGTGATAACACCCGTCTGTGTGAGACCGCCTGACCGCTAAGGCTTTGATGTTGGTTTTTTCCGAAGACTAAACCCCGTCGGATCGGATCTGTTTGGGAACCTTGCGGTTGCGGTCTGTGACTTGCAACTCTTTGTTGCAGCAAATCGTCTCGAAAAGGAGATTTATTGTTGAAATATCGTCTCGACAAGGAGATTTATTGTTGCAAGATCGTCTCGGCTAGGAAATACATCGCGATACTTAACGATATCGCGATTTACCGATATCACGATTAAAAAAAACGTGACCCGATATCGTAATCGTTTCAGAACTAGTATCGCGATATTCGATAATATCGTGGTATCGCCCAAGCTTATGTGGATTTAAACGCGATTGAATATTCAATTAAATTAATATTGGTCTGAGGCAATGCATTGTTCTTGGTTTTTAAGCATTATGTGTATTGAGAGCATGGCGATCATAAATGAGTTTCAGTCGGCATGAAGTTTGTGACTAGGGTTTGTTTCGGAGTGAAAGGTTTTTTAAATTGGGGAATAGATGTTTCTATTGACCGTTAATTAAACAGCAGGGCAGACGAAACAAAATTATTTCGTACTTCATTTTCATTCAAATGCCCGGTGAACACGACATGTGTAAATCTACAATCCCCCAAAAATAAATCTCCTCTCAGAAAAAAAATACATCCCCTAGTCTATTTTTGAGATGCATTAATTGCTCGCAGGATTTTCAGACTAGACCCTTTTTCACTGTCGTCATAGCAATGCGGGAGATCTGCCATGCCGGAGTTTGACGTTCATGTATGATGCGTACGCGTAGCGCCATCCAGCGTTGTGCGTCGTAGCGCATGTTTCCGCGCAGTTCTTGTAACGTGTGTGTGCATGATGCGTGCGTGTATGTACTTGGATAAAACAGATCTCCGCCCACTATGGGAACCAATTGTGAGTCACAGCTACATATTAAAAATAGATGTATTGAAAACTTAAATGTCCAAAGTAAATGTACAATTATTTACAATACTTAAAAAACAAACAAATTGACAAACATGTATGAAAGATCTATTTGAAGGAGGGTGTCCTTATACGGGAGATTTACAATACTAGGTGCGCCCTCTATAGTCTACCCCCAGAAAGCGGTCCACTAAAGACAATTACACTTGCAACTCAGCACTGCGCTGGTGGCATATTGGGATCTTTCAATGACTGAGGTGAATGTGACAAAACACTCACTAGCATCACAACAAAAATACCACCTTATGCCATGAAGACGGAAAATACAGCCTTGCTGCTGTGCAAACCAGGAACAAACACACAATCGGGGTCATGCGTTGGGTGCTGCAAGACAACTCGAAACTTGTCAACCCTTTCCCATGATGCACTGCAGGAGTGGCCTCTCCTAGGCAAACTGTAGAGGGCGCTCTGTATCCTGAGTCAAAACACGGTACGCAAGGGACACCTAGAAACACTCCACTGGCTAATCACTCGGCTCCAAGTTTGCGATACGGTCAACATTTTGAGTCACAGCTTTTTGACTCGCAGACCTGTTGAAATTCGTGCAAAGAACCCTGGGAATTTTTTTTGAATCTCAGTGCAACAAACCAATATCAAATAAATGCCAGAGATATAATGAACTTTTACTTTTCAGAGCTGCCAACTCTCCACGATTCTGCCGAAAGTACCTCGAAAATAAACCAGTCTTTCCAATGTTCCGATGAACAAACTCGACACTCTCCCTGATTATGGAAAATGTTTCCTTGTTATGTTTGATGTAATTGTAAATATTTCCCTGATTGTTGTAGAAAAATCTCCCTGACTGCAAGCTGCAAATGGATGGCAGCTCTGACTTTCGATACATTTAGGTAGCACTCCAGTTATCTTGTTTGTGAGAAAAAATTATCCCCCAAAACTGACTCCCCATTGAGAAAAACAAAAACAAACTTTGGGTGTACAAATTGCTAAAAAAAAAACGATACTTTCACATGTAAATGGCAGATGAAGTATAGTGCTTCTCAGTTTTATATTAATAGGCTGGTCCTGTGACGCACAGACAACCCTTCTGGCTAAACCCAATTCCACTCTGCTAGGTTTGTAGTGCTCATGTACCTGATAGACTTCTCGAAAACCAGATTATTTAAATAAATGTACTGGCACAGTCCTTAAAAAAAGAAAAGAAAGAGAAGCCCAAGGATGTATCATCTACCCTGTAAACCGAAAATTTATTCCCACGTGCAGACGGCTTCTTTACCACTCTTTCATTATTTTTTACACATGAGGTTTGCTGGGTTCTATTCTTAGCAATCGGGAGACTTTCTAATCTGTGTTTTGATATTCCACGTATGTAAAACAAGTCTATTTTGGGGTGTTTTTGTTTATGGTTGCGTTGCCCAGGTGAGCTATTTTTAGTACAAGGCCAAGTGGCAGGCATTATCAACGTTTTTTTTTTCATCAATATTTTTCTTTCATTAATCTAAGGCCCTTTTTTTTTCCTTTTTTTTTGCCATACTGTGGAGCCTGCTGCTGCTATGCACCTCTCGCTCAAAGGATGATTTGACCACTCTCACCTTGATGTGGGCGTTGGAAAGTGTCCTTTCTTAGTTTTTTTTCCAATTTCTGGTTCCAGCGAAGGGGGGATCTGGTTGCTCCTGCAAACACGCCCCCCTCCAAAACCCCTCCCCCCCTCCAAAACACCCCCCTCAAAAAAAAAAAAACAACAAAACAAAACAAAAACAAACAAACAAACAAACAAACAAACAAACAAACAAACGAACGAACAAAAAACACATACACAAAACCCAATTAAAATTTAAAAAAATAATAATTATATATTTAAAGAAAATAACAATACAAATAAAAACACCTACAGCTCTGTGTTACATTCACTCTGTGGACATCCCTTTGTTCTTTAAGTCATAACACTTCCTATTCTTCAACACTGTAAAAAAAAACACTGTGTGGATGTATGTATTGTAAGTCCACATAGTGTTTCAAGTCCCTACATTGTGTGGACCTGTTTTGTTCTCAGGTCAACACTTCATTTAAAAATGCAAAAAAAAACACACAATTTTTACACTAATGCAGGTGATTGTGAAGTGTGTCGTTTAAAATTAAAATTTTGAATTTTAAAATATTGATGGCAAGGTCTCTGTGTATTATAATTAGCTTCCAGGGAATTTAAAAAGGAATGATGGCTCTCTATACATGTAGCAACCTAAAGCAATATCCTCTATAGAATTGAAGGGTATGCTCGGTGCAGATTCATGTTTTTTTATCTTAAAAGTGAGGCTGTGTCCGAATTAGCGGCTACAGCTACGGCTAGATTTCCACGTCATCATGCGTTGAAGTATAGGACGTCCTTAGCAACAGTCGTAGCAATATGTATCTGTAGGTGCCAATTCGGATACAGCCAGAGGTTTGTGGTAACACCATGTACATACATGTATGCATACATGTAATAACTCTCTATGACATGCACATGTATGAGGTGTGGTGATTTCTGAAAAGAAATGGTGGCTTAAGAACAATCACAACTCAAAGAGAGATTTTTCCACGAACGTTGTGTTACCGCAAACTTTACTAGATTGTATCTCCACAATGCAAAGTTTCAAATCCTACTCATGTACATGGTGTTACCGCAAACCGTATTAGATTGTATCTCCACCATGCAAAGTTTCAAATCCTACTCATGTACATGGTGTTACTGCAAACCTTATAAGATTGTATCTCCACCATGCAAAGTTTCAAATCCTACTCATGTACATGTACATGGTGTTACCGCAAACCGTACTAGATTGTATTTCCACCATGCAAAGTTTCAAATCCTACTCATGCACATGGTGTTACCGCAAACCTTACTAGATTGTATCTCCACAATGCAAAGTCTCAAACCCTACTTCAATTTTGTTTTTGCTTTCCTTTTTTTTTTCTGTGCAGGAATTTTGGGAGCATACGAAAAGATTATGGTTAGATGGCGGTGTACAGGCCTGTTACGACCGATCACACGAGTATCAACTTATAGATAGTGCACAATAGTAAGTAATTTTTACTTTTTTTTTTCCTTCTTACAATTTCTTGCCAATTTTATTACTTCTAATAGTATCTGTCTAGAGTATTTCAAACTCGTTTTGGTGGAGTTTGCTTCTTTTCAGTTGTCTGTCGGGTGTTGGTGTTGTTTTTGTTTTTGTTGTTGTTTTTGTTTTTGTTGTTGTTTTGTTTTGTCTGTACCCATACCCTGACTCCCGAAGGATCTCACACACCCAGAAATCTGTCAGCATCCAATGATTAGTTCTACATACATATGGACTAGACCAAATTCCGACGACTCTGAAGATTTGACTGCAGGCCCTGACCCAGACAAAAGCGTGGGTCGGTTTGATGTACATGTTACGCTTTTTTTTTTTAAACGATGCCGTCGGAATCAGGTGGATTCTGGGGGATTCAAGATGGTTTGGGTGACTTAGCCGTTGTCTGTCTGTGATTGATTTAATGGATGGATGGAAGCGATTCACTGTGTCAATGGACCTGCTGTAGGGCGCCCTCATGTACAGGTCAAAAGGAGGTCATTGCGCGTATCCATTGTGTCATCGTCGTTATAAGATGACAGCGGGAAGACGTCAATGCATTTGGTCCGGCCTCCTTCAGGAGTCAACGTAAATCATGTTTAAGTTCCATTTCGCAGTATTTTTTTCCCTGTGAGGGCGCGTGTGAAACAAAATTCACGAATAAGTAAAACGAAGTGTTTTGTTCGTTGATGTTATTATTGTAAATATATATATGGCCGTTGATGTAAGAAAACAACAAACAGGCAGTCAAAACAGGATAGAACTGCAATTGTGGCGCGAGGAAATTCGCCATTGAAAGCGCCCTCATGCGGTAAAAAACAGGCTTACTTGAAAGCATCCTTTACTACATGTTTGTGAAGCCATAGGGCTCTTACAGACATACATGTGTACATAAACACTAGTACCAGATCATAAATACATGGGATTTTTATACATAGTTGACATGATGTACACTGTACATTTTTATACAATGTACAGTTTTATACAATGTACATGTACATTTTTATACAATGTACATTTTTATACAATGTACATCTTTATGTACATTTTATGTACATGAACGTGGATGGTCTGTTTTCAAGAGCTGGTCGGTGTTTGTCCTTAACCTTTTCAGTGACTAGCCTGCAGGACCAGCTAGCTTAACATCTACTACATGTAGTCCACCAGCTTTATTCACTTGTTCATGTTAATAATAATAATAATAATAACCTTACTTATATAGCGCTTTTTACAAAAGCGATACAAAACGCTTAAGAAATACAAAAGCAACCAAACAAAAGAGTACAAAACTACATGATTTACAAACAAAACAATGCAATTAACAATGATACAAACTAGAGTAACTTAGGATAGAGGTGGGTTTTTAATTGGGATTTGAAGGAACTCAGGGACTTGGTTAAACGAACAGATTGAGGAAGACGGTTCCAGCATTTCAAATGAAACCGAGATCTATGCTTTTTCAACACTAAACTAGCCAGCCGGACCACTTAGAGTACAGTTTGACTGGTCCTCGGGTGTTTTAACTGGCAATCTGGCCAGCGAACCACTGTTCTGGGCGAACGCTGCTGGTTCCCTGATTGTATCAAGAGTACATATTCCAGGGTTACCAATCAATAGGAGAGATGGTGCTGCACGCACAAATGTACATTATGCTGAAATGAGACGCTTGTTGTTTTTTTACCTGGTTGGTACGTGCGTTTACACGAAGTATCAGAAGTCATGATAGTCACATGTCTGTGACCCCAACGGAAAGATCAAGGGAGAAACCTCAATACAAAAAATGTAAAAACTGGAAGGCTTGAAAGTTATACGGGCATGTTAAAGGGCCTGTCACACGTAGCAAACTTGTGTTCGAGCACCTCGAAGGCAACCAACTCCGCTGCATTCAGAATGAGGTAGTTGATTCCTCAAGAGAAATTAACAGAAATAAAAATTGAAATGAGAATGTTTCGTCTGTGGGATTGCCTAGAACTGGTTGCCTGTAAATTTCCTCATGTGACATGCCCTCCCCCCCTCTTTTATGCAAGGCTCAAGGCCGAGCCTGACATCAGCTGTTGGGGCTAGAGTCTACTCTACAAAACAGTCAGCATACCAGTCTGATAAACTTAAATGAGGTTGTTTTGCGTCCGGAAACACCCCCCTTTAAGCTCCGCTTGCACAAAATTACATAAAAAGGGTTTGTTTTTTGGGGTCAATGAAAGTTTCATCGGTGGCAGCAAACTTCCAGAGTTTTGACGTTCAGCCACTTGTTTACAAAATGCATTGCACTATCGCTACCGTTATCATTCTCGATTGCTCTGGATGAGGCCAAAGTTCAGGTGCAGGGTCAGAAGTACCCCACCTGCCCAGTTTATTATCGATAACATTTTGTGTTTTCCATTATTGAAACTGATCAGCTGGTCTTTCTATTTATAGCACACTTTCCAAAACAGTTGAGGGACACTTATCTTTCAGACAGATAGATATATTATATAGAATGGTTTATTGACAAACTTGTTATAAGCAGCCACATGCTGAATTGCAACAATTTACAATAAGTTTTAAAAATACAGAAAATTCCTTTTAGTTTGAAATTTTTCAAAAAATAAAAAATTTGCGGCAAAAACCAAGCTAAACAAAATAACTTGGAGACAAATTGAAAAATTGAAAACAGCATCAAATTAATTACTGAGACTTAAAAAGATTGATTAAATATGGGACAGCACTATCTCTGAGTCTGTTTGTTTTACATTTTGGCTGAGATATTAAATTAGTTTTGCGAAGGACCCTGTGAGTTTTGGGAGGTGGGAGGAGATGCGACAGTTTTGCAGTAAACTCTGAGGCAAATTTTAAACACAATGACCTACGTCGAATGCTCAGACTTGTTAAACTGAGAGACTCTAATGCACTGAGGTAGTCATTGGAATCAGCCCCTAAAATTAGCTTGAGAACACGCTTCTGGATTCTTTCCAATTGTTGTTCATGTTGTTGAGTTATTGCACCATATGCAATGGAATACTTGGTAATAATAATTGTGCCAGCTATTTTGACTGAACCCCCGTTGGAAGTTGTTACCCATACAAACACACACAAACGTGTTGATACTGCAACACCCCCTTGTAAAGATTCTGCCCTTGTGACTGGTTTACAGCGCGTCACATGATATGTCTCGTTTTTTTTACTGGGAAAGTTTGTCCTGCCTTTGCTCTGCAATAAGACGCACCTTGCAATGATCATGCACTGATTAAACAACCCTTAAGGTTCATGCATGTAGAATTACAACGGCTCCTCAGCAGGGCCCAATTTTATAGAGCCGCTTAAGCAGAAAATAGCGCTTGAAAATTGTCTGCTAAGCAAAAGAAAGCAGGATACCAGTCACATGTAGTACATGTGACATGCTATTTTGGCTGGTAACCTTACTCTGGTAAGCCTCATTTTGGTCATGCATGCATGTAATATACAATCGGGGGTAAAACAAGATGGCTGCTTGCATGTGATAAAACGTCTGCAGTCCGGCCGCTAACCCTCAAAATTCCTCTCACAGTTTCCCTCGGCCGGAGGAAGGAAAGTGAAACGTGCACAAACGGTTTCCAAATATAGCAGTTTTAACCGAAAGAAAAAGTGTCAAAACCACGACCGGGGATGGAGTGCAACTTGGCTGACTGACAAGTCAAACAGCTTGGCCCACCACACAACTCGGTCTCGTGGTGAGTGTGGTGCATAGCCGGTACCAAGCAGTATTGTGAACATTCCTGCCAGATGTGTCGAAACCGAGTCATCTGAACCCTTTTTTCCCCGCCTACAGTTTTTGAGGTTTTATTTTGTGGTCATGTTTTCTGTATTTAAGTAAAAGATTTGCATGTGGAGCAAAACAAAATTTAAATGAAAAATTGAAGCACACACCACCTCAAATTTGTGTGGGTTTGTTTTTGAGATTCCTACACAAATATTTGAAGTTACTACATTTACAAAGTTCATTGAATATGTCGGACTTGAAAACGTGAATGGAGCTTTTCTTAATTTTGTTTATTTATGTAAAATTTTTATAGTTCAGCTCAAAACTGGGATGTTTGTATCTTTTCCTAAAATACCCTGTTTTCAGAATATTTCAATATTTATGTATGTTTTTTTCTTGTTTATACTTTACTCTTTTTTTTGTCTCCCCCTTTTGTTTGATCACATTTATAAAGTTAAGAACTTGAACTTAAAAACATCCTCCGCTTAAATAATGAAAGATGACATGGTTTAGAATGAGAAGAGGAATCTTGGTTGCGGGTTACCATGAAAACTAATTTAGCGCAGGGCGTGCATGCTAAGCGGATCTGGAATACCGGCCAAAACAGGTTTTGATTTGCAGTGTATTTTGATTTGACTGGATCCCCGCTTAGTTTATATTTTTATCTACTGAGCATCAACGACAATACTTATAAGAAGGAAAAAAAACGCTGAAAAAAATAATAAAAGCGTGAACTTATTATTATTATTTTTTCTAAATAGGGAACACTTGGTTATCCACTGTGATGAATCTGGGGTAGGTTGGTTTTATTGGACGTCACAGAAATTACAGAAGTCCAAAAAATGTTGGATGCTCCTTTGATAAAAATGTGGTTTGCCTTTTAAGGTACCTTGCTGGTAACCAATTCAGAGATACATTATTTTGTATTAAGCGTACATCAAAAAGCCGTTCTAGCGTAACAAGATAGGTCTTCACATAACAGGATTTAGGACCGAGTAGTAACTAGGAATGACTGGGGCGTGTACACAAAAGCCTACCCAGTGCCCAATGTATAGATTTTCATCGGGGAGTAGAGGCGGGGGGGGGGGGGGGGATGGTGGGGTGTTGGGCGGGGGAGGTGGCACAATTTTACACGTGTACAGTTCAAGTACGTGTCCATGCACCATAGATGTTCAGTCAGCGACAGGCTCTAGATGCATCTATTGAAAAAAGCAGCAGAGGTGAGAGGCTCAAGATTAAAGTAAAAATACATATAGGCCTACACACTGGGAATGCAGATATACCCCTTGAAGAAAAAATAGCTGAGAAAAAATTATGCATTTGAAATGTTCACATCTTCAACTTGGACATCAACAAAAAATGACAATTTTGTACTTGTTCTCACTCAGTTCGGCCGTTATACCCCGCATGTATGTTTCTCTATTGCAGTGTGTCTCCTTCTTTAGGCCTCAGCTCAAAGAATAGAAATTTTTTCAAAATTTCTGACAAAACCAAGAGAAAAATTAATTTGTACTATTTTTCCCTTTAACGGTAACAGTTAGTCAAAAAAAAAAAAAAAAAAAAACAGAAAAAAAAGAAGAAGATGCTCCTTGAGATCCATTGAATGATAAGATAACAATTTACAGAAATGGATGTATACGTAATTTAATATATCCAGCGTAAGTTAATTTGCGACATAGGCACAACACGTATGCATAGACTCCACAGAGTAAACCACAATATGTGTTACTTATTACATGCTGGTGTAATTCTATCCAGCACAATACAAGAACCTTTTATTATCTGTTGAGAAATTCAGCGCACTTGTTTTACAGTATATATTGTGTACTGTACCTGAGCGACGGAGACGAAAGGGGAAGGGGGTGGAAAAGGAGAGGGGGTGAAAAAGAAGGGGGGTAAAGAAGAAGATTTCTAAAACGAAATTGCGCGTAACAGAATTTACACTCATAAAAATAAAAAAAAATGCACATTCAAGCCATGTGATTAGTGTTCAATATGCATTCATAGCCGGACTATAAATAGAATCTGATTATATTTTGCAGACTGCTGCCAGTGTAATTGTGTTTTTTCCGATAGGGCCCGTTCCCACACACAATATGTACAGCATCCTTGTATATACATGCATCCTATGCTTGCCTTCCCCAGTCCCCCGTGTGACCATGATCAGCATAAAATGCAATATCAAGGGGAGTTGTAACACAGAGAGAGAGGGACTGGCGAGAGTGGAGCCAGCCAAACAGTTTATCCTAATTACAATGTGTAGAACAAACCCTACACTGTCCAGCTCGCAGTCTCCCGGGGCCAGCGGGTTATATTTAGACCTGGCCGGGCTATAAATAGCACGAGTGCTTCTATTTATAGCGGGCAGCCAGGGAAATGATTAGGGTGTGGCATGCTGAGTGGAGAGATCTGATCTAGCTGTGTGCCCGGGGAAAGAGAAGAGAGAAAAAATTCATACTAATACTGTACAGGACATGATGTGCCATGTAATGTGAGAAAAGGGACTGTGTGAGTCAGCACTGTGGAATGAAGCAAGGGTAGTACTAGTGGAATTATTTTAATAAGCCGACTGAAGCCATTTCAAACAACTGCCCTGGTGTACCTTTTTTCCCACTGCCTTTCCACTTTCATTCTCTCGGTCCACTTATCTAACCAATACTTGCAGATATCGTACAGTAGCTTTTATTATGATTCATTGAATTCAATATCGTTGTCCCTTTCATTTTTTCGTTATTCATTTTTTTTCTTCATGTTTTGTAGTTCGTTTGTTGTTTTTTCGTCGATGGCAAAATCCAAATGTTGACATTTTGATGTCTAGGCCCCTCTTTTGTAACAGTTCATTCTTTATCGGTTTTTTTTTTTTGTCTTGCTCAGGAATTTTGCTTTAAGTGGTTTTTTTTGGTTACATATATATCTTCTTGCTTCTTTCTATGAAGTAATTTTGTCTAATACATCATTTGCTCTTTTGTTGTGAACGTCCCATCCCAGGCATTGAACCATCAGAACAATATATATTCAGTTTGCAATACATTTACTCATTCAATAATGCCATCACTACTGTGAAGCATTGAAAGGTCGGTTTTTTATACGAGAGATTATTCCAGTCGAGTGCCAAAGTTTTAGAGATGCTCCTGAAAAAAAATCGTTGATCTTCTCCGGAGCAGAGTTCCAAGTTGGAAACAAGGCGTTGAGGGTTTTTTCAGCGCAATACACGCTCTGTACGTTCAAGTCTGGCTGACAGGGCCGTTCCCCCAAAAAGATGATCTTCTTTTCTAATCTGGAAACAATATTAGAGCATCTTTTTTTATCAGAGCAGTATTTTCCTGTCTGTGAATTCCTTGATATTTGAAAACGCTGTCATAAAATAAGCTGATTGCGATTCTTTGAAACCAAGGAATCAATTCAAATTAGGGGTTACCGTTGACCTTAGGTGTCACCTCACCTTGTGAACTGTACAATATTCTCATGTCAAAATCCATGTTTTTTTTTTAAGGGGTCATCAAGTACTGTTTAGTTTTGCTTTTGCCCCAATGATATTCTGTAGTGGGAAAATATTTCGCTGCCTTTGTAAAGACTGCAGGAATATAACTTTGAGATGTTGGATTGGGTGGATTTACACATTTTCAAATATATGTCTTGTGTAAAAAATTGGATATGTAAATGTTTAAAAAAATAAATAATTTGAAATAGATCATCAGAATGTCATTGGAATTCTACATATATCATTCTCATATAGAGCATCTGAACTCAGCCTTGACTATCCATGCAAAAACCATGTTGTATCAAGTGCGCCCATCACTTGAGATGCCCTTGCAAATTCTGTGTGTCTCCCCCAAACCCCTACCCCCCACAGTTTGTGAAATGATCCCCGGTCGAGGAATCCGCATTGCCATCTCTTGTGATTGATCAGTCGCATGCTTACTTTAGCCCAGATCGTCCAATCCGCTAAAGTCATTACAACCCGTGGCAACCATCACCCTCCTTTAAAACCGCTGTCATCGGGGAAAAAAAAAATACAAAAATACACCCCGCACATTTACATGTTTAAAGACACAATATCGTGTTTCACATTGGCTAATACCACACTTTGATAAATATTCCCCTCCCCCCCCCCTTCTCAACATTCATATAACAGTCGTGTCGTCGGCCCATTGTGGCCTCTTGTAGAATTGACGGTGAACTGACTCTGTTGAACCAGCACTGTGATCGTGTATACCCTCTAAGTTGGGTACAAAGAAGCCAAAACCGTTGTCTAAACAACAGGGTTTTTCTTTTTATGCCGCGTGTTTGTTTTGGATGTGCGTTTGCTGTGTCTGTAGTAATATTATGTGGTGCACCCCCCCCCCTACAATAGGGGACCTCTGAGTGAAATCTACCGTGGTGGAGACAGGTGCAATATATGGGTATAAAAACAGCACTGAGCTATAAATAGACGCAGTGACCTGGTCATTCAAACATTGGCTTGGCTGTATGTTTGAGGAATTATTATTAGCTTGGAGGGTGGGAAAAATGGTGTTCGACAAACCCTGCACTTAGGAACCACCGCTAGACAGGGGCCGATTAATGGCCCCCTGTGCTTGTAGCATATTACAGAAACCAAATTGTAAGATAACCGACAGAAGTTTTGCTTTTTACTTGCCGTTGGTAGAAGCTGGAAATATTGTGTCTTGGGATTATTACCAACGATTTTAAAAAGCTGGTAGACATGATTGATTCCGTTTTCACTTAGAGCCCCTTAAATATTAGCTTAGATTTTGGTTTAAAAATTGACAGGTATGAAATTCAAACTCAAACTTCCTGAGAAGTTGTACGTGGTACCCATTTTAGAGTTCAAATCACACGAAAGGTTCACATCAAATGCAAGCACATGCTTCCACCTCCCTCAAAAAAAGAACAAAAGAAAGAAAGAAAATAATAATACTAGTAATAGATTAAATAAATTAGTTTTAAAAAAAGGTATTTATAACAGTGATAGTTAATAAAATGAATAAATTTGATCAACAAAAGACTATGTAAAATGGGAAGAAATATTAACAAATACATGAAACGACAATTTAATACATAAATAAATAAACTGAAACATTACAGCATATTTCATGGACAAATTGTCTGTTCAGTGCTTTCAGAATCCAACATTGGAACACTTTCACAACATGTGTGTTCTTCACTTTTCTCTTTCATTACTTGTCCTTACAAGTACTGCATTTTTCCCTCAGATCTTCACCAATTTCACACCAGTTGAATTTTTGTGTTAGTGCAACTTTTGATTTTTGTTATACAATTTTCTAGCAATCTTGACAATCCATAGACTACAATTCAATCAATTTAATTCAGAGACATTTCTCTTGTAAATTCGTCATCCTTTTATTATTTACCTGAAAATATTGCTGAAAATATTTCAATCAAATTTTACCGGTCCTGATACATGTACTTGACCGGAGGCAGTAATTGCCTCCGCGCGCGCCCCCCCCCCCCCCCCCCCCCCCCCCGGTTCGCTGTGCCCCTTGAAGAAATGTTCAAGTACGAAAATGTTCCGGTAGAAATTTTAGATTTCCCCGAAAAAAGGTGTGCATTCTCAATCACAAACGACCTTGCCTTTCAAGGACAACGCATCAGACCTGGGCCCAATTTCATAGAGCTGCTTAAGCACAAAAAGTAGCCAAGCACGACAAATTTATGCTTACCAGAATAAGGTTACCGGCCAAACTACAATGTCACATGTACAATTTGTGACTGGAATCCTGCTCATTCCTGCTTAGCGGACAATTGTTAAGCAGTATTTTCTGCTTAAGCAGCTCTATGAAATTGGGCCCTGCTCTTGTGGTCCCATGTATCAATATCGTTAGCGCGTTGAAAATATATTCCCGAAAACCAAAAATAACATTTTCTTTTTTCCCGATGGAAAGCGTGAGTAATTCCTTCATAAATTGTATCTGCCTCTTTTGTCCACGATAGACTTTGTCAACGTATCCTCTCACCTAAAATTCCACGACCCTTTTTTTTTTGCCAACATTTTCTGGGCTTGATTCCTTCTGTTTTTGTATTCAATCTGTTTTTCCATCAACTGTTAAAACCGGGACCCAAGTTCATGGAGCTGCTTAAAGCACAGAAAAATTATGCTTCCCATAAAAACAAGGTTTCAAGCCAAAAACACCATGCCACATGTACCACCTGTGACTGGTATCGTGCTCATTTTTGCTTAGCATCAAAAATGTTAAAGCAGAGCCATGAAATTGGGCCCAGTTCTTTAAAAAAACAAAAAACAAAAACAAAACGGGGAAAAAAAGAAAGAAATTCTTCATTTTCAATATGTTTCGTCAGAATTGCCTTGCCTTGTTCTCCTTTTCCACTTTCAGTCCTGGTTTGAAATTCCCTGTTTTTTCCCTATTCTTCCTTTCTTTTCCCTATTCTTCCTTTCTTTTCCCTATTCTTCCTTTCTTTTCCCTATTCTTTCCTTTCTTTTTCCCTATTCTTCCTTTCTTTTCCCTATTCTTCCTTTCTTTTCCCTATTCTTCCTTTCTTTTCCCTATTCTTCCTTTCTTTTCCCTATTCTTCCTTTCTTTTCCCTATTCTTCCTTTCTTTTCCCTATTCTTCCTTTCTTTTCCCTATTCTTCCTTTCTTTTCCCTATTCTTCCTTTCTTTTCCCTATTCTTCCTTTCTTTTCCCTATTCTTCCTTTCTTTTTCCCTATTCTTCCTTTCTTTTTCCCTATTCTTCCTTTCTTTTCCCTATTCTTCCTTTCTTTTCCCAGCCTCGCCCTGTGCATAATGCACCCTTTTCCCATTCACTCCGCATTCATCCAGCGCTGCCTCTTTTCAGCATGGCAGAATATTCATGTCAATCACGTAACAATATTAATCACATTACCACATGGAACATGTCTTCAATAAACTCATTCTAAAAATAACCCTGGAGAAGAAAAAAATAATAATAATCCTCAACGGTAGTACTTATTCTTAGAAAGATTATTTTCGTACCTTTCCATTAAATATATATATATTTTTGTATACAGGAGCACTGAGTGGAAAAGTTTAATTTACAACTGGAGAGGAACGGTGACATGTTATACCCTCAGACTGCTGAGGGTTATTCTGGCACAATTAATACAATTTTCACAACACATCTTGCCATCATAAATTTAATTGAAAAGCAAAACCACAGAAGCACCTATTCAATACGAGTGAATATTGTAGTATTTATCCTAAACAAGCACACTGACTAGCCAGAACCAATTTCCTGCGTGTCTCTAAAGAACATTTCCATTCTTACAATAAATTATCACCACTTTTTTCATTCTCCTTCTTTTTTTTTCTCTCTTTTTTTTTTTCCCTTCTCTTTTTTTTCTTCTTCTCAACGTGGAGCCGCTGCCCTTGTGAGCGTGCAGGCCTGAATATACCTGCTCAGTACATGCAGCCCTGCATGGGCAGACGTGTAGTAAAATAAGAATGCATTAATATAGCGCATGTTTTACGGTTGAATAAGGAAGCGGCTGTTCTATTTTTAGCGCGACCAATATCGGCATGGCAACCAGCCGACCTGACTTGTGTTTATTGAGGGATGGGGCGTGTCCTGATAAAATTACCAGGCTCCTTGGTAACGGGAGCGATCAGCCTGGTTGCTATCTTCGTCGTCGTCGAAATAACACAAAAATCCTCGTGCGGAAATTTAGACCACCCGGCGCTTCCCTAGCATGCCGGGGCTTTTTGACGGACATATTTTAATACTGTCGTTAATTACACACAAAAACAAATGGCACATGGTTTTGATGCATGTAAATATCTGCGCGTGTGCGATCATGCATTCACCCAGATATACATGTGTGTAGGGTATACGTTATACTTATCAATCAATTGGCCATTGAATGCGTACACTATTTTCGGCTGTAATTTCCAGGATGCATAGAAAAATGTCAATCATCTTTTTTTTTTGTCTCCTTTTTTTTTAAGGTACCTTTTTCTCTCTACTAGCTCTTACGGTATTTATTTGTATTCTCTGACAATACTGTCAGTGCCAACAGGAATCTGTCCTGTGTGTGCCGACAGAGAAATTAGAGACAAAATCTCATGTGTAATTATATTTAACATTTTCAATTTATTCAGAAGTCCGTTCCGTACAGAATGTAATTACGGCATGCCGTGGTGTACTGTGTAGGTAGGAAGTCTCTCCCCCTGCGCAATGCACAGAGAAGAGAGCGAACAAGCAATTACAAGCCGAGCCACATGTATATATACGGGGAATGGGATATACATGTACATGCTGGCAGACTACAATGGCCAAGTCAAATTAATTAGGTGTTTGTTGTGCCAGAAACCATGTCTTTTTTTTTCATCCCAGGCGTACGGAAAGCGTTTTGAATGACAGAGCAGCATAACGTGTTACACTGGGCTTTGCCGTGTGTAGGTGGAACACATACTTTTGTTACAAGTTAATGTGTATTTGTACGTGTGGTTAACCTGATTTTGGAGACATTTGTTTTGGTAACTCAAAAAATATTAAGTTGTTTTTTTTTCCTGCATGAAAGATTCTGTTTTTATTCACAAGAAATTGTATTTTTGTATTGCAAAGAAAATTGCAGTCTTCCATATTGAATGTGTTCACAGGCAAGGTTTTTGCCAGGATTTGGTCAAAGTGTGTTCAAATTTGCTGGAAATTTTAAAAACTGGGTGTCCAAATTGCTCACTTAAAGGACATTTATATATACATGTTGATGACAGATAAAAACAGGGTGTCCAAATTTAAACAGGGCGTCCAAAAGACACCCAGACACCCCTCTGGCTAACACTCTGTATGCAGGTTGGTTTGTTCCTCTCTTTCAAATTTCTCAGAGATCACAAATCTGGAAACATGTCGTACCGTTTGGTGTTTTTAGGTTGCACAGAAAACCAGGAGAGAGGTCATTGGTTTTACGATAGTTTTATTCATAAATGTTTATACTGCCTGTGGAAGCCATACAAAAGATGACTGCGCCCAAACACGATAGGGCGTAGACTAAACCGAGCGAACCCCTATGATTTGGTAGGCACTACTAGTACTACATACATCTTGTCCAGCTTTATTATTATTATAATTTTTTTTACATATCATAGGCATCCTCGACCACTGTTGTTGAGGCAACTACATGTATACAAAGCGCTAGCGAGACAAAACCTGCACACGACATGTAAGGGAGTTTTTACAAACCCCCCTCAGAAATGGCGGGAACATTTTGTATCTAGGCAATATATGCAAATGACAAAAAAAATGGAGTGGGTCTAGACGTGGCGCAATTAAAATTGAGATGAAATCATATTCTTGGGGAGGTGATTTCCATGATGTAAGGTAGCTTCGGAATTTAAAAATTCAAAATTCTCTGCATGCAAATGAGAGGGTGTATCAAATTGGGTGCTGTTAACGTGGCAATTGCATGCCGATATGTGCAGATTGCAGCCAATGCGCAAAAAAGTGGGGTGTGGCTGGGGGGTGGGGGAGATCTTCAGAATATTTTTTTTTTTTAATAATAAAAAAAATATATCCATTTAGAATGCTGAAGATTGCACAGTAGAGTTTTTAAAACCAAAGATAAACACCAAGTTAAAAAAAAATAGTAAAAAAATTCATATGACCTCATTTCCATTTTGCATTCAAAGGCAAAACTTCTGAAATTCAAGTCCAGATCACCCTCACTTTTTTGAACAATCCTGAGGGAAAACATTGCGTATTTGATAAATTATTCTCAGGTTGGTAATTATAATAATAATGATTCTGTAGTGCACACTTTATCCGTTAAATATTCAAAGGTGCAGGTCAAGGCCAATCAAAGAATTCTCACTGTTCATAGCAGGCATGCAACTTTTCCTCGGATCAGTTGATTTCCTCTTTTTTATTCTCAGTTTTACCATTCAAAGTTGAAAAATACTATATAAAATCATTGAAATTTTGTCATTTCCTCTTTTTTGGTGTAGTTACAGTTGCATGCCCGTCATAGGCTAACCTGAAAAGATGTGTTTTAAGAGATTGTTTGAAGTGGGAAATGTCGTGTGCGTCTCCGAGGTATTTAGGCAAAGACTTTTAGAGGAGGGGGATTGGTAATGTTAGAAAAGGCCCTATCGCCAGCTGTAGGTTTTAAGTCGGGTGTTCATGTTTTTAAAAAAGGTTGACATTTTATCATCACTTGGTTTTAAAACTAATCGGCTCAACCATGTTTATAAACATTGGTACCCACTGTATTAAAGGCACTGGACACTATTGGTAATTACTCAAAATAATTGTTAGCATAAAAACTTACTTGGTAACAAGCAATGGAGAGCTGTACCGTTGATAGTTTTGATAGTATAAAACATTGTGAGAAACGGCTCCCTCTGAAGTAACGTAGTTTTTGAGAAAGAAGTAATTTCTCAGTAAAATATTTGAATTGATTTTGAGACCTCGCGCGTGAGGTCTCGAAATCAAGCAATCAAGCATCTGAAAGCACACAACTTCGTGTGACAAGGGTGTTTTTTCTTCCATTATTATCTCGCAACTTTGACGACCAATTGAGTTCAAATTTTCACAGGTTTGTTATTTTGTGCATATGTTGAGATACACCAAGTGAGAAGACTGATCTTTGACAATTACCAAAGGTGTCCAGTGTCTTTAAACTTCCTAGACCCACTTGTCCCCAGTGGCCTCCATTGGCCAATATCCCCCTCTCCTAAGCTTTTTAACTACATGCATCACAGGTTTGGTATTTCATGTATTATGTTGGTTCATACCGAGTGCGAATATTGGTCTTTGGCAAATTTTTTTAAGCGGGAGGCCAAAATTGATTCCAGGGTGCCCGAAAGCAGCCTAGACACCACTCTGGCTGGCTCTTGTGTTTTCAATGTACAATGTTTGTACTTTCTCATCGTGGTCGGGGCTGCTCGAATTTGGTGGAATAATTCACAAGACCACAGGGCTTATAGCTCATAATTTTTTACTGGACTAAAGTTTGTTTCACAAGACAAGATTCAAAATGAGAAAAGACACGAAAATACCAGAATCAAAATGACAACACAGTTTGGCTTTTTTTTAGCTTGTTTGATTTTTGAGAAGAGAAAATTGATGTCGTTTGTCTTATGGGTAAGGAGACTTTGATACTCAAAATAGAATTGAATGATACTTACCGGAATCTAAAGTCAAGGTTTGAACATCATTTAAAAAAAAACATAAAGATATTGAATACAAAAAAACACAAGACTGTCAGACTTGTCCAGTCAGGAGTTTACTGGCCCCGACACTGAAATCACTGGCCTCGGGGCTGTGGTCAAGTGTAAATTTTGAGCCCTGATAAAGGGGTAGAGAACAACTTCTTTCTTTCTTTTTCCCCTAAAAAGTGAACCCGCTGAAGGCCCTTCTCTCCCCAGACAGTTCCATAAATAGAAATGTAGAGTACACATGTACATCCCTGTTTCCTCGTGTGTTCAGGTATAATGTAGCTGTCGCACAGCACCCGGAGCTATTCTCAGCAGTCATGGGACAGGCCGACCCCAGAATGACCCCCTAGCTATCTATTTTTAGCCGGGGTCACTCCCCCCACTGGTTGTACAAGCTTGATGCCCAAGAAGCTCATTCTCTCTGATGCAGTGCACTGCATGCAATAGTTGTGCATCATGATTTTTAACGGTATTTATTTCTTCTAAGGGTTAGGGCCCCTGTGTGTATTTTCAATGAACTTGCACTGGAAGTGAATATATTTTTAAAAACAAGAAATTTATCAAGCTGCTACCATATTGGTCATGTTCCCAGGTCATGTTCCCCGTATGAAATAGCAATTAAGGAGTACTGATTCACTTGATACCATTAAGGGCGCAGACTATTTTCGGCCCACCAGCCCCGCCTCGGTCATGCTGATTTGAATGTGTGAGGTAAAGACAAGAAGGCAGGGAAGATAGCTCTGAGCAGGCACGTACTTCGGTTAGTCTGCTGCCACCGCTGCCGAGCCCCATTGAGAGACTTTGGGCGTGTCCCAATTAAGCGACTTCGACTATGGCTATGGCTGCTGGCTTCAGCGACAACGTTAAAGAATAGGCCTTTTCAGTGACCCAGCCATAGCCACTGTCAAAGCCATCTATTGGGACACGGGCCCCCCCATTGAAAGATGCAGCAGACGTTTGCACCCTGGGAAGTTTACTCGGATATGTGACAGACCTGGGAATTGTCATTTCTAGGAGTTAATGAATGAAACACATGACCTTGCATTCTGCCTGGCTGCTTTTTTTTTTTTGAAGCCTTTAGAGAGCTGATGAGGTTACAAATGTCTGGTAACATCTTCCTTAATCACAAGTCACTGCTCAGCTTTTAATTTCCAAAGACTAAAGGTACATGGGTGTGTTTTTTTCTCAAAAGCATGACTTCTGCTTGGCCCTGACCTAGGCTCCGATTTAAGCTTCGGCTTAGGCTCCGGCTTAGGCTCTGGCTTAGCATGCTTGGCTACATTGGTACTTCTGAACCTGTACACTTTTAGTATGTAGCTTCAAACGGGCAGATAAAGCCAAAGCTAAGCGGAAGTCATGACCACAAATGTACATGGTTCTTGACAAGCTTTTTTTGGGTGCAAGTGTCGAAACCCCCCAGGAGCCAATGACGTAGAGTTGCTTAGGCGCTCAAACTTGCCAAGCACAAATTTGGCTCGTGACAGTAAACTTTGGTTCAGCAGATACGTTTGCCAGGACAAACTAGAAATGAGATCGTCTTTTATGCAAATGCTTGTGGAACTTAAACTCACTTGAAGTAGATTCAAGTGGATTATTTAGTGCAAATCATTTATCGATTTCAAGGAATGTTTTTCATATGTGTACAATCTCGTGCACCGTGTGCAATATGCAGATGTCGTTTTCATTTCCTTGCACAAAATGGAACTGTAAATTTGCTACATGTACTACGTACATGTTAGGTCTCGTTCAAAGTGTCCAATATGCAAATTTCATTGTCATTTCCTGACAATAAAATGGAACTTTAAATTTGTACTTCAATGGCTCATAGACCATGTAAGATTTTGTGCGTTCAAACATTTTTGGGGGTGCCTTCGGTACCCACGTGTGATGCAAGCCGAATCATGCACTTGAACAGATCCAAATATTCAAGTGTGTGCAAGACTTGCACAGGCCGTTACAGCTCAGCAGATAATATAGAGATGAACAGTAGAAGTCTTAGGAATAATTCGATATCATAAATTAGATTTTTCATTGTCATTTTCCTTTGGTAATGTAATTTGGGGCATGAGGTTGTCTAACACTCCGCTAGAAACCTGCCGATAACTCCTGAATTTCATTGTGATTTATTTATTTGGCTTCTCATTTCACCGGCATTCACAGTCTTTTCATTCAATTAGGGGGTTTCTCAAATGCATCATCATCTTCTTCTTCTTTTTCTTCTTATCGGTAATGCAAAATGTAGTTATATTTGTTATACATACTTCTGTTTTGTTGTTAGTTTGTTCTCTTGTTAGGGTTTCCAGACAAAAGACCTTTATCCCATCCACCTTGGGTGGGGTTCCCTGAGGGCTCAAACTTCTGGGTTTTGTTAAAGGCCGGGTATACTTTTGGTAAATTGTCAACGATTAGTACCCTCACCTTCGTGTATCCCAACATATGCATGAAATAATGAACCTGTAAAAATTTGGGCTCAATTGGTCATCGAAGTTGCGAGAAAATAATGAAAGAAAAAAAAACACCCTTGTTGCATAGAATTGTGTGCTTCCAAATGCCTGTGAAAGGCTTCGTGCCTGAAGCCTTTTCAGATTCAAATATTTTAGTGAGAAATTACCTCTTTCTTAAAAAACTACATTACTTCAGCAATGTTTTTTTTTTTCTCCTTGTTATAGGAACATTACAGAACTGGTTTTGCTAACAAAACAGTTGCTGGCAGTGTAAACACTTTATGTAATCCACCATTATACATAAACTGACAAACCTGTAGAAGTTTGAGATCGATCGGCCATCTGGGTCACGAGAAAATAGTGAAAAACCGATTACACATTTGCATGAAATCATATAGACTCAACAAATGAATAAAACGCTCACTGAGCGATAAAATCCAATCGGAAAGTGAGTTTATTCATTTCTCATCAAATATGGCATTTCAGACAGAAATATTTCAAGGGATGTTTTCTACTTTCATCATCGTTAGACCGTGTAAGTTTTATGTAAATCTGTGATCAAAAGTATATTTTACAAGTTTTGTTCTTACCAATTCTGTAATGTTCCTTTAAAGGGCACCTCTACGTGGAAATGGTAAATTTCTAATGGAACATTTCTAGGGGCACTAAGGCAATGCCAAGGGGCAACGGAGGCAAATTGCCCCGTTGTCGAGAAGCATCAGGCCTAAATCCCTGATAAATTATCAGCTATTTTGTTGGGTTTTTTTAAAGAAAGAAGATTCGTCCCAATTTGAGGGAATCTACACAAATTGGTTGGATGCTTTGTTAAAAAATTGTTAAAAAGTAGATATTGTGAACAATTTACTCTGCCTAAAACTAAAGATATAATATCAGTCAAGATCTACTTATGGACTCCAGACAGCATCAGAAACATGAGTACTCCGGTTCTCGCAACCTAAGCCATCTATATTTAGATGGGTTTTCGTTTCTGTAGTTAGTGCATGTAATCCGGTACAAGAACGCCAACTAAATACAGCCGTGTTGATGGGCAGGCCAGCGGATGTCATTTCATTGTTTAAGGACATGTAAACACAAAATAGACAGGGAAATCATTTTTTTTTACGCATCGGTTTAGCATTAAATCGTTGTGTCAGTGCGGCTACCCTCGCATCTCTTAAAATAGCAGTTACGTTACGTGCGGGTTTGAAATTGTCAAAAATGTTGTATTTGTTTAAAATAGCCTGGATTTACATACAAAACAATGTTTTTGCATGGAGCATTTTCGCGCGAGATACAACGTTTTTGCAAAATCGAGGTACGATGTTCTTGCACTGACACGAAAAAATATTGTTTTACAAGCATTCTGCTGAATAGAAATTTGGGTGGAACAGGTCACTAGCGAAACTTTTGAAAGCCAGTCAAACATTCGTGCACGGTTCCTGGAGTCAGTGCTAAAACGTCGTATGTGGGTTTAGAAAAAAAGTTGTATCTGGCTCGAAAATGCTCAATGCATAAATGTTGTTTCTCGGTAAATGTTGTTTTGGGTGTCCATCCAGGCTATTTTAAGCGAGATACAGCGTTTTGGCAATTTCAAACTTGCGCATAACGTTAGTGCTATTTCGGGTGATACAATGTATTTGCACTGACACTACGAGTTGCTCTATGAAACATGTGACATTCTCACATTTCTATCAACTGGTGAACTTTTAAGTATCATACCAACTTGTACCAACCAGCCCCTTTAAAAACAAAAGCCAGTCCCAAGCTGTTACGATCTCCGGCATTGTCTTTGAAGCACTTCACATTCTCGCTGTTCAACAGGAGCCTTCGCAATGGTAAGTGGCAGCAGACCAATCAGGTGTAATGTCCATCGTTAACGTAATTCTGGACTGGCGCACTTTTGGAATTCTACCTCGTAAGTCTGCGTCACCTGCGTATGTGTACACGTAGCGTTTCAAACGTCCCCATTTCTCTTGTCACAGGGGTGCATTTTCGCAGACGATGTGGAAGCAACTGCACTGCATGCAAGAAGGAACACGTTTGTAGCACGAGGGACATGTTTTTAAACGTTGTTTTTACTACGTGTTTGTGAACGTTTAATATCTCCTCGTACATTGTTTGGCGTGGCTCTATGGATAGCGCCGAAACCCATCGGCACGCAACTGCATCAAGTGCAGTGTTATTCCCTGACCCTGTAATGTATGTCTACTCTAGGTACAAACTCTAGCCTTCCCTTCAGCTATTTATAATAAACCCTTGTGATTATGTTTCCGATTGGGTTACAACGGCCATTGAGAAGCAGGCCAAGTCATTCAAGCACGTTCACTTTGCCATTCTCCAATTAGCTCAATGGAGAATTGCTAATACCGTCACTTGACAAATGTGTGACTTGCTGCCGCAAAATGAGAGTGAAGTCACCAGATGTCTTGGCCGATGTTATGCACTTAACAAAGTTTTCCAACATTTGAATGTGTTCTTTTCCTCAAGTCTTGACATGTTTTAGCCATTATCTTTTCATTCTTACGTGTCGGACACCATTGGAAAGCAATTTTTCCTACTGAATTTCAAACCACTTTTTATCTCAGTTACGAAAATTATTTACGCGCGCTCTGTCAAATTTTTTTTTTAAATGCCACACACCAGGGCCCAATTTCATGGAGCTGCTTAAGCACAATAAGTTGCTTAGCACAACAAAGTTATGCTTACCAGAATAAGGTTACCAGCCGAGCTACCATGCCACATCTACCAATTGTGACTGGTGTCCTGCTTAATTTTATGGAGCAGCTTAGAACAAAAAGTAGCTAAGCACAACGAAATAATGCTCACCAGAATAGGGTTACCAGCCGAGCTACCATGTCACATGAACCATTTGTGACTGCTACCCTGCTCATTTCTGCCGAGCAGAAAAATTTGTAAGCAACATTTTCTGCTTGGGCAGCTGTATGAAATTGGGCCCTGTTTGTAAGGGTCATAAGAGATGCGAATGTCACTTTAGTCTAAAGCTGATACCTTAATTGTAATACCTTGCTTAATTGTTGTACTGTTATATTAATATCAACCTGTATATAATCACATGTAGTACATAATAGCAGCAGTGTGACCTACACGCTGTGTTTGTTGACGTACACAACGCTACGCACCAAAACAACAAAAAGAGGTGTGGTGTCTTCCAGGGGTAATCGATCGTGCTGGGAGAAAAAAAAGCGTCAGCTGTAATTGGCGGAGGAGGGTGGGGGTTGGAGGGGAAGAGGGGGGGGGGTTTGGATGGTGTGGAGGGCGCAATCAAAGACTGCTTAATGAGCTCTTGAGTAATGGGTGTAATGGTGTGTTACCTTTGGCGTTTATAGCTTGCAACGCCATCAAGGGCAGCGTCATTACTAGCGATAAGGGGTCGGTCTCCCACGCAGAGCCGTGTGTGTTAACCGATGCGAACGCTTTTGTTAACAGCAATCGAGACTAATATGCGAGAGTAAGACGACGAGGGCGATGTGTGCGTTGGTTGGTACCCAGAAAAACCAGCTGACTTCTCAGGGTGGATAACTATGTAGAAAGGTGAAGGTTTTTTTTTATTATGGTAGATTGTTCTTCGGGGGTGTGGGAACTAATTTGAAAAGGTGATTACAACCATACATGTATTTTGATATTAAATACACATTGGATTTTTTGGATTTGTTTGTATTGATTAGTTTCAAATTGATTGTAGGTATTACAAAGCTCATAACCACTACCACTCCTCCAGAGAAATATTTATGTCTGAAATGCTGTCATTGTTGAAGAAATAGCATTTAAAGGCGCCCCCAAATGAGTAAAAGTGCTGATATAAACAGGCACAAAAATCCCTGTCAGAACAAAGTCCATTTTTCTGTTGATTGAATTTTAGGTTCCCCCCCCCCCCCCATTAAACTTGATCACAAAATTTTAATTTTCCGAGAATATAGTTGTATGGTGTGTTAGTAAAAACAAGGGAATGGAAATGAAAATTTAACTTTCAAAGATCGATGATGGAATCACACGTTAAACGGAAGCTGAAATAATGATCAATCTATTCCTGTAAATTCCTCTTTGGAATCAACGTTACTGAGAGAATCTATCCCCCCCCCCCCCCGCAATAAATTATTCATATAGTGCCAAAAATAGTTGCCATTTACTCGCCACTATTAACTTTACAAGTGTCTTGATACAGTAGTTGACCACAGAGCAGTTCGCTTGAAAAAAAAAAAAAAAAAAAACCCAACACATTACACATAAATGGGGGAAGAGCATACAATAACTAAATAAAACATTTTCAAGTAATTTTTTCAGACGGAAATTTCAGTTGATTTAAAAATAATAGCAACTAGCAGTAACCAAGCAACCTGAAATCAAACTTTCTTCGAAAAGTAGTTTCATCAGATGCAATCGGCAATTTCAGGGAAACGTCATACGCTGTAAATGGAGCGCTTAATGTGAGAAACAGACTGAGGCTAAAGACAACGACGGTCGTTGTTATCTGTATTGTATGCATTTCTTAAGAATGCAGATAGAAAGATCGAACACAAAATTTTAATCGTTTCGTTGGCCATGAAAACAATTTGAAAAATGCATTTGGACCATCTTGTGAAATGAACGGCATTTTTTTCCGGTTGACTTTCACAGGCTGGTTGTGATATGTACACAACACTCAGGCATTCGGCTTCCCTAATGATCTGTCACTTTGTGTTTTCGCTTTATGTATCATTTAAAGTAAAAAAGAGAGAGACCACCAACATAGGGCTAGATAGCTCAGTGGGTAGAGAGCTGGGACGTTAATCTGGAGGCGGAGGGTTCAAGTTCCGCTCGAGTCAATTTTCTTTGTTCAACCCAAAATTGTTTTAAAATTTACCCAGTCAGTTTCCCCTGTGGTTTATAACTTGATAAAGCATAAAGGAAAGCACTTTTAACTTTTGTGTGGAGATTTCTTTTTGTTTGAGGGTTTTTTGTTGTTTTTTTCTTCTCTTCTTTGAATCATGCAATAACAGACGTGAATGTCTGATACAACAAGTAAAAGGTTTTGAGTGAACTTTCAACAGTGTATTACTCCACCTACTCAAACCCAGAGGTGCATGTCCGTTCAAGGCCTTTAACATGTTCGCACCACATTTGTGATGGGCGTGGCAGCCAAAGTGTGGACGCTGTGGCACATTCAATTGGCTAAGACCTTGATTTAGTTACACAATCAACCCTGCCTGCCAGCCAATCAATAAGATCCGTAACCAGACACACACGCAGGACGTCGTAGACGTATTGTTTTCAAGACGGGGCTGTATTTAGCGACGTGGCCATGCCGCGACAACAAAGGGAAACAAGCAAACAACACTGGGCCATACACACGGCTCATGGCAGCAGTGTGAAGAGCCAGCTGTCAAAATGGATTCTCGTTGTTTGTGATGGCAACAAGTCTTTTGTTTGTTCATGTGCCAACTGAAGAATTGGAGAAACAAAACAAAAATGCATCTTAAAGGAACATTACAGAATTGGTTTTTGCTAACAAAACAGTTGCTGGCAGTGTAAGCACTTTATGTAATCCACCATATAAATAAACTGACAAACCTGTAGAAGTTTGAGATCGATCGGCCATCTGGGTCACGAGAAAATAGTGAAAAACCAATTACACATTTTGCATGAATATAGATTCAACAAATGAATAAAACGCTCACTGAGTGATAAACTCCAGTCTGAAAATTAGTTTACTAATTTCTCATCAAATATGGCATTTTAGACAGAAATATTTCAAGGGATGTTTTCTACTATCATCATCATTACACCGTGTAAGTTTTATGTAAATCTGTGATCAAAAAAGGATAATTTACAAGTTTTTTTCTTACCAATTCTGTAATGTTCCTTTAAGGGGGAAACAAATTTGTTTATGGGCCTCATTTATACACTAGTGACTTTTGTGTATTTTTTTGGGGATCTGAGGAAAACAATGAAAGTGGGTTAATTTTTATGAAATGTAACAAAAACAAATATCCTGTAAAAGTTCAATTGAGAGGGTTCATGGTTGCTTTTTGTTTTATTTGAGTAAACAGCATATTACATAACATGAAGATGTTTTGTGTGTTTGTTTCATGGTTTATTTTGCAAAGAAATAAGGCACGCGTTAGACATATTCTTCTTTGTATGGATGACCATAAAATGTGAAGTTTGTTATTAACCTGGATTGGTATCGGCAGGTTTTGAATGTTGAAGAGTGGGGAACAGTTTCATTCATGTTTCATCGTAGTTGGAGGAAGCGATTACCAAGGCAGAGAGCTTGCCAACTCTGTCTGATTCTGCTGAAACTTCCCCTGAAAATAAACCAGTCTTTCCATGTTCTGATGAACACATTTGACAATCTCCCTGATTATGGAAAATTTATTGAATGTAATTCTAAATATCTTCCCTGATTGTTGTACAATATCTCCCCGATTGCAAGATGCAAATGTTGGCAGCTCTGCCATGGTGATTTTTTTTTTGGGGGGGGGGGCCTCGGCTTGGGTTCCACCCGCCTGCATAAGCAAACAATTCTATGCAACAAGGGTGTTTTTTTCTTTAATTATTCTCTTGCGACTTCGATGACCAATCGAGCCCAATCTCTCACAGTTTTATTAATTGACACCAAGGGAGGATACTGGACTTTCGACAATTGCCAAAAAGTATACCCTGCCTGTAAAGACACACTGAGAATTGGTAAACCACAATTTCTAAAATGTCAAATGAGTTGAGTTGAGAAACTCACAGTTATGCAAAAGAATTATCAGTAGAATCGTGTGACTTTTTGAATTTTATTTTTTGTCTTTTTGTTTTATATTTAAAAAGCCCTGCTGTATCTACCATATAATTATAAATAGTGCTAGGAGTGAACAACTTATACACCCTCTCCACTGCCAAACCCTAACCACACTCAAATCTGCCAAAATCCACCGTATGATGTTGCTTGAATTTGACTGGTTTCCACAGTCACAATTGTGTGTTGATTTAAAACTGCAGGGTGGAATATTCAGAACACATACGGAGTTTGGGGTTCAATAAAAAAGGCACATAACAGTTACATGGCCACGTATTTTAACAGCATGCGGGACCTTTGTGAATGTTGTTTGGCAGTTTTCACAGGTTGTTCTTTTACGATAGGATTCTGTGAAACAAGTCGGTTTTAATTCCACTGTTCAATTGAGTGGAAACCCATCCCCTTTAAAACTCGCCTCTAAAACGCTGTGAAGAGATCATTCATCTTATGCTGTCGATCATTACATGCACCCAACAGCGTTTGAGCCAACCCTTTCTTTACACTGTAACATGACGCAAAGCATTTAACTTTGACCACCACTCACCCCCCCAGCCGTCCAGTGTCTGACACGCTTGGCCGGACAGCCCGAGGTGGGGGAACAAAATGGACAATACTTTTTTTCTCAGAAGCTAGACGAAGGGATTAGAAGAGATGCTCAATACTTAATCCCTTGTCTAAGGACACCAGTGTGAAAAAGGACTATCCAGGATGGTTTGGGAAAACACCCATCTACACTGGACACCAGTTATATTTAAATGAGTTGTCAGGGAGAGGTCATTGCATAAAGTAATTGTTGTTTTGTGGTGTGGTTAATGTTCTAGTGCTACTCCATTAAGACTTGGATACCTGCCTAAGTAGCTCCGTATTTATTCAATGGTTATTCATAAACTTTCAGTGTACATTGTTAAATAGAAGGTTTCGCTGAGGGACAAGTTTGACGTCGCCAACGAGTTGGTATGTCCAAACTTTGGAAGAAGACAATTCATGCATGATCAATCTGGAAATTAAACTCTTGGAATAAACTCTTTGACCGAAGAGGGGTTTTTTTTGCACCAAAAAAATGCGTTGGTTTGTTCTCGGCAACCGCTGTGCTGTTGTGTGCTCAAGACTTTGTCGTTAAAACTGTAAATAAAATCCAAAGGGGACACAAATTTTTGAAACAACATAATGTCTTGTGGACTCACCGATCTGAGCATTTTTTTCTACTGTCAATTTTTACGAGAATTATGGTGGTAATGTTTCCCTAAAACTTGATCATTAACGCATAAATCCGCCCAACTGGGCCCAATTTCATAGAGCTGCTTAAGCACAAAAAGTAGCTAAGCACAAGAAAATTATGCTTACCAGAATAAGGTTACCAGCCAAACTACCATACCACATGAACAATTTGTGACTGGTATCCTGCTCATTTCTGCTTAGCAGGCAATTGTTAAGCAACGTTTTCTGCTTTAAGCAGCTCTATGAAATTTCTCTGGAAGCCCATGTAGCGCTTGTTGCTGCGATACAATAAACTTGTAGTATTTTCTGCCTTTGGAGTAAACGCATCGTATACCGTTGGAAAGAGCTCGTAATTCTCTGAAATGTGGCGTTTTTAATACTGGAATTTTTCAAAGGGCACCGATGCAACGACCAAGGGGCATGGAGACAATAGCCTCCATTGTCTCCGTATGGAGACTTGTATCAGGCTGCTATTGCACAATAGATGAACATTTCCATTTTTTATGGTCAAAGATCATTTTCTTACGCTGCTCCATTTCTTTGGAATAGTCTTCCTGTGCATATTCGCCAGGCTAGTTCTTTACATTGTTTTAAGTCTCTGCTAAAAACTCATTTGTTTGAAAGTGCTTATTTGTAATCTGCTTACTTGTAATGTTTCTTTCACTTATTGTATATTTTATTGTTCTCTTTATGCGCTTAGAGGCTTCTGCATTAGGCGCTTTACAAATGTCTTATTATAATTATTATTATTATTATTATGCACTGTGCACGTACATAGTAACAAAAACTGTTGCTAAACCTTCTTGGAAGCGCGTTCTCGTTTGCTTGTTTGAAGACACAGGTGAAGGGGGGATGCATGCGGACACCTGCAAATGAGTTGATGTACTCGAAGAATTTTTTTGGCGGGGGGGGGGGGGGGCTTGTTTTGATGCCACATTTTGGTTGGAGGTGCTGGAACACTTGTCAATGTAAATACACTATAGGCTTATTTGCTGAATGCCAATAGGGCATTCTTGCAATGGGCGTGAACACACCTCTCCACCAATCTGTTGGGAGTGGACTTTAACCTCGCTGTTGTTTATAGTTGTGGAGTGGATTTTTTTTTTTTCTCTCTCTCTCTCTTTTCAATGAGGTATGATTATCTAACAACCAGTGTGTGCATTATTCTTGAATTATTGCGTGAGTGCTTCAAAGGGCAGGGGTCAGCCCAAGAGCTGTCAGCGATGCATCAACTGACGCGAACTGAATTTGTGGTGGGAGATGATTTTGATTAGGAAATGATCTTGCTCTTACATTGGCATTGTTCACTCTGTTGTGAAGTTTGTGCCTGTGAGGGAAAGTTTGTCCTTCTCTACTGACTGCAGCTTTAATGAAAAGGGAGTCATGGCAGGCCTGAAATGTCATGGAGACCACAGCCCCTGTTGCCCCCTGGTCTTGGCCTTGGTGCCGCTTCAAAAGTTTCCCATAGACTTTAAGATTTTCCAATGGAAAGTGCCCTTTGCAAACTGAAAATGGCCTTGCCCACTCAAAGATGAAATTCCAGGATCTGTCATAGGTTATTTTCCAATTCTCGGCTCTGGCTCCGGCTCCAGCTCTGGTTCTGAATCTGGCTCTGGCTCCGGATCTTGCTCCGGCTCTGGCTCCGGCTTCAGTTCTGGCTCCAGCTCTGGCTCTGACTCCGGCTCCACCTCTGGCTCTGGCCCCAGCTCTGACTCTGGCCCCAGCTCTGACTCTGGCCCCAGCTCTGGCTCTGGCTGTGGCTCTGGCGCCAGCTCTGGCTCTGGCTCTGGCCCCAGCTCTGGCTCTGGCTGTGGCTCTGGCCCCAGCTCTGGCTCTGGCTCTGGCCCCAGCTCTGGCTCTGGCTGTGGCTCTTGCTCTGGCCCCAGCTCTGACTCTGGCCCAAGCTCTGACTCTGGCCCAAGCTCTGACTCTGGCCCCAGCTCTGACTCTGGCTGTTGCTCTGGCTCTGGCCCCAGCTCTGGCTCCAGCTCTTGCTCTGGCTTTTATTGATGTTGAAGCACCACTCAAAATGCACACTGCTCCAAAATTAATTCCAAAGCATAAAGCAGAGCCTACGCATTGCAAAAGGTCCATATAGTCCCCTCCCTCACAAACACACAAAAAATTACAAGCCCTTTTCAAGTTTTTGTTTACTCAGATATAACTTGAATTTCAACAATGCACTAAAATGCACTTCCCAAGAAACTGGGTTTCTATTGATGATTTTTGTTTTTTTAATGTACGCTCTTGTGTTGTGGTTTTGATCTGTGGTTTCACATTTTTTGGTTTTATGATTTCCCTCCAAAGGCTTGAGTGTTGGAATTATACAGTTTCCCAAAAGGCGACGCTTTACTTTCCCTGAAATTACCGTTATATTATGAGCACGTGTGTGTGTCAGGATGTTGCACATCGACACGGCATTCCCCCGCTCTTCCAAGAAAGCCTAGAATGACCTCAGATCCGGAGGGGGGGGGGGTAGTTTGGATGCTAACGGAACCATCTTCTCCTTCACGGAGTGGATTCCTAAGAAATTGGGGTGTGATAACTTGGGGATGTCTTACAGCACCAGCATTGCTGGGGCAGGAAGATCATTAATAAGACAAGTCACACCTCAGAGGGTGGGGGGGAGGAAGGAGGTGATACGTGGAAGTTATTTTTCGTAAAATCCATGCACCTGAGAGAACAAACGATATACCTGAGGGAAAGAAATTACATAAGCAGTCTACTGATACGGCAGATAAGATCTCTAAAATTGTAATGCGCCGCGTAAAAAAAACATGATTTGTTCTTGTTCATCGACAGAACAAAGTAGACAACAATTGCTCAACTATATTGGGCCTAGTTAATTAGTTCCTTTCATTCAATTGGAATACTTTGCGTCTTTATCTGGCACTGTGACAATAACAATGAAAGTCATTTGCTGACTGGCTTATAAGGTTATGCAGTCTCACAAGTTAATTTGTCTTACAAATAAGTTAATTTGTCATACTAATTGACTTGGGTTTTTCTGTTTGTCTGCTATTCCAAGCCTGTTGTGATGGCATTTAGATGTGTTATGAAGCTGAATAACGTAAAAATCTTTCAACGAATCAAGAAGCTCTTGCGGCGTGAATCCAAATTGCTGGAACTTGTTCTGATTTTTTTTTTGGAAAGCAATTTTGCATCGAGCAAAGAAAAATTAACTAGAGCGGGGCTTGAACCTGCGACTTCTGGATTAACGTGCTGTCTTGCCCGAACGTTGGCGGTCTCCCTATTTTGTCAGTATCTTTGCTAGGGGGTGCCAGTCAGAAGCCATTTTAAAAAAGTGACGACATATTCCTGCAAGAGGTCATTTGACGCCGTTCAATAGCAATTTTTCGGGGAAACTGTGATCGTATCCTTTAATTCCTGGCTTGTTTTATTGATAACCGCTCCAGGCCACAAACAAGCTCATTCTGGATACAGTCTTCAGCCTTTCTCAGGAATATTGCATTTATTGTATTCTTGCTCCTCGACCACAACTCGTTCTGAATTGACTCTTGAGAAGTGGGACAAAGCAAACGGCTGATTTAAAAATATAAAAAAAGTACAAAAATAAAAAAATTTAAAAAGGGGTTATTTCGGGGGCGGATGCTTGTTGACCAAATGCTGGGCAGCGCTTCCACAGTTTTATGCAAGGAAAATCTATTTAAACCTTCTCGTTGAGTGATCAGTTGACATGGTTTTGTGTGATAGAGTCACCAATTCCAGTGATAACAAGTCTTGCTTCAGATAAAAACCGACCTTTCACAGGATTTACTTTTCGAAGAACGGGAAGTTTTGTGGTTTTGGGTGGGCTGGCAAAAACTTTGAAATTGAAAGTCTGATTCGTATGCGAATGTGAAGTGAACCCTGATGCCAAAATAGGGGTGGGGCTGTAGATTTGGGGGAGGTAAGGATCCGCTTGCGTTTTATGCAAGTTTTTCTCAATGACGAAGCACATCATAAATGTTTTAAGGTATTATACAGGATTGGTGGAGCTGACAAAATAGTTGCAGACAGTGTTCATGTTTTGTGTGTTCTCAACCATATGCATAAAAGAAACCTGTTGAAATTTGGGCTTAATCCTTTGTGTGAGTCAGGAGAAAATTATTTTTTAAAACTTGCACAATTTTTCAGCCTGTAAACACATTGTCCTTAATTTTGGTTGTAACAACCGAAATCAGCTGCTGCATTTTTGTTATGTTTTTAAATAGTTTTCTCGAATGTGACTTCATTTCGGAGGGAGATATTTCACAGAAAAAAATGTTTCTACGTAGTATGAACTTTATAATCAGTAAGCTTTCAGACTAAAATTAAACAAGGAAGTTTTTAATCCTTGTGTGTTTTCTAATCATATACCTTTAATGACAAATTTACATTTAAGTATAAAGTGTAATAAGAGTATTATAATAATATAAGATAAATGAAAAACTGTTATAGTTTTTTTTTGAACTTATTACACTTTTGGTTTCATGGCCAGGATAAAAATAGGAAGAATAAATAAATATATGTAAACCAGGGGGTAAGTGCAGTTATCATGCACAAGCAGCATGTACCAACACTGTACAAACAGCCAGAATGTACATATGTATTTTTTTTTAAAGAATTTAAATGAGAGTGCTAATGAGACACTATAATTAAAAGAGTACAAGTTTGTATTCCTGTTCACTTGTTTTATTTTCAACTCTGTCCCTTTGTGTGCCGGAAACAGCTGTTGGTTTTATGTGGTTGGTTTTTAAGAGTCTTTTTCTCTGAATATTCAGCTTATTTCGTTTAATGATCGAGTTGACTGATAATTAGTCGCTCAAAGGGAAAGTTTTTCAGAAAACATATTTCGTTTCATATTATCTTTACGTCATTTACCAGAATGTAGCGAGACATTTCCCCCTTTGGTATATCTATAGATGGATTGCAATACGCGTCATTGACCGCCATCTTTGATGTAAAACGATGGAAAAGTGCACACGTGTAAGCGCTATGCACGACTCTCAGCCAATGATAGCTCTTCACGCGTGCACAATTCATCAAAGATGGCAGTCAATGACGCGTATTGCAATCCATCTATTGAAGTTCAACACAGTGTCAACTTTCAACAATCGTTTAGTATCATAGTTTGGTTTTTTTATTTCCTTCACCTCCAAACTCTATCAAATGTTTGCGCAGGTTCAAATATCTTTCAGAACCTTGGGTTTCTTGCATCCGTTGCCGTCAAGGGTGTGCAGAACATTGGCAAGATTGAAACTATTAAATGTTCACAGATTTACACATAACTTTACATGGTATAAAGATGGTCATGGTGGAAAACTTCCCTTGAAATAGTTTTGCCTGAGAGGCTAGAGTTTTTGAAAAAAATGAGTGAAATGATCAGTTTTGATCTCGCGTGTCCGAAATCCGATGTTTGAAAACAGTGATGGGATTTTCCCCTGTTTTCTCATGACTCCAATGACTGAGTAGCTTAAACTCTTACAGGTTTTTTTTTTTCAATGTACATGTGCACAGCCACAATCATGGGTACACATTTTTTTCGTGTCCATGTTATGAACAACACTTTGAAAACCAGTGATGTAACAGTTATTTCAATGTTGTTTGTAAATTCATTAACCAGCGCTGTGTGAATGAAGAGTAGAAAGTACTTGAGTTTGTCGAAAACAAGATCTGCAAAGAGTTACTCAATATTTATGTGTTGTTCATTTGGTGTCTTTGTAACAAAAAGTGTACCCATGATTGTGGCTGTGCACACATGTGGGTCACATAAAGGGCCGACACTGGTCTTTGGCAATTCCCAACGTGGGCCGCAAGTTTAAGGGGGAAAAAAAAAATGCACAGTTTATTGTTCAAATACCTGCAAGACTTGTACAGTCCATCACAAACCCATCAAATTCCCCTAAGTCTAAAGTGAAAATACAACAGCAACATTTGTAGCATAGAACCAAATTCAGCAAAGGTCAAGCTCTACCAAAAAACCAGAACAGGAAAGAGTTTGGAGACCGCTAAACAAAGCCAAACAGGAAACTGTTTACACTTTCCCCATTCATTCCCCAACCTAAATTCCAGAGAAGGTTGACAAAAATACACATCAACAGCTTTTTCCAGGTAATTACAAGAATTTGTGAAAATATTTATTTATGCTCGCCTCTGAATGGTCCCGGCGTTTACCAAAAACCATCTTTAGTAATTCAGTTGTTTTTAATGAATTTCTTACCGTAAAAGGTAAGAAACAAGAAAGCGCTTTTGCTGACGCTGTAAAAATAGCACTTCCTGAAATTCGTTGCCTAAAATAGAATCGCTACAACTTCAACTATGCCTCTGCTATTTCAGTGTCAAATATGTGATTTCCTCTCCCTCCACCTCCTTTTTCCCCCCCTGTTCGTATTTTTGTAAGCAGAATTTATGAATGAATTAGCAATTTAATCAAACTGCCTACGCACGTTTTTGTTTTGAGAATATCCCTAATGCAGAAGAAAAAGAGACGAAGAAAAAAAAATCCGGAAAAAATAGATGTCTCAACGTCATCTTTGTTATTAGCTTAAAGTCGACTGAAAGAATGTTATTGAAAGAGATTGGGCAATTATGCAGTGCAAAAAGAATCTTCCTTCAGGCAACAAATTGCCGGAGTTTTGTTCTTCTTAAAGCTCTTTAGGTGTGAACATTTCATCATTTTATGGCTATTCGCCTCCCTACCCTCTACTACATCATTGTGGAAGTTTTTTTTCCCCAATGGTTGAGAAAGTGGTTTTCCCCAGTGGTTTTCTCCAGTTGTTGAGAAAGTGTAGATTTGTGAATACAATGTACATATGTACAAGCCGGAAGTGGTACATTGCATGCACAAATGTAAGACACTCACTTATTCGCTAACTTTTCACCCAAACCCGTCTGTTTATTTATGTCCTTTTTGATGTGTTCTGTAAAATGACTTCCGTACAAATTGATTGTCTATACAATCTTACACAATTTGTTTTTTTGTATTCCTTGCTGTATTATTGCTTTCAGTTTTCCCTCTTTTGAAAATAAACAAATCCGACTGTAATTTTTGTTTTATATGTGAAGTGTTTATTTTAGTTGACTGAGGTCTCTCCCAGTAGAACAGTTTTTTTCTGCAGAATCGTAACGAATCTGCAATGAAACTGAGTGTACAGCAAACTCCGTTACGTGCGGATTTGTGTGAACAAAAAATAGTCACGACTCTCCATGGTGTGACGTCATCGGAATAGTTGAACTCAAGAGAAGCTCATTATTTCTCTTGATTATTCTTGAAGCACGGACGTACTTCCAGAACGTCTTATATATGTAAGAAGAACACAATAGTCATCAAGTCCAGATCTTAAATGAGATTTCGTTCCCGTAAAACTTTATCCACGAGGGGGAAAAACCGTCTTTCGCTTTCAAATGGTGTCTGCACTGTTCACCGTATACCTGAAATGATTTTATGGGGCGATGTAAATAAGAAAAGGAAATAAAGAGACAAGGGAATTTCTCTAACTAAATGCTCTGATTTTATTCCGCTTGATTCCATGTGGATTGGAGGAAAACTGAAACATGTATCGGAGCTGAAAAGTATCGTAGCTCTTGATGTGTGAGACCTCGCACAATAGAATAATGTCATGAGATATCGCTGTTGTCTTTAATGCAGTGTGTAAATCTCCCCCGTAGTTGAACGCTTGGACCCACGAAAGTGAGCGTTTTGTTTTCTCTCGTCCGTTTACTTGCAACATGAAAACCCAAGGTTGCAAAGAGAAAACAGTTGAATGCGTCCAGGACTTGTGTGGATGCGTTGTGGATTGGTCTGCTTTTTGTGGATTGCCAGTCTGCTGTGGGATTGATTCCAGTAAATTCATGTAAATTTATTCGTACGAAGTACTGTAGAGCCAGCAGCTGCTTTAAAGCATCCAAAGTTATTAATTACGCTTACCAAAATAAGGTTACCAGCCAAACTACCATGTCACATGTACTATCTGTGACTGGTAACCTGCTTATTTTTGCTTAGCAGAAAAAAATTTAAGCAATGTTTTTAGTGTATCTTACGACCTTTGACCTCGGACCTAAATGATCTGAGTTGCTACTGCCCTCCCATTCATATTCGCCTTTAGGATTTATTTTTTTACGTAGACTGCTCACTCCAGGCATGCAACTTTTTCTCGGATCAGCTGATTTCCTCTTTTTTATTCTCAGTTTTACCATTCAAAATTGAAAAATACTGTACAAAATCATTGAAATTTGTTTAATTTCCTCTCTTTTGGTGAAGTTACAGTTGCATGCCTGTCACTCAGTGGCGAAGTGTTTTTGTTTTTTAAATAACAACAAAATTATAATTCAGACAAGTTATGAACAAATTATTGTTAATGTAGTGTATGACGCATCCTTTCAGAGCCACTGCATTTGAATATTTGTTGTCAACGCAAACCTTAGCTTCAGCACTGCCATGATACACATACATGACATATAGCTGGTCATTTTAGAGTACTCGGCAGTGTATTTTAATTACCATTGGCAGTCAGATCCTTCAAGAAGGAGAGAGAAAAATGTTATACCAGGGGTGTGATTTCATAGGATTTTCCTTGTTTTATGATTGTCTCAAAATCCTCCATGAGCCTTCAAAGTTTTCTTGAAAAGAAGTAACAATCACCAAAGGGAGAAAGAAATGGTCCTACATTGTGTCGAACCTGTAGTTTTGTCTTTCTGGTGATGCCAGTCTGTAAACCTCCTGAGTTGTAACATCTGGGCGATTCAATATCTAGAATAAAGTGGGAACCCAGGCCAGCGAGCCATTTTTTCAGGAATTGTCCACACTCGTCAAACTCTCATCCCTCTGGCTTCTCCCTCGTCCGTCTATTTTTAGGTTAAAAAAGAGAGACGGAGAGTGGTAAATTAAATAGTTTTTGTTACATGACCACTCATCCGACGCATTAGACGGGTGCCTGCTTTGTTAAATTTTTTGCAGCGTGTAAGTTAGGTGTAATTGTGGCTATTTTTGGTCATGTGATTGAATATCGAGCTGATATTATCTGCCAAGGTCAGTGTTCAGAGGGAGGGGGGGGGGTGGGGAGCGTTGCTAACATGTAGACACTTGATTTAGTAATATATGGTAAGAAATCCGACTTATATTATTTTATGGCAGATAGGGAATTCTTGTATGTTTTTTTGTTTGTTATCAAATATGACAGTGCGGTGTATGACGTTGCAGTTTTGAGCTGTCCGATGGAGAGACTTTAATGTCATTGGTTTTTTTTAATTTTATTATTTCTCTTTTGTTGGTTTATTTCATTTTGAAAAGAACAATGACCCCAGTGTGCCTTTTATAGGCTTGTAAATTTTGAGTGTTTCTTGGTTTCACCAGAAAAGATATTTATAGATAAAAATATAAGACCGAATTGCTGAAACGGTGATTATTCATCGCTGTGCACTGTGTCCATATCAATGTTAAAGCTCTCCAAAAAAGGCCTCTCATTCGGGCCCGTATGTTTGGAAAATTAATGATCAGGTAATTTTAAATGAATATGTAAATTATTAACCATAAAAAAAACCCCCATAAAGTTTTTGGAGGATTGTTTTAATTTTTTTTCCGGTCAATATTTTTCAAATGATTTTTCACAAAATGTGAACTGCAAAGGGCGACAATTTGCATTGACAATATTTTATTTGTGATTAGTGATTCAAAATGTAAACTTGGCCAGTCAGAGTAATCATTTTTTTATTTATTTTTTTTTTTTCCCCCAGAAATATTTGTTGCTGGGTTACAGAAAATGACCTAAAATCAAAATTTTATTTTCAATGTTATTAACACAAAAAATAGAAAATTTGGGTAGGTGGGTGTAAAAAATAACAATTAAAAAAATGCTGATAATTCTGAATGGGCGCTGTTAGCGGTGAATAAATTTATTATTTTGTAATCCACACGGCAGAAAAGGTAGGTTAAGGTCAGGGGACAGTTGAGATATGAAAAATAATATGACCCGAAAGCCTTGCATCTCCACTGAAGCCATTTACAAAAAATTATTCATACCTTTCTTGGTGATGAGATCAAGGGGCCTTTTACAAAACCTCGGCTTGGGCTCTGTCACCAATTTTCGATCAATGTGCATTTTGCACGGTGTTTCCAACATTGAACTAAGCCTGGAACTGCAGCCAAAGCCAAGGTTTGGAAAGGAAAACAAATCCTAGAATCCTCAAAAGTCTCTTGAAGTAGGCCCTGAAGAAATATTAATTCAAGAGAAATCATCTATTTTTATCAGTTTTTGTTTGTATATGCACTCGGTGGCCAGTTATTGTTATGAAACCAGAAAAGGAACTACCAATAAGAACTGTAATAACCACCATATTTAAGGAACTAGGCCCTAACCAACAATGCCAACATAACCTGGCTGGGAATTCATAAACATTATGTTTTTACATGTTCTTTGTTCACACATGCAACAATCAGTCCTGTTTTGGTTTTGTTTTTTGTGGGGGAGGGGTGTTTTTTATGTAAATTTGTTTAGCTTTCCCTTGAATGTCATAACATACATCACAACTCAATCTTAAAGATATATTTTGTCTTAGCAAGAACATAATGCATATTTTTGTTGATGAAGACTTTATAATAATTTGTAGCTAGAATCTTAAATGCATATTTTTTAATGTAGACTTTATAATAATTTGTAGCTAGAATCTTTAAATGCATATTTTTTAATGTATACTTTATAATAATTTGTAGCTAGAATCTTAAATGCATATTTTTTAAAGTAGACTTTATAATAATTTGTAACTCTAGAATCTTAAATGCATATTTTTTAATGAGCCTTTACATAATTTGTAGCACTAGATTCCTAAATGCATATTTTTTAACGCAGACTTTATCATAATTTGTAGCTAGAATCTTTAAATGCATATTTTTAAACGCAGACTTTATATAATTTGTAACTCAAGAATCTTAAATGCATATCTTTCAAAGTAGACTTTAAAGTAATTTGTAGCGCTCGAATCTTAAAATTGCGAAGACTCTTACTCTCAAACTGTGTGACTTACTTTTTAACAGTTTCTATAAAAATGTAAATTTGGGAGAGCCGTTTCCCCTACATGTTTGCCGACAATGTAAGCTCAAATGAATCGCCTTTCTCCAGCTGAAAAACAGTGACAGCCCGTCCCGAACCTGTCCATTGTAGCTTTAATTCGTATCTGAGAGCGCATTTTATTGCCGCCCACATACTGTAGCATTAGCAACCTCATTTGGGAACAAAATATTTATATTGTACTGCTGTCATCTCTTAACAGCACACCCTGTTGGGAAGCCCCATTTCAAAATTCTCGGCCCTCACCAATTTTTTAGGCCTGTACTGCAGGATGCCGAGTCATCTGACATTTTTTTATTCTGTGTGCTACACAAACTGACTAGAGACTTGCTGTGTACATGTAGCTGCTGTCCTTCCTTATGGTATGATTGCTGATGGCTATAAATACCTCAGCCGAGCGCTGCGGAGCTATTTATAGCTACATGCTCCATTGAAATGCAATCAATACTGGTCCAAAGAGTGGTCCGGCCACGGTGTGTTGCCAGATACACAGTGTATGTACATGTACATGTCTCAAGCATATGTCTGCAGGTTGTATAGTGCTTGTGTGTGTGTTGTGTGTAGTGTGTGCGCGGGGCTGTTTATTCCATGTACATGGACTGGGCTTGTGATTGTCTATATAGGCACATTGAATGCTGGGGCTGTGTGGTGCGCTAGCTGTGTGTGGTTGGGGGGGGGGAAGCGCTCATGCTGTCCTTGCCCACGGAATCTGATGATATGAGTCATGTGCAGGGATGGGCATGGAAGGCTTCTGTTGTCTCACTCTCCTTGCAGTGGAAACTCACTCACTCCTACAATATCGCAGCCGTCGATGCTGTTGCTGTACATCACACGCACATACCCTCCCTCTCCTTTCTCTCTCTGATTTTTTTTTTCTTTCCCAAACAGGGTGGGTAGTACAGGCTCGGAAATTAACATGAGAGAGGAATAATTATTATTAACAGTTTGTATTGTCCCAGTGCTAGTTATTCCGTAGAGCAAGGAAACATGTTTATTCGGTGCATTGATCAGTCACCATGATGTTTAGACGCATTTTACTGAACAATACAAAAATGCAATTTTAAAATCGTTTGGGGGCTGTACACTGGTGGTTTACAGGCAGTTTTACTCTTGTTTGTTTTTCTGCCTTTCATTCTGAGGCCCTATTTTGGATTTCTTAGAATCTCATGTACATGTGTATTCATTTAGGTAATTAGTGAGCTGCTTTCGTATTTTGTATTCCTGTGTATTTTTATATTGTACGTATCCAGAGCTCCCCTCGGGAGAACAGTTCATTGGAAACTGATGGGGGCTGTCCTGGCTGAAAAATAAAAACGAAATAAATTAATTAATAAGCTGTCGGGAAAATATAGGCTTTGACATTTAATTTTTTTGTCCGAGCAAGAGTACTTGAACAATCAGGGGAATCCTTCCTTTCATGGTATCGATTTATAATTGGGTTGATCTTAACTGAATTAACCGGTCGGTAACCACGATCCAAATTTGAACAAAAATAGTATTTTTGGTTGTTTTAAATTTAATATGTATCGTTGATATTCTTGGGAATTGATGCAAGGGTAAGGCGGCAAATTTCACAGTGTTTTGTCATTTATTTTATTTGTTTGCAGTTTCTCTACGATTTGCAAAAATGTTCAACCTTTCCAGACCCTAAGAGAAAATCCATCCTCTGAGTTTGACCATGGCTCAACTGATGGCCACATTTAATCTCGGGGTTAACTACCCGTTTGAAGAATGGATTGGAAACAGAGCAATTATTTCGGTCATAAGTTGCCATATGTTATGGTAATACAGTCGGGTCTGGGGGTCCAATTCAATGGAGCTGCTTAAGCAGAAAAATCATGCTTAACAATTTGGTCAGCAAAGATTTGCTGCAAAAACCGGTCACTTGCACCATTTGACATGGTACTTTAGCCGGTAAACCTTATTCTGATAAGTATGATTTTGTTGAGCTTTATCTACTTTTTGTGCTGTAAAAGGAGACTCTATCAAATTGGGCCCAGGCCTCAAGTTCCTAAAGCTGTTAAGCAGAAAACGGTGCTTAGCGATCTTTTGTTTCGCTAAGCAAATTTTGCCGGGAACCAGTCACAAACGTATACGATTACATGGTAATTTTGGCCGTTGACCTGTTTCTTCTAAGCAAGATTTTTCTGAGCTGAGCAATTTGAAGTTGGGCTCCGAGGCGAAGCCAAAACAACAGGGTTAATATAAATCATACTTTATGAAATCAAGTTTTTGTTTTAAACGTGTAAAAGTTGCCGTTAAAAATCAGGTTTTGGTATCGATGTGTACATTAAACAAAAAAGCACTAAGCTTTCATTCAAATTAATTTTAAAGAAATATTTGGATCTTAAATTAGAACGAACTAAACGCTTTCACCAACCGAGTTCCTTCCAGTTTTTGTTTGACAATGCCTTTTTAACATGAGAGATTTCAGAAATGGAAATTATTCAACCTTACACAGTGCTATTTCTCAAAAAATTCCCTTGTAGTTTTTACATACAGTATTATTTATTCATTTTACAACGCCTTCGTGCAGCCAGTGTTTTTTTTTATTATTCGCCAGTATATTTTTTTCTGCCTTCACGTTATCCGCTACAATGATATAACATTAGGGATCTGCCTAAGATGCAGAAGCCTATCGGAATGGGACGCACAAATTGCGTGCCGATACGTGTGAATTTAAGGTTGATACGCAAACAAAAACATTGAGGGGAAGGGAATGTGACATCAAATTCACAAAAAAAAAAATAAATAATATAACTGTAACACCATTTAGAATACCCCAGTTTGCACAGTAGGGCTTTTTAGAATCAAAGATAAACACAGAGTAAAAACAGACCTCGTTTCAGTTCAGCGTGCTTGGGCAAAAACTTCCACAATTTGGGTCTAGAACTAGAAGGTCCCCACAGTTTTGGAGAGAGAAAAATCCTACGGGGAACCCTGAACATCGAGGTAGAAAATGCAAGAGTTTCCTGTGGTGACTTTGTGGCTTGCAATGCACACTGCAGAGTCTACATTTACTTGTCCATAAACATGTATGAATATTAATCGAGCACCTTGGGAAGATTCAATTATTTAAAGGGAGGGTAGCACCTTTGGTAATGACTCAAAAAAATGGACGACCCTAAAAAACGGACACGGTAAGAAGCACTGCTGCTGTTGATAGCGTGTAACATTTTGAGAAAGGATTCCCTTCTAAGGAATGTGGTTTTAGAGGAAGGGATTCCCCAAAAATTCAATCTGAGAAATATTTCATGCATGAAAGGTCTCTTAGAATGTGTATTCCAATAACTGATTATTTTTCCTTCGTGGACATAACCACTTCAGATTTTTGGCGATATCTCAAAAAAAAAGCTACAACCTTTTGAAATGAAATGTTCACAGGTTAGTTTTATTGTATATATATCTACATTTATGTAGGATTGAAACAACTGAACGGTTCCAAAAAACAAAGGTATACTCTGCCTTTAATGGCACATAAGTATGTCAAGGGGTACAACACAAGCCCATGGTTTAACCATAGAGAAATGTAACAGTGCAGTCTGAGGCCCGGGCCAAAATGCATAGAGGCAGAAAAGAGCTGCTTAACAACTTTCTGTTAGGTGAAAATGAGCAGGATACCAGTCACAGATGGTACATGTGACATGTTTTTTTTGGCTGGTTACCTTGTTCTGGTAAGCAGAATTGTTTTTTGTGCTCAGCTACTTTTTGTGCTTGTAAAACAGCTCTCTGGAATAGGACCCTGATTTTATTCTTGTAATGTAAGGGTGAGGTAGGGGTTTTTTTCCCCTTATTAAAATTCCTTACTTAAAGGGCACCTCTTTGAGGGACATTTAGATTTTCTCTTGGAACATTTCAAGGGGCACCATGGCAATGACCGAGGGCAATTGCCTCCATTGCTTCTTGATTAAAAATTTCTTATTAAAGGGCACCTCTTTGAGGGACATTTGTTATTTCATGTATATGTTGGGTCACATAAAGTGCAGATACTGGTGTTTGACAATTACCAATGTTATACCTGGGCTTTTTTAAGCAAATATTCACACTTACCTGTCATATAACGCTAAGGTGCGTGTCGGTATTTCTGCTACCGTGTAAGCGAAAAAAAAATCTCTAACGGTGAGCTGCGCTACATTGAAATTGGACTTGAGGGGCTTCAGACCTTCACAAGAGCCACAGAGACCACTATCTCTGCTACCCTGGCCTTGGCCTTATATATTACTTAGAATTTATGTTTTTTTAAATGTGTCCTTTGCAATAGAGTAATGCCCCCCCTCCCCCCCCCCCCCCCCCCCCCCCCACAAATAGATAGTTCCCAGTAGACGCCATCTTTACGGGCAAAGTGCATTTTGGCTTGCAGATGCGTCAAGCGCTCAACTTATTAATGCAGCCGCGTTGTTCACTAACCAATCCTGCAGTGAGTTTTATAAAATGTGCGCGTGCTGCACGCCGTTCTCACATGAAACGCATGACTGTTTGTTCCAAACTGCCCGTAAAGATGGCCGATTTACGCATACTGCAACCTATCTATAATGAATGTCCATGCCCTGGATGTCCTTCTTGATTACAGTGGAAACTGTGTAAAGTCTAAATAGGTTCCAATGTTGGGTTGAACAAAGAAAAATTTACTAGAGTGGGACTTGAACCTGCGACCTCTGGATTAACACGCTAGCACTTATTAACTGAGCTATCTGGCCCTAATGTTGGCTGTCCTCCCTACTTTGTCAATATCTTTGTTTGGGGGTGTCAGTCAGAAGCCATTCAACCTGTAACCGCCATGTAGCTAGGGATCACACCCGAGTCTATGATACAACCTGGGAACCGGCAGCAGAGGGATCACCTTAAAGCACATGTACAGCGTTAGTAATTTTCACAGACTAGCACCACACTTTATGTGACCCAACATCTACATGAAATAACAAACCTGTGAGATGTTAAGCTCAATCGGTCTTCGGAATCATGAGAAAATAGTGGGGACAAAAACATTATAAATTATATTTTCACCGTTTTCAAACATCGGTTTTGGAACGCGCGATAAAGACTTATTGTTTTACTCATTTCCTAAAAAACTGTAGCATTTTAAGCAAAACTAATTTAAGCAAAGTTTTCCACCATGACCATCTTTAAACCATGTAAGTTATGTGCAAATCTGTGACCATTTATATTTTCAATCTTACCAATGTTGTAGACACCCTTTAAGGGGATGCGACTTTAAGTTATGTGACGAATCTGAGTCGTTCATATTTTTAATGCTAGTAACGCCATAGGGCCCCACATTGTGCAAAGATTTGTTTGAGCTCTATGGTTTCACTTCATGGCAGACATTGGTTACCAGCTGAACTACAGGGTGTTGTATAAAATTGTTTGGAAACAGGAAACCAGCCGCACTGCAATGTGGTTAACATTGTTCATAACCGGTTCCCTGCTTTAGGTATCCCTTCGCAAATAAAAAGTGTGATTGCGATTGTTCTCTCTGCTGGGCTATAGCTGCAAACCATCTGCGGGCCGGGCCGTTGTTCCACTGGTTGCTGACTGAGTGTTTGGTTGATATGTAAATGTAATGTACATATTCAGCGTTCAATATGTACACAGGGACTGTTTGCTGATACTTGCTGTTGTTTGTTCTGTTAACAATCTATGTAAATACCTAGGTTCCAATTTCACAGAGCTGCTTAAGCAGAACAAAAATTGCTCAACCATTTTCCTGCTAAGCAGAATTGAGCAGGATACCAGTCACACATTGTACATGTGGCATGGCAGTTAGGCTGGTAACCTTATTCTGGTAAGCATAATATTGTTGTGCTCACCTATACTTTTTTGTGTTTAAGCAGCTCTTTGAAATTGGGCCCTGGGCCCAATTTCATAGAGCTGCTTAAGCAGAAAATATTGCTTAACAATTGTCTGCTAAGCAGAAATGAGCTGGATACCAGTCACAAATTGTACATGTGACATGGCAGTTTGGCTGGTAACCTTATTCTGGTAAGCATAATTTTGTTGTGCTTAGCTACTTTTTGTGCTTAAGCAGCTCTATGAAATTGGGCCCTGGTTGAACTGTTTACTGAAGAGCTTCACCGGGTCAAGGGTCGGGAGGCTGAGGGAAAAATCTTTGTGCATGTGTGTGGCCAGACTTCCAGATGGTAGTTGGTTTTTTGGGGCTTTCTTCTTTGGGGGGCGGCGGGGGGGGGGGGACACCACATCTCAATTTCTAATCACTGGAGTTATTCGGAGGGGGGGTTCATATAGGAGGGGGGGTAGGGGGAATTTCAAACAAAAAGAATGCAGAACTCCATAGAAATTTTACACAATTTTGCCTGTGATAAGTTTATTGATATGTAATGTATGTAGTACTGCAATAGTCACACATACATGTACAGCCCCATGTTTATACATTTTACACTCTTTTGAGACTATTTTTGTTATGTCAACTTACTATCTGCTACGAAACTAAAGGGGAAGCAAAAATTGTTGGATAGTTTGACGGGAAAGAATTTGTTACAAAGTCAACAAACTATAGGGGGGATCTGGTGATGATTAACACACACAAAATCTGGTTGCTAGAACATTAAAGGCAGGATGAACTTATGGTAGATTACTCCACAAATGATTGACCATAAAAACTATACTTGGTAAAGAGCACTGGAGAGCTGTTGACATTATACTGTATTATATTTTATTCCGAAACTGGAACGAACCCATAACCCTGGGGAGGTTAACATCTGTTTAATAATAAATAGCAAATAGTAGTCGTACCGGAAGGATATGAGTGTTAACATAGAATAAAAAACATTAGTTAAACCTAATCACACAGTTTGATTTTAAATTTTTTACAGTAACAAAAAAATATATATATTTGGCAATGTAGTTTTAGAGAAAGAAGTAAATTTCACCCAAACATTTGAATCTGAGGAAGGCTTCGGGCATGAAGCCTTTCTCAGGCATCTGAAATCACACAACTCCATGTAACAAGGGTGGGGTGTTTTTTTCTTTCATTATTTTCTTGCAACTATTTTCTTGACCAATTGAGCCCAAATTTTCACAGATTTGTTATTTTATGCATACTGTTGGGATACACCAAGTGAGGATACTGGCCTCTGACAAATCATGGACCCACAAAAAATGATTGACATTCTTCAATTATATCCCCCTTTCCACGAATATTTTTATACACAGGACCACACCTTTCTCCGACCATGTTTTTGTTCCTTTTATCTTTTTGTCACTTCAAACTTTCTTCTTTGTATCTTTACTGTAATGCCTGAAGGGGTATTAATCAATGTTCAAACTATAAATTATGCAATATTTCTTACACCTGTTTTTTCCGTCTTCCTTTTTTCTCTTTGCAGTTTTTTAAATAGAGTTGATGATATTAGCCAGTCAGATTATAGTCCAAGTGAACAGGTAAGAATAGTCAAACCTAAGCCGTGTCCGAATTAATGGCTACGGCTACGGCTACGGCTACTACTAGATTTCCACGTCATCATGCGTTGAAGTATAGGACATCCTTAGCGACACCCTTAGCAACAGTCGTAGCCGCAACCGCCAATTCGGATAAGGCCTTATATGATACCCTTCTAAGTGACCCTTGACCTTTGTCATGGTGCAGCCATCTTGCTTTTCTTCTATTCGACCCCAAAGTAACCAAATCGAGGCTCAAGGAAAGTATAGTCTGGCCCCTTTCTTGGAATGAGAATTGAAACTGCCACTGTCACTGTTGTGTGCAGGTTACCAGACACAGATGACCACAGTATGATAAAGGTCTTATAGACCCATTGCACAATGTGCAGTGCGCACATCTCCTGTCCGCCATTTTGGGTGTCAAAACGTGCACAACAGGATGGTACACGTGTATACGCACCAATGGTGTGTAAACACGTGTACCATCCCTTTGGGTACATTGTGACACCCAAAGTGGCGGACAGGAGACGCGCGTGTATGTGCGCTGCGCGTTGTGCAATGGGTCTATAGACTTATCCATTTAAGTTTAGTTATGTATGTCCCTGTCTAATGTTTTCCCGTTTTCTGCAAGGTGCAGGCTTTAACTGTTGCATTTTGGCGTTTTGTATCTAGTTGCGTCAACAGCTAAGTGGTTAAAAGAGTTGAAGATGTTTCATTGGTGGAAAAATCCTTGTTATGACCAATCCTCTAGATTTCTATTCATGGTATACATGTAGAGTTTGTAAACCTCTAAAGCCTAACATCCTGTACATTCAGGGAGCTCCATTTCCAGACCATGAGGATACAGTTATCCAATTTGTTTTTTTAAAGAATTTTTCAATTTTTTTGTCCAACTACACCCTTGATGTGAGAGCATTGTGTGCAATTGTTTCAAATGGCATGTGCAACCGTGCAACCTCTAAAGCCCGGCTCATACATCATGTGAATTGCAAAAGCGCAAAGCAAACTGTCTTGCCTCACCATGGGAGACTTTTGAACACTAGATGGAAGCAGACATACCAGGTAAATTGCCATTGTTGACGTACGTCCGAGCATGCGCACATTACCGAGATCAATGGATTTACCTGGTAGTATGCTGCCACCTAGCATCTCAAAAAGTCCCCCATTGGGAAAAAACAGCGCGTACTGATCGTTAGTACTACCAAAATTTGCGTCGCATTCGCTTTTCGCGTGAAGTGTGAACCGGGCTTGATGCGTATTGTGCCTTTGATGTAATGGGCCCAGCTAACACTCACTAAATCAATTCATGAGCAAGCGAATAAATAAAAACATACACAGAAACAGAAAATTTAAAATATCTTAAACGATGAAAAGGTGTCTCTCGGGATATCCAGGTTCTCTGCCTTATTGCAAATGATCTATTGATAATTATAAATATATATTTATACAGGCTGACACCAAAAACCTGACCTGAATGAAAGATTAATTTCAATACAAATAACACCGAGAGTAGTTGTTCCGCCTGACAACGTGCTGCCATTTTCTGGAAAATATAGAAATGGATCTGGATAGATGACCCATTTCAACAATAGACTCAAAGGAATCAGGACTACATTGTTGCTGTTTTTTTTTCTCCCAATTTTGTTCTTCTTCATGAAGCGTACAATGAAAAGAGCTGAAACTGATGCAGGCTTTGTTTCTTTGCCGATCCTTTGCAGGCCGTGCACTATTTTCCCCCCACTAACTCGCCCCAGGGACAGTTAGCTGATAGGTTCATGTAAAAGCGTGCATAGATTCCATTTGCAAATTGCTAAATTTTTGACTCACCCATTGGACTACCTGAGAAGGAGGTTTAACGAGCATTGTAAGCACTCTTGACTTGCGTTTTTTACGCCGGGCTCATTACTGAAGCGAGCCCAGATTACATTGGTAATTAATGCATGGACAAACATCTACTCACATGTGCAGGCCTGGAATTACATGGAGGCCGTGGCCTCTGTTGCCCTGGTCTTGGCCTTGGTGCCCCTTCAAAAGTTTTCCATAGACTTTAAGATTTTCCAATAGAAGTGCTCTTTACAAAAATGAAAATGGCCTTGCCCTCTCAAAGATGAAATCCCAGGCCTGCATGTGTATTGTACATTTTTTGCTAGTAACTTTTGTTTGCGGTTGTACCAGGCATGCAACTTTTCAGCTGGTCGGCTTACTTTTGTTTCTTTTTTTCCTTCTTTAGTAGTACATGTAGTAGGTCTTGGGTTCAAATCCAACCCGGAACTCAGGAGGGGGGGAGTACTGAGTATACAGTGCTCTAAACACATCGGTGTTTGGGTAAAAACCAAATAATATTCTTTATCCCAAATTAAACATCTGTTAAAAATTAGGGCCAAAGAAAACTATCGGAAACAGTTTGGGCCTTTCGGTTGACTCTTTCCTCCATTTTCTGCAATTACAAAGTTGCCTGTCTGTCATAGTCTTCCTTGGTTGACACAGGACTCTCTTTGCAAATTTGGGTTGTTTTGTAACCGTTTTCTGTTTCTTCTTCCATTTTCATAGGACATCCTGCGGTGTCGTGTTTTAACATCGGGTATATTTGAAACAAGGTTTCAAGTCGACAAAGTAAACTTTCAGTAAGTTCTAGTTTGGTTCTTTCTGTGTCAGTATTATATATGTCTGGTAACGAAGCCAAGGATGCTTCAAAAGTGAACTTAATCACTGTAGCTCACAAGCCCGAGGAAACATGTAAACAAGGGTGCCTGCTATTTAAACCAGAAACACCAGGTTGAACCCCTACTCTTCCACGATAAGTGTTGTGGGTTCTTTTACGTGCGCTACCAATTTTAGTACCCAGGACTTTTGGCTTAATGTCCCATCCGAAGGACAGAGCAATTATGGTAAAGTATCTTGCTCAGGGAAACAACTGCCATGACCGGGACTCGAACCCACACACTCCGCTGATCAGAAACACTAGAGGTTGAGTTCGTTGCTCTTAACCGCTCGGCCAGACACGCCACTTAATCCTTTCGACTGGCCACACTTCATTGGCTCTAGAAACACGCATCCTGTGATGACTTGAGTGTGATAAATATCGTTGTCGAGAATCAGCTCCAATCATTTGCAGATAGTGGGGAGAGTGGCAGGTAGGGGAAGGGGGGGGGATTCAGCTTGATTTTAACTTCAATCCAAACTCGAGTATCCATATCAAATTCTCTCCTGCATTTTCTGGAGGAAAAAACAAATACAGCATTCCAAGTAGCAGTCAATGTTACCCCACATCCTCTGTACATGGATTTCTTAGCAGATTAGAGGACATAATGTTATCTCCTTGAAGAAACAAGTTGTTGGGGTTTTTTTTGAGGGGGGAGGAAGCATGAGTTGTCTAACCAAGACCCAACAGTCAGACAGAGAGATGCACCGCCATGTCGCTAATTAAACGTCTTTGGTTTTGTTTCTCTTTTTTTGCAGCATGTTTGACGTAGGTGGTCAGAGGGACGAAAGAAGAAAGTGGATCCAGTGTTTCAACGGTAAATGCACCGTCTCCAACTATTTATCATATTTTGTAGAGTTTATGATATCATTTGATTTCCACGTCCCATGTGGTGTAAAACATGGAATGGTTTAACTTTGGAGCTGCACGAAAAACAAATACGTCCAAACTCTTTTACTTCAAATTTTCCGAGTTCTTTAAAGGGTTAGTGTGAAAATATAAATGTTCACAGATTTGCACATAACTTACACGGTATAAAGTTGGTCGCGGTGGAAAACTTCCCTTGAGATGTTCCGGCTCAAAACATTTGGCAAAAACCGTTTTTTGAAAAATGAGTTAAACAAATTAGTTGCGATCTTGCGATTTTTAAAACCCGATGTTTGAAAACATACAATGGGTTTTTTCACAATATTTTCTTGTGACTCAGAATACCGGTTGAGCTTAAACTTTGGCAGAGTTGTTATTTCATGTGTACGTTTGCTTCACATAGAGTGTGGATAGTGGTCGTTGACAATTGCCAGTGGTGCAGTAATACAAATTATTTTCTTATGCACCAAATCCACCTTAATTAGCTGGTTCAAGGCACAGACAAGAGAACGAAAATGTCATCAAAATAACGGCTGATTGCAAACAGCTGATCGTGGGTTTGAATCCCAACCGAGTGATTTGCCTGTGGATTTTGTTTTCACAGAGCTCGGGAAAGTACTGAGTATACAGTGCTTAATACACATCGGTGTAAGGGTAAAAACCAAATTAAATGGCAAATTACAAAGTGCAAAACAACAAACATACTAACGTAAGACATTTAACCCAATATAATCATTAGCGGCCAGAAACGGCTTGTACCAGAATGCCCATAGCGGCCACAAACGGCTTGTACCAGAATGCCCATAGCGGCCACAAACGGCTTGTACCAGAATGCCCATAGCGGCCAGAAACGGCTTGTACCAGAATGCCCGTAGCGCCACAAACGGCTTGTACCAGAATGCCCATAGCGGCCACAAACGGCTTGTACCAGAATGCCCATAGCGGCCACAAACGGCTTGTACCAGAATGCCCATAGCGGCCACAAACGGCTTGTACCAGAATGCCCATAGCGGCCACAAACGGCTGCAAGATCCGACCTACTTCTACTCAACCAACAAGGTCAAAGTAAAGGTCATGACCTGAAGAGACATTTTCCAATGTTACAGTGTATGTTTCGAAAAACAAAACCCAATTTCTTTTTTCTATATTTTTTTCCCCAGACACTTCTGTGCACAGCCACAATCATGGGTACACATTTTTTTCGTGTCCATGTTATGAACAACAGTTTGAAAACCAGTGATGTAACGTTATCTCAATGTCGCTTGTAAAATTAATTAACCAGCGCTGTGTGAATGAAGAGTAGAAAGTACCTGAGTTTGTCGAATACAAGATCTGCAAAGAGTTACTCAATATTTTTGTGCTGTTCATTTGGTTCATAACAAAAAGTGTACCAATGATTGTGGCTGTGCACTTCTACAAGAACGAAAATGTCTTAAAAATATAACCATGTCCAGGCCTATGGTGATGATTATAAAGAAATGAATGGTCTCTAAAGCGTTGAGCACCATCCAAATGTTACTTGCTATTCCTTTCAATAAATCCACTCTTTTCCATCAAAACCCCGTTCCCAACCCCCTCCCCTTCCCGTATGCAGATGTGACAGCCATCATCTTCGTGGTCGCCTGCAGTAGTTACAACTTGGTACTGAGGGAAGACCCTAGTCAAAATCGACTCCGAGAGTCTCTGGAGCTCTTCAAAAGTATTTGGAACAACAGGTAGGTCGGTTTTGGACCACCAGCTCCATATATCAATGTCCATCGTTTTAATGTTTGTTTAATGTTTAATGTTTGTTTAAGTTGTGTTTAAATCCACCAAAACCAAACATAGTCTGAACGTTTCAACTTCACGGTCCAATCGGCACAGGCATGCAACTTTTCAGCTGATTTTCTCGCTCTGGTTAATTCTTAATGTCATAGAAAACTCACATTCACCTGACAAAGTTTTGGGTGCAAGACGATTTTTCTCTTTGTTGGGGAGAGTGGGAGGGGGGGTCTAGATATTAACTAGACCGTTAAGTTTGATGTCTGGAAGTAATATGCAAAAGAAGTTCTAAGGATATAAAATTATTCTGATCTTAAACATTAGCAGAAAATACGAATCAGCTAGACGGGGACTCAAAACTGCAATACAGCGCTTTAGGCCACCAACTCCGATACGACGCTATCAAATTTGCCTCTCTGTACATTGGGTTTTAAAGTGTTGTCAGCTGAAGGCTTTGTGTCGGGGGGGGGGGGGTGGCCCTTTGCCGGGGAAAATGGATCTGTGACAGGTGATGTACCCTGGACATTTTTCTTCAAATGCCACCGTGTCGCACTGAATGGTTACACCACAACGCTTGGTACCATCCTAACTATTCTTCAAGCTGTGATGCTAATTCTGGTAGGGAGGGAGGGGGTGGGGGAGCGGTTAGGGGATAGGGCGGAGACGATTGATCGTATGGCACTCTCTCTTTTTTTTATATCAGCTGTTAGTGGATTTATCAAGACTGTCTGCAGGGCCTGCGGTTGAACTAAAGTGCAGCCTGATTCGAGGTCGAACCATACCCAAATATCAATCTTCGACCCCCAACTCCAAAGAGCTTAGCACGAAGCATCACTCCTAAGCGTATCTGTTAGGCAGACTGTTTGCAGAGAACCGGTCGCAGACAATGTGTATTACATGGTGTTTGGCTGGAAACCAGTTTCTGCTATGCAACAATTTTATGTGCTTAGTAGTAATGTAAAAATTGCCTCTGGTGGTCAATCACTTCATGTCAGTATTTTTAGAAAAAGATTTCGGTGTTATTTTTCGGCACTTTTCAGAGCTTCTGGAGTGGCCATTTTCCCTTTGAGAATAGTGTTGTCCACAATGACACCCTGACTAGACAAAGGATAGACATAGGCTCTCATAATAAGCACCGGGATTTATTGTTCTCTTTCGAGAAAATAAGAGTGTGTGCTCACTGTGAATCGGAGAAAACCTCAGCCTCGGGCCACGGTCGATAATCGGCCGTGGCCCATGTACGCTTGAATCTCGGAATGCTCAGACTTACCTCCCATGGAGTACGTACAATGATAGACAATGGTGGCAGCATGTCCATTCCTGTGAGCCACATTTGTATAACAAAAGGCCAAAGGTCTGGAGACGGGGATTACACGATAATCCCCCAGAAAAAGGGAGACTTCAAGCATGATTTCCAGTACCAAATGTACCATGCAACCAAATTATATTTCCAATGGATTTACACCATAGAGCGACATTATTATTGATAGAGGTCAAGTCTTTGGTAAACAGGAAGAGGTGACGGGGGGGGGGGTATTTAGGTCAGGGGGAATGGTCCAATGATCATGCGTATGCGTCAGCCCATCCCAGCACCTTGGGTTCAGGTGCTTGGACCGAGCGAAGGGGCATCAAGACTCTCGGTGGCAGCAGACAAACCTTGGACTTGTTTCGGCAACCCTAGCCAGAAAACAAAGTTTCAGACGTAAAATTCACTGACGAAATCATTTCAAGGGCTGCGCGCAAATAGGTCCGTAACCGCAAGCAATTCACTGTGAAGGTACACCTCTTGGAATATGTTTGTCCTAAAAACATGGCCGTTATTTTATTTCCATTTAAATAACTATTGTCTTTATGATATTAGGAAACATTATTGGATTGGGTTTTTTTCTTCTTTAATAAATTCAGTTGATGGTTAAGAATCCACCTCTGAAACCAGGCCTAACTAAGCCAACAAATCGTTACAGTTTGGGTCGGTGTTGCGACATCACCGAACTCTGAAAAACGCTAAACATATTCTGTTCGGGTGTCAATGGCACAGAGTAATTCTGTAAATGGTTCTGTAATTTTGATCTGCGCACTTCTCCCCCCCCCCCTCCCAAATACGGATTCACCTGGTAGTCTGCTCCCCCCTAGTGTCTCCAACTCCCATTGCTCTCAAGGATTTTTTATTATGAGACAGTGATGGTGATGTCGACTACCCAGAATAATCAGGTATTTCTCCTTCTATCTCTCTCTCTCTCTCTCTCTCTCTCTCTCTCTCTCTCTCTCTGTCTCACTCCAGGTGGTTGCGGACAATCTCTGTCATCTTGTTCCTCAACAAGCAAGATCTCCTCGCCGAAAAGGTCAAGGCAGGTCGCTCTAAGATTGAGGACTACTTCAGTGAATTTGAACATTACACTATTCCCCCAGATGGTAAGAGAATCTAAAAAGTGACAAAGTAGTTTTCACCCTTCTCTTTCCCCCCACCCCTTTTTTTTTTTTTTTTTTTTGAGGGGGGGGGGGTGGTTGTGGGGAAAGAATATAGAACGCCGAAGGCGCAAGATTGGGAACCAGAATGAAATGTTCACAGGACGCCATTTCAGCTAGCAACTCATTTGATGCAACAATAGATGAGTGCAGACAATGACCATTGCTATCAATGATAGAGCGAAACATTTGCTTGCTAAAATGGCGCCCATGTGTATTTCGTGTTCCAACAATAGTTAGTAACTCATTTAATAGCTGGTAACTCATTTTGTGCCTTTGGCGCTCTGTAATCTTTGGTTGTGGGCATGAAAATTCCATATTAAATTAGGCACATATTATTTTTATTAAATTTTTTTTTTTATTAGGACCTTGGCAGCATATTTATGGAATTGCAAAGGTGCACAAATTGGCTAAGCTTAACAAATTATGAGTTACCAGGAAAAACATTGCTTAATTCTACTGTTTGCAACTGGTACCAAGCCAGCTTTATGCTTAGCACTTAAATCTTAAATCCATTAAGTAATAAACTTGCACTTTGAGTCCCCATGTACGGTAAAAAATTTCTGTTGATCAGCGTCGAATAAAAATGCTGTAAAATTCTGACGAAACTGCTGTGCTTTTGTTTTTTCTTCTCCACGCGATTGCATCGTTATCTGGAACTAACAGTTAACTCCGGTAAATGAAAATGGTGTCATCTCTATTACACTTGGCTATGGCTATGGCTATAGCTATGGTTCTGGCTCTGGCTCTTGCTCTCACTCTGGCTCTGGCTTTGGCTATGGCTCTGGTTCTGGCTAAGGGAAGATCATTGCCTCCAGTGCAGCAGTATAGACCTTTATCACGCCGTGGATCTGTGTCATGGACCCTGCCTGCGACACTGACCGGGCAGTTCTCATTCTCATTATCATGGAAGGGACCAGACTATCTTTTCCTTCCAGCCTCGGTTTGGTTGGAAAAACAAAACAAAGGTCAATTATCGCTGCCGCCAATAGCCACTGCCAAAGACAGTAAATTCAGACACAGACCCTTTGAAGCACAGCTAGAAATCTCTGCTCTATAGATTATGAATCTTTGTTGTTGTTTTTATATTATTTTGTTTAGTTTTTTTTTTTTTCCTTCTTCATCTTTTTCTTCTTCTACTCAACTCTTCTACACAGCATAAGTCAAGATTGAAACTGAGTTGAGCCTTGAAACTCACCAGACAACTCATTTCACCAGCTCTGCTAATTTGTACATGTCTACACCGCAACAAAAAACACACAAATTTATGAAAGTTTTATGAAAGTTGTTGACTGTTTTGTATTGCACCTACTGTTTTTTGTCTTTGTTTACTGAGGACTGTTTGTCAAGATTCAGCCTCAATATCTCTTGTCCCAATCTGATTAAGCGATTTGACAAAGGTTACAACGATAGGATAAGTCTTCTGAGCTAACTATTGTTATCTGTGGTTAAATTTCTGGATCCTTACCTTGTCCATTTGATTTTTTATAATCAAACATTTTCATTGATTAAAGAGCGCCGAAGGTGCAAGATGGAGAACCGGGCTAAAATGTGAAATGTTCACTGGACGCCATTTCAGCAAGCAGCTCACTTGATGCAACAATCGATCAGTGCAGACAATGGCCATTGTTATCAATGATATAACAAAACCTTTTCTTGCTGAAATATGCGTATTTCGTGTTCCAACGATAGATAGAGCTCCTCCAACTCATTTTGCGCCTTTGGCACTATTGTGGGCATGAAAATTCCATGATAAATTAGGCACATATTCTTCTTTTTTTTATTTCTTTTTAATTTTTGACCTTGGCAGAATATTTATGGAAATTGCAAAGGTGCACAAATTGGCTAAGCTTAACAAATTATGAGTTACCAGGCAAACTAATGCTTAATTCTAGTGTTTGCAACTGGTACCCAGCCAGCGATATGCTGCATACTTAAATCCATGAAGTAATAAACTGGCACTTTGAGTCCCCATGTACGGTAAACGAAATTCTGTTGGTCAGCGTCGAATAAAAACGCTGTAAAATTCTGACGAAACTGCTGTGCTTTTGTTCTTTCTTCTCCACGCGATTGCATCGTTATCTGGAACTAACAGTTAACCCCGGTAAATGAAAATGGTGTCATCTCTGTTAAGCTTGCATGGTTGGTCTCAGTCAGCACTGCCTGTGGAGTTGTCACTGTACCGTTTAATTCGTTCCTGTGCTTTCACTCAATCTTTGCCAGTAACGAGAGCACCTTCCTATCACAGTGGCGTTGAATATCGAACCTCAAAAATTTGCAATAAATCAGCGATTGCATGGATTCTTCTCTGTTTACTGTGATTTTACGCCTCTAGTAAGCGATTGGTCTTGCTGAACGCTACTATACCAATCTTCTGTTTTTTATCTTCTTATAGTCACAGCTTCTTCCTTAGTGCTGGACTTCTCTCAAAAAATTCCTCTCTTCAATACGCTTGTCAGTTTCAGTCAAGTTTGGCAGACTCAATGCACATTGTTTCAATTGTCTTTTGCATCTTAAAGAGCACCCTCATGAAGAGGGATTAGGGAGGTGTTGATCCCTTGCACGACGCAGAACGCACCTCGGCACAATGTGCGCCTGCCATTTCCGCCATTTGGGAGTCAGTTTCCTTTGCTTCCATTTGTCCATTTTGAATCCCAAAATGGCGTACAGGAGAGGTGTGTGTAAGTGCACTCTGTCATTTCAGGCCTGGCTTCGTGAAGTGGGTCAATAGATGGATGTATTGAGTCTACTTGTCTATGAAATGATTGCTTCACCTCCAACGTTTGCACCACTGTGTCTTCACGGGGAACCTCTGGAAGATTGTAGACAAGACTGCGGCTGTGGTCTTGTTGACGTCCAGAGCTGTAATGGCTTCTGGCCTTCGGTCTCTCTCTGTATTGGCTCCCCTAGCAAAGTGAAGAGCTGACGAGTTGAGAAATAGGTTGCAAATAGGTCTTTCCATCGATCCGGCCATAAACTTGGCTTGGCCCTAGAGTGGACCACGTGACGCCTTCCTGCATGCTCGTGTTGATCAAGTTAAGCCCCTCTGCAGGAGCTCCTGCCACTACCCTTTGTGGCCTGCCCAGGAGTCAAAGTATCTTTGGCTGTACATGTAGGTTTCGATTCAGGTAACTTTTGTCTGAACGATTTGGCAAACCCTGCTGGGCATAAAGCGGTCAGAGTTGACCACAAATGAAAAGGCTGGCGGAGCTGATCGGTGGACGTTGGTGTCTCACAGGTGACGAGGCGCTAGAGCGGAAGGCTATGTGGTGCGCTCATGTGATGAGACAGGGAGATCTACCCGATGCAGTTATAGACGGTCTGCCTATGGGTACAAGTCAAGGCTGAGGTCGCCCTTAGCTGCCCTGGATAGACAATGTGTCAAAGTGGAGTGGCAGAAGTGTGCAAGAGCTGAGAATAGCGGTGATTGAAAGAGAACAGGTGATGGCGCCGACCCCATAAATGCACCTCCCCCCATTACAGTCGGAGGACAAGGTAGCCAAGGACGTAAGTCTCTGCCAAATGATGATGTACCCGGAAGTGATGCAAGAACCCTTTTTTTTTTCAAGAGCGTCCGGCATTTAGCAAAAGCATTTTCTGGAGTGAATGCAGACCATCGGCCATGAAGTTGTGACATTGCTTGGCATTTGTGACGATGTCTGAATGAGGCTTATGGAGAAACTCACTTCCCAACTTAGCATTTTTTTTTTATTCCACCAGTTCAAATAAAAGGAACCTAAACATCCAAGTTAACCTTTCTCTGAAGTCATCTTTAAAGACATTGCTTGGAGAAACAACAAAAATATAATGATGTAGACTACAAAACTGGTGCCTATTTCTTTGGATGGTTTCAATCACTCGCAGCACGCTAGTGCAGTAGTGAGTATGCCCGAAGGCCATCAACCATCTTGACATGGATGTATCTCTGTCCTTGCTCTGTGTATGACGAGAGAGCCTGACCATACCATTCAAAGTGAATTTTGGACTGTTCAAGTTTGCCGCAAAATACTCCTGCTATTCTCCTGAATCTACTCGTCTGACAATTTGCCTTGTGTTCTTCGGACAGCAGATATTTCTGTCCTTGAGTAATGGTGCCACTAGTGGTCACCATTCAATATCTGCAACTCGATCTGCACCGTATGCATGGTGTTTTTCTTACGGAGTAAAGGCTGTTTCGAAATGAGCGGCTACAGCTTGGTTGCGGCTACGGCTTGGTTGCAGCATCATCATGCGTTGAAGCATAGGCTGCCATAGCAACGCCCTTAGCAGCAGCTGCAGCCGACAACTCAGGCGCAGCCTGAAGTATCTCTCTTCTTCAGAAGAATGAAAGGTCATGTCGGAATGACTCTGGTTCTGGCTTTGGCTCTGGCTACGGTTCTGGCTACGGTTCTGGCTCTGGCTCTGGCTCTGGCTACGGAAAGATCATTGCCTCCATTGCTGCAGTGTAGACCTTTATCATGCTGTGGACCTGTGTCATGGACCCTGCGTACGACACTGATCGGGCAGTTCTCATTCTCATTATCATGGAAGGGACCAGACTATCTTGTCCTTCCAGCCTCGGTTTGGTTGGAAAAGCAAGATGGCCGCACCATGACATAAAGGTCAATTATCGCTGCCGCCAATAGCCACTGCCAAAGACAGTGAATTCAGACACAGACCTTTTGGAGCACAGCTGGAAATCTCGGCTCTGTAGATTATGAAACTTTGTTTGTTTTTTCTTATTTTTTCTTCTTCTTCTTCATCTTTTTCTTCTTCTTCTCAACTCCTCTACACAGAGTAACTCAAGGTTGAAACTGAATTGAACCTTGAAACTCACCAGACAACTCATTTCACCAGCTCTGCTAATTTGTACATGTCTACACCGAACACCTCGTTTTTGTTTCAACAAAAAACACAAAAACTTAAGTCTATTTTCTTTTATTTTATGAAAGTTGTTGACTGTTTTGTATTGCACCTACTGTTTTTGTCTTTGTTTACTGAGGACTGTTTGTCAAGATTCAGCCTCAATATCTCATGTCCCAATCTGATTAAGCGATTTGACAAAGGTTACAACGATAGGATAAGTCTGCTGAGCTAACTATTGTTAACCGTGGTTAAATTACTGGATCCTTACCTTATCCACTTGATTTGTTATAATCAAACACTTTCAATGTGTTTCTGTTTTCCGTGGGCATATATGGCTGGCTGCCAAAGGCGCCTTTTCACGCCTGCGCCTGGACCACGTTGTAGCCGCATCCTTTGCAACAGACCATGCAAGTCTCGAGCATTTTCGTACATTGGGACCTGTGAAACTGCACAGGTTTGTTTCCTTCACGCCTTGGAGCAATGTACGTGTGGGAACCAAGTGGTCCCAAGAATGGTCGAATAAGCATGAGACTTGCACGGTCTATGCAGCTTCTCAGCTGCGAGTAAGGGTGCCTTGGCCTTTCAAACTATTCAAACTTTCAAACTATTACTGTGCAGATGCAGCTAATGTATTCGTTGTTGATTTTTTTCAAACCATGTGACTCATATTTTCTTATTACTACTCCTTGTTGAAAAAGGTACCGAGCATGTGTTTCTGAATGACTCAAAACACCACGATTGACCGTGCCAGGATTGGAACCCGCTGGTCTTGAGCTGAGTGTCCACAACTACCCCGGGGGCCCAATTTCCCTAAAGCTGTTATGCAGAAAAGAGAGCTAAGCATAAAATTAGCGGGAAACCAGTCACCAATATAATACATATCACACGGTATTTTTGTGTCGGTGTCCTGTTTCTGCTTAGCACGATATTTCTGTGCAAAGTTTTTTGCTTTCTGCTTAAGAGCTTTTACGTAATTGGGACCCCCGGGATCTCACTGTAGTATACACTGATCACTGAGTAACAATGAGTAATCTTTTTTATTTTCTCTTAGCACAAATTGAGCCAGGGGAGGACGACTGTGTAGTAAAGGCCAAATTCTTCATTCGTGATGAATTCCTAGTAAGTAATCCCGACTCAACAGAATTGAAAAGATTGTTATCAGACTGAAAGTCAACATTTGTGATGCGATCAAGCTAGATGAGTCGTTTGTCGGTAAATGCATTATTGAATAACAGGCCCAGATAGATCGACAGGGGTGTACATTTCTATACATCTCTTGGTGTTTCGACTTCTATAACTTTTGAACCAAAGGTGGTATCAACACGGGGTTTTCATATCCTTAAAGCTGAGATTGTACTTCTTTCAAAAAGATTAAAAAAACTAAAATTGATAAGGGTCGACAAAAGACTCATTTAGCTTGATCACATCACAATTGAACAAAAAACACGAGACCGCTGGACTTGTCCAGTCATGAGTTTACTGGCCCCGATGCTAAAATCACTGGCCTTGGGGACTGTGGTCCAGTGTAAATTTCAAGCACTGGTGAGGATATTGTACTCGGTTTAGTTAACATTAACGAGCGTGCAGTTCGTGAAAATTTGTAGGTGCCATCCAGTCATTGACGCCAACTGTCTGTTACATATTGTTTGATAGTTTTGGTGGACTTTGATTAGTCAATTGAATATCGAGAATCATGATCGCTCGTTCTCGTTCAGTGATGTTTTTTGGCAATTGAAAAAACTGTGTTTCATTTCATTTATTTCATTTCATTTATCCTGGTTTTGAAGCCAAGGACTCTCAGAAAGTGAACTTAATCACTATACTAGCCAAGAACCCCATTGAGAGAAGATAATGAAGGAAGTTTCAGTTTTAGGTGTGGGAGGAAAACCCCAGAGAAAAAAATTCCAGGGAAAACCCACGCAATCAGGCAGTGACTAAATTTTTATAAAATCCACGTAGTGCCCCCGGGTGTGATTTGAACCGGTGTCCCCAGAGGTGGAAGGCAAGGCAAGATACCACTACGCCAAACTGACTGCCCAACCTGATGTGTGTTTGTTTGTTTGTTTGTTTATTTCTCCAGCGTATCAGCACGGCAAGTGGCGATGGAAGACATTATTGCTACCCCCACTTCACATGTGCGGTAGACACAGAAAACATCAGACGGGTTTTCAACGATTGCCGGGATATTATCCAGCGGATGCACCTCAGACAGTACGAGCTGCTGTGACACCAGCCCCCTCGCGACGGTTCCCCCCTTTCACCCAGAATCCTTTGCTGCAACAGCGCCCTCCTGTCTTGTGGTGCGCCGTCACGGCCGGGAGATGGAAGAATAAGAAAGATTGGGTTTGTAGAAGACTTTCATCTCTCGGGGTTCGGTGGTATCGGGAACGGCAGCTACGCGAGGCGCGTCGGCTCACCGCGGTGGACGTAGTGCTCTTGCGGTTGCTGTGGGGAAAAAAAACGGCGCTGTAACCCCTCCTCGTGGAGTTCGCCCTCTCTCTGTCTCTCTCTCTATCTCTCTCTCTCTCGGAACGACCACCCAACCCAGAGTGGTGTGGAAAGAAAGAAAAAAAAAATGAAAATTGTGAAAATTATGATATAAACATAAAAAAAATAAAAAGAAATTGTTGCAATGTGATTTTACAGTTTAAATGAGTTAAGAGATAAATGCCTGTGTGGTCTGGTTTTTATCGAAACCTATCGTTATGATACCTCACTCGGCATTTATTTGTTGCATGCATGATTGTACATATCCTAAAAGTTACTTCAAAACTGAAAACAAAACCCCCAAAAAGGTTAAATATGGATGAAGTGAAAACAAAAGTTGTGGAAGTGCATGACAAACGAATGAAAAGTGAAAGTTTGTGTAGTATTAATTATCGAAAATTATTTCACAGCAGTCAAACACTTGACGTTTTTGCTAATAAACCGACAATCACTGGGCTTTTCAGCTGCCCTGTAACTTTAAAAGGAAGGTTCGACCTCGCGAAAACTCTATTTCAATACCAGGAAATCTTGTAAACGGAAGATAAATTGTGAAACTGGTCGGTACAAGTACCAATTATCCTCCTTTGAAATGTTTGCAGTTAAAGTGCTCTCTTCTTTCAAATGTTGAATAAGCACGCAAAGTATGATTGTGTCACTTTGGACCTGGCATAAAAACCATCACAGCTTTTGTATCCTTTGTCTGATGTTGCTTGAGATTGTAAGGGATGATCAATGGCCAGTTTGTATGAAGATTGCCTTTCACAAACTCTGATGAGTGGAACAAGTGTTACTAAGAAGTGCCGAGGCTCTTACCTTTCCATCAAACCAAGTGTTTGCTGACTGTGTTCACAATTGGGTATCAAGTATCCCCAGTTAGGTACATTCGTCCCAATTGGGTGATGACAATTCACAATTGGGTATCATTTTATCCCCAGTTGGGTACAATCGTCCCAATCGGGTAATGTTAACGCACAAGTGGGTATCCTGAGTCCATAGTTGGTACAGCTACCCGATCGGGTAATGCTAACGCACATATGGGTATCAGTTATCCCCAGTTGGGTACACAATAGTCCCAATTGGGTAATGGCGATTCTCAATTGGGTAAACCGAGGGTCAGAAAAAACACCTTCAATAGAAATCCAACTTGACCTTCACTTTCCATTCCTGTGCCATCCACATGGATGCTCCTTTTGGGTGAGTTTTTTTTTTTAATTCTGGAACCTGCCGATACATAACATTTTAAAGCAGTATTTTCGGTTGATTTTTATCTTCTTATGTATATTAAAAGTAGGTATGAAAAAAACACGATTTTTTACAGATTGGAGAGAAACAAAAACACAATACGGCGGCTGATTATTTTCCCTGCAGACCGGTATTTGAAACCATGCTGGAAAGGGTTTGATATTTTTAGCGAAGAAAAAACTGGTGGAATTAAAAAACCCAGTCTTTTTTTTTTCTTCAAATTTGTGAATTGGAAACTAGTATCTGCATCCCTCTCCCACTAACCCCCACCTAACCATGCCTTTTGTTATCACAACAACAACAACAACAACAACAACAACAACAACAACAACAACAACAGCAACAACAACAACAAACAAACAAAACAAACTATCATTATTTTTTTTGTAGGGGATGGAAATTAGGGGGAAAGTTGTATTTATGTGTGTTTTTTGTCTGAGAGAATTTAACAAGAATCATGATATTTTGCAATTGAATTCAGTTGGTTTTTAAATAAGCAAAACATTTAACTATCACAAAAAAACAAGAATCCAGTTTCTGGGTGAAGTGATTTTTATTATTTATTTTTATTTAGGAAAAGTGTACATATTACATAGTAAGGCCATCATGCAAATTCATTGTCTTTATTTTGTGTGTGTAATTTTTTTTTTTTTTTTTTTTTTTTTTTAAATCTGTCTCCAGAGTTGAAAGGGAAAAAATAAGAAAAGAAAAAAAAAAGAAGAAAAAAAAAGGCGGCATTATTTGTAGTCGTCTCGTACACTGACTAGTTGTGGTTTATATAGTGATTGTGTGAACTTGTTAAACTAAAGACGTTTTTACAAAACCTGACATTGATTATCATGCAAAGTTGTACAGTGCAAAGTACAAGGATGCCCTGGAACCATCAGTTTTCATTCACACTCGTTTTTTTTTTAGAATTACGACTTAGTGTGTTCCGTTCTATTTTTTAATACTTGGAGATATTGTGCAAGTATGTGATACTAGGTGTAAAAAAAACTACAGATGGTGACCTCAAGACAGACGAAAACGAAAGGGGTGATTGTAATGCGGAACTTTTTGTAGACCCTAGAGGGCAGCAGACTTGAACGCTCATTTCACGTTTCCTTGCGAACTGTTGTGCTGTGTGTTAGCTAGATGTCATTTCTCAGAGGAAGTGTCACGGCGGAATTAAAGTGAAATATAGACTGGTACCTTTGATTGTCAGTGCTATTATTGCCTGTTGATACAGGGAACCTAACCGAGATTGCTACTGCAGTATGAGTAGTGGCTGTGTATAAACAAAATGGTCAAATTCCACTCTTCTGACTAAAACTGCAGCAATGCCAAGTGTATTTAGGATTTTGTGGATGCATCTTTGCAGCAGAAAATTGATTTTTCTATATGTTTTGGGGAAAAGTCAACATTTGTTGATGGTGTGAACTGTTTGAAACCAATTTAGGACATTTGCATTTCCGAGGGAACTGAGAGCCGATGGAGTCACCCTGTGTCACGGGGACATGAGGAATGTTGATGGTATTAGCCCCAAAGGCATGAACAAGACACTATCGGTTCTTTTTTAGAACCACCACGGCTCATAGAGAGTTTCATGAACGTGGTGTGTCCGCAAACCTCACTAGATTGTATTCCCACCATGCAAAGTGTCAAATCTTTCTGAACAAGATACTTGTCACGACATGCAGTAAATCCACTTTGAGGTTCACATGTACCTTATGCACTGACATCATCACGCCGCCATCTAAAAGGTCAAGTTTATGTACGCGCTGCGCACAACCTTCTTTTGACCTCTAGCTGAGGGCGCCCTACTCAAATGGCGTCATGTGCACAAGGTCTATTGTAATACCTGCACATGAACAGTGCATGGCGAGATTGTAATACACACCGTGACAAGTCTGCTGCCACCAGTGGTGTCCAAAAAGCCCTCGCAGAAACCCATTAGGGCCGTGTTGCACTTGGCAATTTTTGTTTTACAGACAGCTTGGAGGCAACTGAACTCCACTGCGTTCGGTATGAACACCTCAGTTTGGAGAAGAGGCATTTGTGTTTCGGGCTGTGTCCGAACTGGCAACTACGGCTACGGCTATGGCTATGACTACAGCGTCTTCATGCGTTGAAGTATAGGACGTCCTCAGCAAGACCCCTTGCAACAGTCGTAAGCCGCCAATTCGGATACGGCTTTACTGTCCCACTTAGACTGATGTGAACATTGAGCTCTCGCTTCTTTGAGATTGCCAGGAACCAGTTGCCTATAAATTGCCCCGGGTGACACGGCCCCCATCGTTCCAATTCCATTCAATTCATTCGATTGATCCTGCTGTGCTTCGTCACGCATCAGTGAGCCCAATTTCATAGAGCTGCTTTAAAAAATTGCTGAATAAAAAGTGAGCAGCATACCAATCACAGATGGTACATTGTGACATGATATTTTGGCTGGTGACCTAAGCATAATTTTGTTGTGCTTAGCAAATGTTTGTGGTTAAGCAGCTCTATGAAATTAAGGTAGTACTCATTTTGTAGATAACAATACCCCCCCATACACCATTGTCTGTTGTGATCATTCATATTTATTATAGAGAAAAGAAAGAAACAATATTCCCCGTTTTTTAAGGGGAAGGAAACTAGTGGACAAAAGGGAATCTCCTGTGTATATACTAAGAGTGTAAGGACTAGTATTGGTCTCTTCTCCTAGCTGATCAAGACTTTTTATAACTGTGGTCGTTGTTTTTTGATTTTATGATGATGTAGGATCACATAGCGTCTCAAGCAGTTTGTTTTTATAACCCCCTCCCGAATGCAGTCTAAGGGGAAAGTACGTTAGTGGTTTTTCGACTTGATCATTTTTTCGTAAAGTCGCCTTCACCTTCGAGAACGTACCCGAATAATGCCAAAGGTCATCATTTTACCTAAAAGGTCAATGGGTGTCAGTTTTACTGTCAGGGTCATCCCCCCACCCCGCCTCCCCCTCTCTCCCCGACCCCCCGCCAACCCAGCAGTCTGTATTTGCATAGAATGCTAACATGAAAACAAATCCTGCTTTGTTGGATTATAAGAAATTAATGCCCTAGGAAAACAAATTTCTATTTTTTTGTTGTTCCGCCTTTATGTCACAAAATAGACGATTGCCAACGATATCCGACACTTGATGTAGGAAACTTTACTAGAATAAGCTGAAACTTGCAGGGAAATTTAGGATGTTATGTGCCCTTCTGGTGCAATTTATTTTATTTCAAAACAGTCAACAATTGTTAAATGTACACCACTGTAAAAAAAAAAAATTAATTTGAGAGGTTTGACAAGAATTACGTTTTAAGTAATAGTGAGGTATGGTCAGATATTTAAAGAGTCAACTGGCATGAAGTTTTAAGGTAAATTATTAGGGGTAAAATCCTGTGCAAACTGGGGGGGGGATCTTAGTTTGTCACAACAGCAGCTGCTAAAGAACGGCTTACAGGGTCATGTCACCCAAACTAACCCAGTCAGGCTATAGTGGAGCCCACTTCTCCCTAGCAATGAGTCTTGGTTTGCCACAAAAGCAGCTGCTAAAGAACGGCTTACAGGGTTATGTCACCCAAACTAACCCAGTCAGGCTATAGTGGAGCCCACTTCTCCCTAGCAATGAGTCTTGGTTTGCCACAAAAGCAGCTGCTAAAGAACGGCTTACAGGGTTATGTCACCCAAACTAACCCAGTCAGGCTATAGTGGAGCCCACTTCTCCCTAGCAATGAGTCTTGGTTTGCCACAGCAGCAGCTGCTAAAGAACGGCTTACAGGGTTATGTCACCCAAACTAACCCAGTCAGGCTATAGTGGAGCCCACTTCTCCCTAGCAATGAGTCTTGGTTTGCCACAGCAGCTGCTGCTAAAGAACGGCTTATCTGTGATCATTAGATTGCCCCCAAGTGCACCTACTAAAGAATGGTGCACCGTGTTGTTGTCAACTGAACTATCCCAATGAGGCCCACCTCCCCCCCCCCCATGGAACCCATTTTATCCTAAGAGGGTACATAATTGGTCCCTGGTTAGGAGAAACAATTCTGCCGTGTTTGGTGAGGTGTTTATTACAAAAACAGATGAGTGTGATGTCAGACTCGAACCTTTTTACTCACTCTAACTACCTGTTGCCTTTTATGTTTGTCAATGTTGTAAGGAACTTGGGACCAATTTATAAGAATCCAAACTATGGCAAGTAAACTATTCTGATTTTGTAAAGTACTGCGTAAAAGAAAATCTTTGAAAAAAATAGCATAGTTCATTTTGATAAGGCTCGTCACAGAGCACACTTGCACCTCACTACAATAGAAACGGTACACGGAGAAGCATAGGTTAAAATCCTTTTTATAAACTAAGTATGAGGGGGGTATTTTGCCAAATTTGTATCTAACCGATAAGATGACAGAAAAAGAAAGCAGATCCTCCCAATTGAAGTTGACAGCCAACCAACTTGAGAATAATAGTCGGGTATTTTTCAACCACAGACCCCAAATGCTCGTTTTTAATTTCGTTCCTATTTTGGGACTTTGTTCGTCAGACTTTTCTCAGAGTGTACCCTCTTCTTTGTCGACTCTCGGCAGCAGCTTGTAGGATGTTGTTCTCATTTTCTTGTAGTTTGTCTACAAGACTTGATGGAAGCTAGCACATCCCAAAATGGAATTTTCAACTTTCGGGCGAAATACCAGTCGGTCAGTAAGCTTTGATCAACACTTGATAGAAGTTTGCCAATCCCCAAATAACTAACTTTCTGCCCAAGTACCAAACAGTCTGTCAGCCAGTCAGCCAGTCTGTTTGTTTTTTTCTGGAAGCATAATGTTCACAGCTCGGTTGTCAGCATCAAGTTCAGATAGCATTAAACATTTTGAGGAGATTCTGTTAAAAGTTTGCTGGGACAGACACAGTGATGGGTCTCCTGAACATTATGCGTTAGAAGAACAATCTTATAAACTGTGCCCTCCCAAACAGTGAAGAAGAGGACAGGATGGCTGTCCCTAATGTTTGTTTCCCACTCTCTGCAAGCTGTTTGCCAGTGGATCTCAAAGGGTATCCCTAAACGGGAGGGCGATAAAAGCAATTCATTTAAAAAAAAAAATAGAAACTCCATCTTTTAACTAATTCTGTTAGTCCCTGTTAAAAAAATTCCACTATTTTTTTATTTTTTCAAAATGAAAATGAGAATAAATGCTCTCTACTTTGCCTTACTTTACGCAAAGTGGGCTGCTTTTTTTTTTTTTTTTTTGGTTTTCACAGATCCAGTCATTTGAAAATCTATGGCCCAATTTCATGAAGCTGATTACCATATAACATTGCTTAATCAACTATGTCTGCTTAGCCAAAATGTGCAGGGAACCAGTCATAACAGTACATTATGAACATGTTATTTTGGCTGGTAACCTGTTTCTTCTTTAAGCAACATTTTGACATCCTTATAAAATTTGTACGCTTAAGCTGCTGTTTGAAATTGGCCTCGGCGTTTTTTCAACAACTTGTCTGTCCTTGGTTTTTTCCTATGTGTATCCTTCTTGCCGGACGCTAGTGCTTGGCTTAACCATGGTTTTTTTTTTTCTACTCCAAACAAACATGTGTGTTTTTGTTCGCATCTGTCTCCCAGTTTGTTTCAACCTCTATTAAAATTATATTTACAAACAAACGGCAAATGTTCAGTTTGTTCTTTTTAGACTCTTAGATTGGCGCCAGCTTTGATTTTGGGCTGTGGCATGGGTGTCCAAGACCTCGGGGGCTTTCGGCCCCGGGCCCTGAAGCTAGGTTTTTAAAAACTCTTCACTTGCTACACCTCAACCCATTACCGAACATTTCTCCTTTAGACTCTGTTGTTACAGTCTGGTTGCAGACTCCCTTCCACTATGCCCCCCCCCCCCTCCCCAATCTCCCCCTCCCCCACCATGCACCCACCACCACCACCACCACCACCATGAAATCATATAGGTACGAGCAATAAAACAAGACTGTAAAAGTAAAAAAATAAAAAATAAAAAGACAAAAAAAAATAATACGTACATTAAAAAAAAGAGACTAAAAAATCTCTCACAATATTGTATTGGTATTGTATAATGATAGCGTCGTGTTAAGCAGCTGTGGTTATGTTCAGAGTAGAGCTGTAGAGGTTTCAGCTGCCCATCACAATTTATATATAAATATTTAAAAAAAAAAAATCTTGTAGCAAAAAAAATGTAAGTGGACTACTAATGCACATGTGCAGTGCTGTTGTCGGTTAAATAAAGATAAGAAACAAAAGTTGGGATTTTTTTTTTTTTTAAATACAGTCCATTTCTTGTGCACAGGTGGGGTATCAATGGATGGAATTCATTGTGCGTATTTTGTAGTTTTTGAGTAGTAGACACAGTGCTGTCGATCCATTTGATTTTTCTTCTCGTGAACGATGGGAAAATGAATGAGATTTATATTAAATCTGTACTGTCTGAATTTACTGCAAGTGGTTCTGTGTATCATATTAAAACATATATTAAGATTTATTCAAATTTAAAAAGTAGGCGTGGTTTTGCCAGGTGCAAATTTTTATCCAAATTCTGCAGAGAAGAACTTTTCAAATCCAGGAGTTTCCTGCTGAACCGTAAAAGATTTTTTTTTTAAAGGGAGGGGGGGTACCTGCTTTGTACCAACCGAGCCGAAATGGCGAGTAGCCGTTAATGAGACTGCTACACATAGCTTCATGCTTTTGAGAATTTCTCTCTGTATAAAATTTGCCCGTGGTTAAAATTGTTAATTTCATTGTAATTTATTGTGAAAGATAAAGTAAGGAAAAACGTTGAAAAGTTATGATGAATATCGCACAATGAATTCAACTGTTCAAGATTTTTTAAACATCAAAAACCTGAAGTTGCTTTAAAAGGCAACCAGCCGGCTTTTCATAAAACTTTTGCCATGAAATTTCTTCTGAAATTTGTGCTATTTTGTTCCCCCTCCTTCACTCCCTGTGCACAATTTATGGTTATAGACTCCAACTCTTGTCTGTTTGCATCATTTCATGTCAGTGTGACAGGTGAATAACCAATCCAACATCTTGTATAATATTAGAAAGAAAGAAAAAAAAAAGCACAGCGCTATTGATATTGATATTTAACTGAGTATTCAGAAAAAAAAAAAAAACATTTTTCCATTGACTGTGAGATTTGAATTATTAATACAGATGTATGTCGCTGTAGACAAAGGTGTTACCACGGTTACGCTGCCTTTTTCTTTAGTAAAAATTAATTAAAAATATACTAGAATAGCCCATTCTGTTGAAATATGAGGTGTGACGAGTGTGTTTTCTTTCTTGAGTCCGAGTTCTGTTTCTTGCTCAGTGGGGACCCGGGACTGCATGGTGGGGGATAATTTCGGGGATGTAAGATCGGCCCTGCATGATTGTCCCGGCCATGTCCCGCTACTGCCCGTCTGGGTGGGGGGGGGGGACTTGCTTTTTGTACATCCCTGGCTATACTAAGGTGGGCCATTATTTTACAACCCCATGGATATATGCCTGGGGAACTTGTCAAAACTCCTTCACAATCCCGGCCCTGGCATCCTGGGTATTTGTTACAACACTTCCCCAATCCCGGCCCGGCATGGCAAAATAATTATTGTACAACCTTGGCAAAGTCCTCCCCACCCCCCCCTACCCCCTATTTTCCTGGTAGGATGGGGAAACAAAATTTTACAAACCGTGGACATTTCCTCGCTATTGTCCCGGCTAGCAGGGCATGGGTTTTTTGCAAATTCCGCCAATGACCTGGCTACTTCCAAAGTCCCAGTCCCCCCCCCTAGTTCCCCCCAGTTCCAGGATTACAATTGATACATATAACAGGGGTGGAGTTCTCCAGGTTTGGGAGAGGGAGGAGGTATGGGTGTAATTGATAACTATGCTTGGGAATCTGAAGAGGAACAACTGTGGTGTTGTGATATACTATGAGTCTTCATACTAAAAAACTGGATGCAACTGAATTCTTCTTGTAAATATTTCTGAGGTACCAGTACGTTGTTCTGTAAGAATTTTGGATTGAAATTATCTCCTGGGAGATTTGGAAAATAATTAAAAATTTTGTTAAGTCTTATTGCAAACTTTTTTGTTTAACTGGCTGTTTATCTTTTTTTTATATCATTGAAATAAACGTCAAAATCTTGGGTTCATTTCTGATGATGTGCTTAACAAGATGCAGATTTGCAGTGTGCTGAAGTCACATAAAGTACATAGCGCCCTCTGTTGAGATTTTATGTCACGAAAAACAGTCTGGTGCTTGACATCATTATGAAAACCTTACCTTTTCTCGGTCGTGAAGGCCAGCAATGTCCATCACAACAAAGATGGCGGCCAGTGTAAAAAAGTTGACATTGTTACGACGGGTTGTCACCGAATATTTACGAAGAGATGTTCTCAGGACGGGAAGTGTTCTAACAAGATGGAGATTCTTAATTAATAAGGTGGGTTATTGTTCGTTATAATACCATAGCCAGGAGCCATTTTAGGGTATTTGTGAGCAATACATTTAGTGCGCAATGTAGGACCAACCATAGACCCAGTAACTGGGGCGCTGTACTCCTTTTTCAAAATTTTGACATTTTCTGTCGTACTAGCGCCCCAGCGAAAGCTACCAAAAATATGGGGAAGTGCAATATTTTCATAAAAAATCAGAGATGTCACACCAAAAATGCCACAGAATGACGGAAATACCCAACGAATTACCTTCAAAACTGCCAAATGGCCTCTCCGTATGTTTAAGATGTAACACCAGGCATAAAATTGTACTCGCGGAAATTTGTCCGGCTAAAAAAGGATGATTTTGAGACATTCCCGGTTTCCGTTGATCATGTCCAGCCATCGTTTTCATGGCTACCCTACGGGGGTCCTACTAAAAGCCGACAACACGCCGACAACAAGTCCAGAGTGCCGACAACACGCCGACAACAAGTTTCAGATACCTTAAAACCAGCAAATAAACCAAGGATTTATTAGAAATATGTGTACTATGTAATATTAACAAAAATGCAATGGCATAACTTCACGAAAAGTCCGAATTTTTAACCAGAAAAAACACGAAAATACACGGAGTGCGGTCGGACGCCATCTTGGCCTAAAAACAGTGTTTTGACCATTCCATTATGATACCGGTAAGATGTATTTAGCGCTTACAAAACAACAGAGGGCGGGCGTCATCCCACGGCTTATTATTGCTATTGGCATAATAATTACTAGGCCATCACTACACCCCCGGATGTGTTACCCCCGTATCATAATGGAAAGGTCGAAACACGGTTTTTAGGCCAAGATGGCGTCCGACCGCACTCCGTGTATTTTCGTGTTTTTTTCTGGTTAAAAATTCGGACTTTCCGTGAAGTTATGCCATTGCATTTTTGTTAATATTACATAGTAAACATATTTCTAATAAATCCTTGGTTTATTTGCTGGTTTTAAGGTATCTGAAACTTGTTGTCGGCGTGTTGTCGGCACTCTGGACTTGTTGTCGGCGTGTTGTCGGCTTTTAGTAGGACCCCCGCAGGGTAGCCATGAAAACGATGGCTGGACATGATCAACGGAAACCGGGAATGTCTCAAAAATCATCCTTTTTTAGCCGGACAAATTTCCGTGAGTACAATTTCATGCCTGGTGTTACATCTTAAACATATGGAGAGGCCAGTTGGCAGTTTTGAAGGTAATTCGTTGGGTATTTCCGTCATTCTGGGGCATTTTTGGTGTGACATCTCTGATTTTTTATGAAAATATTGCACTTCCCCATATTTTTGGTAGCTTTCGCTGGGGCGCTAGTACGACAGAAAATGTCAAAATTTTGAAAAAGGAGTACAGCGCCCCAGTTACTGGGTCTAGACCAACCACGTTCTGACGTTCGATTGAACAAAATTGTTTTGTCGTCTGCTACTGCTGCTTCTGCTACAGTGTAGTGATACAGCTCTTTGTTTGGGTTGAGTTCCAAACAATAGCTAGGCCGGTCGACTATACCATGGAGGTATTTCTACCTCCATGGTCCAAGTTACATTTTTTACTGTAGGCTATTGTTGATTTGTAGTTGTTTAGCCCAGGTTGGACTCCTCCGTTGCATACAACGCGACGGAGTCCAGGATATAAAGGTCCCGTACCATTGCGAAAAAATTAATAACAGCAAATGCAGAAATAATGAAATTTTGACAGCTGCATGAACCGTAAAATGCACAAATTAAATGAGAGATACCTTTTATTAAAGTTTTAGAGTATTACTCATCGAAATTTCAAAAAAGAATATTTTGTGACGATCATTTAACCTTGGCAAATTAATACTAACCCCCCCCCTATTCAAAAGTGATTTTTTTTATCAGAAATCCTTTCTTGAATGCAACTTATTTCAGCTCGGAAGAGTTGTCCTCTCTAAGTCTAAGGCAAAATAATGTTTAAAATATGTTTAGCGTCCTGCCTTTTTGAAAAAAAAGAAAGGAGGAGGGCTTTTTTTTTCTTTTTTTTAAATGGCCACCATTTTTCAAGACAACCGGCAAGGCTGTTTTTCAAGATGATTGCAAGCTTTTTTCGGTGTGCTAAAGTAAAAAATACAATCTTAACATTTTAAAAAAGAAAACATTTCGTCAGAGACCGTTAAACTTTACCTTTAAAAAAAAGAAAAAAAGGAGGCAGCCTCTAAAAAGGGAGCAGGCAGGGACGCTAAACTTGTTTTTGGTTTTTTGGGCCTAAGTTATCATCGTCTTGATGAATTTTTAAAAAAAAAGTTGTTCTATTCAAAGAATAAACTTCAAATTTTCGTGAAAATGGGGGGGGGGGGCAATTTTTAATATAAAATCTTAAAAAGATTGTTTTGGAGTTGTCGGGAACAAGCATGGGTACACTTTAACAGAAAATGCCATGGCCATTGTCTACTAAAAGTCGAAATATGGAGCCATTAAAAAAAAAAAATGTTTAAAGTTTTGGCTTATTGAGTTGATATTTATATTGTATCGGTACTGTCCATTTTAACTTTATTTTCTCTAAGGTTTTAAATATTTAGCTTGTATAGATTTGTTTTATTTTTTTAATTGTTATGTACCCAGGATCATGTTTCATGGACGGATGCTAATGTTCCTAAATGGGCCTAAATGTTCATTATTACGGTATTGTTATTGTTATTAAATACAGAAATCAACAAGAACAACAAGGAATCAGCTCCTTCAAAGGAGTTTCTACATAACGAAAACAATTGCTTGTTAACTTTTCCTTTTTTCCCTGTTTTGGGGAACATTGGAAGGGGGTGCTTTTATGAACTCATGGTTTGACAAATTTAATTTGAACAACAAGGAATCAGCTCCTTCAAGGAAGTTTCATTTCTATGATTAATACTTCAATACGTGAAGGTGAGGTCATAGATTGGTAAATACTCAAAAACTTAATGACCATAAAAATGTACTTGGTGAGAAGCACTGCAGCTGTTGATAGTATAAACTATTTATCCAAAAACATTTGAATCTGAGAAATGATTCCTGCATGAATCGTTTCTCAGATATCTGAAGGTTGGTGTCCGTTCGTGACGGCTGCAGCCAGAGGTGCAGTTGGTACCTGCTGTCACCTCATGGATTGCACATTCTTGTGAAAATACTGTGACAGTTTGTGCTGCTTTCTCAGCAAGTGGACACTGTATTCAGCTGAAACACTCACATGTGACTTTTATTGTATCTTTCTTTAAAATTCAATTTGTCCTGATGCTGATACAGAGAGTTCACATTCACTACCAAGAAATCCCACACAAAAACAGACTGTGAAAATTTGATGGAGTTTGGTACGCAATATTTTTTCATGGTTATTTTACCAGCTTTCCTACTTTTACTTCAGTTCAAAATAACTATTATGAAATATTTTGTGTACATTTTAAAGATGATAGGTCCAATTTGTGGCTGATTTGACCCCCAAACTTTGGTTCAAATTTTAAATAGCTAACTTTATAGACTTGAGAAAGCTTTTAGCTTTCATAGATATTGCTAAAAAAGAAACACCAATGATAAGTGGTAATTAGTGAAATTAAAAAATGAATTATTGTCGGGATTCTGACATGTCACGTCCATCAGCCGTGTACAAACAATTTTGCATGTAACATTTTGCATTGCTCATGGCATCGGGGCAGGCGAAATTTGTTGTATGTATTTCTTTTTTTTGAAAACAGCATCATCTGTAAAAATTCATTCAGAAAAACATTTCTTCAAAAATTGGGCCATGCTGCATTAATTGTTTATTTTTATCTCCCATGCTGTTAAGGGTTTATTGTGTTGATTTTAAATAATTTTGTGTTTTTTAGTGAAATCATGAAGGATTTTTAAAAGAAATTTGAGCACTTGAACCTTCAATACTCCATCATTTATTGCATTTTGATTTAGATAGGGCACAGATGTGATAGTGGCCACTCGTTGCATGATTCCTTTTTAACAGTGATATTACAACCAATAGGACTCCACGTTTAAATTGTTTACCAGTATGCCTATAGACAATAGAGGAAGGAAACAGACTACATGCATTTGTCATTGGGCAAGGCCCCTCCTGATGTTACACCCCAATTAGAGTAACTGTCCCAACTAGAAATGCACTACAATGAGTTCTCTCTACAAGGTCAGCCCAGTGTCTATTCTATACTTGGCACTGTCCCAACTGTAGTTGGGACGAATGACTAGTAAGTGGATAGTGCAGTGCACAGGGACCTTATCAAAGTGCATTCTCGTGTGTATGGTACAAGTGTGGGTGTGCAAACGTACCAGTACTGTACATGTGTAAACTACACGCGTTCTATTTTTAAGTAGTAGGTAATCCCATGTAGTGTTGTGCATGGTGACCTGACCCTCCTATTGTACCACACAGTTTCCTGCATTGTCTCTCAACTTTACATGCTGTAGATGAGGTAGGTACAGGGAGTGTCTGTGTGTGCTTTCTCTCCTCATTAATCCATTGAAGTCTTGCCATTTAGAACTATATTCATAAATGTTTATTTGCATACCGATGCATACAGTAGATATTGTTAAGTTGATAGATTTTTTTTCTACTGGTAGCTGTCGTAAATTGTTTCACTTTCACTTTTTCAGGTATAAATATTTATGACATGAACAAATAGATTTTGATCACTTCCTAGTTTCAGTGCTGTATGCACTCAATGCACTTTTCTTTGTTGAATGCCGGTCTAGCGTACCATTAATTAGTAACTAACGCTTGATTGCTGTATTTGAAAACAAACTTGTATTTAAAGGTATTGTACACTTTTGGTAACAGCTCAAAATCAGTGTCCACATTTTGTGTGATTAAACATATGCATGAACAAACAAACCTGTGAAAGTTTGAGCTCAATTGGTCATCGAGGTCCCGAGAAAATAGTGAAAAGAGATCTTATGTGTTTTCTGTTTTTTCAAATTATCGCGCGCGATAATTACTATTGTTTTACTCGTTTCTCAGAAACGAGAGCATTTTAGGCAGAAATATTTTAAGGAACCCTTTCTACCATTACTTACTTTAAATCATGTAAGTTATGTGTGAATCTGTGAAAATTGTGTTTTTCGATCTTACCAATAGTGTACAGGGCCTTTAACCTGCGGAAAATCCTTGGAAAATGTTTTTTTAATGTTTACAATGTTTACACTGAAATGAGAGCACCTACTTTGATTAAATTTTCACAGGGTTTTTTGAATGATGTGTTTTATGAAAACTAAAGGATGGAGATAAATTTATTTGGATTCCAAAAACCAATCCCCCCCCCAGATGATGTTAAAATGTTTTTTAATACCTCATACATAGATTCTGCTTTGTTATTGGTTTCGACTTAAAGCGTGTCATATGATAGGCCCTATGTCTTATTTAACCCTCCTACTGTCAGTGTGACTCTTGGCAACATTCTCCAGTGAGTTGACCAACCATTTGAAACCATTCGACTGCCAAGGTTGTGTACGGTGGCACAACTGTGCACAGAACTAACTGTGTACTGTGTACATGCATTCCCTCATGGTATCATATTACAGGCTGGCATAGTTTATCTATCATTCAAAACCACAGTGAATGGTATTGAATGGTCAGACAGCAAGAGGGTTAAATTACTAGATGTGGGAGACATCACAAACTAAACCCATAGCAACCTATACTATACCCATAGCAACCAGTGTACTATACTCGTAGCAACCAGTGCTGTACTTATAGCAACCAGTGTCCTATACCCGTAGCAACGGCAGCTTCTTGGTGTATCAGAATCTGTGTATGGGACGCTATAAAAAGAAAGTTGACGGACTGCTTTTACTCTTACTGTGGTTATCGCTGATCCCCTGAAGTGTTGTATTTTCCCTCAACTTCACACCTTGGGAAAACATAACGCTACAGGGATCACCTCGCAGTGTTCTCTCGTATCCGTAACAGTGGTCCGCTGGCCAAATGCTAGTTTAAAACACCTTCCGGAACCAGTCCGAATTCTCACCAAGTGATCTGGCCGGCTGGTTCAGTGTTGAAAAGCATCCCTTTTTAAAAGAAGATGGCAAAAAGCTTGGTGAAATGGAAACTTGTAAGCTAACTGGTTCTGCTGTCTAGACCCGGAAAAAGTTCAGTGAAAAAAACCGTGACCTCGGGATTCATATATTAATAACCAAGGCACTTGAAGCAGTCAATATTTGTCGACCATTAACCAAAGGCTTTCTCATTGGTACAACACTAATTAGGGCCAACCACCTTTGGACCTGTGCCAAAGCCTTGAAGAGCGGCCTATCTTTACAACTTCACTAATTCATCAGTGCATAGATACATGTTTAGAGCAAAGTGTACTCTACAATCATAGATAAGCTTCAGTGCATTTATTGTAGACATAGGTGTGTGTCCCCCCCCTCCCCCCCCCCCACTTATGTTAACGTGGATTTTCTCTGATGTCGATTTTTTCTTTTTGTGTTCTATATCCAGCAGCATTCTAAATTCGTGGCACTGTCGTCGACTGCAAGGAGATTTCGTCTAGGTACCTTCCTCACATCAACTCTTGTAGCTTCTTCGCGAGGTGTCGCATTTTGGTCTGGTAGTAAGCAAGGTAAGGACAAAACGTATCAAGCCTTTGATAAGGCATACCGATGCATATTCATTTTCTATTTCACAATAATTACCGAGGCAAAGCTTCCAAATTGTTAACAAGCAAAATATAAGACACATCAAGTGTTTCAGTCTGTCTGTCTTTTTTTGAAAAAAATTGTACACAGAATTTGTTCTACCACCAGAAGCACAAAAAAGGTTCTTTCTGGTAAACAGTTGTGTATCAAATACACACCATGTACAGCGTTTTGTTTTTATTCCAATGGTGGTTTTCGAGGCATTGCATGGTGAGGTATCAATGTATATTCGGTTTGCGGTAACACCGTTGTGTAACTTTGTCTACTTTGCAGTGTGTAGATTTTTGTTCTTTAGAGAACTTGTCTTGCTATTTGTTCTACTACCGCCGGGTAGATTTTCGGAATTTGGGAGACTTCTCAGTTCTGAAAAGAACTGTCCTGCTTATTAACTACTACCTGGGCGGAAGGTAGGAAATCGGCCGGGACTATTACTTTCGCTTAGTAGATCGAGGAGACTTCTCGTAATCAACTGCACTGCCGTGGAGTGAGTTCTTTTGGTCTCAACATTTCGACTAGCTTGCTCTAGTCATCGTCATATTCCAATGGTATTACATCAGACTCTTGCCATAACTTGTCCTTCTGTTTTTGGGGCCAGACTTCTGCCGCAGAGCCCCACAGCAAAACCGGGCCATCCCAATTCCACCTTTTTTTCCACAGATATTCCCCTTTTTATTCGACCTCATTCACTAATAGACTGTATTGAATAACCCCTTTGTTGCTATGAAAGTCGCCATCTTGTAGGGCAAACCGTATGCGCGTCTAAACGCGTACATCAATGAGGCACGCGCGCAGCGTTCCCTGTTTGATTTCTACGGCACACGTACGCACACGCACACGCTCACAGACGCCATGTTGTAGGGCAGGTTTTGAATGGTGACGTCATATTCAATACGTCTATTAATTACTTGTTCTCCCTCTTCCAACCTTTGATTTTGTTCTTTGTGTTTCCAACCTCTTGTGGTTAAACCACCCCTTCCCTCCACCCCCCCCCCCCCAATTCTTCACCCTGTTCTTTGTTCATCCCTTTTGGTGTGTGCTTTCTGCAGTTCTCTCTTTTCATCTCTTTCCACTTGACTGCTTCTGTTACACCAGTATACCTGTTTATGTGTGTTGGGGTGTCATTTAGCCTTCGAGAACACTCTGCAAGGGTCGAAATGTCAGACCACTAACTATTTTTTTGCATTTATACCATAGGTCCTTTTGGTTGATGAGCAGTTTGCAACGGCTAAATTCATTTCTCAACCATCATTCCCCTTCCCTCAGATACAGAAACCCAAGAACCAGCGATGGCCAACAACCCAGATGCCGAGATCATGGAAGAGTCGGACAAGCTGTACAACGACTTCAAGCCGCTGGAACACTACGACTTCATGATCAAGCACAAGGACAGCAAAAACGTGGACGTGCTGTGGAGGCTATGCAGGGCGTGCCGAGACAAATCTCAGATGAAGGCAACGTCGTCTGCCGATAAGAAGAGTCTGACCTATGAAGCTTTGGACATTGCCAAACGCTGTCTTGAAATCGACGACCAGAACTTTGCTTCTCATAAGGTACAGCAGCTGTTCTTGGCCGTGGTAGAGTTGTATTTAGGGTTGGGACAGTTCAACTGATCAACTGTTTAACCATCAACAAAAAAGTTGAAATTCGTTTCAAAATTTCCGGACGGTTAAACAGAGCAACGGTAGAAAAAAAAATGAGACCTTCCTTTTTCTTTAAAATGTCAGCCCCAGATGCTATTCAGGAAGAATGATTGACATTCCTTTTGTTGGTAGAAGAACTGTCTTAAATGTAATCCCCTACAAAATGTTTATACATTATATTTGAAATTCTCTACAATTTTTATATATGCATTTCCCTTTGTATGCACACCTGCAGTTTGTGGGTTTTGTGACTGTCATGACTAGGTATAGTGTTCTATTTTCAATCCTGATCGATCCTTGAAAGTGTGTTGACATCTGCTTCTTTTTTAGGTCGGCTCAAAGTTCAGATTGGAATTAGTAGAAACGGTTCAATGGAAGTCACGTGTGCACTATTTAGGAATAACAGTATGAGAACTGGGGTCATTTCACAAAACTCTTCCTAACTTGGGACTAGTCCTAGCATGCTAGATAGGACATCCTAGGTACTGCTAATGGACTAGCTAGCAATGCTAAGAGATAGGACTAGTCTAAGTACTGTCTAACTGACTAGCATCTTCAGCATTGCTGGACAGTCCAATTAGACTCTAGGACTAGTCCTATCTCTTAGCATTGCAGCTAGTCAGTTAGGACCTACTTAGGATAGTCTATCTTAGCATTGCCTAGACTAGTCCAAGTTAGGAAGAGTTTTGTGAAATCGACCCCTGGGTGTTCCCTGCGCCGTAATGACTGGGATAGTGGCTGTCAATGGATCAAGTCAAGGGCGAGGTCCATTAACAGCGGCCAGCCACTGACCAAGGTCATTACGGAGCAACGGCTCGGCCCTTGCACTGTTATTTCCATTAACAAATGTCTTTAACCAGAAAAAAACAGTAAGATTATCAGGCAGAATATGTGCTTTTTCTTTCGCCGATGGTCATTAGGCAGCAACGGCTGGGTCCTCATACTGTTATTCCTATTAATAAATGCCTTTAGCAAAACAAAACGTTAACATTATCAGAATGTGTGATTTTTCTTACGCCAATGTTTTCAGAATAATTTTATTCATGTTCAAGGGCCATATCTTTAGGCATATCCGTGGCCTCCAGGTAACTCCAGGGGTCGATTTCACAAAACTCTTCCTAACTTAGGACTAGTCCTAGGCAATGCTAAGAGATAGGACTTGTCTTAAGTTAGGACCAGTAAGGTCTATCTCTTAACATTGCCTAGGACTAGTCCTAAGTTAGGAAGAATTTTGTGAAATCGACCCCTGGACTGACAATGGTTTTTCCACGCTTCTGCAACGTAAACAAACTTTGGTGTCATTAGTACTCTGGGTTCCTTTTGGCAAAAAAAAAACGGTTGATACAGCTTTAAACTATATATACTTTAATTCTTTATTTGCACTGCTTTGTTGTGTTGACCTCCCCAGTGGTTTGCTATCTGCATCAGTGAAGTTGGTGACTACGAAGGGACCAAGAAGAAGGTGGCAAATGCCTTCATCATCAGAGATCATTTCCTGGTAAGGAAATTTGACTCGTAATTTCGCATTACATTTAAGACCTTAGGTCAAAGTTCAATTCATACAGCATTTAAAGATAGTTTCTGTAGCGAAATTAAGTGAATTTTTTTTTATCGGAAAGATTTTCAGTGTAATTGATGTAAAGTTGGTCCTCTGGTACCATTTAGTGTTGGGCAACTAGTGGAAATCACCACCTGACTAGTCGCGCTTCAATTAGTCGCCACTTCGACACGAGTCGCGACTATTTTCAAAACCAAAGGTTGTGGATCGCCGAAGCCGCAAGATGGTCAAACTCAGGTGGAAATGTGAAGTATGCATTGCAATGGCTGCCACTGCAGCACTGCCATTAGTCCTAGTTGACATGTATTTCTGTCTTAATGATGCTGTCACTTTTAGATAACTGTGTTTTAATTCCGTTCTATAGACCATGTTACCATTTTTTTACAGAGTTTGTTACATTTGTTTACAGAGTGGTGACCTCGTACATTATAATGCTATTCCTGACGGACAAGATGCTACACAGGCTCAATGGGAAAATTTACATTTTGTGTCATAATTTTCACATAAATTCAAAATTTACAAAAGCAACAGCTGTACAGCTTTTGAGATGTCCCCCCTTTCTTCATATCAAAAGTTGAGGAAAATCAGACAGTGCGATCTCCATAAAACATAAGATTTGTTGTATTCTTCCATTGAGCTGTGTGCAAAATGTGCCCGCCGGAAGTCCAGGCTCTGTGGCTCTTTTGTAAACATGTGATGTCACAGGTCACATCGTCTATAGCCCATATAGTAAACATATTAATTTCAACTAAAAGTTGCATGCATTATTTGGGATTCTCAAAAACATTTCAACCTTTTTAAAGAGTTTTGTTTTGTTTTGTTACAACACAACTCCTAAAAACTAGAGAATGTATTGATTTGTTTTCATACAAAACGGTATACAATACTTGACTCTTTAGCAACCATTCATTTTAGTACAACCATCAATATATGAACTTTTTTTTACACTGAAGTTTTTATTTTTTATTTTCAGTTAAAATGTCTGGAAAAATAATTTGTTACAGAAATTAGGTTTATGGTTTTAGAAATGTTACATTTCAAAATTCAAAATTTTCCGGGGCCCTTGGCTTCGGGCTCGTGCTGCGTGCTCGCAGTTCATAACGAACATTTCCTCTTTTTTTTTAGTTGAAGAGTTGCTTGCTGAATGTAGATACATGGTTAACATGGGAAACATTGGAAAGTGTCAATTCAGGACAGTACCTTTTACTTTTGACCTCTTTGGTTGAGTGGAAGAAGGTCAACTCTTGCGGCCCTTTGCAGCCACTTTAAGGTTAATTTGTCTCTTTTTTTAAAATGTTTTCATTTCCAGAAAGCGATTGAGCTCAACCCAGGTGATGCTACGTGTTACCACCTAATGGGTCTTTGGTAAGTCAACAAACTAAGGGCTTATCCGAATTAAGCGACTTCGGCTATGGCTGTGGTTGTTGGCTTCAGCAATAACGTTGAAGAATAGGCCTTTTCCAGCCACCAAGCCATTAGGCCACATATAAAACAAACATGTTTAGCATTCCCGCCCGCTTCCTTTTTAGAGGTCTCCTCCTTTTTTCTTTTATTCACTTCTGTCCTCAATTCGGGGCTCCACACGCAAATGGCTGACCGCGCAAAGGGTAAATAATAATAATAATAATACGAGATATTTGTATAGCGCATAATGCAGAAGCCTCTATGCGCAACACAAAACATAAAAACAATGACATAAATATAAGAGTAAGTTACACAACTAAAGATTCAAACAAATGAGTTTTTAAAAGTCCCTTGAAAATCTGAAGAGAGCCAGCTTGGCGAATATGAAGTGGCAAGTCATTCCATAACGAAGGAGCAATGAAGTTGAAGGCTCTTTGACCATAGGACGTCCTTTGCTTACAGCCCTTAGGGAGCATCTTTAAAGTCTGAACGATAGGAGCGTTCTAATTGGACCGGACAAGTATTCCAGCGCGTGCACATGGACCGTTCCATTGGACCGCCAGAACGTTCACAATACCAACACGCATTTTACTAGTGAGGGATTGCTCCCGCACTTCAACACAATGATGAGGTCTAGCGAAACAATCTGGCAGTCCAATGGATTGCAGGCGTGTGCCCCCACGGGAAGATTCTCTTTGTGTCTACAACTTGCCCAACCTTTAAGATCCTGCTCCCTTAGCTTGACCGAATTCTCGGCCCCTTCAGTTGACGTGGTGTACCGTTGCCTTGGAGACATTTATATATGGCAGATTACATTGGGCACTTCTCTGTTTTTATGTTGATCACTCTTAACCCTCTTGCTGTCTGACCATTCAATACCATTCACTGTGGTTTTGAATGATAGATAAACTATGCCAGCCTGCAATATGATACCATGAGGGAATGCATGTACACAGTACACAGTTAGTTCTGTGCACAGTTGTGCCACCGTACACAACCTTGGCAGTCGAATGGTTTCAAATGGTTGGTCGACTCACTGGAACATGTTGCCAAGAGTCACTGAGAGTAGGAGGGTTAATGATGTAGTATGGCCATACACACATGCCACATACATGTATTAGTAATGGATAGTTACATGGTACCGCCTCTGCTGCCACCAATTGTCTTCATGGTTTTCTTGATAATTCATGAAGTTTTTTTGCTTTTCTTGGATTTCTGTAGGTGTTTCACATTTGCTGATATGGCCTGGTACCAAAGGAAGATTGCAGCAGCAGTATTTGGCACTCCGCCAACCTCAACCTATGAAGAAGTAGGTTTGTCAAACTTACAGATCAATCAACTCAATTTAAAGGAACATTACAGAATTGGTTTTTGCTAACAAAACAGTTGCTGGCAGTGTAAGCACTTTATGTAATCCACCATATACATAAACTGACAAACCTGTAGAAGTTTCAGATCGATCGGCCATCTTGGTCACGAGAGAATAGTGAAAAACCGATTACACATTTGCATGAAAATCATATAGATTCAACAAATGAATAAAGCTCACTGAGCGATAAACTCCAATCGGAAAATTAGTTTATTCATTTCTCATCAAATATGGCATTTCAGACAGAAATATTTCAAGGGATGTTTTTTTACTATCATCATCATTAGACCGTTAAGTTTTAATTAATTCTGTGATCAAAAAGTGTATTTTACAAGTTTTTTTCTTACCAATTCTGTAATGTTCCTTTAACTAAACTTTAATTTACTTGTTATGACCAGCATCAACTCCACTTCCTCTTTTCGCACACTTATAAAGGTGTAGGGTGTCATGGCCGAGCGGTTTAGAGCATCGGATTGATGTTCTGTTGGTTAAGTCATCGGGTGCGGGTTCGAATCCCGGTCATGACACTTATGTCCTTGAGCAAGATGCTTTGCTATAATTGCTTCTCTTCACCCATGGGTATAAATGTAGAGGTTGATATTGTGTATGAAAAAGCCTTCGGAGCACCACGGCAGCTCAGGGCTGTATACTCCCCCAGGAGGCTGAGAAAGATTACAGGTATTCTTTTGGCCCAATGACCGGGGCACTAATGTAAAGCGCATTGATTGTAAAATACTGGGGCCAACATTTCTAAAGAAAATATGTTTTTTTACTGTCAGCTTCGGTTAAACGCTAAGGAATCTTGGAATGGGATTTCAGTGTGGGGTTTGTTTTTTTATAGTTAAAACGGTTAACCAGTTAAACGTCCTAACCCTTATGCATCAACAAGATAACAAATTTTACATTAAACTAGACAGTTTACATAGATGATGAAATCACAGATAGCTCCAAATTAATCCTTCTTTTATTTACTCCTGTCTCTCCCACCAGGCTCTGGGTTATTTCAAGAAAGCAGAAGAAAGTGAGTTCTATTTTGTCTATTATCAAAATAATCTCCAGGCATGTCATATAAGACATGGAACAACATTGGAAATGAAATTAGGTCAAAATGTTTGTTTTTTAATGCTTAAATTCTAATTTCATTTAATTTCTCAGCAAAGGTTACCAGCCAATGTATCATGCAGTGTACATTGATTTGTGACTGGTACCCTGTTTTTAGGTGTGTTTTTTTTGCCTGTTTGCCAAGCACATGCTACCAGCCAAAGTATCATGCCGTTTTTGATTGGTTTGTGACTGTGGTTCCCTGCATGTGTTTATTAGCACATGAACATTTTGTTATTAAACCTCAGCTCCGGTTTTGGTTTTGAGCTCCAGAATAGTCTTTGTCAGAGTCTTTACATGCACTTTTTGTATGGGGCTTCAAACCAGCAGACAGAGCCTAAGCCAGAGCCGGAGTCAAAGCAGTGTCTTCTAATAGGCCATACTAAGGCCGTGTCCAAATCGGTGGCTACGGCTACAGCTAGCTCAGTTCAGCTCACTTCATTTTCCAAACAATAGGTGAATATGAAATAAGTAGGATTTGAAGCTTTGCATGGTGGGAGTATAACTAAGAGAGGTTTGCGGTAACACCATGTTAAAATCTCTTTTGAGTAACTGTTGGTTCTGAAAAAAAACGGTTGTTAACGACTCAACGTTTCGATCAGTATGCTCTGATTGTCTTCAGGAGAATGCTGACCTCTCCTGAAGACGATCAGAGCATACTGATCGAAACGTTGAGTCGTTAACAACCGGTTCTTTTCAGAACCAACAGTTACTCAAAGAGATTTTAAAATGGTGTTACCGCAACCTCTCTTAGTTATATGATATAACACAAGAAAAGAAAATGGCTACATTTGGTAATATTAAAAAGTAACAGTCATAGCCGTAGCTGTAGCCATCAATTCAGATACAGCCTAAGCAGCTAGGCAAATCTGCTTAGCACAGGTTACCAGCCAAAGTATCTGTGTAAATGTGTATATTCGTGACTGGTCCTCTGCATGTTCTTTTTCTTTTTTGTTTCTTGTTTTTTTGTTTTTTTTAGGGGTGGGGGGTTTGGAGGTTGCTTTAAAGACAAACTTACTTCTCTGCTAAGCATCTGAATGAAACTAGGCTTTAGGACATAGCACTTAAGGAAAAGGGCTTAAGGAAATAAGTGGGGGGGTATGTTGGAGAACAATGACAGTCACACAAATTAAGAGCGTTAATGTTGTTCCTTCTAATGTCTATGAGTTCTTTTGGGGGGAAAATGTCATTTCAAAGAGAACTTTCTGTTATTTTGTTTTTAGCCATTCCCAACTTCTACAGCAAGAATCTGTTGATGCTGGGTAAGACGTACAATAAGATGGGAAAGAAGGAAGAGGCAATCGAGTACCTTGGCAAGGCTAAAGCTTACCCCGTGCAGAAAGATGAGGATGGAGAGGTTAGTGGAAGGTTGTCTTTGATTGTACGAGCAGGCTTTAGTGTCACAGTGTCTTAGTGTTTATCCAGGGCTTGATGTTCACAAAGCACAAAGCTTCACCTTAAGATGAGTCACCAATATTGCCATAGTGTCACACTTTGCTCAGCAGTTTAGATTGGTACACATCTTAAGGTCAGTCTTTGGGTTTTTTGTTAAATCAAGCTTAGGACGTCTTAGACTGGATACCAACCCTCAGAAATAGGAGAAACGATTCATGCATGAATCGTTTCTGAGATTCAACATATTTTGGGGTAGAAAATTTTCCAAACCATATTACTTCGAAGGAAATTCTTACTCAAAATAGTTGATACTATCAACAGCTGCAGTAAGTGCTTCTCACCAAGTAAATTTTTATGGTCATAGAATTTTTGGAGTACTTACCAATGTATGACCCTACCTGTATAAGATTTCACCGTTGTCATATTAATTGACTTCACTTCCATTGAAACAATTCTTTTGTCTTTCCTTTCTTCCCCTTTGCAGGCCGTCGAGGAAGCAGCAAAACTTTTATCATCCATAAAGTAATAAATCCCAAGACTTAAATATCGGCTCACACTTTAAAGGGAAAGTGGATTTGACACTTAACGATTCACCCCGGCGGATTCGACCCACGCAGACTTTTTCTATTGAAGAATTTCTTTATTCTCGATGTCTTAATACATGTATATGCCTGGCAAGTACATTTATGTGTGAACGTACGAAATGCTTGACTTATAACATCGTCGCGTCAGTACAACAACGTTATATTTTTTTCAAGGTCAAGTCTCCGTTAGAAATATTTTGGATGTATGCACAAAGGCAATAGAGTGAGATATAATAATAATAATATTGGAGTCTTGTATAGCGCCGGTATCCGCCAAAAAAGGCACTCATGGCACATGATACATGAAACTGTACAAAAGAAAGGAACAACAAATATATATATATATGTTGAATATCACTGGTCAACGTTTACTTCAAAAAGATGAGTTTTGAGAGCAGTTTTAACTGATGATGTTGTATCAGCAGTCCTGATGTGGTACGGAAAACTATTCCGTCCTTGACGTTGTGGCATTTAGGCAATTTGTGTATTTTTAAGTGGGCTGGATACAACCTCTTACCCAGATTAAAATTACCACCTTGTTGCACTGACCTGGGGGTTGAAAATTCATGCCACTGCTTACCATGGAATTCTGTGCTTACGGCGCCCTGTAAAGCAATTCTATGAGCGGTAAGCACAGAATTCCGCAGTAAGCCATGAAATTGGGCCAAGATGATAGATAAGGTACGAACTTGGTTGCCCATTTAAGGTAGTATAAAGGGAGATGTGAATCTTTTATGAATGGGTGTTAACTCGTTGACTGCCGGTCATAGATTCGTAGGGCGTTCCCATTTGCCAAGTGCAGTGCGCATGCGTGCATACCAAATAGCTACTATACACAAAAAAAATTGAACATACACATTCTAAGGATGTATGTCCTCACCACTGCCAGAAGCATATGTGTTGCGTGCTCAGTGATGCCAGTGTATTTAAATAACAATACAAAGCCCTTTCATTCCCTACGAGTATACTCGTAGTGGCAGAATCCGTTACACCTGTTACTACGAATATACTCGTAGGCGGCAGTCAACGTGTTAAAATGAGGGGAAATTTATATGTTTGTGGGGGTTATGAGGGGTTGGTTTGTTTGTTTGTTGTTGGGGTTTTTTTCGGGGGGGGGGGCATTGATCATTCATCCTGAAATATGAGTTTGGGTAAAGCACAATGTAGATGAATTTGTACCTTTAAAGTGTTGATGTTTTGGAGGGTTTTATTTATACATCAACTAGCCAAGTTACTGTTTGATTGTTCAGTATCAACCCCTGTGTGGTTTTAAGCAACAGTTAAACTATGCCAGCCTTCAATAAGATATAATGTGGTCAAAACGAATCTACACAGTACAAAGTTATAGTTCTGTTCACAGAAGCTGTGCCACCATACACAACTTGTGCAGTTGATTTAGTTTTAAATCGGTCCATGATTTTTTAACTTATGCAATATGGGTACAAGAAACTACGCCCAATGCCTGGTTTACGTTTTCATTTGTACACACTCTATGCACAGTGCATTATGCTTAGAACGCACAAAGTAATTAAAAAAAATCATTGTGTCCAACATGGATTTTTTAACCTTATTCTCAACAGCAAGTGGGTGCACTAATAGTGGTGGTCGGGTTAGCGTAGTGGTGTATTTCCCTCGACTTCCACCTCTGGGTTCCTGGTTCGAATCACGCCGGTGGCACTGTGTGGATTGGGTTTTTCAGTCCCTACCTGATTGCGTGGGTTTTCCCCCTGGAATAATTCTCTGGGGTGTTCCTCCCACATCTAAAACTGAAACTTCCTTCTTTGTCTTCGCTTTCAATGGGATTCTCGGCTAGTATGAGTGATTAAGGGTAGCTTTGCTGAGAGTCCTTGGCTTCACAACCGGAATAAATAAATGAAATGTAATGAAATAATGACACCTCAGGGATTACTGCAAGCTTCTTTTCATTCAGAACCAAAACTCCGTTAATAAAAAAGCGAGAAGTGTCGGATTCCACTCTTCCATGGATTAGCAAAGGATTATTTACTCCTTTTCTGCCAATTTAATTTCTATATTTTAAGAGTAAATGTTTATATAAAGGGATGTCGAAAAGCAGTGATTCAACTTTCAAACATCCATTTCTAATTTGATGTATAGCTTAGATCAATATCTAAATGATGTCCAAATTATAGTTACGCCAACAATGCATTTTAATCACAAAGATTTGGTAAATTCTTTGTGGAAGTGACCAAAGTGAAGTGTTTTTTTTTTTTTAGGTGAACAAGTAGATGTAAAAGAATGTATTATTACAGAAGTCTAGACAGTGGGTAAATAAACGTGGTACTCTACATTCACTGATTAGAAGGTGCTCCAAGACTTTTTGTTACTCATGCGTCCAATTCAAGCAATTTCGCTGTGACTCACTGGCTGTGGCTGCTAGTGTCTGACCATGGATGGTGGCTGTGTCTGCACCAGCAAGGTTTTTGCTAATTCTGGCTTCTAAGCTGACATGTGTTTGTGTGTAATTTCAAAGGCATTTATTTGTTTAGAAACTGATATTTTCTGAGATAAATTTAGATTTTTCAAATCATTTAAAGGAACATTACAGAGTTGGTCAGAAAAAAACTTATAAAATATACTTTTTTATCACAGATTTACATCAAACTTACACGGTCTAATGATGATGATAGTAGAAAACATCCCTTGAAATATTTCTGTCTGAAATGCCATATTTGATGAGAAATGAAAAAACTAATTTTCCGATAGGAGTTTATCGCTCAGTGAGCGTTTTATTCATTTGTTGAATCTATATGATTTTATGCAAATGTGTAATCGGTTTTTCACAATTTTCTCGTGACCCAGATGGCCGATCGATCTCAAACTTCTACAGGTTTGTCAGTTTATGTGTATGGTGGATTACATAAAGTGCTTACACTGCCAGCAACTGTTTTGTTAGAAAAAACAATTCTGTAATGTTCCTTTAACTGAAAAGGGAAGTCAAAAAACATAGTTTCCACCAAATAAGTGCACAAAGAAAACCGATACAATCAATCTGTTAGAATTTCATCAAAATTTGTTGTTCTTATTGAAGTGAAAAAAGAGAGAATAGTTTCGTTTTGTCAGGGATTTTAATAGTGCTTCTTATACAGCGCTCATATCCGTCACTCAGTGACGCTCAAGGCGCTTCGAACAGTCGGTATTTTTCGGTAAGGTATATATTATGTGGAGCTACTTTTTGAAGTTTGAGACCTATTCCTTTACATAGCACAGTGTAATGCTTTACAAGGTGCTGTGGCGCAATATGATGCCAATTTTGTGGGCATTACATTGGGCTTGTTTAATTGCAGCAATTGAAATAAGCGACGGTGAAGGGTTCATATGCCTTCTCCTCAACCATGAAAATAATTTCTCTGGATCCTCTGTTTACAGTCTGTAAAAGCCACCAATCACAGTGAGTAATACTATTGGTATGTTGTCCTTCCTCCCCATGTTTAATCAAAGTGGTCCCATCTCTGAAATGGAAGGTGACTAAACACTTGAATTGTGATTAGACCGTCCAAACCCATGGTAATTTGTTACACTCCATCCCCCAAACACTTCTCTGGTAACATCGACTATTGAGGGCGCTAGACATAAACTTTGTTACCAAAGCATCTAGCTAGCTAGCCGGAGGCATTATAACCAGCCCCGTTACGTGTAAGCTGTAGTAGGAGTATTAAAGACGGGCTGTAAAAACTACGAATTCACCCTGCCTACACCACCAAACACATTTACCTTCTTTTTCTGCATGCAACGTAAGTAAAGTATGCCTATCATGCCATGTTACGACTGCCACTAACTTTATCTCCCGTTAAATTAGGTCAAATTATAATCATTCAGCTTCACTTGTCCGAAAAGGTGTTGACAAATGACTTGTGAAAATGGCAGAATCGTACATAACTTCACAAGTAATAAAGACTCAGCAGAAAGGAACATGCACTTTGAACTGTTGTAGTGTTTTCATGGTTTAATTTTACAACAAAGTGTAGAAATCATGAAAAATAAGTTATTTTCGTGTTACTAACACTCAGTACACTACAGTGCTGTACAACACTATACAGTTACAGAATACACTGGCATGACTGGTCATGCTGGTCTTGACATGATTGACACTGCATGCTGCTCGCTAATGCCACTTTATTGTCTTTGGGCATGAGTGCGTGAGAGTTCCGGCCACACCATCAAATATCTGCTTGAATTTTCTTTCATTTGTTAAAGGTAAATAATTAGCGTTTTAGCTAACATACCAATTTCTCAAGAGGGATATTTTTATTTTTAAAGGAACATTACAGAATTGGTAATTGTAAAATATACTTTTGATCACAGATTTACATAAAACTTACACGGTCTAATGATGATGATAGTAGAAAACATCCCTTGAAATATTTCTGTCTGAAATGCCATATTTGATGAGAAATGAACAAACTAATTTTCCGTTTGGAGTTTATCGCTCAGTGAGCGTTTTATTCATCTGTTGAACCTATATGATTTCTTGCAAATGTGTAGTCGGTTTTTCACTAATTTCTCGTGATCCAGAGGGGCGATCGATCTCAAACTTCCACAGGTTTGTCAGTTTATTACATAAAGTGCTTACACTGCCAGCAACTGTTTTGTTAGCAAAAACCAATTCTGTAATGTTCCTTTAAGTAAGTGAAGCCCAACTTCCCTCGTTAAAATTTACAAAACTCACATGGTCATAGAAAGTGGCAGCTAGTCGGTCGGATATAGAAATTTTACTCTTAGTCGATTATGTTGTGCTATCACTCAGCCACTATCAGTCAAATAATGACGCTATCGATCAATCCTGTGTGCTGCCACCAGTTGAACACAAATTCTTATGTTATAATTCACAACTGGAGGAATTTTTTAAAGAGGTACTTCACTTAAAAGTCTGAGATATACCACAGTGGAGCAGGATGCAGAAATAGCTAGTTGCCTGTGGTTTATGATTTCGCTTGGTTTTAAAAAAGTTAATCTTTTGTCCTTAAAATCACCTCAAAAAAAGAAAAAAGACAGTTTCAAATGAAAAATATAGACTTTTTCATTCATTATCATATGACAAAACATAGTATTCTTATTATTTAAACCACTTCGGCTAGGGTTTCCAGAAATTTTTCTCAGCCTACCCGCAGGATCTTATGTAGGACAAGTTTGTGTTAGTGAAAATTTTGTCACAATGAACCAAGTTAAAGGTATTATACAGGATTGGTAGAGCTGACAAAACAGTTGCAAACAAAGTTCATGTTTTATGTGATTAACCATACATAAAATAACAAACCTGTGAAAATTTGAGCTCAATTGGTCATCGAGGTCACAGAAAATAGTGAAAATAGGCCTTATGTGTTTTCTGTTTTTCAAACATCGAGTTTATTATCGCACGCGATAAAAACTATTTTTTTTATATTTTTCAGAAACGATAGCATTTTAGGCAGAAATATTTTAAGGAACCCTTTCTACCATTACTTAATTTAAATCATGTAAGTTATGTGTGAATCTGTGAACATTTGTGTTTTTCGATCTTACCAATAGTGTACAGGGCCTTTAAGACAACAAATATTCACATAAATCATGAATCCACCGGTAGCCACAGCCAATCATTATTGGCCATGTCATTCTGGGATTCCTTAACTTTACCTCCTGTGCTGAGTACAATGGAAAACAATTGTGGCAGCTTATCAATCTCTTGTAAGTTGTAATCCTCCGAGATTACACATTAATCCCTGTTAAAAAGGGAGATTTCCAGCACGAATTCCAGTACTTTTTCCCTCTTGATATGAGGCAATTGAAGTGGAACTTAGTAACAACATGAGTGCATAGTGCATGCACGGTGCACACTGCACAGTTTAGGCCTACTGCACAATTGAATGTCTGAGCCTGTTATTACATCAACCACTCTTGACCTCATATTACCCAAAAAGTACATTCAGGGCAAGTTATCACTACAACAGGGGGCATCCCATGGACATTCCACAGACATTTTAAAATGTACTTGAAAATTTTAATATCTGAGTTTGCTATTTGTGATGACGAGTGATAAAGTGGTTTAGATTCGGCATCTCTTCCCTTATTTCAGTTACTATTTTTAGTATACCCCCTTGCTTTTTCTGTATACTTTCTGCTTCTCTCTCTCTCTCTCTCTCTCTCTCTATTCATGTATTTCCACTTGACTGCTTCTGTTTCACCTGTATACCTGTTTATGTTCTTTTGTCATGTCATTATACAGCCTTCGAGGGTACTCTGCTAGGGTCAAAACGTCAAGCCATTAAAGAGGATGGGCCATGGTGATTGAAGTTGACGTTATTTTTTAGTTTTCTGCTTTCTATAATTTGTTGCATCTTTTGTAACATTACATTAACAAAAGAAATGATATTTGCAGGGAGTTTTTTACTCCGTTCACTAGCCCGCCGCCTAAACTATTTTATCAAAATCCCGTAAATGAGGGCAGCAAACAAACATGACGTCACTTTACGTATTTAATGCCCGGATGGTCTGTACTGAGCAATGCTCAATGAGTAACAACAAACAGCCGTTTGACAGAGGGGTACGTACTGCGACGTCACTATTCTTTTGAATTTTTGGAGACAGCTTTCTGGCACCGACTGCTGTTGTTTTCGATTTTGCCTGAAGGCGGGGGTGAAAAGAGGCTTGGAAACTGCGTTGTAAACGAACAACCATTCATTCTATAACTCTGTCACAGTGTTTTATTGGTAGATAGAGGTGTATTTAGGGATGTAAAAAAAAATTGAGAGTGACCTCTAGCGTGGCCCAACCTCTTTAACTATTTGTTTGCATTTATACCATAGGTCCTTTTGGTTGGCAAGCAGTTTGAACAGCTAAATTCGTTTTCTTATTTTTTGTATTTATCAACCTATTGTCACTTTTTTTTCTCTCTTGTATTTACAGTCAACATCATCATCATCCCTCCATGATTCGTCTGTCGCATCTTCTCCTCCGCATCTTCTTAGCTGCATCCTTCATTCTTATCTTCTGTGAGTTTCTCATCTATTTCTTTGTGGCCTTTCATTGCTCGTGGCCGGAGATAGTACCTCAAGTGATGGAGGAACGGAGAAACACAAAGAGACCCAGCTTGTTGAGCCTCTGCACGCCATGTTCCTGTCAGACACTCACCTGCTGGGGACGAGACAGGGGCATTGGTTTGACAAGCTACGCAGGTACGTATAAAAGTAGTTGCGATAACAGGGCTCAAATTTGGGGGGGGGGGGAAATTCACAGCCGTCATCTTACAAGTGATCTTGGAATGTCAAGTCGTACCCTAAGCTGCTTGAGTTTTTCTCTGTATAATTTTCCTTGTAGAGAATGGCAGATGACACGTGCATTCCAAACGGCTCTGACCCTAGCCAACCCGGAGGTTGTATTCATTCTTGGTGATCTGACTGACGAAGGAAAGTGGGCCAGTAATCAGGTAATCAAGATTTAACATTTCAGTTAATGTAGAGACTCTATTTCACAGATATTTATTTGTTATGAAAGTGTAAACTTTTTAGATTAAATTTGACTTTTTCCCTCGATAAATTCAACAAAAAACATAGGTTTGGGGTTGAACAAAGATATTGACAAAATAGGGAGACCGCCAACATAGGGCTAGATAGCTCAGTTGGTAGAGCGCCGGTACGTTAATCCGGAGGTCTTTGGTTCAAATCCGCTCTTGTCAATTTTTCTTTGTTCAACGCCAAACCATTTGAAATTTACCCAGTCAGTTTCCCTTGTGGTTTATTACTTGACAAAAAACATACTGTGAAGTATTTGATTATTACATCTTAATGAAACCAATGGACCCTCAAAAGCACATAGCACTGTGACCTGTAGGCCTGAAGACACCTGTGTAGAAAAGATGATAAAAAGTGTCAGTTTTAGATGTGGGACGAAAACCAAGAATTGGGAAAATCCACACAGTCAGGTCGAGACTGAAAAACCCAATGCACTATGAAAGGCTTCGATCTGGGGTGGGATTCAAACCGAGGTCCATAGAGGTGAAAGGCATGGGAAGAAACCACTGAGCCAACCTGGGCCAAAGTTCACAGAGCTGCTTAACCCTCTTGCTGTCTGACCATTCAATACCATTCACTGTGGTTTTGAATGATAGATAAACCATGCCAGCCTGCAATATGATACCATGAGGGAATGCATGTACACAGTACACAGTTAGTTCTGTGCACAGTTGTGCCACCGTACACAACCTTGGCAGTCGAATGGTTTCAAATGGTTGGTCAACTCACTGGAAAATGTTGCCAATGATCACTGAGAGTAGGAGGGTTAAAGGCCGATTTTGTGCTCACTGTGCGAGTTTCCATTTCATAGCGCTGCTAACCGTAAGCGAAAAGGCACGCTAGCTTTCCAGTGCTTACTGTATGAAAATAATTGACAGAACAATGCAAATCCTTGCTCAACCTGTGAAATACGCTTGCGCTTAAGCAAAAATACCCGCTCCAGGTATACTGGTACAAGTGGCTTGCGGCTACTAGTGCTATGGTCTCCGAAAGGTCAGAATCTCTTTTACAGTCTTCATTGTAATTTCATCCTATTTAATATCAATCTTTTTTTCTGGCAGGAGTTTAGCGATACAGTATATCGATTCCACAAAATGTTCAAAGTCCCAGAGAATGTTGAGTTGCACGTTGTCGTCGGTAACCATGATATTGGATTCCATGAATCGTAAGTGACAACTTACATATTTCACAACTAAGTGCAATAACTAATTTTATTATAACTCACACATAGATCCTTGTCATTTGAAACAAACAAAACTAAAATATATTTACATGAAACCTGACTTCCCCTAACGGTGAGCGTGGCAGGTAGAAGCTGGCAGTCACATTGGTGCAAAGGGTCAATAGGCCATTTTTGCATAACGTCACCAATCAATCTATGCATACCGTTATTTGTTGTGAATCTTTTTGTGAAACAGTGTCACCAGGGATAAACTGAATCGCTTCCAGGAAGTGTTTGACATCCCTCCAGTCAAGGTCCTGACAATCAAAGGAATAAAGTAAGTACTGAGGAGATTATTTTGTGTGTCTAAAAGTTGAGAATCAATCCATCTTTCTGTTTTTTTTTAGTTAGCTTTTTGTGTAATTTTGTTTTTGGCCGGACCATAACTTTTTTTTTTTACTGTCAGTGACTCTTGGCAACATTTTCCAGTGAGTTGACCAACCATTTGAAACCATTCGACTGCCAAGGTTGTGTACGGTGGCACAACTGTGCACAGAACTAACTGTGTACTGTGTACATGCATGTCCTCATGGTATCATATTGCAGGCTGGCATAGTTTATCTATCATTCAAAACCACAGTGAATGGTATTGAATGGTCAGACAGCGAGAGGGTTAAATAACATTTCAACATACCTCCCAAGATCTGAATCAAAAATTTTGTTGACTCTCAGCGCTGACGCTCACCCTTGCATTAAAGGAACATTACAGAATTGGTAAGAAAAAAACTTGTAAAATATACTTTTGATCACAGATTTACATAAAACTTACACGGTCTAATGATGATGATAGTAGAAAAACATCCCTTAAAATATTTCTGTCTGAAGTGCCATATTGATGAGAAATGAATAAACTAATTTTCCGATTGGAGTTTATCGCTCAGTGAGCATTTTATTCATTTGTTGAATCTATATGATTTCATGCAAATGTGTAATCGGTTTTTCACTATTTTCTCGTGACCCAGATGGCCGATCGATCTCAAACTTCTACAGGATTGTCAGTTTATGTATATGGTGGATTACATAAAGTGCTTACACTGCTAGCAACTATTCTGTAACCAAAAACCAATTCTGTAATGTTCCTTTGAAGAGCACTTACAAGAGTCTACAGGTTAAAGTTCTGATCTTAGCTGAGATGCCTTTATGCTGTTGACGTAACTAACGCTCAAGCTGGAGACCTGGGCCCAATTTCACAGAGCTGCTTTGAAGCACAAAAACTCGCTAAGCACAACAAAATTATGCTTACCAGAATAAGGTTACCAACTAAAATACAATTTCACGTGTACCATCTGTGACTGGTATTCTGCTTTTTTTGTTTTGCTGAGCAGAAATTTGTTGAGCACTGCTTAAACAGCTCTGTGAAATTGGGCCCAGTGCTTTATGTCGAAAGAAAAGTAACGGAGCATTATAGACCCATTGCATATGACGTCACACCCTCATAAAGGAGGCAGATCAATGGACAATAGCTGTTCTCTGTGCGTAAAAACGTGCGCGTGACCTCAGCGTACCTGTAGCGTTTCGCGTTATGCAAGGGGGAGCTATTGATTTATACAGACTCCTCACACAACACAGAACGCACCTCCGAACAATGCGCGTAATTTTGGGTGTCAACTCTCTTTTGTGCATGTTTGTATGCGATTTTAACACCCAAAATGACACCCAGGATAGGCGCATGTGAGTACGCTGCGCGTTGTGCAAGGGGTCTATTGGTGCAGCTGAAATAGTTCCAGCAGTTGACAACACTATTTTTCTGTCTTTTCTGCGATTTGTTCAGCTTTGTGTTAGTGAACAGTATGGCAATGTATGGTGATGGTTGCTTCATGTGCAGCCCTGCTATGGATCAACTACTACAGGCGTCGGAACGGTTGAACTGCACTCGCTTTGGTTCACCATCGGGACTGAAAGATGACAATCAAGAAAACAAAAACATATGCCGGAAACTCAAGACGTTACCGAATATAGCGCCTATATTACTCCAGGTTTGTGGTTAATCTTGTAAATATGTCATGGGCTGTAAGGGTGGGGGAACAGGATTTCTTCAAACCTGGAATTTCATCGTCGTAGGCAAAATTTGAAAAACTTTGAAGTCTATGGGAATATTTTGAAGGGGCACCAGGACCAGGACTAGGGGCAAGAGAGGATGGCCTCTGTGTAATTTCAGGCTTGGATTTGTGAATTAAGTTGGATTTGTGAATTGAGTTGGATTTGTGAATTGAGTTGGATTGTGAATTGAGCTGGATTTGTGGGTTGAGCTGGATTTGTGAATTGAGTTGGATTTGTGGATTAGGTTGGATTTGTGTATTGAGTTGGATTTGTGAATTAAGTTGGATTTGTGAATTGAGTTGGATTTGTGAATTAAGTTGGATTTGTGAATTGAGTTGGATTTGTGAATTGAGCTAGATTTGTGAATTGAGCTGGATTTGTGAATTGAGTTGGATTTGTGGATTAAGTTTGATTTGTGTATTGAGTTGGATTTGTGGATTAAGTTGGATTTGTGAATTGAGTTGGATTTGTGTATTGAGCTGGATTTGTGTATTCTGGGGCAGCATTATCCTCTGTACAGGTCAACGGAGGCTGTGTGTGAAGGACCAGATGCTCCCTCGCTCCAAGAACAAAAGAAAAAGAACAAAGAAAGCTATGATGTCATCTCTCAAAAGGCTTCCAAACAGGTGAGTATTAACATGGAGCAGTAGTATTTCAAGATATCCGGCTTGGTATTTCTAGATATCCAGCTTGGTATTTCTGGATATCCGGCTTGGTATTTCTGGATATCCGGCTTGGTATTTCTGGATATCCGGCTTGGTATTTCCGGATATCCGGCTTGGTATTTCCGGATATCCGGCTTGGTATTTCCGGATATCCGGCTTGGTATTTCCGGATATCCGGCTTGGTATTTCCGGATATCCGGCTTGGTATTTCCGGATATCCGGCTTGGTATTTCCGGATATCCGGCTTGGTATTTCCGGATATCCGGCTTGGTATATTCCGGATATCCGGCTTGGTATTTCCGGATATCCGGCTTGGTATTTCCGGATATCCGGCTTGGTATTTCCGGATATCCGGCTTGGTATTTCCGGATATCCGGCTTGGTATTTCCGGATTATCCGGCTTGGTATTTCCGGATATCCGGCTTGGTATTTCGGATATCCGGCTTGGTATTTCCGGATATCCGGCTTGGTATTCGATATCCGGCTTGGTATAATATCCGGCCTTGGTATTTCCGGATATCCGGCTTGGTATAATATCCGGCCCTTGGTATTTCGATATCCGGCTTGGTATTTCCGGATATCCGGCTTGGTATATATATCCGGCCCTTGGTATTTCCGGATATCCGGCTTGGTATTCGATATCCGGCTTGGTATAATATCCGGCCTTGGTATTTCCGGATATCTGGCTTGGTAAATATCCGGCTTGGTAATATCCGGCTTGGTATTTCCGATATCCGGCTGGTATTTCCGATCCGCTTGGTATTAATGATATATCCGGCCCTTGGTATTTCCGGATATCTGGCTTGGTATATATCCGGCCCTTGGTATTTCCGGGTATCCGGATATGGTATATATCTGGCTTGGTATTTCGGGATAATATGTAGCGGCAAAATAATGAATGACCACTAATCAAATGACAAAGCTCTGTGATTTCTGATATATAATAGCATTTATATTTTAATTTCAAACTTGCTGCTTCTTTTAGAGTCGGAGCTGATAATAAAGACGATGGTATCTAGCTCGTCGGTTTGCAGATGGCTCCTGCATGTTTGGCAGCGCCTTATTTTTTCCTCTTTTCACCTAGTATCCCTCCGCTCATGGCGGAGTGATAGCTACCCTTAATGGGAACTACATTTTGTTCTAATTCACCCAATTCAGCCAAACGAAATGCAACATTCTGATGTATTTCTATCTTTGAAACAGGTTTACCGATTCCTATAGTTGTATTCCTATGTGTTTTAATTCTTGCTTTAATTTTCATCTTTTGGTTGTTGTTTTTTTTCTCAAACTGTTAGTTATTGTCATGGCTTCAGCCCCGTATGATCCTGAGTGGCCACGCCCATCATGGATGCTACATCGTTCATCCAGGAGGGGTCCCTGAGCTCTCTGTTCCCTCCTTCAGCTGGAGGAATCGTAACAACCCAAGTCTAATCATGGTTTGTATTTTAGTCATGTTTCTTACCATTTGCATTGGGCCCAATTTCAAAACACTGTCACAGAATCTGCTTCAGAAATCTCTTAGCAGGAAATACTGTTTACAATATGCTTAGCAGAAATACTGCTTAGCAGGAAATACTGCTTAGCTAAGCAAAAATTTAATGGGGCACCAGTCGCAACAACTGTATGGAATGTTGGCTGGTAATCAATATTTTCTTGTCTTTTTGTACATAACAGTGATGATGCGTAAACACAATGTTAACGACAACAGTTGGTATTACTTTACTTCATACATATTCATGATCGAAAGCTGAATTCTCACTGGTCCATTCACCATCACATACCACATGCTATTTTTTGCTGTTTCCCAAGCGCGTGTATGTGCCAGTATTGACGCACAGGGTAAATACGCATGCGTAGTAGACTGTCGTCGCGTGTGTCTCGGTGTACTATGCATGCGCTTTATGAAGCAACCTTTGAACTGGTGCTCGCATGCGGTTGTTACAGCTGCGCGACTACACATTGCTACATACACATAAATAGGTGGTGACACATGTAAATGGCACGCTGTCGAAGTAGAGAGAAGTATGTATGAGATATGTTTGTTTTTGGGGGGTGGACAGGTATTGGAAAGTGACAAACTAGTTCCCAAGGCGAAGCCAAGGCAACTAGTTTGTCACCTTCCAGTAGACCTTTGGCCATCTTGAATTTTCTCCAACCTTTAAACTGTTGTAACCAAACCGAGGCTGGAAGGGAAAAAATGGTCTGGTTCCTTTTGTTGTGCAGTGAATTCTATCATTCGTTGCTGTTATTGGATACAGGGAACATGACCAAGATGGTGGCAACATGTTAGGGTCTATACCTCAGGGAGCTAATATAGATCTCCACCGTCAAACCTTGTTGTACTTGTCTAGTGTAAACTTTGTAACCAGTGAGTTTGCATATTGAAACTTACCATTTTTGATTATTTTCTTTAAATATTTGTTTGTATACATTATGCATTTGTTGCAGGCCACGATATCACCAGATCGTTTGGAGTACAACAAGTGTTTCATGCCACAGGAGTCAACCGTCATAAACGTCTACGTTTCTTTTGGTGTACTGACGCTGGTCTGGGTCGTTATTCTGATATTCTACAAATGTGGGAGGAGATTCAAGACTCATGGGATGTAAACTTCCCAACAGTGGACCCCCCTGTGTCTTATTTCCTGTGTTCAAGAATGCTCGTAGCATTGATACGTGAAAAAGGGGAGCTGGCTATTTTTGCATTAAGCCTGAGTTTGGTTGCATAACGACCTTTCTTTTGCCTCATCACAGCCGCGACTTTTGGTTGGCAAAAATGTACACGCACAACTCTCAACCAATGATAGGCCTTCTTTTGACCTCATTAAACTTAGGCAATGGTCGCACAAATTCGGGTGTGGTTGGCAAATGGCGGGTTTCTAAAAAACTGTTCCATGAATCACACTCTTGCAAAAATAATGCTGTTCAGTAATGAGGAACAACTCACGAAACTATCTGGGCCCAATTTTATAAATCTGCTTTTAAAGCACAAAGAGTAGCTAAGCACAGGGAAAAGTGTGGAATAGTTTTCCGTACCACATCAGGACTGCTGATACAACATCATCATTTAAAACTGCTCTCAAAGTAAATGTTGACCAGTGATATTCAACATATATATTTTTGTCCCTTTCTTTTGTACTGTTTCATGTATCATGAGCGAGTGCCAAGAGCGCCTTTTTTGGCGGATACCGGCGCTATACAAGACTCCCATTATTATTGTTATTGTTAAGCACAAACAAATTATGCTTACCAGATGAAGGTTACCAGCCGAGATACCTTGTCACATGTACGATCCATGACTGGTGTCCTTGCTAATATTTGCTTTTAATTGTTGAATCAAGAGAGCGGAAAAGTGAAGTGGACCACCATTTTAAAATTCATTCAACAGTCAACGTGTTTATAATGCAGAGAAAGTTGATTGAATTGTGTTACATGCTGCACCAGAAAGACTATAACAAGAACCGGTGCCTTTGAATTACAAACAGATAAAGTGAGCCATCCAAATTATTTTATTTTTAAGTTGTGTATAATTTATACTGTAACATTACCACATTGGGTTCCTGAATTAAAACCCTTCATTTGAGCGATAAAAAGTAGGAATTGTTTGGTTGAATGTGCCATAACTCTCTACTGGAGGAATAAAGAGAGGTGACAATGTCTTAAATGGGCGCTGGTGTGACAGAGCCACAACAAAGTTAATCAAATTATACAAATAATTAAGTGTAAAAATGGGCTTTCTTTTACTTCAATTAGAAAAACTTATTCCCCATTTGGCAAATTTTCTTCTGGGGATTATATTTTCCTATTTTTTACTAGCTGTTAATATTTAATACATATTCAACATATTTACAGTTTTGTGACTCCATTTGACCACAATCACAGAGACAGATTATTTTGTATACTCATTAAGTTTTATATTGGACTTTTCTTGTACTTCACTGAGAAAAACCACTTCCTCATTTGGATAAAACTTTTTCTGTGGATTTGATCTTCCTTTTTTTTGGGGGGGGGGATTTGTTTTCTAGCTATTAATTGAAAAAAGTAATCTATATTTAACATGTTTTTGGAGTGTTGTGGCCAAGCAGTCTAGGGCGATGGACTCAAGTTCTGGTTGTGGGTTTGAATCCTGGCCTGGTCAGTACCGACACTTGTGTCCTTGAGCAAGGCACTTTATCATAAATGCTTCTCTCTGCCCCAGAGTACAAATGGGTACCGGTGAGAGCTGGGGAGTAACCTGCGATGGACTGGCACTCTGTCCAGGGAGAATAGAAATATTCTCAGTCGTTTAATGCCAAAGAAACCGGTATAAACACAGTCCTGATGAGCCTTTTTGGACCTTTACTTTTTTTTACTTTATTATGTTTATGTTTTTGTGATGCCGTTTGACCTCAATGGACCTTATGCATTGGCGTCATCACGCCGCCATCTTAGAGGTGAAAAGATGATGCAACAATGGAAAACACGCATTTGTGCGCGGCGCACAGAATCGAACAAAGAGAAACCGTCTTTTGACCTCTAGCCGAGGGCGCCCTTCTCAAATGACCTCTTGTGCATAAGGTCTATCCAAGGTGCATTATTGTAACTCATTGTGATATAAGCAATTGCCAATTATCCACTTCCAATCTTACTTACTAACCACTAAAACTTGTTTTAGACAATCATTTTGTGCATAATCTGTAGAAGGGAGAGTTCCTTGGTATCGACCTTTACTGTGTCAGTGTCTAGTCAGAATCTACAGATTGATTAGGACAGCATTGGTAATAAATTAAGTTACGTGGTATGAAGATGGTCATGGTGGAAAATTCGCTGGAAATATATTTGCCTTGAATGTGATAGTTTTTCAGCAATCAATGAAATAATTAGTTTTGATCTTGCAAGACCAAAACTTGATGTTGTAAAACAGTGAAAATATATCAGGTTTTTTCCCCACTATTTTCTTGTGACTCCGACAACCAATTGAGCCTAAACTTTCAAAGATTTTTTGTTTTACATGTATATTATAACGTGCGGATTAGGATCTGTGACAATTACCATTGTTGTACCCAGGCTTTTAAGGTGGTACAGGTGACAAATATCCGAAGAAACGCATTTTCTTGAATTGCGCTAATTATGGGGGAAAATGTTTTTAAAATGCCAAATTAAATCGGTTACCTCGATAGGTTACCTTGACAACTAGTAGTTTGGTTTGAATTTACATCACATCACAGTTTGCCAACATTAATGCTGCATTTAATTATCCTGATTCAAAGAGAGTAACCATAGCAAAAGAAGCAAAAGTGCCAATATTACCAATGCTGTACCTTATATTGATTCATGACAGTCCCAACAGTTTGCCAACGATACCACAGGAACACCTCTGCAGATTTTGTGTTTTGACTCGATGTGCAATACTGTAATCGATACTGTAATCGATATACATCTCTCTTTTTTTTACCCTTTTTGTTATAACCATGAATTATTTATATGTATCTAATTTATCTTAACATCTAACAAGTTGAAGATTTCATTCGGCTGAAGAATTACTTAATTTTCAAATTTAGTGATAGATTTTGAATTGGACAATGAAAGCAAATAAAAGCTACATTAAATGAAGTCGAATTTTAAATTTGAAGTTTTAGTCATATTTGAATTTTAGTCGAGTATTGGATCAAATTGATTTCCCCAGTCGTCATTCATTTCTTCAATTTTAAAGCAAAATATTTTTTTCATTTTTTTCCCAAAAGAATTAAAATTTTGGGTTGAAGAAAGAAAAAATTGACTAGAGTGGGACTTGAACCTGTGACCTCCGGATTAAAGTGCCAGTGCTCACTAACTGAGCTATCTAGCCCCAATGTTTGCCATCTCACTATTTTGTCAATATCATTGATCGGGGGTAGTAGTCAGAAGCCATTTAGCCTGTAACTGCCGTATAGCCAGGGGTCACACCCAAGTTTACGATACATTCTGGGAAGCGAAAACAAATATATTTGTTCATCATCAGAAAAAAATAATGTGATTAGTTTAAATCTCAACTGTTGTTGGCTCATTGAAGTTTATACCAGTACTAATTCTACAGAGAAATATTTCCATTTTGATCATTACTATAGTCCAGAAAATAGTATTCAAACACCCTACAAGACTCTTGTGATTCTTTTGATTGTTGCAATTGAAATAAGTTGAATATGAACAAACAACAATTCCTTGGAAAAAAAAACAACAGTTTAAAAAAATAATATTTTCTCACACAAAAACATTGACCCGCTAATTTAATGAAATTCCCTGTTTCTTTGTAAGGTGTGTTTATTATTAGATCTACAAGAAGACTAACGGTTAACTCTTTCAAAAAAACCATTGCTGCATTTTCCCTTTAATTGGAATTCAAGGAGTTCACTTTTTATGTTAATCTAGGATTATCCCAATAACAAAACTAATTGTCTGTGTGGTGTCTTGATCAAGGCATAGATAACCTGATCAATGGGAGACTTGTGTTGCAGTAATAGAACTCAAGTCACTCAAGTGTGCATTCATGTGTGAACATTATTTAAATAAGCTTTCTGAATGAGTACACAAGGCTTTCAGGAAGGAGCCCATTGTGGTAGTGGATGTACAGTAGACTCCGGTGGGACCTGAACCCTGAACCATGTCTCAACTAGCATTTAATAGCAGAGATCTGTATTCAGTGGAGGTCCTTATAGAAGCAGGTACAGATGACGAAATTTTAACTTTTATTTTCTTAAAACTTGCAGCCAATATTGTTAAAGGTACATTACAGAATTGGTAAGAACAAAACTTGTAAAAAAATATTTTTTGATCACAGATTTACATAAAACTTACACGGTCTAATGATGAAGATAGCAGAAAACATCCCTTGAAATATTTCTGTCTGAAATGCCATATTTGATGAGAAATGAATAAACTAATTTTCCGATTGGAGTTTATCGCTCAGTGAGCGTTTTATTCATTTGTTGAATCTATATGATTTCATGCAAATGTGTAATCGGTTTTTCACTATTTTCTTGTGACCCAGATGGCCGATCGATCTGAAACTTCTACAGGTTTGTCAGTTTATGTATATGGTGAGTTACATAAAGTGCTTACACTGCCAGCAACTGTTTTGTTAGCAAAAACCAATTCTGTAATGTTCCTTTAAAGATTGTCAAAGACCATGGTCCAATTTCATAGAGCCGCTTAGTGTTGGCTCTGAAAGGAGCCATTGGTTTGTTTTTGACGAGGGGGCTCTAGGTTTTGGCAAACTAGTCGAACCATTGAGAACAAGCCAACAGGTTTTTCCAAAAAAGATTGTGTTACATGCTGCACCAGAAAGACTATAACAATCTCCACCATGCAGAGTCTCAAGAACCAGAAACACCGGGGTTAACCCCTACTCTTCCATGATAAGTGTTCTTGGTTATTTTACTTGCACTACCAATCCTATTACACGGGACCTACAGATTAAATTCCTATCACAAGAATAAAGCAATGATGGTAAAGTACCTTACGCAAGGACACAAGTTTTAGTGAGAACTTACCTCTTTCGCAAAAAACTACACCACTTCAGAGGGAGTCGTTTCTCACAATGTTTTATACTATCAGCAGCTCTCAGGTGCTCCTTACCGAGTAAGTTTTTATGTCAATGAATTTCTTGAGTAAATACCAAAAGTGTCCACTGACTTTAAAGTCATCAATTTTTTTCCTTGACTACACCATTCATACTTTGTTTCAGCTCAAGACGTGATTAAAACATATTATGCCACCTCTTAAAATAAACTGAAGATGCGGCAAGAAGTTGATTCAGCCAAATGAGCAAACACATCACACTCACCAGGGAGCTTGGTAAGTGAATTTTGATTTTGTTGAAGGGATAAGTTTAGGAGATGATGTACTTGCATCAAACAATGCATATCCAAAAACTGACAAGTTGTTTTTGCTGTTGTTTTGTTTTTTAGCGGGGTGGGGGGGGGGGGCAATTGTATACATGTATCAGTATCCAATTTCCCAATGTATTATATTGAAATTAGATTGCTTTAAAAAATACACATCAATTGTAGTAGTGTGTAGAGCATTTTGTCAAGCAAACGAAAATCTAAGAAAACAATAAATATGCAAATGGCCAATATGCATGTCCCAAAGCACATGATCTGAGCACAATGGTATCTGTGTGAAACCCGAACCCGAGTAACACCGACAACCAATACAGCACGCTGCTATTAAAGCAGCATGCTGTTAAAGCAATGCAGTAAACGACTATAAAACCTGGCATAGTTACATGTAAACTACAGCCGAGCATGGCGTCCATTTTGGCAGCTTGATTTATTTGTCAACTGTACTCGGTTTCTCAAGATGCATTGTGGTATATTTTTACAGATGGCACATCATGTTCATGTACATATCGCCTATTGTGAGCACACAACCCATATTCATTCTCCTTATATCTCCGGATCTTTTTGGATGTGTGTGGGGGCAGGGGGGGCAAAGAGCAAATTTTGGGATGTGTGCGACTGCACTTTATTTATGAAGAAAATCTAGCTTTTTTGTTGTATCTTTGTCAATGAAATGAAATTCCCATTCCCATCCCCTATCTATCCCACTCTTATTACAGTGACTATTACATGAGTAACAACACAATTATAACAAACAGTTTGAGAAAAATCAATCTTATTTTATTTCAAACCAAACCTTTTACAAAATTGAACAAGCACATTTAAATAAGTACCCTGTATTAGAATAACTCTTTACAGACTAGGCAGTTTGATTAGAGCGAGGCCCAATTCCTCCAATTTCCTCTTCTCCTATGTGACTCCACACCAAATTGTTTGGACTTTTGAAAGATTGGAATGCCTGACCCTGTGATAAGCAATAATTAATGGGCCTACCAGCCCCAGTCCTTCAGAAGCCTTCACTTTGGGAAGTGGATATAGAAGGAATTGGGACTGCAAGGGTTAATGCAAATATTAGTTTAAAAAAAGCAGCCTAAAAAAGAAGATGAAATTGTCAAGAACATAAAACTTTGTCCAATGTTTGTCTATCAACCACAACAGCAGGTCTAAACAGGCTGTCTGGGTTTTTTTCCCCCTAAAATTTTAAAACTTTGGTTGTTCTGAACGCCCCCTTAAATATAAACAAGTCCGACAATTTAGTACACTCATTAAGAATCTTCTTGACAAACAACTACTTTCTGAAAACTTAGAGACAATGTACAGATTAATTAATCATTCACGTAAACCTATTTTGCTATCAATATAAATAGTCAATTATCAATACAAAAAATTAGTACTTCTAAAATTGACGGCCATTTTTGGTATAAAAATCATGGCTTCTTGTTTTTTTTCAAAAGGTTTATTATTAGGATAAAATTTGGCCCTAGAATACATTTATACAAATCCAAAAAGTCATTTATAAATACAGTACTTTTTTGTCAAAATGATACAAATACAAAAAGTCATATATACACCAAATTAGATTATAACTTTGTTAATTTTGTGTACAGCCATCTTGTTTTCCTTCCAAAAAGACAAGAGGCCGTGTCGGGATTAACGACTTAGGCTGGATCATCACATGAACCAGGGCAGGGTTTTGCTCTTAACCTTTTTCCAATGACTAGCCAGCAGGGCCAGTGAGCTTTTCATATCACGACTTCCCCAGCTTTTTCACTAGTCCATGTTTCGGGTGACTGCTCTGTTACGACAACCCTATGTTGCAAAAAACCCTTGTGATTTACAACGTATCAGGGTTAGGGTCAGGGTTAGGGTCAGGGTATAGGAAAGTACTCTAGGGGTATCGAAACATAAGGGTGTCGAAACTTAGTGGTGTTGGAACATTGGGGTGTTGGAACATAGGGGTGCAACCCGTATTTCATATTAAATTGGGATGGTTTTTTTCAACACTGAAATAGCCAGAAGGACCACTTGGAGAGAATTTTGACTGGTCCTCAAATTGTTTTAAAATGGCCATTGGCAAGCGGACCATTGTTAAAGGAGAACGCTGCAGGGGCGAGAGTCATTGCTTATAAAAAAGGTCTGAAACTGTGGGATCCAAAGTTCAGGAGGTAGGTTGAAATGATAGCATCCATCATTTCAACCTCTTGTCAACCCCTGAAGTTATAGATTAGAAGGAGCTTTTGGGAACAGTATCCTCAGCGCAATAGAAGTAAATCAAATAGCATGGCTCCTTCATATCTAAAGAAAATAGTGTGGTGTGCCATGGCCGAGTGGTCTAGTTAACTGGACCCAAGCTCTGGTGTTGTCAGCAGCAAGAGTGTGGGTTTTGAATCCCGGTCATGACCCTTGTGCCCTTGATCATAATTGCATAGTTTGGAAGGTAGTGTATTCTGCTCTACCAGCCAGGCTCCTAGTAGATGATACATCCTTACAGACTGTGAAGGGGTAACCCTGTTTCAGCCCCAGGAGTAGGTGGCAATGTGCCCCTGGTGACAGTTGATTTGGGTCAACAGCCCAAATCAGTTAAGTGTAGCCCTCTTCTTGAAGTGGCCGTTCGGCCTTGTAATAAAAAAAAAAATTTCACCAAGACCACACACAAAAAGTATGAATTCCGATAAATGTCTGAAATTTCTTGTCCCTAGTGAACAAGCATTGAAGCATAGGATGCCCATAGCAACACCCTTAGCAACAGCTGCATCCATAGCCGTAGCCACAGCCACCAATTTGAATAAAGCCCAAGTCCAAACTAAGGCCAAATGCATAACAAAGGTCTAAAGACCTTTTTTTAAAAGGTTTATAAACATCGGGTACAGGTAGTTTGTCCCGAATTGAAAATCCTAAGGGGACTTTGCCATGACTTTGGTAAGAATTTGTAGCGTTTCAAAAAATCCCAATGTGTTTTTAGGATGTTCATCATCTATTTTTTTGTTCTTCCTTTTCTGTCTTATGTTTGCTAACCAGCAAAAAATTCAGCTGTGACATAACAAATGTAAGGTCTATTAGCAAATAAATTTATAATCTTTATCATTAAAGTTTATTACTACTTTGGGAAGTTCAGTTGCAATCATTAAACAAATAATTATATGTCGAATTAACGTCTGTTCTGCATCATCAGTTTTCAAGGGGACTCTTCAGATGTAGGAATATGCTCAGGTTGAATAAATTCTCTCACTCTGCAAAAAAAAAAAAAAAATCAAAAACAATGAGAACAAATATTTGTAAAATTCCTCATTTCGGAGAGTATTTTGGTGATTTAAAGGTAGGGTCGTAGATTGGTTTTTCTCAACGTAATGCTGATTTCTAGGCAAAATTATTAAGAAAGATACAATAAAAGTATATATGTAGGGCGAGATTTGAACCTGCAACCTCCTGATTAACGTGCCAGAGCCCTAGTTACTAGGGCTTTAAAACTTATCAAAGAACTTGTTTTCGATCAGAATTACCGTCCACGGCTGCATTTTGATTTCATTTGATGCTATTCAATAAAATTTACACTTGTGAGAATTTTCATTTGATCCCATAATATGTTTTTTTTTTTAACGAAAACTGTTAACATTTTACACTGTTTTCTAACAATATTTTGTGAGCACCTGTTTCGGATCTTTCTGATTTTAAACGCTTCTTAAAATTGGGTGACTTGAATGAATCAAGTAAATATTACACCTTTCTTTTTTCAATTCAGGTTTTTCTTTGTAAACATTTTTCTGCTAAGCAAAAATAAGCAGGATATCAGTCACAGATGGTACGTGTGGTGTGGTATTTTGGCTGGTAACTTTATTTTGATAAGCATGACTAAAACAATTCAATTGATCAACTTTGGATTAAACTATAATGGTTACGTACATACATGTACTTTTTTTTTTTTTTTAAAGAGTGTTTGAAAGTGTTTGTTGTGAAATGAATATGGTTTGAAAGATGTTTTAAAAGTACAACATAATGATACACACAAACATACCTCAAAATTGTGTGGTTTTCCTTTTACTTCATGAACTCACTAGGTCCGCCATTTTGTAGAACCAAATTTTTGACTCCACAAAATGGCGGACACAAGTCGTTGAAATCAAATGGCCGGAAATTTCTAATTGTTTTCGACTGAGGAGCAGTCAAGTGGTTAGACAGCAGTGGACTAGCTATCCCAAGGTTGTGGGTTCGAATCCTACCAAGCTAACCACTGATTTCACAATGACTAGAATAAGTATTGTCGTCTAGTTACTGAATCACAATTTCTTCTTGTGTGCAATTCGTTATCAAAGACGTACAACCAATGTTTGTTTGAGACAGGTGGCTGTTGCCAGCTCGGTGTTTATATCCCCTTGTGGGAGTTTTGCCAAATTCCCTTGACGGGAAGATCATCTAAACAAACAAGCACTGGAAAGATGATTAAACTTGACATGATGGCCAGGTATCAGTTCATTTGATGAGGCTGCCATATGGCTTAAAACTTATAACAATGAACTTCTGACATGAAATGTGTCAAGGATCCCTGGCACTGGTATCCGTTCGTGTGTTGAGTTACCAACTGGTGTTGGACTTCCCAAGAGCATAGAGCTATGTTTCAAAAGTGTCAATAGCACGCTGGATCAACTTGGTAAAAACTTGTTTAAACAACCAGCGCCAAAACAAGAGTAACATTTTAGGGGGCACCATTTTTTTCTAGGGCACTTCTGGCCAATTAAATCTCTAGTTTTCGCTTGCATTTTTCTTTTAAAAAGCCCCTTTTCAGCGCTCTTGTTTTGCCATTTAATCTTCTTTGTCAGATATGACGTGGAGATAAAAACAAATACATTGTCTGCGTGTAATTGGAAAACTGGTTCTAAAAACATTGAAATTATCACATTAAAGCTAATAAAACGCAACATATTTACTCCAGCAATTATGAGTATCAACAGTCTATATTTCAAATGATGGGGCAAAAAGGAATAAATTGTTACTTAATTACTTCGTTTCTTACCCTAACGAGCTGTCCAATACAATACTTGATCAGCATTTTGTGAGCCATTTCGGAGTGCCCCTTACCCTTGAAGGCAAGTGTTGCATCAATGCCTGGATAATCATGAATGAATATGAATGACCATGAATTTGAAGAAGAAAAAAACAATTGTGAATTGATTTTTTAAAATTTTATTTACCCTTACTTTCCCAAATCCTCTTCAGGAAGTTGTCCGATTGAGGACTGTAGGGCAAGTGAAGCCATGTCTGAATTATTGGCTATGGCTAAGGCTGGATAGCCGCTTCAGTTCACATTCAAGTATTGGTTGTCCTTTGCAACACCCTTAGCAACAGTCGTAGCCATATAGCTGTAGTGTTTATCAATGGGCCAGGCATACACCAATCTTGAATTTAAGACCCAACATTTTGGTGTTAAATGACCAAAGAGTGGAATACAGTGAAGAATTGAGTTGCCTGTAGCTGTAAGCAAGGTGGTCCACACAATGAATAATATGAATAAATTTGAATTAATATGAATTAATATGAATAATCACTCACCGATTCAAGAGTACATGCAATGTTCAAATATGGATGAATAATTAATCAGAGTGCATCCTAAATTCCCTAAAAACTTGTTTTGATAACAATTGTTGAGCTGAAGGAAACTACTACTCATAGTGACCATTAAAGGTACACGTTGCCTTGGATCGGTCGAGTTGGTCTATAAAAAGCATTTGTAACCGTTTGTTATAAAATGCAAATGGTTAGAAAGATGTTTTAAAAGTAGAATACAATGATTCACACAAATATGCCTCGGAATTGCATGGTTTTCCTTGAACTTTGCGAACTAACACGGTCGGCCATTTTGTGGAGTCAAAAATGCCTCAATAAAATGGTCGACTGTGTTAGTTCACGATGTAAAAGGAAAACCACGCAATTTCGAGGCATATTTGTGTGGATCATTGTATTCTACTTTTATAACATCTTTCTAACCATATGCATATTAAAACAAACGGTTTACAAACACTTTTTTTAGACCAACTCGGCCGATTCAGGGCAACGTGTACCTTTAAGCCTCAAATTTATAAACAAATTAAAAAAAAATTTAATCAGAAATCAGATTAAAGTAGGAAGAACGTCGTGCCTGATTTGTGATGAAAATAGAGAAATAACCTTCGAACTTTGAACCTTGACTAACCTGCATGTTCCATTATTATTTCCCACCCTCCTGGATGCTGTTGATAAAAAATAAAAGTTAAAATCATTCAAGACGAAGTACATGTATGACTTGTACTTGGTCATTATTATGAGACATCTCATAATTATGACTTGTGCTAATTCATAGTTACGAGATAGAAGTCATAACTATGACTTGTACTAAGTCTTAATTATTAGATATAAGTACTAATTATGATTTGAACCAAGCCATAATAATGCTATAAAATTTCAATCTGAAAGCTAACTTTATAAAGTTAATAACAGTACCTAATATACCCCCTACCCTGTAGAAATGTTTGTCTGAAATTCTGCCAAGGTTGAGAAAATAGCATCTGAACTTTTAAAGACCCCCAAAATCACCGATGCGTATTCCCATTTGCCTGAAATTGCAAAAAGTACCCAACAAAACAAACACTACTTGTTTTCATTGTACACGAACTGGAGCCACCCTTAGCAGTAGCCTGGCGTACATTGTCCAGTCAAAACTGCTGTGGACAGCTAGCAAACACCCCTTCTCAACTTGCCCTGCGGGATGCTAAAAACTTTGCTACTGTACCTACCTGTTTAAAATGCTCTTATTTTTTTCCTTTTCAGACTTGAATAACAAGTTTTACAGCTATGCGTCAATGTCTTTTGAGTGTGTGAATGTAACTTGACCAGTAAACTGGTTGAGATTACTTACCATTAATACATCAGCAAGATACATTTATGACAATACTTGTTTAAAGACACTGGACAACTTTGGTAATTGTCAAAGACCATTCTTCTCACTTGGTGTATCTCAACATATGCACAAAATAACAAACCTGTGAAAATTTGAACTCAATTGGTCGTCGAAGTTGCGAGATAATAATGGAAGAAAAAACACCCTTGTCACACGAAGTTGTGTGCTTTCAGATACTTGATTTCGAGACCTCACTCGTGAGGTCTCAATTCAAATAATTACTTCTTTCTCAAAAACTACGTTACTTCAGAGGGAGCCGTTTCTCACAATGTTTTATACTATCAACAGCTCTCCATTGCTCGTTACCAAGTAAGTTTTTATACTAACAATTATTTTGAGTAAATACCAATAGTGTCCAGTGCCTTTAAAATCTGGGCTTCTAAAACTTCCTGGGGGCAAGTACAATGCAGAGTTAACTGGCCCACTGCACTCTTATACAAAACTAAGTCCACCTTCTTGGTCTCGACTTATCTCTTACCTCGTGCAGGAACTTTGTGACATCAAAAACAAAGTCGAAAAGAACAATCCAGCAGGACTTGAACTCCCAGTGTTCGGCAACTTCACTGAGTGTGTATTGCTTCAATGCGTCTTCACCGGCAACATCCAACGCCAACCGGAAAGCTTCATTGGATCCTATGGGTGAACATCCACTGGCGCTCAAACCACTGGTGCCCAAACCACTTCTCTCATAGGCCTGTGGTATCATCAAACTAGATGCTTTGCCTGTCTCAGTTACTAGTTCAGCATTCCCAATATCCATTTTGGTTACTGAGTTGTTTCTTTCTTCTACTTTGCGGACGTAGGACTTAAAGAGATTTGAGCTCAACAGATCCAGGGACTGATGTTTTGAATGCCAACATCCTGTTTGAGCTCGCCGTCGCAGATTACTGATTGCTGTTCTTATGATGTCATCGTTTCTTTATAGTTCCAATAGCTCGCTTCAGTGCACAACCTAAATAATCAGAATCCAAAAGTATTTTATACGATGGTTGTACATGTACAGTGTGTGGAGAAGTGTACACAGAATGAAAAGGCTTTTTTATAGGCCTTCCTTGGTTTGCAGAACAATTAGGTATTGTCACACACAATCATGTGTGAAATTGGAGTTCCACAATAAATAGCGTAACAAGCAGGATCATTCTGTTAGTCTTGTCCAATTGGTCGGGGCTTTGTCCAATTGGACTGCAGGCCCTAGGCCAGTAAACTTATGACCGAAAAAGTCCGGCAGTCTTGTGTTTTTCAATTGAATAAAAAATACCTTACTCACTTTGTAATATCTTGATCAAAAATAAATGATGTTGAAACGTTGAATTTGAGTCTGATAAAATATCTTTCAATTCTGGTGAGTATTGAAGTATACTTTTAATACATGTGACCATAAAACAATTGAGATCAATTTTCTCTTCCAAAGTCTCACTGCTTGTTCACCTAAAAACTGTGTAGAATGTTTTTTCTCATTTTGATTCTGGTCTTGTACAAAAGTTTCTGGCCAGTAAAACAATTGAGCTACAAGCCAGGGCCCAATTTCATAGAGCTGGTAAGCACAAAAATTCGCTTAGCATGAAATTTCGTTCGTGATAAAAACAGGGTTACCAACCAAATTTCCATGTGTTGCATATTGCTTGTTACTGGTATTCAGCTGTTGTTTGCTTATCCTGAAAATCAAGTGGAAATTTGGTTGGTAATCCTGTTTTTACAATGAAGAAATTTCATGCTAAGCAAATTTTCGTGCTTAGCAGCTCTATGAAATTGGGCCCTGGTGGTCTTGTGGATTCCCCAACTCCCCCCCCCCCCCAAAGCTACTTCCACGTTTGTAATTGTCCCGAAAATCACAAATTTCATCGTTCAAAAGCATCTTTTATGACTTGCGACTTGTAATTTTGAGTTGACCTTAGTCTTTGAAAACAGTACATGTATGTAAAGGCCAATTATTAAACTTTTCTTGCTTAAACCATCAAAGAAAAAGTTGAAAAACTAGCTCAATGCAAGAGATGATAAATTTGCATCGGGGATAAAGAATACTATTTGTTTTTTTACCCTAACACCGATGTATGTAAAGCACTGTATACTCAGTGCAGTAACTCTTATGGGCTTCTGGTAATCAGTGGAGCCAGTTTGTGTGAGGTAGGCGTGGCTTACAGTGGCATTACATCACAGTTAAAAGAACATTACATAATTGGTTTTTGCTAACAGAACAGTTGCTGGCAGTGTAAGCACTTTATGTAATCCACCATATACATAAACTGACAAACCTGTAGAAGTTTGAGATCGATCGGCCATCTCGGTCACGAGAAAATAGTGAAAAACCGATTACACCTTTGCATGAAATCATATAGATTCAACAAATGAATTAATAAAACACTCACTGAGCGATAAACTCCAATCGGCAAATTAGTTTATTCATTTCTCATCAAATAAGGCATTTCAGACAGAAATATTTCAAGGGATGTTTTCTACTATCATCATCATTAGACCGTGTAAGTTTGATGTAAATCTGTGATCAAAAAGTTTAAGTTTTTTCTTACCAATTCAACAAGTAGTTCAACAACCAATCCAAATAGACTTTAGAAATATGTTAATGAGGGATGTTTTTAGCTCCACCCCTTTATCAAAATACAGTATGTGAGAAAGTTAACTCCACCCCTTTGAGTAATGTATTCATTGAAGATATCTCACTGCAAGTTATACTGTAATGAGGCTGTATAAATATGGAGCTCCGCCCCCTGAGTTATTTGATGACTATTCAGATAATTAATTCATTACTGAAATCAAGGCGCTCAAATGAACAAAATGCTGGGACTCAAGCTCTGGTGTTTCTGATCAGCAGAGTGTGGGTTCAAGTCCCGGTCGTGGCACTCGGGTCCTTGAACAATATACTTTACCATAATTGCTTTGTCCTTTAGATGGGACATTAAAAAACCCTAACCACGCTAAATGCAACAATATGCACCAAATGGTAATAGTTGTTGTAGTCTGTTGCGTTTGGCAGTCAACTCAGATGTCATTCTTTGACTGATTTTGTTGCATTACGCAGTCAAGTGACTTCATATTGGCGTTGCATTTTGTTGTATTTGGCAGTCAACTAAAATTCATTTGGCAGAGTTCATGGTCCCGCATATTAGCCAAGTTACCACTACACTTATGTGCATACTGTTGCATTTAGCAGGGCAAACACCCTTGCTCAGTCCTAACACAAACAACATGCCTGCACAATGCAACAAAACCCAATGTTGCATTTTGTTGCATTTGGCATGGTTCTCATTTCAACTGTGTTGCGTTCTGTTGTATTTGGCAGGGTATGTAGAGGGACCCTAATGGGGGGTTAGGACTAGCTGTAGGTCCCAATCAGGATGGGGTTCAGGGTGGCTTAGTGGTATCTTGCCCAACCTTAAAGGTATTGTACACTTTTGGTAACAGCTCAAAATCAGTGTTCACATTTTGTGTGATTAAACATGCATGAACAAACAAAGCTGTGAAAGTTTGAGCTCAATTGGTCATCCAGGTCACGAGAAAATAGTGAAAAATAGATCTTAAGTGTTTTCTGTTTTTTCAAATTATCGCGCGCGATAATTACTATTATTTTACTCCTTTCTCAGAAACGATAGCATTTTAGGCAGAAATATTTTAAGGAACCCTTTCTACCATTACTTACTTTAAATCATGTAAGTTATGTGTGAATCTGTGAACATTGTGTTTTTCGATCTTACCAATAATGTACAGGGCCTTTAAACCTAGATGTGGAATTGGGTTTAAATTCCACCTCAAACTAGAGCTTCACAAGTGGATTTGGGGCTTCATTTATTCTCTATTTGGGGGGTTTCCCTCCCCAGGAGTCAAAGTAAACCATTTAGACTGAACTTTATTTGTGCAGCCTGAATACTAATGAGTAGCAAATCGTGACACATTTGTTTGTAGCATTTTCAGGGGGGTTCAGGGTGGCTCAGTGGTATCTTGCCCAACTTTATTTGTGCAGCCTGAATACTAATGAGTAGCAAATCATGATACATTTTTTTGTAGCATTTTGCTTTGCTTCTTGGGAAATTGTTCACTGCTCCCACCTAGGCTAAAACTGAACATTTCTTCATCGTCTTCTATATGTTGGTTTCTTCAGGCCAAAGAGTCACAGTGCTAGTCGCTTTTAAGGATCTCTTGGTTTTATTACAAGAAAGATTTAGTATAAAATAAAATAAATAAAAACATGACCAACCGTAAAAATGTGTCCGACTCTAATTTTGTATTAGTTTAAAAGGAAAAAGTGACTGACAATTTGCCCCCAAAATACACTGCAACAGTGTTTTAAAAAGGTTTTAAATATAACACAGGTTATTGCAATTATACTTTTATAGTAGGCCTATATAAATATTGACTGCTTTGAGTGCTATGGTTAAAACTACAACACCCGGCGCGTTCTATTTTCCCGAGGCGAAGCCGGATATCATCAAGGGTGTCGTAGTTTTAACCTTAGCACGAGTAAAAGCAGTCAATATTTGTTTTGCAACACCCCGTACAAAAGACGTCTAGGTACCATGAAGCTGCTGTTGCTATGGGTATAGTACATTGGTTGCCATGTGATGGTACATCGTTTGCCATGTGATGGTACATCGTTTGCCATGTGATGGTACATCGTTTGCCATGTGATAGTACCGCGCGGTTTCTAGTAAAACTAAGACATATCATGTGACACACTCTAAACCAATCAAAAGACAGAATATTTGTAAGGGGTGTAACCCATGACTGGTCAGCAATTGCTACGGTGCCCTGTGCTTTTGCTGTGGTGCCCTTCTTTGCAAAGTTCCAATACAAATTTACATTTTCCTCATAGAGGTGCCCCTTACCAGAGGAAAATTGTCCTGCCCCTTTCAAGACTACTCATAAAGAGCGAAGTTCAAGGCATGCAAATGCGTTTATACTGCCCCCCCCCCAAAAAAAAAAAAAAAAACAAAACAAACAAAAAAACGACAACAACAACAGACAATTTGCTTTATGTGTCTTTTCAAATACATTTTCAAATAATTTTCTAAGACTATGGAGGACCATGTACAGTACACTGTAGCTCCATTAATTAAGTAGTACCATAGTTGCGATAATCGATGAAGTGTAGTAGTACTAGTAGTACTGTTTCTTTGGAAATTCGGAAGGAGTCCAGAGTAATATTGGCACTATTATTATCACTCAGGCTAACCACGATCGATGTCTGACGAGAGACCAGCCAAAAGTGTAAAATCATATATAAACAAAAAATGTATTCACAAAAATAAACTTGAACATTAGTGTCGGACCTGTAATTTGTTTGACCCGTTTAGGTTTACTACACCAAACAGACAATTGTTTTCCTCCTCATCACACACAGTTTATACAACTGCTGCATGGTCGGTTTTTGCCGAAAGGATCTTTGTTTCAAATAATTGTTTCTCTGAACAAATTTTGACAGACGATCCAGACAAGTCCTATTTCATTAGTACACAAAGTCACAAGTAGCGAGTAGAACATAGACCATGGAGGTAGCAAGTAATTCACAGATCTCTTAAAAAGCATATTTTGGCGCGCCGAAATTCACCAGGCCGTTTTTATCAAATGGGTAATGGCGGAGAGCGAGGTCATGGTGCATGATCGATGATGGAGCAAACCACTATGTTGGGTACAAACATGCCTGGAGGTATATTAAATCAACTCAAATGTGTTTCTTTACTTACTATGTCCTCAGATTCTCCGACTGTCAGATCCTAACACCAGTTTAAAGAAGCACAAGTAAACGCATTAATATGTGACACTTCGTTCATTATTTGTCAGTGTCTCCCAAAAGCATGAGTCGATCGTATACAAACACCGGCTAATCGGTGATGGCCACGTGATAGTATCACGTGAGTGGGATGATTATCGACGTTCCCATTCATTAAAATCTGGCAGTCGGGACAATGACATCCGTGAACAGTTCTCGTTGTTACAACCTGTTAGACGTCTGGGAACATGATATCCTGAGTCGCACAGCCGGTGTTGTGGTCAACAGAGGTCGCACTTCTAAAATAAAGGGATGTTTCTCGGATTAATAATACGAGCTATAATAGCGCATAATGCAGGAACCTCTATACGCAACACAAATATAAAACAATTAAATGAAATAAATAAAGCAATTGTTACAAAAATAAAGATTCAAACAAATGAGTCTTTAAAAGTCCCTCGAAAATCTGAAGAGACTCAGTTTGACGAATATGAAAAGGTAAGTCGTTCCATAACGAGGGTGCAATGAACGGTCTTTTCATTAGATCAAATTAATTTAATTTTGAAGTCATTTCCCCGTGGTTAGTTCTATTATTTGGAGACGGGCCCCCCGTTCATTTAATCAATATTGTGCAAAGGAAAGGTAACATTTGAATTAACTTAATTACACAGCAACTAGAGACTCGGGATGGAAATAGGTTTTCCCAGTCAATTTCAACATTCCATGATTTCTCTGAAAATGTGTCCATCAGAACAACTTCAAACCCTTTCTTCAAAGTCATTACACAAAGAGTTGTATTGCGAAATGCAAAAATTACTGCACAACTTTAATGGTTATCAATCAAGAGTTAGTGTTCAAAGGTGATTTTACAGGCATACTAGTACTACTCGGGTGGGATTCAAACCCACGACCACCGCTCCAGAGCAGATGATACCCCGGGGTCGATTTAACAAAACTCTTCCTAACTTAGGACTAGTCCTAGGCAATGCTAAGAGATAGGACTAGTCCTAAGTCAGGACCTGGGCCCAATTTCATAGAGCTGCTTAAGCAGAAAATATTGCTTAACAATTGCCTGCTAAGCAGAAATGAGCAGGATACCAGTCACAAATTGTACAAAATGTGGTATGGTAGTTTGGCTGGTAACCTTATTCTGGTAAGCGTAATTTTTGTTGTGCTTAGCTACTTCTTGTGCTTAAGCAACTCTATGAAATTGGGCCCAGTACTTAGGACTACTCCTATCTCTTAGCATTGCCTAGGACTAGTCCTAAGTTAAGAAGAGTTTTGTGAAATCGACCCCAGAACACCTAAACATGCCAGGTGACAAAAGCGCGGCGTGTACGAATCGTAATTAGAGCATCCGGCACCACGTGCAACAATATCAGGAAAGCACTGATATATCGGTGTATAGCATAGAGCTATTGACTATAGCTCTATGGTGTATAGATAGTTCCCAGTAGACGCCATCTTTACGGGCAAATTGCATTTTGGCTTGCAGGTGCGTCAAACGCTCAACTTATTAACGCAGCCGCGTTGTTCACTGACCAATCCTGCAATGAGTTTCGTGAAATGCGCGCGTGCTGCACGCCGTTCTCACACGAAACGCACGACTGTTTGTTCTAAACTGCCCGTAAAGATGGCCGATTTACGTCACACTGCAACCTATCTATAGGGTAAAACAAAAAATAACATCCTCTCTACTTGCAATTATCACGTGGTATTTATTTTCCGATGAAAGGACGCTGTCGCCGTATTAGGATTACAATCAGTCACCTTAGCCTGGAGGCCTGACGAAAGCTGTGAAAATAAGACAGACAATAGGAGGGGCATTTTTGTCCAGTCTAATTTGCAACGGGGGGGGGGGGGGGGGAGAGAACTAGATTTGGAAACGAGGTAATCACCGTCGAAAAAAGACTACGTATCGGGGGGTCAATGGAGGTGAAAAGTTAGCCAAGATACTGCTTACAGTTCGGACTATCTCCAGCAAGCATCCCCTCCCCTTACCCCATCCCACCAAAACCATACCAAACAAACCTGAGAACTTCCCAGTCCGACGTCCAAGATCTGAAAATGATAGCCACCAATACAGTTTAATATGTATTCCAGCTGGATTTTCGTGCCAAAATGGATGTTTTTGGCTAACTTTGTCAATTTTGAGGTGCTGATTTCAAAACATATATACAATTTTTTTAATGGCGTCTTCAGTCACCATTTTGAATTTCAAAATGTAAAATTTCCGCTCTTTTCTTTAATTGTATAAATTTGACATAAGCTTCCTTCACACCAGACACATTTCCCAGAAAATTCCCAGGAAAATTTGTTGACCTTTTCAGCACACTTGAATTGCTAATTAGCTGTGGCAAACATGGGTCCAATTTCATAGAGCTGCTCACTCAGACAATAGTGTTTAAAATTTTCCTGCTAAGCAAAAATAAGCAGGGAACCAGTCACAAATGGCACCTGTGACATGGCATTTTAGCTGGTAACCTTGTTCTGGTTAGCAAAATTGTTTTGTGCTTAGTTGCTTTTTGTGCTTCAGCAGCTCTATGAAATTGGGCCATGAGAAAGCTCCAGCAGCTACTGATATCCCCCGGTGTTTGCATGCCGAGTGTTCATTCTTCCAACAAAATTGTATTTAGTGTGAAACAAACATGGGTTGGTGGTGGGGTTGAAACTCCCCGGGAGTTTACTGTGGTTTTATTTACTGGGGATTTGCTCTGTAATGTGAAAAGGGCTTTACCATGTTTTCCATCACTGTTGGGATATGTATTTATTTTTGTTGTCATATAGAATCATGAACCTGACAGGATGTAGGTGTCTAAATCTCTGGATAGCAAATCAAGCCATTACAACCCCATCAATATAAATGACTGGCATTTAAAGGAACATTACAGAATTGGTAATTGTAAAATATACTTTTGATCACAGATTTACATAAAACTTACACGGTCTAATGATGATAAAGTAGAAAACATCCCTTGAAATATTTCTGTCTGAAATGCCATATTTGATGAGAAATGAATAAACTAATTTTCCGATTGGAGTTTATCGCTCAGTGAGCGTTTTATTCGTTTGTTGAACCTAATATGATTTCATGCAAATGTGTAATCGGTTTTTCACTATTTTCTCGTGACCCAGATGGCCGATCGATCTCAAACTTCTACAGGTTTGTCAGTTTATGTATATGGTGGATTACATAAAGTGCTTACACTGCTAGCAACTGTTTTGTTAGCAAAAACCAATTCTGTAATGTTCCTTTAAAGATTCAACCTGAAGGTATTTCCGTCAGAATTTGTGTTTGTTTGGTCATCGTAATGCTGATTTATAAGCAAAAGTATCACAGATACACTAAAAGTAACATGTGAATGTTTCGGTTGTATACACACAGCGTCTATACTTGTTGAGAAAACAGGAAAGAACTGTCGCCCCGTTAGCGGGTATTTTCATCAAGAAAGTCGAACCCTGGGTCGAACTAATCCACGTTTAGCGAGGTGACAGCGGGTACCAACCGTGTCTTTGGCATTGACATTAACAAACGGACACCACGGAAATTTGAATCTCCAAAAGTCGCCTATAGGCGATATTTGGCGCCAATCAACATTTTCCGCAATACTCAATGATTTCTAATCAACGCGGGCACTTCACACGAAACAATTTCGCACAATGCTTTTCTTACCATTACCATCTTGTTAACAAGTAGATTTTTTTCGGATAAAAATTGCACAATATTTGTTGGGGGTCATCACCAAAGTTTGACACCACCTTTTACCACCCCTCCAAAAAAAATCGGCAATAAAAACAAACCTGATCCATTACAATGCCGAAAACAGCATCAATGTATAAGAACGAGAATGGGTATGGATTTAATTAAAACTCAAAAATGCAATTTTCACTAATGATTAAACATTATGCACTCTTCTAAAACTAATGCATACAACTATTGTTAAATCTTTAATATTAATTAAAAGAAGGGATGACATATCACGCAGTTTTGATATAATATTATTTTGATTTACGAAACTAATGCAGCTGTTTTTAAATTGGTTTGGGGCGGTTGCATGCAGCATGAATAGAGAAATGTTAATATTTAATAATTTTCGTACGGCCTCTATGCATGAAATTGCTCTGGCCTCGGCATCCATTGCGCTACTACGCCGACTGGGTTCATTGAACCGGAAAATCATGAATAATGCATTAGGCTGTTTGAATAATTAACCATTTTGTCATATCGCCGTTAGAAAATGGTCAAATCTCGGCGAGTTATACATAATGTCATACTTAGCATTCTCTAAATTTGTGTGAAACCACGAAAAAAAAGTACACAATTTGTTCATGAATGCATGACATTTAAAATACGTTTGGAGAGAAAAATACTCTACACAAGAAAACAAAACAACAACCCATGTTTCACTTGATGCTGGTAAATTAAAACATTGTAACAGTACCATAGGCAAAAATATCACCTGTGAAAAAGAATATTACTATTCTCAATATTTTTCATCATCTCTTATATCACACAGATCATATTTGAATAACAGACTTGAAAACGACTCGAGGGGATGTTGTTAAAGATAGCCCATCATCGTCCCTGTCTTGTATATAATAATACACCCCCGTCACTCTCTTCTCCCATCCCATGATTTCATCAAATCACTCCTTTAAAATATTTTCCTTGGTCCCGGGGGCTGTTATCGACTGGGAGCTGGAAATGCATGTGGGGGCACGTAAAACTGGCAGAGAAATCCACGGGGCGATAAGGCCGTATCACTCCCATGACAGCCGCCCGTGCCGCCCGCCTGGACACCTGGTTCAGCTGCGGACTATACTGTCGCTTTATTACTACCACTCGCATTCACAACGAACGCCTGTGGTATAAATAGACGAGCCCCAGCGCGGATATGCCGTGGCCTCCTGTCAGAAATTAAAAAGCGTCTAAAGCCGTACTGGGACAATGGCGCTTTGTGGATTTATTATATGAATTCAATGCACGGGCCGTGTGGCTTTAGACAAACGCGTGATCAAAATGCTGCATGGGTTTTATTATCACTTCATGTCTATATTGCACACAGACCGCGGCTGGACGGCTGTGCATTTATGAAAGACTTTCTTTTGTGGTGTGATTTTAATATTTCACGACTTTCGGGCGTGTTTGACAGTCTACTCTTCATGCAGTTTTACCCCCCTGATATATATCCGAGATGACAATTTGTAACGGAATCGAACAATGTTTCGATCTTCGTTCATGTTCGCTGAACAATTCGTATGGTTGTAATTAGTAACATTATGGATCTATGGTTTTTCTGTAAAACATCAGCATTTCCCAGACGGGCAGATCAAAACAAACAAGACACGTGTTGCATGTGTTCATTGTAATTATCCATATTGAGGGGCCAATGTTTTCAGCTTGGCGGCAGCATGCAGTCAGTCAGACTGCACGACGATGTGTAGATAGAGCACTGGGGTGCTGCCTGCATGCAGTATCGCTACATGATAATGGCGGCGGACGAAGGAAGCGTGTGGTCGAAAAAATGACTCGTGATTACTGCTAGGATTTTACTCTTTTCAACGGCATCGAGACCTGACTCAACCTGGATTTGGAATCAAGATATGCTCACCCGTCTTTGTGACAAAATCCACATTCTCTGGTCGTTCTGTAGTGAAGTGTCAGCTGAGGATATTTGAGACATGGCCGGAGAAACGAGACCGGGCGTTGAGCGTTCGACACCGGCCAACCATCCGGGGCGCAGCGGGGAGAGCAAGGCGCGTTCCTCCGCGGGCCGGTCGCGGTCTTCACGCTCACTGCCCAACTGCTACGTGTGTGGTGCACGTGGGGCAGACACCATATTGAGAAGCCGTCCCCATGCCAGCGACCCTTTCTTCCCGTTTCTTCAGTATCATGATGCCTCGTCAGGATCCGTGTTCCGAGCGGACGGCACAGTGGATTGCTGTCAAGTGTGTCAAGCCTTCTTAAAGCAGCAGTGGATGGCCCATGAAAGTTCCAATACACCGATTGTAAAGCGTCTGTACTGGCTGAAACGTAGTGAGGGCACCGGGGTGGGTCATAGCAACAAGCCAGACCCACAGATGCAAGTGAGCCCTCAGGTCCGTGAAGAGATGTACAAACTTAACATCCGAGACTCACACTATTCCGATGCAGGGGTGTCCATGCCGTTATCAACAGGCCCCGAGAATCCAAGACAAGATAACGGCTTCCCCGCTGCGCCTGAAACGCCGGATCACAAGCGAAGGATATCTTTTGATAATGTAGACGTCGATATACCATCGGTCACTGTTTGCTATGGATGTAGCTCCACCACATCGAAACAGTCGATACGAGTTGTACACACAAGCCATTGGTCTAAATCGGAAGCCCCGTATTTCCCATGCATCCTTGGCCACCCCTCCCCTGCCGGGGCCAAACCTGTCGACAATCTCGGCCGAGTGTTAATGTGTGAACTCTGCACCTTGTTTCTTCTCCGGCAGTGGCATTCATTCGAGAGGGACAGCGTACCCCTTCACCAACGGAAGTATCACCTGAGAGCAGAGGCCGACCCCAATCCTAACATAGAATCTGGGGCGCCGAACCACATTGTGTGTTTTCTGTGCGCGAAGGCTGTCACACTATCTGACACACACCTCATACGTGCTCGTCGGTACAACAGCAGTGAACCCTATTACCCATTCTTGGATAAGCACACCCCCCTCACAGGGAGTGCACCTTTAAGTAAGGAGGGCCTGGCCCAGGTGTGTCTAGCATGCAGCAAGGATCTATACGAGCAATGGAACGCGCACGAATTAACCCATACTCCGCATGACAAGCGCGTATATCGCATCCACAAGGCCAAGAAGCAATCGAGAACGCATACCAGCACGGAGCCTGTTTTACAGAAGCAGGTTGACATCAAACCCAAATTGACCGTCTGCTATCTGTGTGCGCAGTCAGTACCCGGTGAGCACACCAAGATGGTTGACACGCTAGCCCCGGATAAGAGCTGCAACCATGTGATGTATTTTCCGTTTCTAACCAATATAAAGAGACAGTCCCATGCGAAGCCGATTGATGCAAACGGACGCGTTGCCACCTGCAGTAACTGCTTCCTAGAGCTGGAGCAACAGTGGAAAGTCTACCAAGCCGAAGGTATCCCACACAGTGAGCGACGATACATCGGGAAATATAAAATAGCGTCGCCCACCAACACCCACTCGTTCTCTAAGGGTGTTTGTTACCTTTGCGGAGCCCACTGCGATCCCAACCGACTCTACAAACTGCACTCTTACCCCCGCAGAACCACGGGCAACATCGACGAGACCACCCCTTTCTTCCCGTTTCTCGCAAGTCGTAACCCCGCCCCCAGCGCCATCTCGATCGACACGGACGGCACTGCCCTCAGCTGCATGTTCTGTTACTTCAACCTCATAGCCCAGTGGCAGGATTTCGAGGACTCCAAGGTGTTCACCGACACCAACCGCTGGCTCCGTCACTACTTCGTCCACGAGTTCGCCTGCTTCGTCTGTAGCCACCTGACATCCCGCGACGACGTACGCACCGTCAGCACCAAGGAGTTTCCTTGTCTACTCAGAATCGAGAGGCCGAGAGGAGCGGTTGTATTGGAACATGGAAATATTGTCTTCACATGTAGCACATGCGAGTTGTCGTTAATTCGTCAAAGGAGAACATTTGATCATATGCGAACCCCTGAGGGACAGAGGAAGTACAAGCTTAGTGAACATACCCGAGGAGAGGTAAGTACATATATAAATCTATACAAATAATCTATAATCTATAATATCCGGATGCAAGAGTTTATGCTCTCAATTTTGACTGTTTTTATGTGTAGATTCAAAGTACCTTGAACTCCGTAATCTGAGATTTCTTGAGGTGCAAAAAATATGTTGTTTGTGCCTGTAACTGCACACTGTGAGTGTGTTATTACAAATGCTTTTAAAACTTATACTTGATGTCACAATGAACATGTATGCTTTCTCAGTTTCACACTTTAATCTCAGTCCCCTTAGACCTGCAAATAAAGAGGATTTCATTTTTTAAGTTGAAAGCTAATTTGAAAACAAAATACCATTTCAAGAAATGCCACATCTGTGAAATTACACTATTTACTCCCCAATACCCGGCCTTTCACACATGTAGTACACCTACAGTACTAGGCACTATCCAGCATTGAATTCCAAGAATCCTTTACAGTTTTTGTGTACGGTGCAATGCAACACACTAAAAGCATCCAGACTCCTGAGAGTCTAGTTTCCGATGGAATGTACATCGACAATACATCACGGTGTGTGCAGGGGACCAGAGAGACTGCCCTGGCTTGTCAACACTGAGGATATTTCCCTTGTGCGCTGTGCTGTGTGTATTTTAATGAACATGCCTGTTTCGAGTAGTGAAGTGTTAAGGTATTGTGACCCTTGAGGATTTGCCATTGTTAGACATTGATATCCACATCGGGATACATTGATATCTTCATTGGGGGAAGAGGGTACTGAACGGGGTATAAGTACCAAATTGGGATAGTTTTTTAGGTATTAAAATCGTGTGAGCTGCACTTTTTATAAGTGTAGTTTTTAACCCTTTCAAGACAGGTTAAACTTGAAATAAAATAAAAGATGTTATACCTCAATCATCAAGGTACAGGGTGAAAACAGGGTGTTAACAATGTACATTGACACTGACAGCTCCAAGGTCTTAACATTTTATGACATTGAAGCAATAGGTAAATCCCACTGCTTTGCTGCAGCTTGTATCGATACTGAAAACTTGCATAAATCTCTGCATCTTCAATTCTTACTGAGTGATGGAGAATCTTGGTTCTTTATGGAGTGATAGAGAATCTTGGTTCTTTACTGAGTGATAGAGAATCTTGGTTCTTGACAGAGTGCTAGATAATCTTGGTTCTTTGATGAGTGCTAGAGAATCTTGGTTCTTTACAGAGTAGGTGAAAGAGAATTTTGGTTCTTTACTGAGTGCTAGAGAATATTGGCTCTTTACTGAGTGCTAGAGATTGTTGGTTCTTTACTGAGTGCTTGAGATCTTGGTTCTTTACTGAGTGCTAGAGAATATTGGTTCTTTACTGAGTGCTAGAGATTGTTGGTCCTTTACTGAATGATAGAGATTGTTGGTTCTTTACTGAGTGCTAGAGATTGTTGGTTCTTTACTGAGTGCTAGATAATCTTGGTTCTTTACTGAGTGCTAGAGAATCTTGGTTCTTGACAGAGTCAGTGAAAGAGAATCTTGGTTCTTTTAATCTTTACTGAGTGCTAGAGAATCTTGGTTCTTTACTGAGTGCTAGATAATCTTGGTTCTTTGCTGAGTGCTAGAGAATCTTAGTTCTTTACTGAGTGCTAGAGAATCTTGGTTCTGTACTGAGTGTTTGAGAATCTGTGTGCTCTTTAAGTCCAATACTTTGTTCTCTGAAGGGCAGGGCAGGATTTTCCTTTTGAAGGGCATCTTTATGACATTTCAAAGGGCACCAAGGCAATGACCAGGGTCATGGAAGCAATTTTTTTATCCATCTGTTGCTTCAGCATAGAATCAGCCTGCCTGCTCTTTAAGTACCACAGAAAAGTTCTGCAGTCATGATTGAAGTCTCTTTACTTCCATGTATTATGCAGACTTTAAGGAGGTTCCTATATACGTACCCATACTGCGCATAATGTTTTTGTATCTGTGAAGAGGTTCCCCTTTAAAATGACTCCCTCTGGAGAAACACATAACTGTCTTAGCAAAACTGTAATTAGTGCATACTAACTCTTGACAAAATGATTAATTTACCCCATCCTTCCAGATTGTCCTACATGTATTCCATTGCATTTTACATTCAGTTAAAAGGATCAACTTAGAAAATTACTATACTCTCATTTTTTATAGTCATGTTGTCTATAAAATGTGTAATAGCCAATTAGTCTGCCAAATTGTTACAATTAAATAATTTTTATAGACCTGAATATTGGAATACTCCACAAGGACATTTATGAATGTTGTCAAACAGTTGCAAGCCTAATAAAGAGCCAACTTCACAAGTTTTTGTATAAAATAGAAATAAAAAAGTCACTCTTAGTCTTACGGCAGGTTCAGTCCATGGGATTCTGATTGAACCTGTCCCCGGAGAGTTTGAAACAATTGGGGATGAACACATGGTCTGGTTTTTGTCATTTCATAAAACCTTAAAACTCATAATACCAGTTTCATCTGCCAAACTTAAGTTAACTCTGCTTGTGACTTTCGTTAAGAAGTAGAATTTTGCCCTTTGTCCCTCCAAAAATAAACAATAAACTATCATTACAGACATCCAATTTAGACTTATAAAGTTAAGTCAAACTCAAAAGTTAACTCTGCTTGTGACTTTTGTTAAGAAGTAGAATTTTGCCCTCTGTCCCTTCAAAAGTAAAAAATAAACAATATAATTGCAGACATCAAATTAAGACTTAAGTTAACTCTGCTTGTGACTTTCGATAAGTAGTGTATTTTACCCTCTGTCCCTAAAAAAAATGAAACAAATTTTTAAATTATTAGACATTATAGCTTTTGATTTGCTGAGGATTTTCTCACAGTCCTTTCCATGGATTTATAACCAAGGATTTGTTTGTGTAATGTGAAAGCTGAACTGTACTTCCCTTCCTCTAAGAGGTGATAATGATTTATTGGTCACACTAGTGGTGTTTCTTTCACCCTCATGCTGAGAGCTTTAGAGGTCACGGTCGGGGTTGAAAGGTTTATTAGGTTTCAATGATATTTTCAAGGAGTTTTAGAGAACATAATTATTACATATAGGGAAAGTACATCATTGGTTTCATGAGTCTATTTATTCCTATCTTCTAGTTTTCAATAATCACACCATACAACTGACGTGCGAAAATGTCATCCAGTTTGCTGTATTTATGACCACATGAGGGTATGAGAGCTGAATTCACTTGATACAAAACAATTAAGCGAACTGTTTTTTCATTTGTTGTGATTATTATTATTTTTTATTTCGTCATTGATGCCAGAAGACAACATACAGGCAGTTATAAAATAAGATCGAACTGTAATTGGGATGCAAGAAAATTCCCTGTTGAAAGCGCCCCTCGTGGCTCGTGCGGTCAAAAACATGATCAATTTGGTGGTCAAGTTTGAGTGAAAACAATGATAAGCACTTTGATGTTTTGTCAGTGATTTTGTGCACATTCATATTGGGCTTATTTGGGTTGTGGCAATCAGAATTAGGTTACTGTGATTGACAGGTCTTCATATGTTATCTTCCTTGACATCGGCAGTATTTAAGATGAAAATGTTTCTCTGGAGGATTTGGTACTGGTATGGACTTCATGATTCAGACCGACTCTCGGCCAGTTTTGTATTTTTTGATGATTTGACATTACATTGTAATAGCCCCAGTCCTGTAACTTTCTCTTCGTCAGACCTTTAGAGTAGTAGACTCCTTGCATTGGCTGCCATTGCTGAGGTCAAACAATGGAAGTGTGTATGCGCCGTGCGCAACACTCGGCCAATGATAGGTCTTCACTGACTTCAGTGAGGGCGCTGTTTTGGGCTGGTGATATCATATATGCAAGGGGTCTATCGGACAAATGAACACAGTTAGGTAGAAATATTATATGTTTTGTGCATACATGTGATGTCATCATCCATGTACCACTGAGCACAAGGTATTTGAGTCGTGTGCAACTTTCATTCATCATTGTCATTGATCGACTACAACTTGGGCTTGCGGTTATCCAATGGAGAAATGCCCTGTGCCTCATTCCATGTAAATGCACATAGTTCGTGCAAACTTCTGCAGGCATGCAACTTTTTTAGCTGATCAACGGATTTGACTCTTTTTAAAATATGCTGCGTGCATGTAGTGCATAGTAACTTACAAAACTAAAAAAACACTGCCTGATTTGTCTGTCTGCTTATATAGGACTTGTGTTTGTAAATTTTATAATGAGAAAATAACTTCTAACAACCACTCCCCTAAAGATTGCACAGGACATTTTATAGGTAGCTTGTTGTCATCTTTGTAGCCCTTTTTTGTCATCATGCGCCTTGAAAAAGGTTAAAGGAACATTACAGAATTGGTAAGAAAAAAACTTGTAAAATATACTTTTTGATCACAGATTTACATGAAACTGACACGTTCTAAATGATGATGATAGTAGAAAACATCCCTTGAAATATTTCTGTCTGAAATGTCATATTTGATGAGAAATGAATAAACTAATTTTCCGATTGGAGTTTATCGCTCAGTGAGCGTTTTATTCATTTGTTGAATCTATACGATTTCATGCACAATGTGTAATCGGTTTTTCACTATTTTCTCGTGACCCAGATGGCCGATCTATCTCAAACTTCTACAGGTTTGTCAGTTTATGTATATGGTGGATTACATGAAGTGCTTACACTGCCAGCAACTGTTTTGTCAGCAAAAACCAATTCTATAATGTTCCTTTAATTAGGTAAATGGCGCAATATACATTTAGTTCCTTGTATTATTACTAGGCGCAACAAAAAGATATTAAATTGCTTCCCAGTACCGAAACTACCAAAAAAGTTTATCGATATAAATTTGAAACGTTTAATACCAAAATTAAAGTTTAAAGGCAAAGTATACCTAAGTTGGATTTTGGATCCGTTCAATTTTTTAAATCCTATATAAATGTAGATATAAATAAAAAAAATTACCTGTGAAAGTTCATTCTAAAAGGTGTTTTTTGAGATATCGCTGAAAATCTGGAGCGTTTAATTGTACATGTTTGTCCACGCAGGAAGAATAAATCCATGGTTTGAATACACAATCTGAGAAACATTTCATGCAGAAATTGTTTCTCAGATTGAAATATTTCTGAATCCCTCTCTCTAAAACCACATTCCTTTGAAGGCAATCGTTTCTCAATTTGTTATACATCATGAACAGCTGCAGTGCTTCTCACCGAGTAAGTTGCTATGGTGATTAATTTTTGGAGTAATAACCAAAGGTACAGCCTCCCGTCAACTGAAATATTTTATCAAATCTGATTGCATAAAAATGTAAGAATCCCTTCATATTTCCATTCAGCTTATCTTTCACTTTATTTCTCTTTGTGCACATGTGAAAAAAATTAATGAATTAAAATTGTTGTCCTGTACCTACCGACCGTCTATTTTTCTAGCATGTTACCGGAAACAAAAATATATTTTTCAGCTCTGATTGTCATTATCAAATATTACACATTCAATAGAATCCCAAGCCCGTATCAGATCAATATCTGGTTATAGAATTATTTGAAACTGCAAAGTTTGCACACCAAGGAATGTAGCTTCATCCTCAAGATGCAGCTGGCGTCCTTAGCACAATGAAAGGTTGTTAGAAAACTAACCACAGACTGGGTACTGTGAAATTAGGAAAATTTATGACTTGCCAAAGGGCAACCACAAAATGGAATCTCAAGTTTCTCCGGAACCATGTGGTCTAATATCTGGTGAAGAGATTTGCTACTGTTGTTGTTCCTTGCATATTATGAAGAACTCCTGAATTTCTGCACAGATTGACAAGAGAGTCTGGTATTAAGGGGCCATACAGAACAATCAATGCTAAAACAATTTTTTTTCACAATTTTTTTTGACCAACTTTACCCAAATTTTTAGTTTAAGTTATTGATAATTATACACTGAAGAACAAAGTAATGCCTCTAATGAAGCAGATGTATTTCAGATCATTCAATTGTTCTCCCAGCTCAGGAGTTTTCAATGGCTTTTCCTGGCTTCCAACTTTTTAGTTGAAACCGAAAATATTTTTGTTTGCCACCCCCTTTCCAGACCTGGAATTACACGGAGGCCACAGTAACAGAGGCCATGACCTCTGTTGCCCCTGGTCATGGCCTTGGTGCCCCTTCAAAAGTTTCCCATAGACTTTAAGATAAGATTTTTCAATAGAAGTGCCCTTTGCAAAATGGAAATGGTCTTGCCCTCTCAAAGATGATGAAATTGCAGGCCTGCTCCCCACAAAATTTAGACTGGGACAAGGGTGCTTATTCGACCTCGATGATTCTAGGTTATGTGCAGTACGAATTGCAAATCACTCCTGAAGTTGTGCAACCATTACATCGGTTTGATGGTAACATGAACGTCAGTTGGGCAAAATTCTCAATTGTTTACAAACTACCGGAAATTAAGGTCATGTCTCATTCTCTTTAATTTGTTAAGTTTATTGTACTTTCAAAAACAGAATACTACATGTAGCTGTTGCAAACTGCTTACCATAAACGCAAACAAATAGTTTATGGCCTGATGTTTCGACCGTATAGCAGAGTCATCCTCTAAATGACAACACAACTTACTTTTTATTTTACTCTCACATACTTTTATCACTAACTTTTACTTTCCAAACAATATAGGCCTAATACATTTTTTTTTATAGCCATAAACTATGACAAAGCATTTATTTGAAGGAACATAATTTGCGGACACAAACAAAAACTAAACATGTTTGGGACCAACTTTTTACATCACAAAAATAAAAATATGTTTAAGAGGGAAAGTACAGATTATTTTGATTGTTTAAATCCATCCCCATTCTAGACCAGCATACAACAAACCTGTGGGAAATGTCATCCATTGTTCTGCAGCCGATTTCACGAAGCGCTAGGATTAATCCTATCTCGAGTTAGGATGAGTAACTCGTCCTAACTTAGGATGGGTTCAATGTGTCCTAACGTCTATGGATACGGAACTTAACTCGTCCTAAGTCCTAAGATTAATCCTAAGTTAGGAATAGTTTGGTGAAATCGACGGCTGGTCACCTTTTAGTGAAAATATAAATAGTTTATGTCTTTTTATAAATTTGGTGCCGTTTTAGAATAAATAATAATAATAACTAGTTTTTATATCTACATTGTAGCTCTTATCTAGGGGCGTCTGAAAGTGCTTGTCATTATCTATTTCCAGACAAGTTTGTGAAATTTTTGAATTACGAGACCCATTTATGTAACACTCTGTCAGGGTTTACAATTGCTGTGACACATTTAGCAGCCACTGCCAGTAACACCGGGGCAAACTCTTTCTCTTAGCGATAAATGTAACTGGGTCTACGTGCATTACACAACACACAGGACCTACGGCTTTACGCCCCATCCAAAGGACGAAGCAATAATGGTTAAGTGTCTTGCTCAAGGACACAAGTGTCAAGACCGGGACTCGAACCCACACTCTGCTGATCAGAAACAAGAGAGCTTGAGTCCGGTGCGCTTGAACGCTCCACCATACCACGCCACATTAGGGCTTATTTAGTAGGCTTATTTTATTACATGGTAGATTGCAAATTGAGGAAAAGTTGTCAAATAATAATAATAATAGTAATGAAAAACGATTATACCATCATATGTGAGCATCAAGGCGCTTTACAATCAGAGACCAACAAAAAATAGCCGAGATGTACATTAAAAACAAGCCAGTCAGAGTCAAGCGCAGGATATAGAATACAATAACTAAAAATTATGATAAATTTAGTATATTATTAAAGATATAGCGCAAGATGAAAATTTAAATAACAACAGTTTAAAAAAAAAGTATACAAGATAGGAGTTACCAGCATAAACATTTAATGTACATTGTACACACTAAGCCAAGACTTGAGTAAATAGTAGGAAGATAAAGGCGGAATCTCTAATACAAGTTCAATACCAAAGAACATAATTAGCAGATAGGAGGGGAGAGGTTGCCAGCATGTGTACACCCTCAGCCTTTTTGACAGTATTTCAGAAAGTTTACTCTTGGAGAATGGTGCAGGCCAGGAAATCCATCTTTCAGAGGGCAAGGCTGTTTTCAGTTTGCAAAGGGCACTCCCATTGGAAAGTCTTAAAGGTCTACGGGAAACTTTTGAAGGGGCACCAAGGCCAAGACCATAGCACCAAGGATCGCAATGACAGTGTCCATTTTATACTACATGCAGTACGGACTTAATACTCAGTGAGCTTTCAGATTGAAAGTAATAGTTATTTTTTCCCGGTAGTTACCGATCATGTAATTTTTCTTTGATTATTGTCCAGCCTCCTGTAGGGACAATGCTTTCAATGAGTTTAACATAAGAGAATCATTGCAGGCTGCTGCAATGTATGTACACATAAATTCATTTACAAGTACATTTGTACATGTAGCTCAAACACCAGGACCCAGTTTCATAGAGCTGCTAAAGAATAAAAAGAAGCTAAGCACAAAACAGTTTTGGTTACCAGACATACATGTAGGTTACCAGCCAAAATACCATTTTACATGTACAATGGTTTCCTGCTAAATTATGCTGAGCAGAAATTTGTAAAGCAATATTTTTTGCTTTAAAGCTGCTCTATTTGACCTCATGGGCCCAATCTCAGAGTGCTCAGCTTAGACCAGCAAACATTGCTCAAGCAAATTTCTGCTTGCCAAAATGTGATATCGCCGAAAATCTGGAGCGGTTATGTCCACACAGAAAGAACAATCCGTAATTGGAATACACAATGTGAGGCAGAAATGTTTTCACAGATTGAAATGTTTTTGAATCTCTCTCTCTAAAACCACATTCCTTTGAAGGGAATTGTTCCTCAAATTGTTATACATTATCAACAGCTGCAGTGCTTCTTACCAAGTAATTTTTTACGAGTCATTAATTTTTGGAGTAATTACCGAAGGTATACCTTACCCTTAAGCAGAGTTTATGAAATTGTGCCTTGATAAAACTTTCACAGTTATATTTACATGTAGGAAGGACTTTTACCTTGGTGAGAACCACACTTCAGAATTGCTGGACCCCATTTCTACCACTAGTACTATTTAATACTTCAAACAAGGGCATTAAACCACATCTTTAAGGCAAAAAAAACAAACATGTTTAGCGTGCTGCCTTTTTGAAAAAAGGAAGGAGGGCCCTTTTAAAAAATATGTTTTAAAATAAAAAATGGCCGCTCTACACATTTTTCAAGACGAGCGGACAGGCTATTTTTCAAGATGGTTGCCAGCTTTTTTCTGTGTGTTTTTTCGGTGTGCTAAAGTCTTAAAGTACGATCTTATTTATATAAAAACAATTTGTGTACAGAGATGGTTAAAATTTAACCTTAAAAAAAAAGACAGAAAAAAAAAGAAGGAGGTGGCCTCTAAAAAGGAAGCAGAAAGGATGCTTAATATGTTTGTTTTTAATGTTATTTGGCCTAACATGACCGTGTTATTAATATGGATAGGTTAAGTACCGCTTACTTTGTATGACAGGTAATTAGGATTCCCTGCAAGGGTAAATCCAATTAATATGGCTATACTGACTCAGTTATAGTTTACACAGATGGAGTTGAATATCAATTAAGGGTATGTGCATATATGCGTGCATAAAAAATAAAAAATAAAAACCTCAAAGAACCAAAATACAAATTGAGGAGTAAATTTATTTTAGTATTCTAGTTTTTTAGTAAAGATTCTCTGCAACCAATCTGTGATACTTTTTATCAAATAAGGTTATCTTGTTTATAAAAAAAGGCGGGGGGGGGGGGGGGAGGGGGGAGAAAGAAAAAGGTTTACATGTATGTCAAGGGTTTTGTGCACGTTCAATGCGGGCTTATTTAAAGGTCTTCAGATAATGGGGAAAGATAGGGGGAATATTTGGGGTAATTGTGTTGAAGATACAAGCATGGAATTTGGCACACAGTCAGAGTATGTCATGAGAAAGATATTTGGCAGTAGGACCATTGCAGATTTGAATAATAATAAAAAAAATATATAGGTAGAATAACTTACGATTTACAAAGTTTTCAAAATGGCTGCCGATGTGTGTTATTCCACCTATATTTTTTTCAATTGACACATATCTGCGATGGCCCTAGAGCCAAATGTCTTTCTCATGACATACTCTGACTGTGCGCCAAGTTCCATGCTATCAAAGGCACAATCCCATCACCTACATGTACATGTATGTGCCATAATACGCTGTTTTCTTGATTTGTACATAATTCCTCGGAGGAATGGTGCTGGGATGAAAATTAGTGACCTTTCAGATGGAAACCAATTACAAATCCTGTAATTTGTATTTAGCGTTGCATATTTTGTACGCTTATTTTGTAATACTGGACAGAAGGAGGAACGCCCCTCCCATCTTGGAAAAGCCGAAGGCAACACAGGGCCATTTTGTCACTCACATTCAAAAGCAATGCAAAACGAACCTCTCAAGGAATGCAAATTATTGCCGCAATAGTGCAGAGTTGATACTTCACGTAGGCAACGGAGGCAACTGCTTTCATCGCCCCTGCTGGGCCCAATTTCATAGAGCTGCTTAAGCACTGAAAACTGCTTAACGATTTTCTGCTGAGCAAAAAAATGAGCAGGCTACCAGTCACAGATGGTACATGTGAACTGGTATTTTGGCTGGTTACCTTAAATTTCTATTTTAAAGCATATTTTGTATTGTGCTTAGCTCCTTTTTGTGCTGAATCAGCTCTATGAAATGGGGCCCTGGTTATTGCCTTGGTGCCCCTGGAAATGTTCTTATAGAGACTTACAATTTCCCCATGGAGGTGCTCTTTACCAAGGAGAAAACGCCTCGGTGCCCTTGCTCTTTCAAAAACGAAGCGTCAGGACTGATAATGCATACAACCTGAGGCAAATTTTAATGAGCTGCTTAGCGGTAAGCACATTTTCGTGCTAACTACAGCTGAAAAAAGTTGCTCAAGGGCAACTGTATTTCACAGGTTAGCAAAGCAATTAGCTTGCACGTTCACAAACTGAGAATGAATCAATTGTTTCTCCATTAGTTTTTTGATGCTGCGACCATCCCATGTAATGTAATAGTCACGATCCCAATTCCCCTGCATGGTGAGATATCTCTGGAATCCCAGTTGGGCTATCTCAACTGTACGACCATGTCTGAGTTATTGGCTTTGGCTGTGGCTATGGCTATGGCTGTGGCTGTGGCTATGGCTATGGCTGTGGCTATGGCTGTGACTATGGCTGGACCACCCAAAAAGTCCTATTCTCCAATGCTGCCATTTCAGCCCAACAGCTCTAGCCGTAGCCGAAGTCACTTGGGTCGTGAGCGGCCTTACAGTCAAGGTGGGATCCGTACCCAACTAGAGTTGGGACGATTCTTAAGTTGGGACTGAATCAGCATTTTTGTAACACGTACAGGTAACACTATCCAGCCAGACTCATTAGAGGTCTGGTGCTTCTTGAAAATGTACCCAAAGATTTCCTTTTAAACAAACTCTTGCTCTTCGAGAAAGATGGCCTTTCCCCTATCGGAATGAATTTCCTTGTCTTTATTTAAATTTACATATGTAAAGTGTGGTGTTTGAAGCTTTGCACGAAGCTTTGCATGGTGTGAAGATGAGCAGAGTGTACTGTTCGAAACGTCAAGACCACACGTGCTCTTCTCAGAGCCAACACTCCTCCCAAAAGATATTTTTACTCATGGTTGTACCCGCAAGTTTACTTTTTGTAGTTATTTCTTATATATACAAATGTAATTCAAAACAAATAAAACCAAAGATTCGTGACGTATAGATTAATCTACTTTTCAAAAATTCACACCAAGAATGTTATGCAAATTTGCCTTTAAAATAAAGTGCACTCCTACGAATTGTTATCATTCAAACCATTACATGAAAATAACTTAATAAGGGAACCTTCCATTCTTGTTTATATACAGCGAAGTCAGTGCTGTATCCATTATGTAAATCAAATAATAAATTAATTGTGTTGATTTTTCCTGAATAACTAATGGACACATGTACATGTACAGTCAATAACTCATTGGAAATGAGAGTACATGTGTAACCTTGTGTTGCCAGAGACTAGGGTGGTTAATGGTGGCTTGGGACAAAACCACCTGTTCTTGAATTACCCTACATGCTTAAAATGCCGGTCTAAAACATAATCTTTGCAGTCATTTACAATGTACATGTACAATGTCATGACTGTACTGTGTGTGTGTGTGCGTGCGCGCTGTGTGTGCTGATGCACTATTGGTACAGTCAGTGTGCACAGGCAATTACACATGTTCAGGGGCCACTCACAATCTGGCTTTTAAAATGCTCCATTGTGGAGTGCATGTGGGCAGACACATCACTGACAATTACCACCTCCCCAGCTGGTGTTTGTGTTTAAAGGGCCAGTTTGTGGCGCTTTGGATTAAAGGGGAAAGCAGCCTGCTCCCACTTTCTTAGTTCTTGGTTTTGAGAGGGGCAAATTCATTGCAATTCTCTAGTTTTCATTAAAAACATCATGCAACCAACCTGCTGTTTAGAAATCAAGAAAATTAATACAAAATCATAATTTCTTCGAGTTTTATCATCCATTTTCCATACATTTATGGTGTGCTTATCATTGTAATTTCGATTTTGGCAAAAAAAACAACACAAAAAAACAATTCTCAGGACAAGTAATGTTATCAAGTTTATACAAAAATAAAGCTTTGAGATTAAAATCCTGTACATTTTTATTTGGATCATATGATCTAGTAGTAGTACATCTTTAGAGGAAGTCTGTTTTCTGAATGCTGTATAGAAGTTTTTCCCCTCGTGCTTAAAGGAACATTACAGAATTGGTAAGAAAAAAACTTGTAAAATATACTTTTTGATCACAGATTTACATAAAACTTACACAGTCTAATGATGATGATAGTAGAAAACATCCCTTGAAATGTTTCTGTCTGAAATGTCATATTTGATGAGAAATGAATAAACTAATTTTCCAATTGGAGTTTGTCACTCAGTGAGCGTTTGATTCATTTGTTGAATCTATATGAGTTCATGCAAATGTGTAATCGGTTTTTCACTATTTTATTGTGACCCAGATGGCCGATCAATCTCAAACTTCTACAGGTTTGTCAGTTTATGTATATATGGTAGATTACATAAAGTGCTTACACTGCCAGCAACTGTTTTGTTAGCAAAAACCAATTCTGTAATGTTCCTTTAAATAACCCTCATCATTTCCAATCCCTTCAAAATCCGAGGACACGTTTTGTTTGATTCTGTTGGGTTTGTAGGACTGCACAAGTTGATTGATTACGCTTTAAGATGATTAAGGTGTGCTAAGCAGGCCAAGTTCCTGTAGTCCACAATGCAAGTTTTGTGGTCTTTTATAGATGTTAAGTTTGCATCGGGGATAAAGAATATTATTTTGTTTATATCCATACACTGAAGTGTGTGAAGCACTGTATTCTCAGTACTTTCCTGAGTCCTCTGAAAAAAATCCGCAGGCATATTACTCGGGTGGGATTTGAACCCGTGACCTTTGCCATTCTAGAGCAGATGTCTTAACAGTATAGACTACCGAGATTGCCCTATAGCTAGAGGCAGTTTGAATCCTATATTTTAGCAGCGGGTACCGCAACAATTGAATAGATGTTAAATTTGCATCGGGAATAGAGAATATTTTGATGAAGAAGGAAGAATACACAAAGAAATATGGTAAAAAAAAAATGGTGATGGTTCATTTTTGAAAGAGCAAAAGTACTTTGCTTGTACTTTGCTGTGCAAAATCGGTTTCATACTCGGCCAGTATTCTCCCTGAACAGTGGTCCGCTGGGCCAAATGGCAGTTAAAACACCAGAGGACCAGTCAAAACTCTCTCCAAGTGGTCCGGCTGGCTAGTTCAGTGTTGAAAAGCATTCAAGTGAAATATGGACTAGTGAACTCTACACTAGACTATATGAAATAGGACAATCTGTACTGGTCACCGCTGGCTAGTCGCAGAATTTTCATCAAGAAGGTCGAATCCATCCACGTTTAGCAAGAGGGGACAGTGGGTAGCTACTGCATCTCTGGTCGTATTGATGGCAGCATTCAAACGGACACCACAAACATTTTCAAAAGCAGGTGACTTTTGGAGATTCAAATTTTTCGAAATACTTTTTTTGATATCTGACCAGCTTGCAGACTCCGTGCAAGGATAAGCTAACCAGATCACAACAGGCAAGTTACAGAAATTGGTAATCACCCTAAAAATTAATGGCAAAAACTTAGCTTGGTTAGAAGTACAGCAACTTTCGGTAGTATAAAGCATGAAGCATGAAGCATTTTGAGAAATATTTCAATTCAAAACAATGTGGATATGGAAAAAGATGTCAGTTTTCATCCCCCAAAATTTGAATCTGAGAAACGTTTCTGTTCTCGATTGAGTATTCCTATTAGGGATTATTCTTTATGCGTGGACTGATCGATGTCGATTTTGGCAATATTTCAAAAATGCGACCACCTTTTGAAAAGAAATTTTCACAGGTTAGTTTTATTGTATATACATTTATGTACATGTAGGTTTAAAACAATCAAACGGTCAAAAAAACCAACTTAGGTATACTTTGCCTTTAAGGACAAAAAACTTTGTTATCAAGGGAAGGGGAGAGGGTCAGTCGCATGAACCAACCAAAGAATCGTATGATTTATTGTTTTTCTCAAGTGATAACCCTGTAATTAAATGCCAAGCAATTTACAACCTTTTTTAAGCAAGAAAATTACTGCTTAGCAACTTTCTGAAATTGGGTTGAGACGACACTCTGACACAACCCTGGCGACACCCAAAGAATCGTATGATGCATATTGTTTTTTGTGAGTGATAACCCTGTAACTAAATGCTAAGCTATGCAATTTTTTTTAGGCAAGAAAATTACTGCTTAGCAACAATCTGAAATTGGGTTAAGACGACACTCTGACACAACCCTGGTGACACCCGAAGAATCGTATGATGCATATTGTTTTTCGTGAGTGATAACCCTGTAACTGAATGCCAAGCTATGCAATTTTGTTAAGCAAGGAAATTCCTGCTTACCAACTTTACGAAAATTGGGTTAAGACGACACTCAGACGCGACCCTGGCGACACCCAGAATACACTGGTAATGAATTGACACAATCGGCTCCGCTAGTCGTAACCAAATCGCCACGGAGGTGTTATCCAGGTTCACCTCTCATGAATTCATTTTTCCTCTCTGCCGTGGATGTATTCAAATGACCAACATGACCGGAATCTCCCTCCCGCTATTATCTCCCCCCCTTCCACATCTTTGCCCCATAACGTCAGTGAACCGTCATGCCCCTTCAATAATAGAGAAGATTCATCCACCAACCACCCCCCCCCCTTCCCTCGACCCTCTCGGTAAATGGGGATGAAATCTGTTCCTCTAGAGTTGCTCCTATCTGAGTGCAATTACGTTGAATCAACAACGGACGCGTGGGTGCGCATTGTAATGCCCGGCACCGCGTGCGATCAGCCGGCCCGCTGAATAAATCACGCGGGGGCCCGTGTGTCCCATGACCGGCCACCAGATCTCTGTAGGTGGTTGCTCTGGGTCCCCGGAGGGGTCTGGGACTAGAACGGATATTATTTACACAAAATGATGGCAGCAGGAAAAGAACGGTCAATCGAAAATGTTCTTGCAGTGTTTGCGAAGGAGGAAACAAAAATAATGAAAAAATGCACATCCAATGCAGTCGCTTATAGTGTGCACCGTTTTTCAGCCCAGCTAACGGTGCACTTGTGACACTGTACAGATGTGCACCACATCAGGGCAAATTAAAATCACATGTTATTTTGATGGATGCAATCATTAGAATAATGGTCGTCGCATACTTCCTGGAAAGGTGTAACAGAATAATGCATCCAGGCAATGCATTATTTAAGCTCAATATTCAAACATAGGGCTAGGATGACACTGAAGGGGAAAGGGTGTACAACCTCCCTGTTTGGACCCAGTTGTGTAGAACTGTCCTGCAGATGAAATCTTGCTGAGTACGGCGTGTAATAATAATATTAATAATGCATTTATAATGCGCCATCTATCTAGTGTACGAGACCCTATTCCGAGGCGCAGAACAAAAAACAAACAAATAAGCAGCAAAAGAGAAATATAGAATATGAATAATCTAAGACAAACAATTCAGTACATGTACATGTATTACATGACTTTAACCCTTTGAAACCCGAGTTATGTATGCACATGTTACCACGTTTTAGCATAATTTGTGTTTTCAACTTCACCTTACTGTTAATGTTATTTAGTATAATTTATCGACACTGCTGTTTGTACACTGTACAGAATGTCCATTGTCAGCGATAATAGCGTCGTCGTATTCAATCGCAAGATCACTCCGATTCCTGTAATCAGAATTATCCACGTCTTCATCATCATCTTGAAGCACTTGGGCAAGTGTCCATTCAGCACACATGCATTTGCCACCATGTTGATGCCTTGGGTTTTTTTCACAAGATTTATTCAAAAACTAATGTAAATTTTACACTTTTCTTTCAAATTTATCCTCTTTTAATTGAATGAAGAGAACATGGCACGAAAAAAAACCCACCCAAATAATTGAAAGTAATATGGTATCACAGTTTTAAGAAAATTGGCAAAAAAATAATCGCCATCATTGTTTTCTTAACATAAAATGACCTCGCTCGGTATCAAGGGACTTAAGATTTTGTTTAGAAGTGTAGCTTATCTATTCCTGTCTTTTTTGTTGTCATTATATTTAGTTATTATACTTTCAAAATTGGGGATATTTCAAGCCTCAATAATATAATCTTTAGGTTAGATACAATAAAAGTCAAATGCGAAAGTTTCAGCTTCATACAGTGTCTACTTGCTGAGAAAACAGAACAAAAACTGTCACTGTATTTTCACAAGAATGTCAAATCCATCCACTGATAGCGATGTGACAGCGGGTACCAACCGCATCTCTGACCGCAGCGTCTGCGAACGAACACCAACCTTTAGAAATCTTAGCAATGAATCCAAACCGTATTACTTTGAGGGGAATCCTTTCTCAAAATAGTTTAAACTATCAACAGCTGTAGTGCTTCTAACCAAGTAAGTTTTTATGGTCATTAATTTTTTGGAGTATTTACAAATCTTTGGCCCTACCTTTAAAGGACGTTTTTTATAGTACACATTTTTTCTAGTAGATTTTTATTGAATAAATTCACCTGTGTCTCAGGTGAACCATGAAGTTTAATGGATGCATTACTCGTCAGGATAATTGTTGGCCATGACATGCTCTTTAAGAGAAACTGAAAAAAGAGAAGTACTTAGTTAAAGTATGCAAACCTTTTAACGGGTCAAGAGTCAAATTTGGAACATTCATCTTTTTATCAAAAGGACCATAGTTTGACCTTTTGCTGACCTCGCCATCAGGGCTAGTCTCCTCTCAGAAGTGTTCTCTGGATAGTTCCCAAGGGATGTTCTTGAATGGTGGAGCACCACCCACTGAGGCTCGGAGAGTTGTTGGGGCCAGCTGGGGGAGTCTCTTACATGAATAATGCACAAGGCACATTCTTTCAGAAAGATAAAACTTGTTATTTATTTGTGATAAACCTTGACATTGATTGTCAAATGCAGCATGGAGGAAGATGCATGCAGCCTAGCATGTTGAAATGGTAAAATGTTTGACGATTTTCTGGAAGTTGTACAGCCCAGTGTTCGCAAGAAGAAAGAAAAACAAATTCTGAGAACAAATTGTTACAGATGATGCTGATTAAAAAGATAAAAACATACAAAAATGTTCACGCAATAAAATTTAACATGCAAAAATGTTTGTGCATGGCTTCCAAGTTCCTTTCTTCATCTTTCTTAATTTGCCTCCTTGCAATGAAGCCTTCCTGTTTCAGGCAAACCCTATACTTCCCTTTATTGCTTGCTTCCTCATCTCTTTTCATCTTGTAATTTACTTTCTTCTATCAATCTTTATTGTTGTTCTTTCCAACTTTTCCTCTTTACCAACTGACCTGGCTTGATTTCTTACTGGCACGCTTTTTTCTCTTTGTTTCTCTTTGTACATTAAAAAAAGAAGAAAAAAAGGAAGTTGCCATCCTTCCTTCCAACTGTTCTTCTCTTTGAACTAACCCAGCTGGCTTGCTTTCTGGCATGCTTGCTTGTTGTCTATTCCTTGAGTCTTTTCCTATCTTCCTTCTTTGCCATCCTTCCTTCCAACTGTCTTTTAATCTCTTTTGACTAACCAAGCTTGCTTGCTTCCTGGCATGCTTGATGTTGTCTATATTACTTGAGTCTTTTCCTGTTTTCCTTCTTTACCATCCTTCCTTCTAACTGTTCTCTTTGAACTAACCCAGCTTGCTTGCTTCCTGGCATGCTTGCTTGTTGTGTAATCCTTTCCTCTTTTCCTGTCTTCCTTCTTTGCCATCCTTCCTTCCAACTGTTCTCTTTGAACTAACCCGGCTTGCTTGCTTCCTGGCATGCTTGATTGTTGTCCATTCCTTTCCTTTCTTTCCCCTTTCTTTTGTCTCTCCCATACTTTGCTATTAATGCTTTCAACTTTTTTTCTTCTTGCTCGACAAACTCTCCTGATTCTGCAGAAATTTCTGTAAAAAATGAACCAATCTTTTCACGTTCTGATGAACAAATTTGTCCCTATTATGTTGAGTGTATATATATCTCCCTGATTGTTGTACAAAATCTCCTGATTGCAAGATGCAAATGTTGGCAGCTCTGTTGATTGCTTCACGGCATGCTTGCTTTCTCGCCCCGTTCCGATGTCCCGCCACTCCTGTTCAGTATTGTTCAGTTAAAGGGAATATTGACACTGCTGCTGTAGTTATTAATGCTTCATTGTCCAAATCATTTTAAATTGATTCTTGTTCACATGAATGCACAGTCCCTAGTCACTCGGGCAAGAATGTCTTCGAGAAGAAAATTCAATGTGCTTTAACATTATGATGCACAACATTTATTTATAAGATCTGGGTAGTTTTTTTCCAGCATTATTAATCCAACCCTTCCCTAGTGAATGAAAGTTGCTCAAGTTTATAATTTGTGAGGCTAGTCATCCTTACTAGCAGCTGAGAAGCTAAATTGCGAGGAATGCGGCTACAACATGTTCGAGCCGCAGGCATGCAATCTGCCTTTAGGCAGCCAGCCACATCAACCCATGTTTGACCACGGGGCACAGCCTGAGATTGAAAGTGTTAGATTTTTTGGGCGGGATAAAAACCGGAGGTTGGCATATGTGAGAACCAATGCACAACTCTACTCACATATGGCCTTACTGGGGAATCGAACCAGGGCCACATTGGTGAGAGGCGAGCGCTTAATGCACTAGCCAACCAGCCAAGACTGTTTATGTGCGAGATTGTTTTCAGCTGATGAACATGAAAGCCCCTTTCACTAACTGGAAGATTTTCCGTGAAATTCCCCAGGAAAATTTTGTTGACCTTTTCACACTCGCGGTGCTAACCCTGACAAAGTCCTGGGAAATACCCAGGAAATTGCATCTGAGTGTGAAACAGACATGGGGTGTGGCAGTGGGGTTAAAACTCCAGAGGAATTCCAGGGGTTTTAGTTCCTGAGAAACAGCTTTGTTGTGAAAATCTCAGTCATATTGTTTGGTTTTATACCCTTACAGTTACACCAATGTTTTTGAAGCACTGTTTACTCAGTACTTTCCGAGTCCCGTGAAAAATAATCCAAAGGCATATTCGAACCCACGACCTTTGCCATTCTAGAACAGATGTCTTACCAACAACTAGACCACTGAGATTGCCGTAGCTAGAGGCAGTGGATTTTGTCTGTGGATTTTTTTCATAGGACTCTGTAAAATACTGAGTATACAGTGCTTTACACACATTGGTGTAAAGGGTAAAAAACAAATGATATTCTTTTATCACCGACACTGATGCAAATTTAACATCTATTAAAATCTCAGGCCTCAAACTTCAAGGAGGCCAATGAAGTTAAATACCAGCTGTGCCCATGTTCATTGCCTTGGGTATCTCCGTCAGACGTCAAGAAGAAATTTACGAATTTTACATTTTCCTCGTTGAAGCCCCCTTTAAAGGTGTTGTACACTTTTGGTAACAGCTCAAAATCAGTGTCCACATTTTGTGTGATTCAACATATGCATGAACAAACAAACCTGTGAAAGTTTGAGCTCAATTGGTCATCGACGTCACCAGAAAATAGTGAAAAGAGATCTTATGTGTTTTCTGTTTTTTCAAATTATCGCGCGCGATAATTACTATTGTTTTACTCGTTTCTCAGAAACGATAGCATTTTAGGCAGAAATATTTTAAGGAACCCTTTCTACCGTTACTTACTTTAATTCATGTAAGTTATGTGTGAATCTGTGAACATTGTGTTTTTCGATCTTACCAATAGTGTACAGGGCCTTTAAAGGCAGTGGATACTTTTGATAGTTACTCGAGAAATACATTACCATAAAAACTTACTCGGTAAGGAGCACCTGAGAGCTACTGATAGTATCAAATATTGTGACAAACGACTCCCTCTGAAGTAATGTAGTTTTTGAGAAAGAGGTAATTTCTCACTAAAATATTTGAGTCTGAGAAAGGCATCAGGCATGAAGCTTTTCTGAGGCATTTGAAAGCACACAATTCATATGCAACAAGGGCGGTTTTTCTTTCATTATTTTTTTTGCAACTTCAATGACCAATTGAGCCAAAATGTTTTACAAGTGTGTTATTTTTATTCATGTTAGGATACACTAATTGAGGATACTAGCCTTTGACAATAACCAACCCCTGCCTTAAAGAATATTGCCAAACATTTTGGGGGAAATAATTGCTTGAAGAAATAACATTTCAGAAGTCGTTTCTCACAATGTTTTATGCTATCAGCAGCTCTCAGGTGCTCCTTACTAAGTAAGTTTTAATGGATTTCTTCAGTAAGTACCAAAAGTATCCGCACTGGCTTTAAATATTAAAAAAATGTTCCAACAAGTAACTGTAAATGTTCAACATGTACCTTGCCCTTTCAAGAATCAGGTCTGGAATTAAACCGGTTTCCTACGTGCGTTTTCTGAATAGAAACGGGAAAAAAGAATGAAGTAGCGACAGTCAACAGTCGACAGTTTTTGATTGTACGTAGGGTTATTGACTGGCATTCAACAGTTTCTGCTGACACTTGTAATTTAATCCCCAGGTATTGTGCCTTTGATCTCGTAACTAAATTCTGTTCCATTGTCACATCCAAATGTCAAAATCTGTTTTTTTTTCTTCAAATTATTGTCGTGCGTCTTGCTGTAGTTTTAAATTTGATTTGCACCCAGAGCCCCCCCCCCCCCTCGTCAGAGTATCAGTTTCACGGACTTGTATTTGCCTGGTCATTTTTGCTTTTCACAAGGCCCCATGGCCCCATAAAAAAAGAAAACAACTAAAATAAAATGACAAATTGACATCCAAGTTGATGGATGGAAATATGTAAAGGGGCGAAGTAGCATTTTTGCTTTGCACTGCACTCTCAAATGGACACAATGCCTTCAGATTGGGTGCTGTGGGCTGTAAAAACGTTTGTTTTTAAAATTAGTAATGTTAGGAAAGATGTTTTAAAAGTTGAATATAGTGAGTCGCAGAAATATCCCTCGAAATTGTGTGGTTTTCCTTTTACCTTGTGAACTAACATGGCTCGGCATTTTGTAGAACCAAATTTTGGACTCCACAAAATGAAGTTGCCTGGGTTGCTTTAAGCACAGAATTCTGTGGTAAGCAATCGCCATGAAATCTGGGCGTGGTATTCCCCAAAAGTCTCCTTTGTGAATATGTCAGTTGAACTGAGAAATTCATCTTGAGATCCGGGCGGAGGTTGTTGAATCTCTGAAGAAACACTCATTTTTACCTTTGGATTTTTTTTCTGAAAGTAATACAATAGGCATTGGAAGACCTTTGAACACTAGGTGGCAGCAGACATACCTGGTATATTTCCATTGTTAACACAGGCTCTTTTCGAATTCACGGCTTCGGCTCCAAAATCGGCTCAGGCTAGCTAAGCTCCCTCAATTATTTTAACGTACGCATGCTTTGCGGTCAGGGTTTCAGACAAGAAAACTGGGCCTGAAGCCCAATCCGGAGCCAAAGCTGTGGATTTGAAAAGGGCCATAGATCTGAGCATTGGAACATTTTGGAGGAACGATGGATTTACCGAAAATCTGCTGCCACCAAAAGTAGCCCATTGTATGAGAACACTTGTAAATATAGACATTGGTGTTTATGTATGGCGTGTCATTGGTGAATAGTCTGGTGCACTGGACTCAAGTTCTGGGACAATTTCATAGAAAGGCTTTTTTAAAAACACAAAATAGTTTTCTGCAAAGCAAAAATAAGCAGGATACCAGTCACGGATTGTACATGTGATGTTATTTTGGCTGTAACCTTATTCTGGTAAGCAGCATTTTGTTGTGCTTACAATGTAGCTACTTTTTGTGCTTAAGCAGCCCTATGAAATTGGGCCCTGGGTGGGGGGGGGGAATCCAGTCATGACACTTTCAAGTGGATTGGGTTTTCAGTCTCTACCTGATTGCGTGGGTTTTCCGTATTTGGAGTTTTCTTCTCACATCTAAAACTGAGATGTCTTCAATATTTTTTCTACACGGGTATCTTCAGGCATACATAATTATTTTTGAGGTTCCTTTGGTTTCATTACCAGAGAAAATACAACACTCGTCCCTCAGGACTATAAGGTCATTAGTGCAGTTAGTATGGTTTTCATAAAGTTAATTTTGCATGTTTTGGAGCTCTTGGTAAATGGAGTTTATTGATCAAGAGTGGTCTCCAAAGTAATTGTTTGGCACAAAGAAACAATCATTTTCTAAGTAATACAATTATCTGCGGATTTTGATTTATTTTTTTCAAATTATTTTGCATTTTTCATGTAACAACCTTTTTATCATGACGGAAATGTGAATGCAATTAATGACCTTATAGCACTGAGCCGACAAATCTTAATATAGTCACTCGTAAACATTTTGTAAGTGCACACACTTCTATCTATTGCACTGCTTACATTGTCTGTTCCGTGCACTGTTTATACAGTGTCAAGCTGCTGCCTTTATAAATCCCTATACGCTTATTCATATCATTTATCATGACCCACAGCGACTTATTTCCACTGCGGGTTTTTTTTTTTTCACAAAAAAAAAATAAAAAACAAGAAGAAGAAAACTATTGAATATTAGTAACATGTTCTGTTATAAAAACAACTCTCAACGATGCCCCGTTTGCAACTCATGATTCTAACACTTTCGGGCGACGTCTGCTCCCGACACAAGACAGAACATCATCTGTCAGAGCATCTAATGAAATCAGCCGGCAGGCACCGAATCTGTCCGTCCTCGCCGAAATAACATGAATAATATTTGGCTGTCGCAGAATCAATAACCGGGCACTGGAGAGGTCACCGGGGGTCGTCCCAGCAGATGTCAAAAAGTTGCCCTTTGTTTTTTATGGGAGATGATTTTCGCCGGGAATTCGCCTCTCGGCGGGGAAGAGGTGCAAGTTCTTGTGTTGTTTTGTTTTGTCATCGGGTACTCAATAAACAGTACTCAATAAACATCTTGTAGAAATTGTTTACCGTCTAAAATTGGGAAGGTTTTAATGATGGAGCAGGAAGTATTGGGTTTATAGCTTAGGATGTTTATTTTTTGCCGTACCTGATTATCAAATACATAATAATAAATATGAACAAATAATAAATAAACATTTATATTTTGGGGGCTTTAAAGAAAGAACAAACAAATATTTCCCTAAATTGTTTTGGTCATAAACTGGATATTTTATATGCGTCAAGAAAGTGCCTGCCGCATGACCCCGATTGTTCCAGTTTGTTCATGGTTTGCAGGGCAGCAAGGTTGTATTTGTTTGTGTTTATGGCATTTAAGGCCGTGTCCGAATTAGCAGCTACAGCTAAGGCTAGAATTCTACGTCATCATGCATCGAAGTATAGGACATCCTTAGCAACACCCTTAGCAACAGTCATAGCCATAGCTGTAGCCGCCAATTTGGATACGACATATAGATGGTATTTTTTTCTGAAGCTGGTGAATGTTTTTCATCATTTCGGCCGTTCAAAAGTCCCTGACTGCTCTTGCTGTGCTGAGTTGCAAAGGATATTGTTTTTAATTGACTTCTTTTGGGAAATAAGGCCTTGAATTACACGGAGGCCATGTCCTCTGTTGCCCCTGGTCTTGGCCTTGGTGCCCCTTAAAAAGTTTCCCATAGACTTTAAGTTTAAGATTTTCCAATGGAAGTGCCCTTTGCAAAATGAAAATGTCCTTGCCCTCTCAAAGATGAAATTCCAGGCCTGATAGAGGGCGCACTATATTGCCAATTGCCCATATCGTACGATCCCACCCACTGAAATGTACATGGATGCCCCCCTAGACCGCGTTTCGAATCAGGCGACTTTGGCTGCCACTACACGTTCCAGCCATAGCCAACATTACTTTCCGCGGCTGCTTCAATGGTTTGATACGATTGCAGCGGGTGATAAACTGTACATGTTGAAGATTTCCTGTAATAATGTTGTACCGATGTCAAATTTACAGCTAACAAGGTCATTTCTAGCAGTAAGGTGACGAAGGAGCAATATTAAAAAACATTGATTTTCTGTGGATACTCTTACAACCAGAATGTTTATTGAAAACTTTCTGTAATAATGCACATGTCGCAATGGTTGAAATGTCATACAAATTGACACCCTGGTGAAGGGAAAAAAAATCCACCCTGGACATAACTCCCGGACCAAAACTTCATAATTAGTTTAACTCTTTTAAAAAAGTACCATTTAGTTTCAGTGACAAAGCATTTTTTCTCTAGAGATAATGTGGAAATGAAATACCTTGTTTTTTTAGGAGTTGTACAGAAACTATACGGGTAAAAGTCACAATGAAGAAATGTTGTTTGTTTGACATGAAATATAAAAGTGTAAAGTATAATGGTTATGTGTAATGGTTGTGGAAAGGTTAACCCCATGACTGTTTTGCCGTACTGCAGTTGTGTTTTGCACACCCACAGCATCAAAGAACCACCAAAACGTAGCGCGCAAAACACACCTGACCCCAGACATTCAAATCAGTTACTGCGGGGACACCCTCGCGCACCATCACGATGCAAGTGTCACAAAAATTGTTTTCAATCAATATGAATCCGACGTCAGACGCTGTGCTGTCTCCCCCACAAGCGCCAGCTTGATTAAAACAAGGCCAGCTGTTAGCCCCCCCCCCCTCACACACACACACACACACTCATCTCCTGAAGACGAACAAGCATTCTACTCCCTGTCATTGCTTCAATTTCGCCGAGGCAGTTAACACACAAAAAAGAGAAGAGGGAAAAAAAAAAAAAAAAAAAAAAAAAATGACAAAAGTCCCAAGATCTGGGGAAAGCTGAAAGAGCTGATGACTAGCGATGAGTGCCCGCAGACCCCCAAACTCAGCTGTGTAAACAGGGCACGCTGCAGAGTCAACGGCTACGATTGGAAAGCCGCAAGGCTTCTCGCGGCTCTGCGAGACAACTGAATATGATGTTGTGTATAAATTTCCCCCTCTGAACACTAAATGAAGATTGAAGATTGTGAATTTCTTGTATTTAAGGGGTAAGGGTATACGTATTTTTTTTTTGGTGTTGCAGGCAAATGCGTGTGTGTCTTTTTGTTTGTTTTTGGAAGCAAATTTTGGGATCTAGTTGTTCCGTGTTTGTAACTTGACGCTTCCTGCCTGGAAATATCAAATTTCTTTGAGAGATTTGTTTGTAATAAACCATCGGCATACATGGCCTGATTTTGTTACGCTGTCCTTTTAGAAAAAAAAAAGTATGTCAACATTATTGGTGACACCATGTAGTTCGAAGCGTCGAGTCCATCGGTTGCTTTCGGAACCTCCCGTACATGTAGATGTACTCAAAGAGAGACTTACATGGTGTCACCGCAATTGTTTTATTAATGTCGTTCCACCATGCAAACTCTCAAGTCTAAGGTCCTGTCCGAATTGGCGGCTACGGCTATGGCTACGTCTGGATTGCCTCACCATCATCTGTCGAAGTAAGAAGTATGTATTAAGTCTTTAGCAACACCCTTGGCAACAGTCGCAGCTGTAGCCATAACGGCCGATTCAGATACAACCTTTATGTATGTCATTGTAATGACCAATACAAATTAGAGACGGGCATCTAGTCCTTGGTAATACCGCTTGGATTGTGCAGTTTTAACACTGACTTAAAAGTGTTTGTCTTGTAATGCGGTTGGTTTTAAACTCATCATTGGTCTCGGGCAATTTCTGGGTTAATTATATTGCATCAATCGTGGAAGTCCTACACCTTGCTATTAGAATAGTGTCCTCGACCTTTGAGATGTGTTGTTAAATCAAAGGCAAATCTGAACTTTTCAAGGCATATCAAATTTGCAGATAAGTCAGGTTTGTTGTGTAATTTTGTACAATGTATATATTTATTTATTTACTATTTATAAATATTATTACTATTGTAGTTTTTTGAGGGGGCGGGGGGGGGGGGGGTTGGCGGAATATACCCAGTTAGAAAATCTCTGTTTCCATTTTCCTCAAAGTGTGAATGGTGGCTACATATTGTGGATTTTTTTATTCAAAATGGCTGCCACAAGTGAGATATTTTACAATATCTCGGCTTTGGAGATAGCCAGGATCTTGATTTCCGTAACTTTATCCACATCCTTAGGGTCCAGGAATCCAATTGTACCAATTCTAATAACTTGAATTCCTGATTTCTACAGTCAGTGATGTGGTATACCCCTTTTGTTTTCCAATGTGCATTAAATAACTCCAAATGAACACATTTTTAAATATATATAATTGGACTTAAGATTTAAGTACGTGGGAAAGGCAGAGAAAGTTAAATTCATCACTTGAAGACCTCTCCTTTTTTAATTTCTTGAGACATGCTGCAGACGATTGTGGAGACACTCTTTCTTGTCCCTTGTCTCATCGAGTCATCCATCATGTCCAAGATGTAGAAGTGTCATCTGGGGCAATGTAATCTAAGATTTTCCCATAGTCAAGCAGGATTATGAGATTGAAAAATCTAACATTTAAGATGCTACAAGATGAATTATTAGGCTTCAAATATCTCTGATTGCGCCTCCTTCAGGCTGTGCTTGCAAGTTAGTCTAACTGATTCTACAGTTGTTTTTGAATTGTAATTTATAAGGAAATATTATAAGATGCAACACTGGAAGGGCTCTAGGTGCTATTATAAATCTGAATGTGATGTCTCAGGATTGTTCCTGGTTTCAGAATGTTCTCAAAATCTCCTTGAGCCTTCAATTGTTCTTGAGAGAAGCAAAGCAGTCGCCAAGCAGAGAAAAATATAGTCCACGTTGTGTCCAAACCTGTAGTTTTTGTATTTCTGTTGATGCACAGAGTCTGTAAACCATCCAAATTGTAGCATCTGAGAGGTTTAAGGTCTACAATCCCGGCCATATCTCGTTGGGCCCCCCCTGCCCCCTTTCAATGTTGAATCACACTGTTGCACGGTCTTCTGCGTTCCATCTGCGTTCCAGTCAACATTGAGCAGGGGAACGGGGGACGGGGGAGAGAATGTTTATTGTGAGACAGGGAATGGTTATCGTATGGTTATTGTAACGTTAGGAACGGGTGGCCCAAGCATTTTGGCCGGGATTGTAGAACAAGGGGGAACCCAGACCCGCAAGTCATTTCCAGTTATTTTCACATTCATCCAATCTCATCCCTGATCTATGGGTCAAACTTTATACTCACTTGGAAGCAACCACCTGCAGTCCATGCAAAAGGAACACTGGTGAACTTGTAAGACAAAATGTACTAACAGTGTCTTACCATCCACAGCAAAAATTGAAATTTTATTTTCTTCTTGGAGACTCCTTGGAAGTAGTGGAGATTGCTTGGAAGTATTTTCCTGATGTTAGTGCCTTACGTGTCATGGCCCAAAGGCTGTGGTTTGTTGAGAGGTTTTGAAGTTTGGCCTAAGCACGCTGAATTGAAACAATGCCCTCAAAATGTTTTTTACTTGGTGTTTATCTGTAGTTTTAAAAGCTCTTCTTCTTCTGCGGCCTTCATGATTGAAGATAAACGCACTGCCAGACACACCGGAGGCGAAACCCCTTCTCTTAGCGATAAGTGTACTGGGGTCTTTTACGTGCATTGATAGTTTTTATAACAACACACGGAAACCTACGGCTTTACGTCCCATCCGAAGGACAAAGCAATAATGTTTGAGTGTCTTGCTTAAGGACAAAAGTGTCAAGACCGGAACTCGAACCCATACTCTGCTGATCAGAAGCACCAGAGCTTGAGTTGGTGCTCTTAACCGCTTGGCCGTGACATGCGTCGCTCTACTGTGAAATCTGGAGCATTTTAAATGGTTTCTTTGTAATTTTTATGAATTTGATCTGAAGCCCCCCCCCCCCATATCAAGAAGAAAATAACAACACATTATGAGTATATATTTTTGCATATCAGCCACAATTTTCACGTATCGGCACCCGATTTGCTTGTATCTGCTCGATACGCTAGCTTGTGCAGATGGAGAACACACTGTATGTGTTTGTGAGGCTTACTGATATTTTGCCCTGCCTTTCACCTCTGTGAACTCTGGATCCTTGAATCCCACCTGGGACAGAGCCTCAGCATGTGGATTAGGTCTTAAGTCCCTGTCTGATAGTGGGGGTTTTCCCTTCTTCAGGGTTTTCCTCCCACATCAAAATTGAGCATCCTCTTCTCTATAGACCAATGTAACCTTTGTTAACTAAAAGAGCGACCTTGTACATTCCAGGGCCTTTCTGGCAGGCAAGAAAGACACTAGTCATATGGGAAGTTTCTTACATTTTGTGAGTTGAAGAGTTGTAAAAGATAATAGCTGAGTTCTTAGATGTGCCCCCTTTCTTTGTATCAAAAGTTGACGGAAATCAGACAGTGCGATCTCCAAGTAGGTTGCCCAGTTTTTAGTACATGTAGCCCACTGGGCAAGTTCAGAGTGGTGTTTACTAACTCTGAGCAGTTTTTACTGGACAATGTTTGCCACGCTCGTGTTAAGGGTGAGCCCTGATGTTTGTTTACTGTATTGATTGTATTTAACTACCATTTTAACTTGTAATGGATGTTAACATAGAAGTTTTTGACGATGTGGGAATCCAACGTGACAAATTCTTGTGATTGTTTTTCAATTATTGGCTAAAAAATTCTTTTTTTGTTTCATGTTGACAGCGTGCAAATTAAAGTACTATATGTGTAGTGGTGCATTAAAATGTACATTACCTTTAAGACACAGTAAGACTTTGTATGTAAACGCTTTACATGTAGTTGTAAAAGTGGTCAGTGGCTTGAATGCCAGATCAACTGTACAAAAGTAGTCCAATTACCAAAATCCCATAGCAGCCGCAAGCTGCTGTACCAAATGCCATAGCGGCCGCAAATGGCCGCAAGTTTTGACCTACTCATGCTCCAACAAGAGCAATGAGCAAGAGGTCAGAGAAAAGGTAATAGCACCGAATGGACATTTTCCTGATGTTGCCAAAGTTAAAATAGAATTTACAACTCTGAAACAAACCCATATATATTTTCTGTTCTTTAATAATTTCCCTGATTTTTTTAATCTGAAAATAGCGGAGTAAAAAAATCAACAAGATTAGCAATATCCGGACGTATGGGGACGATAAATACAGAAATGAATGCCCTCTAAAAAATATCACTTGAAACAAGGGCCCAATTTCATAAAGCCTGTAAGCACAAAAAATTGCTAAGCACAGAAAAATATTGCTTACCAGAAACTGGCTACCAACCAACATTCCATCAAGTTTACAATTTTTGCGACTGGTGCCTCACTCATATTTTGCTTAGCTAAGACATGTGTTAAGCACTATTTTCTGCTAGAACAGCTTTATGAAATTGGGCCCCTGGCCAAGTGATTACCGGCGTTATGATTCATAATTCATTATCATTAGGACATTGAAAGTTGAGGAGCTCTGGCATTCATCTATGGTAATTAAACCATCAATTTAACATCCCTCGTTTTAAATGATCACCCGTGGGGGAAAGTGTACACTAGACTAAAAGAAGTTCATCAGAGATTCTTGGGTTTTTTCTCTCGCCGGCAAGGGGAAGGACCGTGCGGATACCGAGGCCATCTGGTGTTGTGAAATCTATCACTCGGTACGTCGGGCGCCACCTGCTCCGGCCGAACGCTCTGGAATTGATTGTGGGGATAACCACGTGGGGAAATGGTGTAGTGTTACAAGAAAAGGTGGAACTAATGCTGCGTGGAAAAATACAACGCAGACGCAAGATGCTAATATTCATGGGAAGGGTTTTATTAATGAAAAATGCAAAAAAAAAAAAATACAGTATAGGGTCCCAGTGCAATCACTTCATTCTGGTTCATGAATTTCACACACACACACACACACACACACACACACACACGTACATGTGTATGTGGTGTGTTTTGCAAAGGAATTTGTTTCAAAAAGAAGCGAGTTTTGGTAAAGACGCAGACTTGGCTTGTAACTAATAATAGCCCTTCGATAACGTCCATGGAATAGTTTGAATGGATGATTATCATTTTATGATTAATTTAGATTGCACTCTAATCTGAATTTTTTTTTAGTGTAAAAAACTCATAAAAACAGTTTTTTTGTTTTTTTTCCATTAATGAAGAAAATACACTCATATGAAGTGCACTTTTCCTGAAGGCATGGATTTTCTTGAAATGTGGAGGGTGAGTGCTGTACACATCTTAGATGCTTGCCAAGACTGCTCTTGCTGCTGGAGCCTCATCATGGTCGTTCTTCATGAAGATGACCTATGACCCTACAGTCTTGCCACCTGTCTAGACCTGTCCAGATAAAGGATACTCTCTGATCCTGGACAGCCATGGGGGGATGTTTGAAATCTATTAACATGCCTGGACAAAGAAGGAACAAGGCCATGTACAGTGTACATATCATGTACCTATTCTGTAGATGCATTCGCCATACAATATCATATTGCAGGCTGTCATAGCTTATCTATTTAAATATACAAAACCACAGTGGATGATATCGAATGGTCAGACAGAAGGAAGGTTGCTTATACATGCATTCACCACATGGTATCATATTGCAGACTGGCATAGTTAATCTATCATTAAAAACCACAATACATGGGATTGAATGGTTAGACAGGAGGAGGGTTGACTGTGTACTATGTAGATGCATTCGTCACTGCAGGCTGGCATAGTTTATCTACCATTTAAAACCACAGGGGATGATATTGAATGGTCAGACAGTAGGAGGGTTGACTGTGTACTATGTAGATGCATTCGTCACTGCAGTCTGGCATAGTTTGTCTATCATCTAAAACCACAGTGCATTATATTAAATGGTCAAATAGTAGGAGGGTTAATTAACCCAACTTGACCATATCCTATGTATTGCCCGCAGCTGTAGTCCTATCGCCTGTGTACAGACATTCTGGTCTTAACGACTCACATTCCACATCTGTATGTAAGCTTGCGAGATCATCTGGTCTGCTAATGAGAGCACGTACACGGTTACTCTCTATCAACCCCTTTCTGAGTGAAATATTAATAAGGTCATGCTTAATAGCACACAGGTTGAACAGGAAAGATGTGATTAAAAATCAGTGACTCCTCAAACTCCAGTGACCACGTTACTTGTGATCATCCCCCAATGTGACCAACGTGCTTGGTTAAAAGCTGCAAGTTGGCAGCTGTGGCCAGTGGGCCATATTTCATAGAGCTGCTTCAGCGGAAAATATTGCTTAACAATTTTCTGCCAAGCAGAAATCAGCAGGGTACCAGGCACAAATTGTACATGGGACATGGTAGTTTGGCCGGTAACCTTATTCTGGTAAGCATAATTTTGTTGTGCTTAGCTACTTTTTGTGCTTAAGCAGCTATATGAAACTGGGCCCAGGACTGTGGGAAGGGTGTTGCTATGGGCAAACTATGCTTTACAGATGAGCACTTTCAGACTTTTGTCAGGGATAAAATAACCAGTGCTTAATTTTTAGTCTTAAAGCTTACTGATTATGAAGTTTATACTAGAACCATTTTTCTGTGAAACGTTCCCTCTGAACTGAAGTCATGTTTGAGAAAAAACTGTATCTGAAAACCTAGAAAACAACAACAGCTGGTTTCGGTTGTTACAACCAAAATTACGGACAATGTGTTTACTTGCTGAATATTGTGCAAATGGTTTTCACTTTTTTCTTTCTTTTTACTCACAATAGATTAAGCCAAAGTTTCCACAGGTTTGTTATTTCATGTATATAATGGTTGATCACACAAAACATGAACAATGTCTGCGACGATTTTGTCAGCTCTACCAATCCTGTATAATTAATACCCTTATGGCGGGATGTACTTTTGGTAATTGTCAAAGACTATAGTATCCTCACTAGGTGTATCCCAACATGTGCGTAAAATAACAAACCCGTGAAAATTTGGGCTCAATTGGTCATCAGAGTTGCAAGAAAACAATGAAAGAAAAAAAACACCCTCGTTGCATAGAACTGTGTGCTTTCAAATGCCTGAGTTTCATCGAAAAAGTTGGGATCTTGCAAAACTAGAGAAGAAGAAAGAGAGAACAAAATAAAAAAATAAAAATAATCTTCATACAATATGGGCCTGTATCTTCCCTTTAATTGAAGCAAGACAACTTATTAAGATGAGAAATTGCAAGTTACCAACCATAATAATCCATCATGTACAAGTGCTTTTCGAAAGATAAGGAAACATTCTTCAGATGACAAATTACAAAATTAGAAAACCTTTTAATGAGACTGCAGAAACAGCTGGCTCGTCCACAGTGCAGACATCAGGCACCAGTCCTGTCATTGCCAGACCCCTGTCATGTTTACATGCTTGAAAATCTCCTTGAAACAAGGTCATCGATACCTCCCAATGAGCGATTAGTCGTGGTGGGACATGGCACTGTTTATAATTATTCCGCTACATATGAAGAGAGCCCTTTTACAACAAGCTGTTCATCTGAAAAAAAAAGTCTTGTGCCAATACTAGAACCAGGCACATCTGCTGCATTGTTTCACTCTCTAAGGAATTGTAGTCTACATTCCAAAACACTGTCACCAGCAGTTGTTTTGCAAAATGTATCCATTTTAACAACAGAGGGCGGTGCAGTGTTCTTATTTTTTTCCTCAGTTGCATTTTTACCACAAGCAAAATTCTCAGCAGTGCATCAGTCTCAACTAAAGAGGGCGGTATGATTTTTTTGGTGCTTTTTGACTTTGACTGCCAGTACTCAGTGCGTCATTGTCAAGTATGGATTTGACTCAGTTTCTGATTTGTAGCCATTCTAAGATTGGAGAGCAGGAAGTGATTTTGTTTTGATTACCATCTTAACCAAGTTGGTGTGCAATCACTGAGAATGGTTTGCCAAATGTGGCCCTCTATTGATTGATGGATCAAACTAATAAAACTCTATAACCGGATGCTGCGGTTAACACCTTGAAGGAAGACTAGTACCGGCTTTGTTCCTCTCCATTGGGACAGGACCCAGGGAGTCCACCACAGTGTGTTTATTTATTTATTTCCTTCTCACCTATTACCCCTAAATGGGCCTATCAAGCGGCTTACCTCTAGGGGGCCACCTCATGGGGCCATTTATTGCCCAAATTACCCTGGCTGGGCTGACAGGGGAACACTCTGGGGATACTTAGGGTTGGTGATTGATTCTTTGGATAGGGGTGATCATCTCATAAATCAGGGCCATGTTTTGAGGGGTTCACTGGATGGGAATGTAAACAGACTCTCAAGTGCCCTGCTGAGGTCACACATGGTGGGTCAGAACTTGTCAGAACATCTTGAAATGGGCACTCTGATACCCTTTAAATGGGCACTCTGATACCCTATAAATGGGCACTCTGATACCCTATAAATGGGCACCCTGATACCCTTTAAATGGGCACTCTGATACTCTATAAATGGGTACCCTGATACCCTTTAAATAGGCACTCTGATACCCAATAAATTGGCACCCTGATACCCTTTAAATGGGCACTCTGATACCCTTTAAATGGGCTCTCTGATACCCTATAAATGGGCACCCTGATACCCTTTAAATGGGCACTCTGATACCCTATAAATGGGTACCCTGATACCCTTTAAATAGGCACTCTGATACCCAATAAATTGGCACCCTGAAACCCTTTAAATGAGCACTCTGATACCCTTTAAATGGGCTCTCTGATACCCTATAAATGGGCACCCTGATACCCTTTAAATGGGCACTCTGATACCCTATAAATGGGCACTCTGATACCCTTTAAATGGGCACTCTGAGACCCAATAAATTGGTACCCTGATACCCTTTAAATGGCACCTGATACCCTTTAAATGGGCACTCTGATACCCTTTAAATGGGCTCTCTGATACCCTATAAATGGGCACCCTGATACCCTTTAAATGGGCACTCTGATACCCTATAAATGGGCACTCTGATACCCTTTAAATGGGCACTCTGAGACCCAATAAATTGGTACCCTGATACCCTTTAAATGGGCACCCTGATACCCTTTAAATGGGCACTCTGATACCCTTTAAATGGGCACTCTGATACCCTTTAAATGGGCACTCTGATACCCTTTAAATGGGCACTCTGATACCCTATAAAGGGCACCATGATACCCTATAAATGGGCACCCTGATACCCTTTAAATGGGCACTCTGATACATTGTACAATTAAAGAACAACTAACCAACTTAAAACATACAAACAGTTCGCTTCCCAGGTTGTATCGTAAACTTGGGTGTGATCCCTGGCTACACGGCAGTTAACGGTTGTATGGCTTCTGACTGGCACCCCGAACAAAGATATTGACAAAATAGGGAGACCGCCAACATATGGCTAGATAGCTCAGTTGGTAGAGCGCCGGTACGTTAATCCGGAGGTCATTGGTTCAAATCCCGCTCTAGTCAATTTTTCTTTGTTCAACCCCATACTTAATTTATCATTGTTAACCGTTTCATATAAAATGTCAATAGAGGGCGCTGGACAGTATGCCAATGCATTATTTTCACCTGGTGATGTAAAATCACATGATCATCTGACAATAGATTGTGTAGAATTTTCGACTTGTTAATGTTATGTGTAATTATATTGCCATTAATGTGAACAAAACAGGGGGTTCCCCTTTTATTGTTCATATGCAAATACATACATGTTGGTACATCATAAAGAAAGACAAGTTTATAGAATGATTATACTAATACTCACGTTTTTATGTATTTAATTAAGCCTTTCTGTATCTTATTTGAACTAATATGATGCGCATTTGGTACATTTTAGAATGAAATTTGCACAGTGTAAATTATTCAGAGAATAGAAGAGTAGGCGATGAGGCGTAGTGAGAGCCAGAGGGGTGTCTGGGTGTCTGTTTGGACATCTTGTTTTAAATTTGGACACCCTTCTTTATCCATGTCATTTACATGTGAATGTATTGTAAGTGAACAAATTGAACACCCAATTTTTAAAGTTTTCCAGCAAATTTTGACACCAATAGGACTGCCTAAAATAAATGGGGTATTGATGAATTTTTATTTTAAAGTTTCACTATTATTCAGAAGTCTTTGTTATGACCCCCCCTCAAACCCCCCCCCCAAAAAAAAACCCCAACAAAACAAAAAAACAAACAAGGTATTTGTACAAGTTTTACAAATAAATGTACATGTAAAATTAACCTTCTAGAACTGAATTGTGTGAGTAATTTATAATGAATTGTATTTTGTAGTCAGTATTGAGTTTGCACGTTTTTAGTGCACGCCGGGAAACTGATTTCAAATAAAAATTTTAATTGAGTTGAATAGAAAAACAGCAGATTTATTTGGTTAATGTTCTAAAATATTATCAAAAATATATTGCAATACACTCTCAAAGGAAAAAAATGTTTGAAGAGACTTTGGAGCTAAATGTAAATAATCTGGATTGTGTGAGAACTACATTTACAGTGTCACATCTGAACCCTTTTTCTTTCGGTCCTGATACCTAATGAAACGTGTAAGGGATTGAAACTAACGCATGTTTGTCAGAAAGTTCTTGTACCTATTTCTCTCCCGTTATGATTCCGAAACTGCTTGGTTTTGAGTTTTGATATGAATTTACTCGTATCAAAACCACTAACAGAAAGTTTTCTTTTGCTCCTGGGAATTTTTTTATATTTTTGTTTTCAGATGAAAAATAAACTTTTGCTCGGCCAAAGTTGTGGTAGGCAAGGTTAATACTATTATTATTGTATATTTCTGGTAATGAAACAGGCCTGGAATTACACAGAGGCTACGGAGGCCATGGCCTCTCTTGCCCCTGGTCTTGGCCTTGGTGCCCTTTCCAGAAGTTTCCCATAGCCTTTAAGTTTTTCCAATGGAAGTGTCCTTTGCAAATTGAAAATGGCCTTGCCCTCTCAAAGATGAAGTTCCAGGCCTGATGAAACCAAGGATGCCTCATAAGTGAACGTTGTCACTGTAGTTTGCAAGCCTGAGGAAACCTGTAAACAAGGGTGCTTGCTATGTGAACCAGAAACACTGGGGTTAAGCCCTTACTTTTTCCATGATAAGTGTTCTGGCTTCTTTTATGTGCACTACCAGTTCTATTTTAGGGGACCCCTGGCTTAATGTCCCATCCAAAGGACAAAGCAATTATGGTAAAGTATCTTGCTTAAGGACACAAGTGCCACGACCGGGACTCGAACCCACACTCTGCAGATCAGAAACACCAGAGCTTGAGTCCAGTGCTCTCAACCGCTCAACCTCGACATGCCACTCAAAAACTGGTCCTTAAAATATGTTTCCTTTCTCCATTCAAAAAATATAAGTATGAGTAGATGATTCTACATGCGCAATAATCCTTTAGTTTTAACTGTTTTTTTGCATTTATACCATACATGTAGGTCAGTTTTGGTTGATAAGCAAGCTGCAACAGCTAATATAAGTATGAGTAAGATGATTCTACATGCGCAATAATCCTTTAGTTTTAACTGTTTTTTTGCATTTATACCATAGGTCAGTTTTGGTTGATAAGCAAGCTGCAACCGCTAATTCTACTTTCGCATTTATTAATAAATCAAGGTTGCCCAATACCGCAGCCAGTCTGGTAACCACTGTGAGAATGCTGGGAAGTAATTGTATACATGTATGATTGGCTGCACGTATACTCTTCACTGCTTGGATTTACCGCCCACGTACCTACAGAATCGCAGACCAACGGAACCTTTGTATTTAGGGGGTAAGACTTAAAATGACAAACTCGTAATTGAAGACCAGACTTTCTCACAAGGAGACCACGCAAATGTGGTATGAAATTCTTTGTGGTATGAAATTCCTTGATTTTGCGAAAATGTTGTATCTCGCACAAAAATGCTCCGTGCAAAAACGTTGGACATGTAGCTCGGCGTGTACTTGTTTTGTGTGTTCATCCGGGCTATTTAAAGTGAGATACGACGTTTTGACAATTTCAAACTCGCAGGTAACAGAAGTGCTATTTTTGGAGACGCAACGTTTTTACACTGATTCAATGAAATACCATTTGTACAAAACATAGAGAAAGTATAATGTGGTACAAGTAGGTGACCCAAAGGTAGAGGGGGTGAAGGTGGAAGGGGGGGGGGCACTGGGGGGAGGGGATGGACACAAAATTCCAATTCTTTAGTCTTAAAAAAAACACACACAACCAAACTGTGAAAATTTCATCCAGTTTGGTGATCGCAGTGTAAACAAAGAAAGATGGTTTCATTATTTATTTTTTTTTTAGGTGTTCGAGCATTCCGCCCGAAAACCTATTGTTACTGTTCTGTTTTTTTTTTTCCACTTTATCTGAGATCCTTCTCTCGCAATTTTCGCAAAAAGTATAACTCCTGGAGACTTGAAACTTATCATGCACTTAGACCTTAGTGTATAGACGAAACCGCAACTTTTTCGGGGCGATGACGTCATCGACGACGTCATAACATCCAAAATAAAAAATAATGAGAAAAACTGTAAATCGTCATATCTAGAGAACCATAAATGATAAATACATGATCTTTGCTTCATATCAAAGTTCAACATTTTGTTTACAACTCTTACACAGAATGTGACCCCATGTGACCTTTACTTCCGGTCGAAAACGGACGTTTAAGGTTTTTTTGGCGGAAACGTTGTATCCTATGAACCAAATATGGTACACCTTTAGTCATTGTATCATCTGAAGGCCCTTGAACAGTTCTACAAATCTTTCATTAGGTACGACCCCATATGACCTTTACTTCCGCTCAAAACCGGAAGTTGAATTTTCTTACATAAAGAAAACTCGTCATATCTCATGAACCATAAACGTTTTAGACTTAAAACTTCACAAATACTTAGACCTTTGTGTTTAAATATATATGTGTGAAATTCGGTTTGATGATGTCATCGATGACGTCATAACAATAAGTCACTGTTTAATATTTAGAAAAATCATAATTGGAGAATCACAAATGCTACATGTAAGATACTTGCACAATAAAAAATCTCTTGCCAGATTATGCAAATCACATACACAATGTGACACCATATGACCTTTGCTTCCGGTTGAAACCGGAAGTTCAAAATTCAGATTTCAAACGTTCATTTCTCATAAACCAAGAAGGTATTGTCTTGAAACTTACTATGTATATAGATTGTAGTATGTATATGACACCCAAATTGTTCTGGTGCGATGACGTCATCGATGACGTCATAACAATTAATCAACGTTTAATATTAAAAACAATCATAATCGGAGAACCATAAATGCTACATGTAAGATACTTGCACCATCAAAAAGCTCCGTCCGAATTGTACAAATCACATTCAAAGGGTGACCCCATACGACCTGAGATATATTTCTAAGTGAAATTGGCCATTAAAATATCAAAATCTCGATCCAATACCTTACGTGGCATGTGGCATACTATTCGCGACTGATTCCAGTGCAACGGAGTGGAAGCTAGCCTTATGTCAAGACGCTTGTTGCCTGACATTTAATTGCTATGTTAAATGTCGTCCCCATTTCATTCAAACACAATCTGACATCACTCACGAACACCTGTGTGTTTGTTGTTTACAAACACTGTACGTCTAGTATTTGTTTGTTTTTATTACACATCCAACAGCACGATTAGCGCCATTAACAGGATGGATAGGAAAACAAGAAGAAATGTTCAGTTTTAGATGTAGGGAGGAAAACCCTAATGGGGAAAACCCATGCAATCAGGTAGGGACTGAAAACCCAATCCACATGCGAGGCTCCGGTCTGAGGTGGGACTCGAACCAGGGTTCACAGAGGTGAAAGACTGGGAAAGAAACCACTGAGCCCCAATGTTTTTGGTGCATTTACATTTTGGGGTTAAAGGTACAGTGTGCTTTTGGAAAGTACCCCGCAAGTTAATGACCATAAAAACTTACTTGGTAAAAAGCTCTTGATATTATTAAGCGTTGTTAGAAACAACCCCCTTGGAAGTAATGTAGTTTTAAGAAAAAGAGGTAATTTTTCACCAACAAATTTAAATTTGAGGAAGTCTTCAGGCATGAAGCCTTTCTCAGGCAATTGAAAGCACACAATTCTATGCAACAATGTTTTTTTTTCTTTCATTAGTTTCTTGCAACTTTGATGACCAATTGAGCCCAAATGTTCACAGGCTAATTATTTTGTGCATAAGTTGGGATACACCAAGTGAGGATTAAGGCTTAGTGATGATACTGGTCTTTAGCAATTACCAATAGTATACCCTGCCTTTAAATGATTGCTGAAAATGAAATAAGAATTGGTGATTTGCGGGGAATTCAAATGTTATTTCTTCGACTTTTATGTTTTTTTATGTATATTTTTTTTCTAGATGAAACTGTTTCTCTTAAGTATTGGTACTCGTATGAACTTTTCAAATTGAAACTTATCAAATTTGTGTGTTTTTTAAAAGAATAATTAACACTCCTGTACTTAAAAGATTATATGTTAACTCACAGAGTGAAAATACCTTTAAAGGAACATCACAGAATTGGTAAAAAAAGAACTTGTAAAATAAACTTTTTGATCACAGATTTACATAAAACTTACACGGTCTAATGATGATGATAGTAGAAAACATCCCTTGAAATATTTCTGTCTGAAATGCCATATTTGATGAGATATGAATAAACTAAATTTCTGATTGGAGTTTATCACTCAGTGAGCGTTTTTATTCATTTGTTGAATCTATATGATTTCATGCAAATTGTGTAATCGGTTTTTCACTATTTTCTTGTGACCTAGATAGCCGATTGATCTCAAACTTCTACAGGTTTGTCAGTTTATGTATATGGTGAATTACATAAAGTGCTTACACTGCCAGCAACTGTTTTGTAAGCAAAAACCAATTCTGTAATGTTCCTTTAACTATAAAGAGGGTTGATAGTGATACAAACGCTTTGTGTTTTAACAAAGGCGTTTGAGCTGTCATTTCCTTGATTTTAGTCTCATTTCTGTTGTTTTGAGTTCAGTTTTCAGTGCACTTTTTGTTTCACAAAGTTGAACAAATACGCCTCATAAAAATATTGAATGACATAATATATTTTATCAAAGGGGTTCAGTCTGGTACACTAAACGAGTGCACTTGACTCACATTCATGTGGCTGAGTTGTGCATGTCATGAATGATCAGATGGGTCTAGGCACTGGACTCACATTCATGTGGTTGAGTTGTGAGTGTCATGACTGATCAGATGGGTCTGGGCAATGGACTCTTATTCATGTGGCTGAGTTGTGAGTGTCATGACTGATCAGATGGGTCTGGGCACTGGACTCACATTCATGTGGCTGAGTTGTGCATGTCATGATTGATCAGATGGGTCTAGGCACTGGACTCACATTCATGTGGCTGAGTTGTGCATGTCATGAATGATCAGATGGGTCTGGGCACTGGACTCACATTCATGTGGCTGAGTTGTGCATGTCATGAATGATCAGATGGGTCTAGGCACTGGACTCACATTCATGTGGTTGAGTTGTGAGTGTCATGACTGATCAGATGGGTCTGGGCACTGGACTCTTATTCATGTGGCTGAGTTGTGAGTGTCATGACTGATCAGATGGGTCTGGGCACTGGACTCACATTCATTTGGCTGAGTTGTGAGTGTCATGAATGATCAGATGGGTCTGGGCACTGGACTCACATTCATGTGGCTGAGTTGTGCATGTCATGGCTGAACAGATGGGTCTGGGCACTGGACTCACATTCATGTGGCTGAGTTGTGAGTGTCATGACTGATCAGATGGGTCTGGGCACTGGACTCACATTCATTTGGCTGAGTTGTGAGTGTCATGACTGATCAGATGGGTCTGGGCACTGGACTCACATTCATGCGGCTGAGTTGTGAGTGTCATGACTGATCAGATGGGTCTGGGCACTGGACTCACATTCATGTGGCTGAGTTGTGAGTGTCATGAATGATCAGTTGGTTCCTGGCACTGGACTCACATTCATGTGGCTGAGTTGTGAGTGTCATGACTGATCAGATGGTTCCTGGCACTGGACTCACATTCATGTGGTTGAGTTGTGAGTGTCATGACTGATCAGATGGGTCTGGGCACTGGACTCACATTCATGTGGCTGAGTTGTGAGTGTCATGACTGATCAGATGGGTCTGGGCACTGGACTCTTATTCATGTGGCTGAGTTGTGAGTGTCATGACTGATCAGATGGGTCTGGGCACTGGACTCTTATTCATGTGGCTGAGTTGTGAGTGTCATGACTGATCAGATGGGTCTAGGCACTGGACTCACATTCATGTGGCTGAGTTGTGCATGTCATGGCTGAACAGATGGGTCTGGGCACTGGACTCACATTCATGTGGCTGAGTTGTGAGTGTCATGACTGATCAGATGGGTTTAGGGCACTGGACTCACATTCATGTGGCTGAGTTGTGAGTGTCATGACTGATCAGATGGGTCTGGGCACTGGACTCACATTCATGTGGCTGAGTTGTGAGTGTCATGAATGATCAGTTGGTTCCTGGCACTGGACTCACATTCATGTGGCTGAGTTGTGCATGTCATGGCTGAACAGATGGGTCTGGGCACTGGACTCACATTCATGTGGCTGAGTTGTGAGTGTCATGACTGATCAGATGGGTCTGGGCACTGGACTCACATTCATGTGGCTGAGTTGTGAGTGTCATGAATGATCAGTTGGTTCCTGGCACTGGACTCACATTCATGTGGCTGAGTTGTGAGTGTCATGAGTGATCACATGGGTTTAGGGCACTGGACTCACATTCATGTGGCTGAGTTGTGCATGTCATGATTGATCAGATGGGTCTAGGCACTGGACTTACATTCATGTGGCTGAGTTGTGCATGTCATGAATGATCAGATGGGTCTGGGCACTGGACTCACATTCATGTGGCTGAGTTGTGCATGTCATGAATGATCAGATGGGTCTAGGCACTGGACTCACATTCATGTGGTTGAGTTGTGAGTGTCATGACTGATCAGATGGGTCTGGGCACTGGACTCTTATTCATGTGGCTGAGTTGTGAGTGTCATGACTGATCAGATGGGTCTGGGCACTGGACTCACATTCATTTGGCTGAGTTGTGAGTGTCATGAATGATCAGATGGGTCTGGGCACTGGACTCACATTCATGTGGCTGAGTTGTGCATGTCATGGCTGAACAGATGGGTCTGGGCACTGGACTCACATTCATGTGGCTGAGTTGTGAGTGTCATGACTGATCAGATGGGTCTGGGCACTGGACTCACATTCATTTGGCTGAGTTGTGAGTGTCATGACTGATCAGATGGGTCTGGGCACTGGACTCACATTCATGCGGCTGAGTTGTGAGTGTCATGACTGATCAGATGGGTCTGGGCACTGGACTCACATTCATGTGGCTGAGTTGTGAGTGTCATGAATGATCAGTTGGTTCCTGGCACTGGACTCACATTCATGTGGCTGAGTTGTGAGTGTCATGACTGATCAGATGGTTCCTGGCACTGGACTCACATTCATGTGGTTGAGTTGTGAGTGTCATGACTGATCAGATGGGTCTGGGCACTGGACTCACATTCATGTGGCTGAGTTGTGAGTGTCATGACTGATCAGATGGGTCTGGGCACTGGACTCTTATTCATGTGGCTGAGTTGTGAGTGTCATGACTGATCAGATGGGTCTGGGCACTGGACTCTTATTCATGTGGCTGAGTTGTGAGTGTCATGACTGATCAGATGGGTCTAGGCACTGGACTCACATTCATGTGGCTGAGTTGTGCATGTCATGGCTGAACAGATGGGTCTGGGCACTGGACTCACATTCATGTGGCTGAGTTGTGCATGTCATGGCTGAACAGATGGGTCTGGGCACTGGACTCACATTCATGTGGCTGAGTTGTGAGTGTCATGACTGATCAGATGGGTCTGGGCACTGGACTCTTATTCATGTGGCTGAGTTGTGAGTGTCATGACTGATCAGATGGGTCTGGGCACTGGACTCTTATTCATGTGGCTGAGTTGTGAGTGTCATGACTGATCAGATGGGTCTAGGCACTGGACTCACATTCATGTGGCTGAGTTGTGCATGTCATGGCTGAACAGATGGGTCTGGGCACTGGACTCACATTCATGTGGCTGAGTTGTGAGTGTCATGACTGATCAGATGGGTTTAGGGCACTGGACTCACATTCATGTGGCTGAGTTGTGAGTGTCATGACTGATCAGATGGGTCTGGGCACTGGACTCACATTCATGTGGCTGAGTTGTGAGTGTCATGACTGATCAGATGGGTCTGGGCACTGGACTCACATTCATGTGGCTGAGTTGTGAGTGTCATGAATGATCAGTTGGTTCCTGGCACTGGACTCACATTCATGTGGCTGAGTTGTGCATGTCATGGCTGAACAGATGGGTCTGGGCACTGGACTCACATTCATGTGGCTGAGTTGTGAGTGTCATGACTGATCAGATGGGTCTGGGCACTGGACTCACATTCATGTGGCTGAGTTGTGAGTGTCATGAATGATCAGTTGGTTCCTGGCACTGGACTCACATTCATGTGGCTGAGTTGTGAGTGTCATGAGTGATCACATGGGTTTAGGGCACTGGACTCACATTCATGTGGCTGAGTTGTGAGTGTCATGACTGATCAGATGGGTCTAGGCACTGGACTCACATTCATGTGGCTGAGTTGTGAGTGTCATGACTGATCAGATGGGTCAAGGGCACTGGACTCACATTCATTTGGCTGATTTTTGAGTGTCATGATTGACTTTGTTGTTGTAGCTTATTTGTAAATCTGACTGAGTTAGGAGTATTTTGACTTAATGGATCAGTCTAGGACATTGGAGTCAATTTCTGTCCTGACTGATCCATGTGGTCTGGCATATTGGACTCAAGCTGGGATAAGTCCTGTCCTCTGAGTATATTGAATGAACGGTCCTGTCTTCTGTTGGCCATGGATATAAAGAGAAGGGGCATTGTTTGTCACGTTCTAAATCACTGGAAAAGAACAACGTTTTTGTTTTGTCAGGGGTTTAGTTCAGATTGCCATCAGGCTTATTTTGATTGTCACAAGCAAAAATAGGCATCGGGATTTGTTTTGGGTCCTCAAATGTCACTTCTCTTGATTTTGAAAGTATTCAAGACAGAATTATGACATTTCTCTGGTTTGGTTTGATACAGCCGTCAAGTTGTTCATTGGAATGAGAACTGAACGGTATAAACACAGCAGGAGCGAGAGTAAAGGACAATGAGGCAATCAAATCCATTGATCTTTAAAATTGTAAAGAAATTAACTGCAGTAAACAGTATCACCTGGGTCAGAAAGCCGTTTATGCCAAACACTTGCTTAGCACAGATACCACCCCTTCCCAAGGGGAAAAAAGAGAGAAGGTTTTTGACAATAATTAGTTCTACTTGTTGGTATGAATATCGTGTCCTGTGAATGCGCTGTATACATGTAGCGTAATAATTCCATTGTAGGCTTACAAGACCGATAAACTTTTTCCATGTACCTACGTTTCTTGACAGATCTCACAGGCTAAAATTTATTCTTTGAAGAAGACTTTAAAAAGATCCAGACTCACCATTGCCACTTGGTTTGGGCTATTTTAGTTTAACCCTCTTGCTGTCTGACCATTCAATACCATTCACTGTGGTTTTGAATGATAGATAAACTATGCCTGCCTGCAATATGATACCATGAGGGAATGCATATGTACACAGTACACAGTTAGTTCTATGCACAGTTGTGCCACCGTACACAACCTTGGCAGTCGAATGGTTTCAAATGGTTGGTCAACTCACTGGAAAATGTTGCCAAGAGTCACTGACAGTAGGAGGCTTTAAGATTTTTCACAATGTCTGAACTCTTGAATCTGCCAGACACGAGCAAAAAAGTGGGGCGGCCATTGCCAGCCAGCCACGCCCGATGCTGCACGCCTGAAAACTGGTCCTAACAAATTAAAATCCTGTGTCCGACTGACCCATTTAAAAAATAAAGTCCTACAACATGCATAGTGTAGGTAGAGGATGTAAAAGGGGTTACAGAGGGAAAAAAAACATGTTTAGCTTGTTCATGAACTTCATTTTTCTCGCATGTTTAGTGTCCGGAGCTATTGTCTCACTCCTGCTCTATATTTACAAAGACCAGGGTTGTACAAACATATCGTGTGGGTAACTGTTTAATAAAAACATTGTAAGTTTTGACTAGCAATTGCTTTGTTTCATGTACATTAAGTTTTCTCGATTCTTTTGATTCATTACTGGACATAGAAACTTTAATATCCTGAAACCGAAACCAAAAAAAAAAAGTGTTGTTTTTGACAGGAGAAAAACTGGTTTTTTTTGGTTTCCTTTGATGAAAGAGCAATAGAAATAATGTTTCTTTTAAACTTCATAGTTTGTGAGGAAATGTGTTAAGTTTCATCAGAATTGTTTTTTTTAAGGGAATATTCATAATTTTATCAGGTGTAATACTTTGCATGGGGATAAAGAATATTATTTTGTTTTTTTACCATACACAAATGTGTGATAAGCACGATGTACTACTTGCTTTCACAAGTCCAGCAGAAAACAAGTCCATGGGCATATGTACTACTTGGGTGGGGTTCGAACCCACGACTCCAGTATTCTAGAGCAGATGTCTTAACCATCAAATCAGTGACCATGCCCTGTAAAAAAAACGCCAGGTCAGATCCTGTAATTACCAGCAGTTTGCCACAAACTATTTCATAGATGTCATACTTTACAAATCAGGTAAAGTGTACTTCTGTACATTGTTGGATATGGCACAAATTTTGTGTTAATTTGTTTTTGCTGTTGAGAAATCCTGTTATGATTTTCCAAAATTTAAAAAAACGTTTAAAGCCGCCCTTTGGGTAGACCAGCATTTGTGTGAGCTGCAACGGAGACATCGGGATCACGCAGAAAATTAACGTTCAGGTCACTCCAAAATGAGAAATCATGGAACATCTCGTTCTAGTAAAATTTGTCTTAGTAAAATTTGTCTTTGTTCAACCCAAAACGTTTGATATATTTGTTTGAGTGAGGAAGGACCCAAGTTAGGATTAATACCATTTCATTAATTTTGTTTAAAAAAATACCTGCTAAAAAACGAAAAGCAAAAAAAAAAAAAAAAGCATCCACAAAGAAATGCACTCTGAATAAATATTGGAAAAAAAACCAAAAAAAAAACACCCAGTTCCAATCCAGAAAGACCGGTCAAAATTGAATGTCAAAACACAAAGGATGTCTGCAGTCAAGAACCTTGAGTGCAATCATCAATTGCCTTGGAATAATGAATGCCAGGGCATGTGTTTTTATTGGCTACTTATATGTAGTTAGAGTGATTTTTCTGAAATCGTTTTTTATGGTTATACCTTTCCATAAAAAATCACCACCACCTCGAAAAAACAAGATTCGGCTTCAGTTATTTAAGATAATTTGAGAGAGAGAGAGAGAGAGAGAGAGAGAGAGAGGAGGGGAGAAGGGGAAAAAATAAGTAATAAAAAATGGATTTAAGATGCAAGGTCATAAAATTACCTTTCCCAGTAAAAGACCACTGTAGTGAATCTCTCCTTCAACAAATCATGTTCAGCATCCAGGGTTTTTTTTTTTTTTTTTTTTTTTTTTTATAGGCCTGTATTATAAAATTATGAGTGTATTGTGTGTGCGGGGTACATGCCCTTGAAATTTACAGAATTTTTGTTCATGTGAATATAAAAAGAAACCCAGAAATGTCAACAGTCTGGATGCGCAGCATCGGCGGAGGAGGGGAACTCCCCTTTAATCTCAAGACCACTTAAAACAGCCGCGAAGCAAAACCGAAACATGTAAACCTACCTGTAATTTATGGAGTTGTTTTGTTTTTAGGGGAAAATGTCTTTCAGTTTTGTCGGAAATTCCTTTTGTGAGTTTTTTTTTTCGGTGCTTCTCTCTTTGTGGGACTGAATTGTGATTGTGGTGGAGACCATGAAGGCAACGTAGCGTGTGGATGATTTTGTCAGTTTGCTGTCAGGATTGGGTCTGGCGGGGATTGAATTATAAGTCTGTCAAACAACAGGTGTCGTCAGTTCTCATTTTTGAAGAACTAATTGTGGCAGGTGAATCTTTGTACAGGTACTGCTTTGTTAATGGTGCCGATGTCTATGGATTTGTGTTAAGACATTAAGGTATGTTGATATTATTTCAAACAGCTACTTGCTCATTTATTGATGTGTTTATTTATTGATTTGATTTTGGGTTGAACAAAGAAAATATTTTTTTGAGTGGGATTTGAACCCGCCGCCTCCGGATCAACGTGAAGGTGCTCTTCCAACTGAGCTATCTTGGCCGTAATGTTTTGTCAATATCTGTTTTTGCGGGGTGCCAGTCGGGTAACCTTATTCTGGTAAGTGCAATTGTTTTGTGGGCTGCTAATGCTAAAAATGCCGCCTGAGAAACAAAGTCGCCGCATGATTAAACAAGGTGGCGTGTGACAAAAAAAAGTCGCTGCTAGGTTGCCAACTGTAGAACACTATACAAATACGTGTTTTTTGCTCAAACAAACAAAAAGTGGCCCCTAGAGCTTAACTAATCTGTTATATTTTGTGTTACTTTATTTTTTCAAGATGTTTATGAATGCATTTAAACATTAATAATGTAGATTTTGTACACTATTTGTAAACATATCAACCTGCGAAAGCTCTTGTCGATTTGTCAGTGCACTGGTTCTGATCAGACAACGCAGTTTTTGGGGGGAACGGGGGAGGGAAATATCTCCTGAATAGTCTGAATATCTATTTTTACAAACCTTTTAACACGTGCTAATTCAAGTTTTGTTCCTATTAACAGGCCCTTTTAGCATACAAATCTTTTAGCACAAAATATCGCTTTACAAATCTACGTGCTTCGGGAAAAGGTCATGAATAACATACATTACATCGAATCTAAGCTGGGACAAGGTGACCAATTTCATGGCAGTTTAATAGACGTTAAATTTGCATCAGGGATAAAGAATATTCCTTGGGGTTACCCTGATGTATACTCAGTACTTTCTCGAGTCCTGTGAAGAAAAAAATCCACATGCATATTACTCAGGTGGGATTCGAACCCACGACCTTTGCCATTCTAGAGCAGATGTCTTACCATTAGACCGGCAAGACCGGTAGCTAGAGGCAGTTCGAATCCTATATTTTAGCAGTGGGTACTGCAACAATTTAATCGATGTTAAATTTGTAGCAGGGTTAAAGAGTATTATTTGATTTTACCCATACACCGATTAAATTTGTCAGTGTTTTGAAAAAGTTGCGTGCAACAGCTTTTGATTTTAGGAAATGAAGCACATGATTGGGGCACACCAATGAAGCTTCTTCAATTTTGCTTTTATTGAAGAAAAAGGCAAAGTAACAAAAAGTAACCAGGGAATTTCCATTGCTTGGCCAAGTAATCCGTTAGGCCAACAGTTTTCACAATTTTTAATAGATCGCTAAATTTGCATCGGGGGTTAAAGAATATTATTTGGTTTCAAAGGGACACGCTGCCTTGGATTGGGCGATTTGGGCCTAAAAAAGCATTTGAACGAGTGTGTTATAAAATTAATATGGTTGGAAAGATGTTTTAAAAGTAGAATATGATGATCCACACAAATTTGCCTCGAAATTGTGTGGTTTTCCTTTTATTCCGTGAACTAACACGGTCTGCCATTTTGTAGAACCAACCGTGTTAGTTCACGAAGAAAAAGGAAAACCACCGATGTGTGTAAAGCATTGAATACTCAGTAGTTTCCCAGAGTCCTGGGAAACTACTGAGTATACTTTATCCCCGATGCAAATTTAACATCTATTGTTGCGTATAGAATTTTAACTGCCTCTAGCTACCGCGCAATCGTGGTGGTCTACATGTAGTTGGTAAGACATCCGCTCTAGAATGGCAAAGGTCATGGGTTCGAATCCCACCTGAGTAATACAGGACTTGGGAAAGTACTGACTATACGGTGCTTTACACACAAATAATACCAAATAAAACCAAATAATAGTTTTCACAGTATTATACAATGGGGCCCTTTTAGACTTGGCAATATGGCATTTCTAAATCTTTATTATCCCTTACACAGTGAATTATGGCTTGAGTTTATTGTCATCGAGGGGGGGGGGGGGGATGTTCTGGATCACTGAGAAGCCCAGTGATGCAAAACTGGGCAGGACTTTGTCAAAGGGCTGTGAATCAGCAACTGTGTCTAACTCTCTTTTCATTCCGATACTTTTTTATTGTCAAATGCGGTGATCCCACACCGAGGTGGAAAGAAAGGGGGAAAACAAATTATTTATACTAGATTATAGGCCATCAAAAAAAAAAAAGTTGGATACTTTGAAATTCATCAAGACTGTGTAGTTGACACAATGTTTGAGACGATCGTAAACACAACTTGTCAGTATTGTAGCGGATCTTTACCTTGTGTAAGCGGATAGTTTGGGGATATTTCATAAACAGTCTTTTCATTGTACAGTTCGGAGTGGATATTCGTTGTGCACGTTGTACATCAGTGAAGCGCACAGTTATGCGATGCACCAGGTCACCCAATCGCAGTACAGCTCAGTTTACAAGCCCATGGTGCACAAAACTTTCTGTGTAGATTGGTGACTTCTCTTGGGTTGGTTGGCAACTGTTTCTGTGGAACATTGGAGGAAAGGATTCTGAAAATGTGCTTTTGAAGGAAATGATTTGGTAATCGAATAGTAGCTGTGGATTTGAATTCATCGTACAAACCAGAGCAAAGAAATCTGTCTTGGAGGGGTATAAACGCGTGGAAGTGTGCTGCTGCCCACAACTGTTTTGCGTTGCCTTTCTGTATGAGCTTGTCCGGTAAAGTGCAGGAGTTGTCACCAGCAGAGGATGGATCCATACAGCAACAGGCTACGGCAGTATGGAATGTACCAGCAGTCTAGGAATCTTCGCAGCCTGCTGTGGAGAAGGGTATGTTTTTTTCCCTCCCAATCCACCTGATTCCCCTCTAGCCACCGCTGTTTACGAAGTGAGGGTGTTGAGGTGCCGAGGTGCCGACGAGGCGGCATGCTGGTGATACCATCATGCCGTCAGGTGATAAAAGCATCTAGTGTTACAAGGGTGCGGGGTTTGATGCTCGCTGATTGACCAATTTTGGCCGGCTGTTGGCGCATGCAACCCCCGCACACTTATAGTGAGTAGATGGTTCATCACTCAGTAGCACTGTCTATTACCTGTATGCCTGTTTAAAGGAACATTACAGAATTGGTTTTTGCTAACAAAACGGTTGCTGGCAGGGTAAGCACTTTATGTAATCCACCATATACATAAACTGACAAACCTGTAGAAGTTTGAGATCATCTGGACCATCTGGGTCACGAGAAAATAGTGAAAAACCGATTACACATTTGCATGAAATCATATAGATTCAACAAATGAATAAAACGCTCACTGAGCGATAAACTCCAATCGGAAAATTAGTTTATTCATTTCTCATCAAATATGGCATTTCAGACAGAAATGTTTCAAGGGATGTTTTCTACTATCATCATCATTAGACCGTGTAAGTTTGATGTAAATCTGTGATCAAAAAGAATATTTTACAAGTTTTTTTCTTAACAATTCTGTAATGTTCCTTAATAGCTGCGTTCGCATTGGATTAACATTCCAATGGGTAAATCTTACCGGTGTTCACACTTGGATTGTTTGACGTAGGTAAACTAACCGAGATGACGCTGAAACAAATCGACTGACTAAATACGAACACATTGAGACGATGATGATGCGTCTGCACTGGACTTTTGGGCTTGGTTAGTTTGACCAAGTTAGTTTTACCTGGGTTTTGAAGGTTGCTAGTTAAACTACCTATTTGACTCGGTTAGGTTACCTGGGTGAAATTTTCCCTGGGCTGTTCGCACTGGACTTAAAAATTGTAAAGTTACCCGTTTGCTCAGTCAGTTTACCCCAAAAAGTCCAATGCGAATGAGGCTTATGGTATCTTCAGCCATCACTTATACACAGCAGTGGCTAGTTTAATTATGTGTCTCATCATTAACCTACAAGATTGTAAGCTTTTCTTAAAAAATTGAATAAAAATGCTTTTTGAAAAAAGGCCAATACCAGATTTGGTTTTGTATTCCAGTCCCGAGCCTCACGATACAAATCAAGAAGGGGAAGAAAAGTTTCAGTCACGAATCGACTGCTAATTTTAAAACGCATTTTTATAAAAAAAAAAAAAACAGGCATGAGATTGATGAGCATTTTTCCTGATTTCAGGATTTTTCGTTGATCTCCCTTCACCTTCGGGATTTTCTTGAAAAAAAAAGGCAAACCGTAATCGAAGAAATGAAAGACTTGGCCCATGCTATGACCAAACTATCAGATATCTATTTGAAATAACGTAGAGAGTCTGTGAAAAACTCATAAAATGTAACACCCTGTCAATTTGGTGGGCTCTCCACACCAAGAGGAAACTGTTATCCAATTTTCAGGATTTTTAATTTTCATACAATCTCACCTCTGAAAAAAAAGGTTCATTGACATTGATTAAGCTTGACCCACTATAGAGGGTGCAGTTCGGGGATTGACTAAAGTGTTTCTGTAATAAGTCATAGACACCTAGGAAGCAATTTGTTAACAAGTTTATTTTATTCACCTTCGTGTTTTAAAAATGATTAAAGAGTAAAATAAGAAAAGCAGTCTTAATCAGTTGCCTTAGAAGTCTCGTTAAATACTCACTGTTGCATCCTAGTGGTTGGCCTGAGGGCTGTTGGTCTCGGTCATAATCAAGTCCACGATCAAGTCTCAGGCCGGGTACTTAACAGAGGCAACAGAGACGATTGTCTCCGTTGCCCCTGGTCACTGCCTTGGTGCCCCTTGAAATGTTCCAGGAGATATTGACAGTTTCTTTGACCGAGAAGAAAGCGACGCCTGGGTGCCCTTGCCCTTTTAAAAGCTTTTGTAGCTTGTGCCTGAGTCATTACGTACATGTGTAGTCCTTCAAGTTACTTGAATTTTATCTGCATCATTTTATGCTTTGTCTTCTGAACATGATGTGTGCAGTTTGAACTTTTGCTTGTACCGAGAAGAAAGCGACGCCTGGGTGCCCTTGCCCTTTTAAAAGCTTTTGTAGCTTGTGCCTGAGTCATTACATACATGTGTAGTCCTTCAAGTTATTTGAATTTTATCTGCATCATTTTATGCTTTGTCTTCTGAACATGATGTGTGCAGTTTGAACTTTTGCTTGTAATCAGCAAAGTAAGACAGAAATCCTCATGATGCAAAGGTTTATTTTATACATTTTTTTACAATTAGAATTACACTCGTGTATTTTCCCAGAAGGGGAATTATTGGGTGTGTCGGTCAACACTGCCCTCTTGTGACTTGTCAATAGTCAAGCTACTGATCTTTCACAAAATACTGTTTAGAAAATGTCTTTTCTAAGCCAAACATGGTTTGGGTACCAGTCGTAACAACCCAAACTTGATAACATTTTGGCTGGTAAGCTAATTCTAATAAGCAATTTTGTTTGTGCTTAGCTTTTGTGTGTGATCACAGGGCTTATTGAAGCTAGGTCTGTGAGCAAGGGTGCTTGCTTTACATTTGCTGCCCATTCTAGGTGCCTGGAACCTCTGTTTTCGGCATCTTGTCTCATTTAAGGTTAAAGCAATTAAGGTGAAATCGGGCCGATAAGAGCGAATTGTGTGCCGATATGCACAAATTGCGCCAGATACACAAACAAAATAATGATAAAACAAATTATTATTAATATTATTATTTGTTACTTCAGATAAAGATTACAAAATCATAAAGATAAAACCATTTTTCACAGTAGGATTGCACAGTAGGGCCATTACAACCAAGATGAACACCAAGTAGAAAACATTGCGAGGACCTTGTTTTCAACTTCTAAAATTCGGGTCAAGTATGCCCCCCCCCAGTTTTCCCCCAAACCCGGGGAGAACCCTGCATGTGCCTTCTAGACCACTCATCTGGTGGTGATGTTCCCCCTGAGAACAATTCATGAAAGCTGTGACAGGTGGATAACTCTTGTAGATTAATAAAAATTCAGTCAGCCACTGTTTAAATTGTATACATTTGTGTTGATGTAAAACACCCTATGGTATGTATTGACAAGTCATTTACCAAACATAAGCTGATACAATACAATTGAAATTATTTTGCCCTTTATAACAAAAAACATTATTTTGGCAAGGAGCCAATGGGGTCTTTTTTTATTGTCATGTGATTATATCAATGATTAATGATGATGTTCTGAAACCATTATTGTAGTTCACCAAAGAGTTGTATGGATAGTTCCTGTTAGGCGCCATCGTAGTGGGCTATTTGGGTTTTTCGGCTTTGGGCATTGTCACATGTTCTAGTTTTTCTATGCGGCGAAGTGGGTTCAGCCGCTAATCGTGCAAGGAATTTAGTCAAATTCCTGGGTGCTGTATTGGGTATTTATGCATAACGCATAGTTGTGCTTTCCAAAAATGATTGATTTGACTTTATAAAGATGGCCGACTTTTGTGACGGCAATTTGGAACCATCTGTAGTGACTTTTTCCTTGGATTTCTATTGTACATTGTGTACGCACACTTGTACATGAAGCAAGTTTTAAAAGACCTTTGCCATGATGTTTTTATGACAGGGGAAAATGTACACTAAATGGGCCTATTTTAATCCTAATTGCAAAAATGCTAAGCACAGAAAATATCCTGCTTTAACAGCTGAAACAGGTCACCAGCCAAATTTCCAAAAGCTCACATTGTTGCAACTGGTGCCCCACCAATTTTTGCTAAGCCAAGATATTTTTCGAAACATTTGTTTTTTTTCTGCTTAGCAGCTGAAGGCAAAATAAAAAATAAACATGTTTAGCGTCCTACCTTTTTGAAAAAAAAGGAGGAGGCGGGCCTTCAAAAAAAAAAAAAAAAATTGTTTTAAATATTCACTTATTATAATTGGCCGCCCGACACATTTTTCAAGACAACCGGCCGGGCTATTTTTTTCAAGACGGTGCTATTTTTTTTTCTTTTCGGTGTGCTAAAGTAAAAAAATACGACGTATTTTAGAATTGATTTTTTCGTCCCAAGTCCCAGATTAAGGTTGACAGCCAAAATATCATGTAGCATTTTTGATTGGTATCCCGCTCATTTTCGCTAAGCAGAAAACTGTTCAGCAATTTTTTCAGCTTAAGCAGCTCTATGAAACTGGGCCCTGAACATCGTGGTAAAAAATAAGACCACTGACATTCCTCAAACCAAAAACACAAACACTGCAAAGAAATAAAACTGTAAATGGTGTAGCTTTCTGTTATCATGCGCAAACTAAAAACCGGCGTTTCAATTTCTTCCATCAAAACAAGACATCACTTTTTTCCTCATAAATCAAGGTTAATAATGTATATTTTTGTATTGGACAGAGTTTTAGCACATAGTAACTGCTCGATGTCAAGTCTACACAAAATGCTGATCTCCGGCTGAGAGAAGAAATCCCCCTCAAAGTGTAATAGCGCCCTCTATTGCCCAAAGTTGGCCAATATTATTTTTGTGTTTTACTAAGAGCAATAATTTAGTAGTAATAGTGACAGTGGCAGACATGATCTGTAATGTTTGAGACAGTTGAAAATATGAACACGAGTGTTTGTTACACGTACACCTCCCCCCAGACTCCAAACACAGCAAGATGTTGTACAGTATCATTTGGGGGATAATTAAGAACCCCTCTCTTTCTTACTTTACATGTAGATTTCTGCAAAATGTTTGGAGAGAAAAAAAAAAAAAACCTCTGATGAATGTTTCTTCTGTGACTTAAACTCTTGCCATGCAGAAATGACCCAAATGATATGTTTTATTAATGGTGATTGGTACCCTCAGTGGATCAGGATGTCTCTGATGCTGGGCCGGGTGAGGCTTAATGCTTCGGATGAGAGAGGGCAAATTTTCACAAGGTGACACGGCACAATCTGCTGCCACCTATCATCTATGCCAGAAGCCGGGGCAAAACCCTTCTCTTAGCAATTAATATACTGGGTTCTTTCATGGTTCTTTTAAGTGCATTACAAAACACACAGGACCTACTGGTATTCCATCCCATTGGAAGAAACGAAGCAGTAATGGTTAGGTGTCTTACTTAACCCTTTAAGTCCAAACCTTGTTGTATATCAACACCACACATCCAAATATTAGGTTGATTTTGCACTCAAATTTTTTCAGTAAAAATGTCTTTAAAAAAACAATGCGTAACAGAAATTCTATTTTGTTGTCACGAATATAAACGGTACGTCAACATGAGAAACGTTTGAAAATGTCCTTTCTGGACATGAATTTGCACTATGACCTCTTTCTGTGATGGGAAGTAGGTCAAATCTTATGGCCGTTTGCAGCCGCTATGATCTTAAAGATCAGAGGACTCGAACCCATTTTATTATTTTTATTGCGGTACAGATGGTTTTGTTTAATAATTAATTATTTGTTAGCTCTTCCGCTTAATTTAAGTATACAAGGGAATGGGGTCGTGAGAAGGAGTCAAATTCTCTCAGCGATTAAAAATCTATGTGTGTCCAGTTGTATGAATTTATTAATTTAATCATTATCCTATCCCAATCAATTACACGCATCCTTGTACACCTGCTTCGTGTAACACCTGTTTGCCGGCTGATCACCCCCTTATCACAGACCGAGCGTCATTGGCTAAACAGAGAGTCATCAGTGACTGGAGAAGTGTGATGACAAAAGAGCTGGCCAATCCAAAGTATGGCAATCGTAGGGCCCTTGATTGAAGGTCAATGTCATGTCTCCCGTAAGGGTTGGGGTCATATCCCTGTCCAATAGGGATGGGTGCCTGACTAAAAGGAGGGGGCCATAGTATTCCTTTAAACAAAGATTATGGCATGCCCTGGCCGAGTAGTTAAGAGCACCGGACTCAAGCTCTGGTGTTTCTGATCAGCAGGTGTGGGTTCGAGTCCCGATGGTGGCACTTGTGTCCTTGAGCAAGATACTGTACCATAATTGCTTTGTCCTTCAGATGGGACATTAAGCCGTAGGTCCCGTGTACTTTGATTGGTAGCGCACGTAAAAGAACCTTGAATACTTATCGCGGAAGAGTTTGGGTTAACTCCGGTATTTCTGGTTCACATAGCAAGCGCCCTTGTTTACAGGTTTCCTTAAGCTTGCGAGCTACAGTGATGAAGTTCACTTATTAGGAATCGTTGGCTTCATTACCAGAAATATATAATAATGATGATAATATTAATAATGATAACGGGTCACCGGTATAAGGGGACTTTGGAAGAGGTGTCATCTCTAACAAAAAGGTGTAGCTCTCCTGTGTTCTGTGAGGAAAAAGATGTGACCACCAGTCTAACAAACAGTGTGTCGTCATCTTCAAATGCTAGCTCAATGATTCTCTTGTCTAGATTTGGGGGGACTCATAAATTTATTAGACATTGAGCTTATTATCCTGCATCAGTTATTTTTTCTGCGAATGAATATTTAAAAAAAGAGAAGTTCAGATAACCCCCGATTAATGGTTAGCGGAGAAAGCCAATAGCACCCAACCATGCATTTATACCTTGGAAGAAAGGGCGTCCCTTATCAACGACTATGCTAAGACAGGACAAATCGGTTATTTGAAGAAAAAAAGTACCCTGGACAGTTGACTCACGGCACTGGCTGCCGTGGCAACGGATGCCAGAAGTAATCTGGGAGTATCATCAGCCAAATCAGGAGGTCGTTGATGAAATCACGGCTGGAATCACCGAGAGCCCCATCATCCATGATGAGAAAAAGGAAAAAAACGCCGAAGGTAACTCATGGCCGGGGGGATGCATCTTCTCCCGGCTGCACTCTTAAGACGACGGTGTTTAAGAATCAGAATGTCAAGGTCTAATGATGGGAATCAACGCTTTGCTCGTCGGAATACTCCTGTACGACCGTGGCTCGGTTTTGGGGTTATGAGCAGAATAGTAAATTGATGATTTGTAATCTGAACGCTTTCTCCGCAGTAATACTTCTGCCAATTGCCATCAACTTTATTTCCGTCAAACATTTTTTTTTGGTTGTATTATTGAAAGAATCTGTTTACAAACCTGATCTGAACAGAAACTTTCAGCATAATTTAATCTGCTTCCTGTGCTGATGACAACTTACAAAAATCCATTTATCAAGGTTCAGCTTTTGATCTTGAAGTTTTTTTTCCCCCCCGCTGAGAATTGCGAGCAAGGAAATTTCCGTGGCCTTTACCTTTTTTTTTTTTTTTTTTTTCACAGAAAAAGTACAGGAAAGGGTTTGCTTTGGGGAGGCAGTCACCAGACGGAATGTACAGTGATGAAGGGGTTTCTTGATTAAGGCTCCCCAGCCACATGAATTTGGTAAATGAGTATTAAGCCGTAACACGATTCCGTCAAGTTAACTGTTACACCGTGATTTGTTGGGAATTTTTTCCTGACTTCGGGATTTTTTTCTCTCCACCAGATCTCTTTGCCCTCAAGTTGTCTTGAAAGGCATGATTTTTCCATCAAAAGAAGGAAGGATGCCATAAGATTATATTTTATGTAAATTCATCACATTTTTTCATCGGACTCCCCAGATTTGAAAAAGCAATTAACGGTGTGATGATTCACCCATTAAAAGAAATCCCCCAAACTGGCTTTTAAATTTGTTATATTGGCTGGGTAATTTTTGAAATATAGGCCAGCAAATTTCTGACTGATTAGCCGTATCTCCGAATTTTGAACCACTTGTATCTCTTAAAGTAAAGCGTCTACAAAACTGAGTTTTAAATCATTTGAAAAGCTCTTAAATTGAAAGGAGCATCATTTCATGAGATTTAAAAAAATAATCGAAATTGTAGCATTAATCGCAAAAAAAAAACATTCCCACAAATGTGTAAAAGAAAAATAGCCCACTTGTGTTCAAACCTCTAGTTTTCCATTTTAAATGTTTTTAAATAAAGTAGTCTGTAAATCTTCCCCTCTTGGAAGTTAATTGATCTTCATTTTCAGAATAAGAAGAGGTCACCAGTTTGTTTCAGGATTTTTCAGTTGTGTTCAATAATAGTAAGTAATAATGATAGTAAAAATGCGCAGTTCTCATAAAGTGCTCATTATTATTTTGTCTCTATAGGAACGCTATTGCAATTTTAAGACCCATTTTCCATTATTTATACATGCAGCACCTTGTTGTAACGGTTAAAAAGGTGCTGTGGCGCAAGCTTAATTCAGCCGACCATGCCATAAACACAGGGGCTAACACCTTCTCTTAACGACAAGTGTACTGGGTTCTTTTTTATGTGCATTGCACAACACATGGGACCAACGGCTTTTACGTCCCGACCGGAGGACGAAGCATTAATGGTTAAGCGTCTCGCTTAAGGACACCAAGTGTCAAGACCGGGACTTGAACCCACACTCTGCTGATCGGAAACACCAGAGCTTCAGTCTGGTGCTCTTGACCGCTCATCAGCCACTACATACAGTGTTGGTGACTTTTACTCTTTTTTTTTGTGGGGGGATGGTTTGTCATATTGTAATAATCAATCTAGGATTGCCCTTGTGAATCTTGGGCTTCTGAGAAAGCTGGTTTGTTTCTTCGGACATTGTGACTAGTAATTGTCATTTCATCGTATCGATCTCGTCACTTCAGCATTAATTAACCTTAACATGCTGTAAAGTGATAAAACATACATCCTGTCTAATGATCATCAATCAGTGTTGATTCTTTATTAATTGCAGTGTACTTTTTCCTTCGAGCATGACTCATACTCAATAGCTTTTTTTTTGTGCATCATTTTTTATTGATATCAACAATGTGTTTAACTTAGGCGGCCTAGAACTGTGCCGTCTTTAATTGTGCTTGTTGAACCCTTGCGCAGCCATCACGCCCAGATTCTGTCGACTAAACTTCTGTCTGCCTGTTGTCTGCCATTTTGGGATTGAAATTGCATATGTATAGTTATAATAATAACAATATTATTAATAGTAATAATAGTGGCTTCTTATATAGCGCTCAAATCTGTCACTCAGTGACGCTCATGGTCTCTAACATTATTATATAATTTATCCTGCTATGTATTTGGAGTTATTTTATGAAGTACGAGACCTTTTTCCTTTACATAGCATCATGTAATGGTGCACATGGTGCTATGGCGCAATATGCTGCGGATCAAACTAGGAACACCGGGTAAACCCCTTCTCTTTACGATAAGTGCACTGGGTTCTTTTACCTGCGTTACACAACGCACGGGACCTACGGCTTTACGTCCCATCCGAAGGACGCAGCAATAATGGTTAAGTGTCTTGCTTAAGGACACAAGTGTCACGACCGGGACTCGAACCCACACTCTGCTGATCAGAAACGGTGGGCATCTACCGCATGGCCATCCTCTAGAAATTGGCCCCGTACAGTAACACACGGGAAACCCGACTCCCAAAATGGTGCTAACAATGGCGTGATGACGTCGGGCAAATTGGCTCAATACCTGAAAAAAGAGGCCTACCAATTATGCCAGAAAATGCAGATTGTTTTGTGGTGTAGTTACTGTTATGCTGAACATTATAATTCATTGGATTTAGGAAGCTTGCAGAGTCAGACATGGGCCCAATTTCATAGAGCTGCTAAGCACAACAATTTGCTTAGCATGAAATTTCTTCCTTGATAAAAACAGGGTTACCAACCAAATTTCCATGTGTTGCATATTCCTTGTTACTGGTATTCAGCTGTTGTTTGCTTATCCTGAAAATCACGTGGAAATTTGGTTGGTAACCCTGTTTTTATCAACGAAGAAATTTCATGCTAAGCAAATTGTTGTGCTTAGTAGCTCTATGAAATTGGGCCCTGCTGGTTGGATGTAATACTGATGATGTTTCTGGGGATAAAAAAAAACAAGGTTTCTTGAAAACCTGAAGGAAAATTATACAATATTATTATTGTATAATTCTGGTTATAAAACCAAGGATGCCTCATAAGTGAACTTAGTCACTGTAGCTCACAACCCTGAGGAAACCTGTAAACAAGGGTGCTTGCTATGTGAACCAGAAACACTGGGGTTAAGCCCTTACTCTTCCACGATAAGTGTTCTGGGTTCTTTTATGTGCACTACCAATCCTAGTACATGGAACCTACAGCTTAATGTCCCATCGGAAGGACAAAGCAATTGTGGCAAAGCATCTTGCTCAAGGACACAAGTGGGACTCAAACCCACACTCTGCTGATTAGAAACACCAGAGCTTGAGTCCAGTGCTCGTCAGCCACGACACGCCACACAGATAAAAGGAAATTAAGATAATAACTAATAATAACTGCTAATAACTTGGGGAAGCGTGAAGGAATACCAGTAGTTTTACTGTCAATCTGGGGGAATTATAAAAAAATAAAAGAGCATTTTTTTTAGCGTTGCAGTCTGCAAGTCTCCTCTGTAGTTTTGGACTCTGCAGGTTTTAGTCTCAGTTAGGAGGGGGGGGGGGGGACTGTCTTCAGGTCTCAATCTCAACACTGAGAAAGAACCTGGTTGACTTCATGGTAGCAGCAAAGGAATTCCAAGACACCAGACGATGTCTACATGTCTACAGGAGCATGCATGTTTGGGAACTTGATCCTTCGGATCTTCTGCCTCCCCCTCATTTTTTCTAGTAGTGGTTGAGATTTTGGCTGCACCTGGTTGCTGGTTCACCCTCCACCTGGGGTAATTGTGGATTTTTATTTGATTCAATGTAAACTGGTTGTTAGTTCACCTTCACTTGGGCGGTGATTGTGGATTGGTTTTTTCTTTGCATGACTTGGAGAGCACATAGCAAAAAGTGCTTAGTACAGCAAGTGAAACTGAAGGGGGTAACTGATACAAGACTTCAGCCATTCAAACGTGTGGCAATTTTAATTAAACTTTGACAGTGGAACCAGACTAGGGCCCGATACTGTAAAGTTGTTAACCAGCAAATGGTGCTTAGCAAGTGTTTCTGCTAAGTGAAACACTGGCAGGGAACCAGTCACAAATAATATACACTACATGGCATTTTGGCTGGTAACCTGTCTCTAGGTCCTGATCCCGGTAATAACTAGTATGAGGCTTCTGTTAAATAAAGCTTGTCTAGAAGGTATAAAGATTCAGCTGTAATTAGATGTCATTCAGATCATAGGCATTTCATGCATAACCTCCATGGTCATATCGTCAGACAGAGCTCCTTGATCATCATCATTTATTGAATGTATCAAACATGCCCACAACACATCCTCCCCCTCATTCCCCTCCTGCCTTTCTGGAACCCCCTCTCTCACCACTTGGTACCTTCCAGGCAATCCCAAGCCCTTATATTTCAATATAGATGGCCTTGCCCTTTGAGGTCAGCTGCATTTACATGAGGGGTCAGCTATGTTCTTTGTGTGATCTCAATGGAGTATTAAGACACTAGCGCCGCCGTCACTGCATTGACTGCATGGAAATAATAAGACCCTGACATAGACATAGGTCTGGGTTGGCTGCTTCGAGTCTGGAGCATGCAAGGGGGATGCTGTAGTGCTGAAGTGTACACACAGGCACATATACATGTAAACCACACGTTTTGGCAACACGGACCTGAAAAAAAGTGGATTATCGTGGACACAATGAAGGGCTAATTAAACCAAGCTCTTTGGATGGGTCTACTTGTTATAGGCAGACATCAGGTCCTTTGGTGGGTTGCGTCGGTGTCCGGCTTATGGAGAAGACATGGGGAATGCTCAGATTCACTCAGTTATCCAAGAAAACTATAACCGTGACCTACAGCTGAAGGTAACGCTCACAACAAAAAATCCCTGATTTGTAATGTGTGTGCACCTCTCTCTGTGTGTGTATCTGTGGTGCGCATACTGAGTATGGTGCAGTATGTGTGGGCCAGCGTTGTGTGTACGTGTGAATGTGTGTGTGTTGACTTCATGTTGAGTGTGATAATTCTATGTGCATGGTTTGAACAACATCAGCATGGTATGGGATCCCGGGTGTCATGCGTTAATCGCATGAAGACTCATGTTGTTGTTGTTGTTGTTGTTTTCTTAGATGTTGTTGTGTATATTTTTATGCTGTAATCACAATTATACATAGTGATTTTGTTGGTGATGTACGCAGTCCAAAATTCGAACGGTCTGTTTATCAATGTGTAGCGTTGGGATTAGTTTGTGCTTCGTCTTGGCAATGATAAGATCGTGTCATTATTTCTTCAAAATCAGTGACAAATGGTACGAGTGGTACAAACTACGTTTAATGTATTACACGTTTACGTTCATCAATCTGAAATAATGTAATTTTTCATCGAAGTACAGAACACAGTCGACGAAAAATACACTACAACAATGTACAGTGATAATTTATAACCGGTTTAAAAATTTTGTTGAAGCAACTAATGATCAAAGGTATTGGACGACACTTATTTTGGGATGTACACATTTAGACTTTCAAGTAAACAAGTATTATGAGCTTTCCATAAACAAAATTATTGGAATAGCGCTCGTTTTGTTTTTCGTGAGAGAGTAGCGTTATTGCAAATGAGAAAATAGAATTAGCTGTTGCAAACTGCTCACCAACCAAAAGGACGAATTGGTATCAATTCCGAAACGTCAGGCCACTAACTAGTTATTGAAAATGGTTACATTTTTGACTTGTTAGAGAGTTGCAGCGCGCAAGATTTGATCTGTATCAAATAGTTTTCTTGTAGATCGCAATACGTCTGACAGTATGCTTGATGCAATTCTTAATTTGATGGTACACTTTTCTGTCTTGCCTCAACTTTTGTCAAGAAAGTTCTCGTCCCAAGTGCTTTCCATTAGACTTTACAGAGTAAAAAAAGAAAGAAAGAAAATTAATATTAATAATATTAATATACAATAGAAAAACAATAGCTAAAACAAAAATTTGACTCCACAAAATTGCCGACCGTGTTAGTTCACGATGTAAAAGGAAAACCACGCAATATCGAGGCATATTTGTATTCTACTTTTAAAACAGCCTTTTAATCGTATGCATTTAATAAAAAACGGTTTACAAATGCTTTTTATAGACCAACTCACCCGATCCAAGGCAACGTGTACCTTTAAACTTCAAGTAATAAACCACAGGGGAAACTGACTGGGTAAATTTGTTAAATAATTTGGGGTTGTTTGTTCAACCGTAAATAGTTTAAACTTATTCAGATACTGGTCTCTTTAATTCTTTTGTTTACTCACCCCAAGGAAAATACGGAAAAGTTTAAACTTCCCCCTTTTCAATATTAAAAAGTCTGTGTTTCTAATTAATACAATTTGTTTGTTTTACTATTTCCTTTTAGCCATCCTAGCCAGAGCTGAAAAGTTCTTGGATATCTGGTTTGACACTTATGATAATCACGCACACTAGGTTCGGATCTTCTGTAAGATTCATTCATAAAAGCCCCAGTTTGTTTAGGCAGTCCTATTGGTTGAAAGGTGGTCACATGACTGTTTTAGACCAGGGCACAATTTTATAGAGCTTAAAAAAATTTTGCTAAGCAGAAATCAACAGGATACCAGTCACAAATTGTACATGTGACACGGTAGTTTGGCCGGTAACCTTATTCTGGCTAAGCATAATTTTGTTGTGCTGAGCTACTTTTTGTGCTGAAAGCAGCTCTATGAAATTGGGCCCAGTTTTAGTAGGCGGATGAAGACATAACTGAAGACTGTGAACGCCTGTGCGGTGCTCATAGCCATACGCATGTTGGCGCACTAGCTTTATGAGGGCGCTAATTTGCGTGTTAAGGAACCAATACATACCGATACTCAATGAGAAGTTTATTAGCATGCGTGCGTACGCATAATTGTTGAGCATTTCATGCAATTTGACCCCTCGTAAAGCAGAGCCTGAGGACATAAAACAGAAATGGAGAAATTAGGCCTGCAAAACTGAATTTTTTTAAAACAGATTTTCCTGCATTGCTTTTTATCGAAAAAGGACATTTTATGAATGGGAGTAAAAGAGTAGGAGGCTGCAAGATCTTAAATGGCTGTTTAAAACCTTGCCGGGTTGTACCAACGGGATACTTTTTTGTACCGAAGCAGCTCCTAACAACTTTGCGTTTCTCCCCTTTAATAAGTTAACTGCATAACTTTCTTCTTGAGTGCACAATTAATTGCAAGACACATTTGATGGTTGCTTGATTAGGATCATTCGGATGGACTGGCGTTTCATACCGAGATGTAACCTTGATTCTTTTAACGACATGACAGGAGCTTTTTAAAATCGTACTTCAACGGATAAGTGAATAAATAATGAGTGGAACGGAACGGTTCTATGCTGGTAACCTTGACCATGAGTACCAGCCTATCAACCTCCACCACCTCTTCTAAAAAAAAAACCTTTAAAAAAACTGTTAAAACTGACTGCAGACTTTAACACTAAGTGCTCTGTAAATACAAGGAGCCTAATTTGCATATTGATCAAGCACCAGACTCTGCAAAGTTTGCCTGGGACTGGTTTAAAAAATGACATCTTGATGTTTAGTTGCCATTGTCTAGTTGTTGTTTTGTAATTATTGTGGAACTAGTGTTACTTTGGATTGAATTGAATATGAATAAGGTGGCATCCGCGTAACTCTTGTTTTGCATAAATTTGATCAAAGAGTGGTGTCAAAGGTCACATAATCCAAAAGCGAGCTGACCCATGACGTCACTTCCAATCAAAATTGATGCAAAACAAGAATTGTGCGCATGTCACCGGGCATAAGTGTATAATGTTTGTGTGGTAACATCAGAGGCCATCGTCCCAAAACCTCATTAGGTTTGAACCCTCAAAACCTCATCAGGTTATAAAAACCTCAAATTCTCAGAGGTCATATCGTCTATACTGTTGCCATAATGTCATGAGAATGAAATATTGTTTCATTGCACATGAAGTTACATTTTGTTTCATTGTCTCTAAATTTGTGTCCTTGTCATTAAATCTTTTAAATTTTGTGAGATTTAACTCTCAGAAGGAAGGCTGTGAACCTCCAATGGCTTCAAACCTTGGTACTGGTTAGAAACCTCAAAACCTCATTAGGTTAGAAACCTCAAAAACCTCATCAGATTAGAAACCTCAAAGGTTAAGCAAACCACTTAAGGTTGTTGATACCCCTCTTCAGATTCTGAGTTCATGATGAGATTGCGGACACAGTGAACGTTGCCCGGATATGAAGTTTTGCAATGTAAACAGACACTGTCACATCGCCATCTGTTGATTTGTAAATTTAAAAATGCTGTTGGTATGCCAAAATTAGTATTTTGTAACTTGACAGATGTTGTTAGGGTGCCAACATTTGTACAGTGGTAATTTTACCAACATTGTTGCATCGCCAACTCTTGCTCTTCAAAGTCGTGGACGTTGTTTGGCTTTGGCCTGTGCTCCAGGACAGGCTAGACTCGGGTATAGACTCATTGTAAGAGTGCGGATCTTTTGTGGTTTTCAAATTTTCTCCAGGATATGCCGTTTATAGTAAGATGTCGAACATTGTCAAATTGTAAACACTTTCCAGAACGTCATTTGTAGGTCACTGAATACTCTGCAGACCCCTAACTTGCTGTTGCCATTTTGGTTGTCTGGCACTGATGATTCAACCGTCCAGTCACTTGTCAACACAAACTTATAAAAGTAAATAAAGTACGCCTGATTAACCATAACGAGGTCACCTTCTTGGTCAAGGTCAACACATGATTCTATCTCCAGCACTCTACAGGTCTTTCCTCCTGTACTTTCTTACTCACGGTGGCTGTTTGGAAGACAATTTATCTGCATGCTACATTTCCCCTGCTCATTAAAACACGAGGTGGCACGACCTCTTTAAATATTTTAGTGGCCACTTAGCAAATTGTTTTACAGAGTTTGCCAGCGATTTTTTCCCAGTGACTTGAGCCAGCAGGAGCAGCTAGCTTGTCATTTCACTTGTACACCAGCTTTTTTTCACTGGTCTGTTTTTTAAGGTTTTCTTGTAACACTGTCATTTGTATGGGACTTGAGTTTGAAACCATGAACATTCCAAGCATGCAGTGGTTTTACCCTAGCTTTGGGAAGCAATGAACTCAGCCAGGCAGGACCACCTGGACAAAATTTTGACCAGTCCCCTGATCTTAGTTAGGCCAGCTGACCACTGTTAAGGGAGGACACTGTTTTAATAATCTCAATTGTGTGAAAATAAGGCCGTGTCCGAAACGGCGAATTTCGGCTACAACTACGGCTAGATCAGCGCGTCTGTCAGTGTTGAAGGATAGGCAGACGCGCGCGCCCCAGCCGTAGCTGTAGCCGAAGTCACCGTTTCGGACACGGCCTAACACTCAAATCATCATCGTCAAGAAAACTTGAATCCTTGATTCTGATTGGTCAATCCATAGCAACAAGATATCAACCTATTACCTATATTAACACTTTGTGATATTAACCTATATTGCACGGCCCATATCACACTCTTGCTTGAAGATAAACTCATTATCACACACATGCTCATGGAATACGGAAAAATGTAGCGCGTCTGCGTCCCATATCCAACTCGGCCTTCAGCCTCATTTAATAGGCAAGGCAGAAGCGCTATATTTTCCCCATGTTCCGATCGTGCTTGTGTGATACTTAGTGTACGTCAAACATATGTATAAGTATTGGCACTAGTCTTCAAAAAAATGTGTACATAAAAATATTAATAATATTTGGTTCTTAACTAGCTCTTTATATGCAGTGGTCTCAAAGAGCTTAATGTTTTATCAATATGCATCAAGATATGTATACATATGTGTATTTTTCGTGGGTCAAAATCGTTAGAATTTAAGCATTAATGTGAGTTCTGCATCCAGTAAATACAACGAGTGTGTCATTTTTGCGTGCTTTATAAATGTCGATTCAGATAACAATCGTATTTGGAGCAGCTTGCCCCAGTTTGTAAGCTAGAGGAAACATATGGATTGAATCAAGTTACCACTATCCAATAGAATTATTTTGAAATGTGATATTTTTTGAGCTATAAAGCAAGTTGGTTTCTATGGGTATTAAGGGCTTACAAATAAACACGAGTCATGTTACATTTTTGTGCTCAAAGTACAATCATACTTTTCAAATAGTTTTGTTGTTGATTTACCGAGACACTGATGTGTTCTAAGCCAATTTCATGGCTCTGCTTACCGATCGCTTGCGATCACCATTTTCCACTTACAGGCAAGCGCCGAATTTCTGCGCTAGCTTCGTGTGCGAAGAATGCCTAGTTACGTGGACTACACACGCTCACAAGAAAAAAAAATGCCCTGCTAACCTGTGAAATTTGCTTGACGTAAGTGCGGAATTCTCTGTTTCCGTAAGCGCCGATTCTCTGCATACGGTTAGCAGAGCCATGACATTGGACTTTGTATGTAGTGCTTCCTGAGTTCTGTGGAAAACAATCCACAGGCATGGGTCATGCTTGGTAACAAGAGGCTGTTTTGAATCCTGTAATAGATGGGACAATAATACTAACAAATAAAAGAATATCAATATTACAAACATACCGAATCTCTATTTCCATTGAAAAAGTCAAATGTATCAAAATGATTTTAAAACAAGATTGGTTCATAAATCAAGCTTGTCTTATCGATAATATTCTATAATAACAACAACTGTAATTATATAGCGCCTAACGCCTTCAGGAAAAAAGTCTGTAAATTAAGCGCTCTGATGAAATCAATGTAATTGATTACCTAGATTTTGAAGTGTAAATTATCGTAGGTCATGTAGGTGTTGGTGTTTCATTTTACCTTTGGCTAATGCCTATTGTGGAGTCGATGTGTAATCTAGAGTGTTGTACTCAACTACTGTTGTTTGGTATCTGGTTCGAATCCCTGCATGGCTAGTTGTAGCACTTATACCTTTGAGTTTGACCATTTTTACTCGGATTGGCTTCGTTAATAGGATGGGACGCTACGCCCAGAGCTTCTTCTGGGTACTACATGCCAGATAGCATCTAATCAAACACTTATTATGGAAGACGGTGGTGTTTGTTTACCTCCATTGTTTCTTGGTCACATATAACTGTGGCGTGTCGTGGCCGAGTGGTCTAGTTCACCGGACCCAAGCTCTGGTGTTGTCAGCAGCACAGTGTGGGTTTGAATCCCAGTCGTGACACTTGTGCCCTTGAGCAAGGCACTTAATCATAATTGCTTCGTAAAAAGTTGGGAAGGTGGTGCACTCTGCTCTACCAGCCAGGCTCCTAGTGGATGATACCCATGCCTACATCCTTACGGACTGTGAAGGAGATAACCCTGTTTCAGCCCCAGGAGTAGGTGTCAGTTGATTTGGGTCAACAGCCCAAATCAGTTCGGCCTTGTGAGTTAGGCGATATCTCATAAAATAAAAAAAACTCTCCTACTGTTAGTAAATGTTTTCCAGTGAGTTTACCAACAACTTGAAACCATTCCCTTGCATGGGTTGTAGGCCTATATGCCTCATATTGCATTCATTCATCATGTGATATCATATATTGCTGGCTGGCATAGTTTATCAACCATTCAAATCCACAGTGGATGGTATTGTATGGTTGGACAGTAGGAGGGTTAAGCTGTTGAATGTGAAATTAAAGACTTTTGGGGGAGAAAATACACTGTTTTTGTGAATGTTTCTCGGTTTTGTTGCTGTAACTCATTCACATACTTTGGAGTACACTACCATTTCAAATATGGGTGTAAGACTTGGAGGTACATGACCTTTTAAAAAATGTTTAGGTGGTTTGGTGAAATGGGCAAAATCCCAGAGAATGTGGACAAAGTAATAACTTAAATTTCCCCCAATTCCTGTTGTTGCGCCTCACCTCCAGGGCGACTTTAGTTGTCCACATTCACCAGGATATTATTTATTATTGGTCTCTGGAACCAGGACCAAGAGTTTACAACAGGTTCACAAGGAAAAGAATCTTTTCTCGGGGAGTTTGCCTTTATTTCCATCGCCCATCATCCGGGTGCATAGTGTTAGCCAGAGGGGCGTCTGGGTGTCTTTTGAACACCCTGTTCTAAATTTGGAAACCCTGTTTTGTTTGTCATTTACATGTAAATGTAACGTTAGTGAACAATTTGGACACCCAGTTTTTTAATTTCCAGCAAATTTGGACACCCCTTTTACAAAATCCTGGCTGAAACTATGTCAAAGAAAAGAAAAGAAAGAAAATATCAGAATTATCAATGTTTTAACATTTTGATTTCTGCCCCGGTTGAATTTGTGAGTGGGTGGGTCAGGGAAAATAATTGAAAATCAAAATTGATTTTACAATTTAAATAACAAGCAAGGGGGAAACAAAATCGAAAATTGGGAATGGGTGGGTTGAACAAAATTGATGAATGCTCATGAATATAATTGCATCATTTGAAATAAACAGCAGTGACTTGGGGGATCTTGAAACGCTATTTCTACAACATGACGGCATTTCAAACGGAAATATTCCTTTTTAAAACTAATCACGTTATCTTAATTGCAAAAATATGTGAACATTTATCTTAAAAGAGGGACTTCAAGGTCACATTCAGTTTTGTGATCCACTCATTTTTCGATAGATAGAGTCCTTATGAACATGGACACAAAGTTGCAAGTCTCTAACCTCATGTTAAAACAGTGTGAAATGCCTCTGTGTTGATACCCTTCAGTGCAATTTTTTGTCAAACCCAAATGTTCGATGATGTCACATTTAAAGTATATATGGTCTGTACATTTTTGTGGAGTGAATTTTTTAGTTCATTACTGAATTTTGATGATGTTCAATCAAAATGGCATTGAATTTGACCTTTTGACTGGGGCAACATTTACTCTTAGGAATGCACAAACCCCTTTGTTTTTGATGTTCAATGATGTCAGTTTTCAAATTTCGTCCTCAAAGACTAAAGTAAAATGACGTTTTTACACCATTTTAACGTGAAGTTAGAAACTTGTAATTTTCCCCCCACTTTCATGAGGACTCTTTCTATTGGAAAATGAGTGCATCACAAAACTCTCACTTTGACCTTGGAGTCCCCCTTTAAGAGTCTGGCATCAAAGAGAAGAACTTTCTTGGTGGACTCTGTACATACAGTCACATCCTCTACGCATGATGCTCACTCACAAGGTCGTCAACTTCCACACGGCGTAATTGGCATAACTCGTTATCCCAATTAAAGCCTCATTCTAACAATGAGGAAATGAAAAGTCATCAAGCAGGAAACTCTTGGCCAACAATAAGGAAACGGTCCCTTCTTGGTACTTCTCAGTTATTTTTTTTGCCCTTTCTATTCAATTGCCATGAAACCTTAGGATGTATGCAAATAGACTGTACAAGTCTCGCTCATATTCAATTGTCCAAGACCAAGTCTGTCCCGACTATATTGAGTTTTATGACTTCATAAACTACGTTAAACTAAAGTGCCCGAAGAGACATAATAACGTGCGCGTTAAACTCATAAAAGTTATGCCATTGTTGGAGAAGTAAAACTTAGCCATGAAATATACGAAAGTAGAATAAAGTTAACAAATAACAAAGAATAAAAGTCATTTGGACCTTTGTCTTCGATTACTTGTAAACAATTACAAATTTTGCCCAACTGTGTTCATGATATCATTAAACCACTGTAATAGTCACACCAATTTGGGCGTGATTGACAAATGTTTTTTTTTTTTTTTTTTTTTTTTACAAAAAAAGCGTCCTCATCACAAGTTTTTATTTTTGTTTCCAAGATTTTTTCCAATTATAGAAAAGAAGATTTGATTCATAGAGCTGCTTAAGCAGAAAACATTGTTTAACATTTTCCTACTAAGCAAAAATGAGCACGATATGGTATTCTGGCTGGTAAACTTAAATTGGTAAGCATCATTTTGTTGTGCTCCGCTACTCTTGTGCTTAAGCAACTCTATGAAATTGGGCCACAGCCAGTGGGTCCGGTGAGTATTTAAAATCCTGAGTAGGCTTATCATTTTTGATGTATCCCATATCTCATATTCAGGGAAGGCCCCACGTAAATACACACAACATTAACATTTTTCAAAGATGGATAAAATCCTTCTCTCTCCTCCTACTGCGGACTACTGTAAAATGCGGACATCGTGGATGACTTGGCTTTTTTTCTGTCTCCTGTATCCCATATTCATGTTGGGGCCCACATCACCGGCAAAAAATTAACATTTGAAAGCTGAGGGAAGTCAACCCGCTCAGTGCACTATGTCAGTGAGTGAGTTCTAGACAATTGCAGACGCCATTATCAGCGCTTTCACTCCACACTCCTGTAGGGCCCTTTACTCTGTACATGACCATTGTAAGTGACTACATGTATGTATAGTTAGCAAGTCCAGTCGTGTAGGGTCCTTTTTCCCAGTACATTAACAAGTAGTTCGTGGTTTTGCAAGCGCAATCTTTTTTTACAATTTCTCTTATCTGAGTCTGTTATCTGCCCGATGACCTAATATTGACATCCCTTTACTTTGATACCCCCTGAGTTTGTCTGTAACAACAGTCAATGACCTGTAGAACAGTCAACCCCACACATGTAATCCCTTCACCGAGTCAGATGGCGCATAAATCCTAACTGCACAAGAGTCTCCGAAACAGAAATCTTTGCTCCCGGACATGGAAGAAGACAATTTACCTTAAAGGGACGGTTTCTCATCGAGACTAAAAATACCTTTCTTATAATCCCCTTTGCTTTTTTTTTTTTTTTTTAGACTGGTTCAGCACGATCCAACTGCGCATGCGAATTGACATAGTCAAGTCACAAAACTAAATGAAAGGCATTCTGTCTTCAGTACCTGTATGCATTTAATTTTTCAGTCATGCAAAAATTTAAGACACACTTATTTTTTTGACTTTTCATGAAATGGTCAAGGTTTAAAACAAAATATATACTGTACCTCACATGTATTTTGTTGTATTATTCTTGATAGCCTCTGTAGTTTTACACATGTTTCTTAAACCATTCAAAAACAATTTGTTCACACTAGAATCATCGCCACGTGCTGAGATATTATTCATTTTTTGACACGGTTTTTCCTGTTATTTTTTTATTTGTAATAGACAGTCGGTGTTGTTTTAGAAATGTTGACATGGGAAACACTGGGAAAACATCAAGTCAGGCCACGACCTTTGTTTTGACCTTTTTGGTCGTGTAGAATTAGGTCAACTCTTGCGGTCCTTTGGGCCATATGGGCGTTTTTAGTACAAGCTGCTTGCAAACACTATTGTCTTTGAAGGGTTAATATTTAGGTGTTCAGAGTAACGTTCAGAGCAATGCTCGGAACACTTCCTGTTAAAGGTTGGAGTTTTAATCATGTAGGGACATGGCAATTCTCTTCAAGTAAACCAGCACCTTTACAAAAAACTGTTTTCACTGGTCCATGTTTTAATTTGTGTCAAATGTGTAATGAGACCACTTAAAGAGAATTTTGACCAGTCCTCGTTGTGTTTTAAAAAGCATTTGGTCGGCAGACCACTGTTAAAGCATGCGGCCAACATTGGCCAACAAATGGCAAAGACCAGTGTCGTTACTTTGTGACTCAACATTACACATGAAATAACAAATCTGTGAAAATTTAAGCTCAATTGGTCATCGCAGCCACAAGAAGAAGGGGAAAAAAAGAAAGGAAAAAAAAAAAAAATAAATAAAAATAATAATCTACATGCTTTCATTATTTTCAAACATCATTTTTTTGACTTGTGAGATCAAAACTAATTGACTTTTAATCGAAACTAATTCAATTGTACGAGGCTTAAGTTTTTATTATTTTTTGTTAAAATTTAGATAATGGAATTGTAGACCATAGCAGGTGAGATTGACACTAATTTGTTTTTACTCAATTCTCCAAAAACTCGCCTTTCAAGCAAAAACATTTCAAGGGAAGTTTTTCCACCTAGACAGTCTTATACCTTGTGCAAATCTGTGAACATTTAATATTTCTAACCAAGGTTGTGAGCAATCCTTCAGGGGGACACACAGGAACAGAAGCTGAGCACTGCTTCTGTGAATAATGTGTATGAATATATAATTCTTTATTGTGTCTGCATTAAAGAATACGGATAATTGTATTCCATTGGCAATTAGAAATGTAAAATCGCAAATCAAATCCTTATAACAACAACCACAGTAAAACAGTAGAAATTAAACACCAAAGCAAAATACTTACAATGACATACAAATTGCAAACTGACGAGTTAAATTTTTTGTTTTTTTAATTCAAAAGGTGAGCCTCTGTACGTGCATTTCCAAGTATGATACTTTTATAATAATAATGATAATTTTTGACGACTAACTTTTGACGGCGATTACTTGATTAATTGCATTGTGTGCTCCTGTACACTACAGCAATTGAGTTTAACGAATGGCTGCAATTGAACGGTTTAATTCAATAATGTAACTCTTGAAAAACAACCAGGATGAAGTGCTTTATAAATAAATGTCTGACTTGAAAATGAAAAGAATTTTTTTCCCCCAATTTTACGAGGCTTAAGTTTTTTTTTTTTTAAGTGCTAGATAATGGAATTGTAGACCATAACAGGTTGGTTACTTCAGTTGATTCTGGTATGTAATAATTACTGATTTTCAGTTTCATGTTTTAATATTGAAGGATAGCAGGAAATTAATACATAGGCTACAAACTGTGAAAAATGAGCGCATTGATGAACTCTTAAATCAAAGGGGCACGATCCCTTAAAGATAGATTGTGATCGGTTGAAGGAGTAACGCAATCAACTAGTTGATAGAATATTTTCAAATAATGCAATTTATCTCCCTCCCCTACAGAAAAAGAAAAATCATCGGAACAAACAAACACCCCAAAAATTCCCCTATCCCCCCCCCCCCAAAAAAAATAATAATAAATTACTCCCTAAACAACACCCCAAACAAACACCAACACAAAAAACAAACAAACAAACAAACAAACCAAACCAAACAAACAACAACAACAAACAAACAAACAAACAAACAAACAACAACAAACAAACAAACAAACAACAAACAAACAACAAACCCACACACACACATAGATTTGAAAACTTTCTGCATGAAAATGATTTTCAAGAGAAATACAAGTATTTTGGCGATGAATGATTTGAGCCTTTTTTGTTTTTGTTTGAAGTTTTATTTCTAATGTTTGTATTGTAGAAGATTAGGAAAGTAATATGCTGCACAGATAACTGCCAGCTCTCCAATTCTTCCTGAGACTGTCCCAATTTCCAATTTTAAACACCTAAAAACCGGGAGGAAGAAATAGTTTTAGCACCCCAAAAACACCCCCAATGTGATCACCGCTGCAGTTCTGAGGCCCTTTTCTTTGAATTCATGGCAATTCGGCTCCAAAATCGGCTCAGGCTAGCTAGGCTCCTTCAATTATTTCAACTTACCTCTGTTTTGCGGTCAGGGTTTCAGACAAGAAAACTGGGCCTGTCAATCCCAATCCGGATTCCCTGCCCCTGCAGGGGCCTGGATCCTAGACCCCACCATTGGACAATCCATCCCAGCCTCTCGCTCCACTAGAATGTGTCCCTTTTCCCCAGATTTTTCAAATGTTGGCAAAAATATGAGATACACTCGTTGATGAAACCTTGAGTAATTTAAAGTAAAACATTCTTTAAAATATGTAAGAATGATTTTCCACTAAAAGAGGGACTCACAGAAATAATAAATGAGTGAAGTCAACGCATTTTCTGGGAGATTATAATACATAGACACAAAATGAAATAAGTATTTTTAACTTTCGGAGCAGTGTCATAATTTTAAATGCCATTTTTTCCAGCCCTTATGAGTTTAGTATTAAGAAAAGCGAGAGGTCATCTTTCTTCGAGTTCCCCTTCAAAATGAATATAAAAATCCTGCTCACTGAACTCAACAAGAACCATTAGGATTACAGTAAATGTTTTGGGGCGAGCATGTATGAAATATTTGCGGCTTGTAATGTGGTGGATTGATATGCTTGTGGTTTGTGGGAACACTGAACGGGTATTAATCCCTTAATTGCCAAGGGATAAGGTTCTTAGAAGACCAGTGCTGCGTTTCTCCAACCCCTGGGCTTGATCTTGAGATGATTTTCAGGCGACAGTTCAATCTTAATTGCTGAGCAAAATGGCGAAGTCACGATACAAACCACTGTGGTGACGGGTGGAAAATTCATTTTAACTGTTTCGGAAATCAGGCCCATGGCTTGATTTCACAAAGTTCTGTTGGTACATCTTGACAGGAATTACCCAATGAATCCATCTTAAGTAGGATTTGAAACTTTGCACGGTGGAGGTACAATCTAGTAAGGTTTGCGGTAACACCACGCACGTGAGTGGGATTTTGAAGCTTTGCACGGTGGAGATACAATCTAGCAAGGTTTGCTGTAGCACCATGAACATGAGTATGATTTGAAACTTTGCATGGTGGAGATACAATCTAGTAAGGTTTTCGGTAACACCATGTACATGAGTAAAATTCGAAACTTTGCATGGTGGAGATACAATCTAGTAAGGTTTTCGGTAACACCATGTACATGAGTAGGATTTGAAACTTTGCATGTGGAATTGAATCTAGTAAGGTTTGCGGTAACACCATGTTCATGAGTAGGATTTGAATCTTTGCATGGTGGAGATACAATCTAGTAGGGTTTGCGGTTACACCATGTACATGAAAATCTCTCATTGACTTGAATTGTGGTTGTTCTGAAAAGAGCGGTATTGAAGAAATCATAGTAACCATGATAGTAACCACCCCAGCTGGAGTGCAGACCATGCATTAACATTCAACATTGACAGGGGTGGGCCCAACGAGTCATGGTCTGGATTTGAGCACCCAAACCCCGCACTGGCATTCTGCTGGCACCAGTTTGTGATTTGACTGACTTCCTCCAGTTTTCAGACCATTTTTTTTTTCTTCTTCTTCTCTCTCTCCTCCTTCAATGCCTCGGCCACACTAAGTGGATGGACATGTCTGCCCCAGTTAATCTTTAAACACATCCCAGGTAAGGGGTTCCCTAACTAAATAAGAACTAATGTCGTAATCAAATCAAGCAGGTGCATATTATAAATAAAGTAATTTCCCTGGTGGTCGGCAAACATGGTTCCCCCTAAAACCGTAGTGGGTGCAACTCCACTTATTTGTCCCTTTTCCATCACGGTAACGGAACTAGGCCAAACATGACAGAGGTGACAGCTCCATGGATCGTAACACTTTTTTTATTTTGCCAGATATACGTATTTGTCCATCAAATAAGGTCCACAGATCTACTTGTAAAAATGCTCTTCCTTTGCTCTTTCCAGAATTATAATCAACGTAGTTTTCATGTATAGTTTTGCATGATGCAAAAACCATCAGTAGCTATTTCGTATCTTGATCCATCCTGTCAAAATATGTAAAAAAAAAAAGAGGGGAAAAAAGAAAGAAAGAAAAGAATGCTGGCAATTTGATATTCTGGGTTTGAGGCATTTTTTCCCTCCTTTCTGTCCGTTGTGTGTGCGTGGAATTCCTTTGCTGGCGACCCCTGACCTCTTGGCTGTGGCAGGCTTGGCAGGAAGTAATTACAGTTGGTTGGCGGATTAAAGCTTTGATCCCAGGGGGCATTGTACTCTACATATTGTCTGGCAGGGGGGGGGGGGAGGCGGTTTCAGTGTTGGCCTGCAGTGTATGCGTGGTGCATAAGAAACGGGACTGATTTATCCAGTGGCTGACTTCACATGTAAAGTGCGTGTGTATGGTACATGATAATGAAGTTGCTTTGGGTCGGTGTTAGCGTGTGTGTGTGTGTGTGGAACAGTGGGTCTGCCATACACACAAATGTAGTATGCCCTTGAATGTGGTGTTTGCAGTCATTCAGTTTTTTTGGGGGGAAGCCAGATGCCCATTAAGCTGCATGTGTTCCACTCCCTGATTAGGATTCATGCATTTTATGTACGCATATTATTATTATTATTATTATTACTTGTCCATGCATTTGGAGCGCGTCGATGTAATAGATTTGATCTGTTTCCGACTTGATTCATTCATGAGTTATTCATAATTATTGCTGCCTTTTTATATTTGAAATCTGTATTACTATTAGGCTAAGTGTAAAAAAGACCAGTTGATCAACTCACCCTCAGCTTCTTTTGAAGCCGATTCCTTTTACTAAATGTTGTATTTTATTTTTTTGTCACAAAAACCCCCCCCCCCAAAAAAAAAAACACACCCTAAATTGTTCATGTATTTTTTTATATTTTTTTTTACAATCTTTGGACAATTTATTTAATTCACCGATACTTGTAAGTTCTACACAGCCAGCAAAACTTTAGTCTGGCTCTTTCCTCCTTGAAATAAATGTTTTTAAAATAAAAAGGCCCCCATCTTCCTCTTTGTGAAGAAAAAAACCAAGATGATCAACTGGTGTATTTTTGTTTGCCATACTTCAAAGTTTTCCATGAACACATTGTGACTTACTACTACTGCGCATACAGACTTCATTCAAGTCGGGTCTCGTGCTGATCGAGTCAACCGATGTATTTTGAGCTTTTTGTAACGCATCCCTCTAGTGTCAATTAGTTGCCAATCCAGTGAGTTGGATCGGGAAACCAAACAGCAGAGCTGATTCGCGTATTCCTGGCGAGTGAGGGCGCACAAACAAAGGTGCTGAAAATAAAGCTGCGATGTTTTGCGGTGGAGTTAATGCAGTGGATAATCAGATGAATAAGGACTCGATTAAAGCCCGACTTGACCAAGTCTATGTGGTACATGTATGTCGTTAGCACCCGATATTTGGATGTTATTGATAACCTTGCCTATAACGAAAGAATTCTGTATTGATTACTTTCTTCTAGAAATGGAAAAAATTAATAATACAAATCTAGAAAAATAACTGCAGTCAAGGCGTACGCAAGTTCAAAGCTGACTCGCCAAATCAAATTTTTTGGTCACAACTTGAACTTTTTAAGGCCATTTTAAGGTCACGTGATGTGTTGTACCCAATACAACTGCATTGTAGAGCTGATTTAATTGAAAGGCATTTTGCTTAAAAGTGCCTCTGGGTTACATAAATAAAGGTGTTTTGCAGTAGGTTGCAAAAAAAAAAAGAGAAAAAAAAGTAAATACAGAAACATAACTGGGATGAAAATGTATAGATTTTGCCTCCATTGTTCATGGAATTGTGTATGGTAAAATTTGATATCGAAGGACACCTTGGTAGATTGCAAGTAACAACTTTGTTCAAACAAGAGGTGAAAACAGTTTTGCTGTTGTCAGAAATGGTAAGAAATTTAAAGAAAAGACAATTTTCACTATATCGGACATCATATTCTGCATATTTGCCCCCCCCTCTTCTTTTTGCTCTTAAGTAACCTGAAAAATACATTGTACAGTCAGCCCATATTCTCAATAAATTTGTCCTTTTTTGTGTTCATTTTTCCTTTGGCTGATATACTGTATAACATTCTCATAATTGTATATGCAATTTTTTGGGTTTTATGCCTGTAACTTATAGTTCGTACATGTACAATGTTAAGCTAGGCAGATTCCATTATTTGACCAGTAAAATAAGTGAGGTGTACTGTGATTCTGTTGATTATAAGAAAATTAGCTAGGTATCAGATTTTCGCCTTCTTGGACTTGACATCTCCAATAATGCCAGTTGGGAGAGGTATATCTCAGGCATTGCATAGAGTGCTTCCATGCGTGTTGGTTGTCTCTATCGAGCTCGGAGTTTTTTACCTCCTGATGCTACGCTCTACCTGTATAAGACAACTGTACGTCCCCTAATGGAGTACTGTTGTCACATTGGGCCGGAGCTTCTGCCTGTCATTTATCTTTATTAGATAGGGTGCAGAAGCGTATTGTTAATCTTGTTGGTGAAGAGTTGGGATCAGCGTTACAACCTCTTTCCCACTGTAGGTTTGTAGCCAGCCTCTGTCTTTTCTACAAATAATATGTTTGTGGTAAATGTGCCGCCAGTATGTCCGACCAGGTTCCTCCTATCAGGATGTTTGAGCGTGAAACCAGGCTTTCTGCTTCTTCTCACCCATACACTTCTTGCTTTGCTGAATTGTAGAACAAAAAGCCATTCCAACAGCTTTATTCCACGTACCCCATCTCTTTGGAACTCCTTGCCTGGTGCAAGTTTTCCTCCATCCCACAATCTAGGCCGTTTTAAGAGAAAATTATAAATTCCTATTCTCAGCTCCCCTGAGTTATTTTCATCTTAAATATTTTCTTCTGTAGCCCCTTACCAAGAGTGGCTTTTAGCCTTGTTTGGGTCAAACTTACCTTTAATACAATTGTAGTGCAAATTAACTGTTTTAAAATTTAAGGGACGGAAATTCACAAATTTCCGAACTCACACTATCTGATGACAGAAATAGATTGGTCGCAGGGTTCCTATGTCAGTAAAAAATTACATCTGAAGTGATGTCTTTCACCCCTATCACCTTCAGCTGAGCAAAGTGTGATGTCACAATACAAATCTCTATGGCAACTAGGAAGAAGTCGTCCAAAGATGACTGTTACAATTAGTGCTTTGTGAAATCAAGTCCAGACCATACATGCTCACAGTGGTATAAATAATGGCAATTGTGTTTGATCAGTAACAGAAGAATAAAGCATCTATCCCATGCTGCCTCTCATGCCCTCCCCCTTTCCAGGCCCCCTCCCACTCTTCCCCCAGAACCCCTTTCCAGGCCCCCTCCCACTCTCCCCGAACCCCTTCCCAGGCCTCCTCCCACTCTTCCCCCAGAACCCCTTCCCAGGCCTCCCCTACTCTTCTTCCAGAACCCCTTTCCAGGCCTCCTCCCACTCTTCCCCCAGCTGAGCAAAGTGTGATGTCACAATACAAATCTCTATGGCAACTAGGAAGAAGTCGTCCAAAGATGGCTGTTACAATTAGTGCTTTGTGAAATCAAGTCCAGACCATACATGCTCACAGTGGTATAAATAATGGCAATTAGTGTTTGATCAGTAACAGAAGAATAAAGCATCTATCCCATGCTGCCTCTCATGCCCTCCCCCTTTCCAGGCCTCCTCCCACTCTTCCCCCAGAACCTCTTCCCAGGCCTCCCCCACTCTTCCCCCAGAACCCCTTCCCAGGCCCCTCCCACTCTTCCCCCAGAACCCCTTCCCAGGCCCCCTCCCACTCTTCCCCCAGAACCCCTTCCAGGCCCCTCCCACTCTTCCCCCAGAACCCCTTCCTAGGCCTCCTCCCACTCTTCCCCCAGAACCCCTTCCTAGGCCTCCTCCCACTCTCCCCCAAGAACCCTTTCCCTGATGCCCCTTCCATGCTCCCCCCGAACCCCCTCACATGCCCAAGTAGAACAACCCCGAACTCTAAAATATTTATTTCAATATACCTAAGTATACCCTTTGAGAAGCATTGGTGAGGTTTAACCTCATTGTTTTCGTTCAGTATGCTCTGAACGTCTTCTATGCAGAGTTTTTTCCTCCCCCTACTTGTAGTTGCATGCACAAGTGCAGATGACAGCTCCAATTTAGCCTTTTTACAACGCTCACAGTTACTTTAAAATACAACTGAATACAAAAGAGTGAGAAAATCTGATTCCGAATCCGCCTAGGGGGATGCTAAAGCAATGCGTGCATCAAGGGGTTCCATTGCTTATGACGCAGTGTCTAAATTTCCTTAGCCTGGGGTCTTTACTATATCCTTACCAAGAAGTAACCCCGTTTTTTCCTCTTTAGGCCGAGCGTATATTAATGTGGCTGTTTGTAATAAGATGCACTTATGGTCTGCGCAGGTCCCAATTTTACAAAGCTGTTGAGCAGACAATATTGCTTAAGAAATTGATTTGCCCCTCAAAATTTTACCAGTGAACCTGCCATGTACATGTTTTGGCTGGTAACCCATTTGTGCTAAGCAAGAGTGTTATGCGCTTAGCAAATAGTGTTCTTAACAGCTTTGTGTAGGCCCCGAGGCCAGACTTTGTGATTTTACTAATTCAGCGCTACGAACTAGGAGCAATAGGCCTTTAGCATGGTGCGGCCATATTGTTTCACTTGCATTCTAACTAGTATAACCAAACTGAGGCTGGAGGAAAAATAGTCTGGTCCCCTTTTTGGAAAGGTGATAATTAAAACTTTCAGTGTCATTGTGTATACAGGGAAATATGACAAAGATGGCTACAGTGTGATCAAGGTGTATAGGTTGCTACTCTCTGTAGCAGAAAATTCCACACTACATGTAAACGTACTCAAGCATATTTCATAGACTTAAAAAGAGGCCTCTTTATGTATAATGTGTACTTCATTGAGTTAAACTTTCACATCTAGTGCCCAAATGTTGTGCTTAGCATGGACAAATTTTACAATTACATTACATGAATGGTTCCCTGCTAACTTTGCTTAGCAAATAAATCTAACAGCAATATAACAAAAAATTTTTTATGAAAGTAGGCATGCAAAGAATGTCACTGGAAGCGGAGCCATCATTATTTGCCCCCCTGAACTGACGGATCTACCCCTTAGCTTGGTCTATTCCTACCTCCATGGTCTAAGATTCTGAGCGTGTTTGCGGACCCTTCAAACAATTTTGTGAAACCGGTCGTGCATGATGACAAGAATGCCAAAACATTCTGAAAAAGGTGTTTAAGCTGCCAGAAATTGGGACACCGTGTAATATTTAGTAAATGTCTACCCATTTTTACACCTGCAGGCAAGCTGATTTTTGGCCCTCCCTGTTCTGCTCCCATCTCAGAGTGCGCAGCCTGCATGCCTCTTAAAGACAAATCACTCGCCCTGGCTAACTTCATAATTATAGCCCATATATGCACAAGCGCCGTCTTACAAATATACCGCAATGCATCGTGGGAATCCGAGTACAGTTCAAAAATTAAATCCAGCTGCCAAGATGGACGCCACGCTGTAGTTTACATGTAACTATGGCAGGTTTGAGAGTTGTGTACTGCATTGCTTCAAACTCAGTGCGCCATGATCAAATGATCGCCTGATCAATTGATCGCCATGATCAAATTGATCGCCATGATCAAATTGATCGCCATGATCAAATTGATCGCCATGATCAAATTGATCGCCATGATCAAATTGATCGCGCTATGATCAAATTGATCGCCATGCATTGATGCCTATTTCTGCAAATGAACCCTTTGCACTGATGTCACACATCCTACTGTCTGCCCATAGTCTGCCTTATTTTGATATTTATTTTGATTTTGTATTTTGATGTTTTATTAAAACAAACATAAATTGTAGCCCGAAGGCTAAATTGAATGCGTTTTTACAAAACGGTGTAATAATGTTATAATTACATAGTGAGAAACCCACAGAAAGAGGTCACAGGTCACCTACAATGTGCCCTGCCCAGTAACACACAGGAAGACTCCAACTCCCAAAATGGCAGCAACCAAGATTTATCATCAGGTGAATTGGGTCAATAGTTTGTACGATTTAACCAAATGTAGGCCACACTTCCCTAAAACTCCCTGAAGTGTCCAATCAAAACATTTGGCGCTGTCCACAAGAAGGCATCAAGATGAAGACTTTCAGTTGGGTATTAAACAGAAGAAAATCAATATCTTAAAAACGAAAACACTTAAACCAGTCAAAAGAGCCAACTGGGATGCCGTCTTTTAATTTATTCCTGCTTTTGTTATATTTAGGTGTTTTTTTTTTATTTTTTGTTTTTTAAAAATATATAGTTTGGAACATATCTGTTTTGATAAGAAAGTCGCCCAACACAAAGCCACATGGCTGTTTAAAGGTGAAGATAACAATGGGAAGTATAGGAAAAGAAATTAACAGTGAAAAAGATAAAGAGAGACATGATAGTCATTGATACTGGCACATTTGCTTAGTGTGAGTTTTCTTGCTGTGCTGTGGCTGTGGGTGCTCCATGCGTAGACGGACAGAGATAACAATATTCATTCTTCCTGCACAGCCTGATGAGGGGCTTGCTTGATGCTCCGTTGCCCAGATGAGATCATAACGCCTGGATATTATGATTTAAGTTGGTGCGAGGTGTACAAGCGAGGCGCTACGATTGCGTGCAGGGGTGACCCCTCGTTGAACCTTAGAGTATCACATCACCGTCATAATACACTTAGTGGCGTTATCGCTGCGGTTTGCGGTGGGTTGGGGTTTTTTTTGGGGGGGGGGGGTTGGATGGGTAGGTTGGAGGCGTTTCTTTTATGCAGCCAGGCAAGGCTGCCCATGATTACAAACGAGTCGTAACGTTACATGTGTTGATCCAGAAACGATGTTCATGTGTTTTGTTGGCAAGCTTGTGATCTTGTTCGTTGGTCTGTTTGTGGCTGCGTCAACTCATGTGCAAAGCACCAAATTGCCATGGAAAAAAATCACTGCGGGAGACCTGCATGATTTACCAATTTATTTGCACATGACAGTTGCTTCATACTATAAGCCGATGTGCTGTAACCACCAACAGGCGGATGGTTAGGTTAACAAGAGGTATTCCAAGGAATATGTATCAAGAAAGAAAACCTGTTCATGTATTTATTTATTTCGTCTTATTTAACCAGGGTAGCCCCATCAGTTATCAAACAACTGTTCTCTCTGAGAGCCCTGGGGTCACATGAAAAAAAAAAATTACAGAGTAAAATAGGCCTAAAACTAAACTGAAAAACAGCAAGCCTAAAAAGAACCCCAAACCTTAAAAAATAACGAAAACCATAGTTAAAAATATTCAGAGGCCATAAGTGTGCAGCCAGGCCCTGAAATTACACAGGCCCTGTTGTCCCTGGCCTTGGTGCCCTTTCAATATAACCTCTTACCCTTATGGGACTACCCTATGGAAATGAAAATCGCCTTGCCCTTTCAAAGATGAAATTCAAGGCCTGGTACATGTATACTATGAGCTGTATTCTATTGAAACTTGATTCGTTTTATTTTACTGGCTGGCTGTTTGTTCATCATTATCCTGTCGTGGATTCTGTGTTTTTCATTCTTTTTTTGGGGGGGGGGCTGAGGAGGGAATTTGCATATTGGAATATTTGCTTGCACATATGGATTAATATTGTTTTTTCAAATAGGAAACCATCCAATTCGAACAATTTCATAAATGTGTAGATACCTTTTTTGGAATCAATAGTATTGCTGTTACATTTTACAAACTAGTTGGACCCATTTTGTGAATGTCAGCTGTTCACAGACGAAATGTTTCCGTCGTCGTCGTTTACAATACAAGCTATTGATTTAAACACTTGAAAGTAACATGTGTTTTACATGTACATTGGTATGAACAATGCATCGAACATGTTCTTTAGTCAATATATGTTCATTATTCTTTGCTCCTCTTTTTGTTACAAATGGACATGTTTTCATTTGTGCTTGTTTATGCCTGTGACGAAGGTTCGTTCTGGATCAAAAGCTAAGGCCATCTCCCCTACTAGGTCTATGTATATATGGAATTGACAGACTGTATCAACTGTATTGCCTCAATTAATCATACTTGTTTGTTTGTTTGTTTGTTTGTTTGTTTGTTTGTTTGTTATATTTCCATTCATACTTTCATGCATACAGATAAATAACGATTAACGATCAACACAAATATATCAAAAATTGTAAAACAATACAATGCAGAAGGACTGGCCTTCAGTAGTGGAGCACCTGAGACTGCGGTCAAATTAAATAATTTATGGAAAATACAAGCAATGAGTTCCCAGGTTGGGTTATAAATGTAGTAAGTTCGAAAATAATGTGAGCACATTAAGCATACTAAAATAAACATGAACAAAAAAATAGAAAAGAAAAAAAAGGTAATTAATGTCTTGCTGAATGTAGGCATGATGTGTTGTACTTTATATGTGAAAGCGAATGCGAAGTGAATGCAATCGGTCTGATCAGTACGCACTGTTTCAAAATTGTGACACAGGAATATTCTCTTCACTTTTCACGATTCACGCAAAGTGTGAGCTGGGTTGATCCCCCAAGAGGGTTTGGATGATCACAGACCCCCCCCCCCCTGCGAAGGCTGCCATCGTTGAGGTCAAACAATAGAATCTAGCGCGTGCGTACATGTACATGCTACAAGTACAATGTACTCATTAGCAAGGTAAATTTGATTTCGGTGAGGGCGCTGTTTGAGCTCATGCACAAGCTAGCGTATCAGGCAGATACCCCAATAATATAAACATTAAGACTTTTATTTATTAGGTTGTTTGGTTTTTTTTGGGGGGGGGGAGGGTGGGGGACTTCAGATAAACTTTAAAAAAAAATAATAATAACCAAAAACCATTTAGAATGCCCCAGTATGCACAGTAGGACATTTTAAATAAATTTATAAAATGGTATAACATTTTTTTTAAAAGTGCGAATGCATTGCTTTGAAGTGCTGATAAAAGGTGAACATACTGCGCAAATTTTTTGAAAGAGAACATTTCCTCAAAAGTACATCTTAATCGTCCAAAATGTCCATTATGTATCTGTTGAGGTTCCACCTTTAATCAATGAGTTCTGAGTCTTTTGGTTGTCCAATCAGGGTTGGTGCTTGCTAACCAAAACTGAATAACTCACAAAATAGTGCCCTCTGTTGAATTCTGTTCATTGAGGGGAAATAACCCCAAACAGATTAACCACCTAAGTCCAGCCATTGCCAGCAACACTGGACCCTCTCATTTACTTTAAACCCAATACAATATGCAAGTTTGGAATTAGTATTGATTTGCATGCAACGTGCACTTCTAAAAAATTGTTCCTTCCCTTTAATTATCCTAACCTTTCAGCTCCCCAAACAGATTCTGCTGTCATCAGCGAAAATGATGCTCCCCCCTCCCTCTTTAGTATCAAGCAGATATCTTGTACCCAGACACCATCCTTGCCTGTCCTTTACAAATATGCAAGTCAGTCAATTACAAGGAACCAGACTACAGTTAGATTCTCATCATAAACTAAAAAAAAGTACAGTGGACCTCGTGCTATGCACAGTGAAGATCCCAAGTGAATCAGACCTTGTCTTTATTTAACCACTAACTACTAATTTGACGAGCGCAGGTACAATACAGCGTTCACATTAGGTTATGGTCTGCATTGATCAGCGTTCAGTAGCTTGTTCTTCCCTCTCTCCGATACAAACATAGTTCAAGGTCTCGTTGTAATGTTAGATCCTTCGGAATATCCCTGTGTGTTATTCGCGGGTTATTGTTAATCATTTGTGGTAGAGTGAAAACCGCTATTCAGCATCATTATCGCTTTGCGTCGTACCGGTGTAGGCCATTGAGCGGGGAATATGGAGGCATAAAAACATGGGGACAGGGGATGGGAAAATCTCAAATTGCTTTTGTTCGTTTTGGCCGACATGAAGGTTACTTGCACTTAATACAATAATGATGTTTTATTTGTTCCATTTCGATAGTAATTGGTTCATTTGATTGGTAAATACATGTCTTTAGTCCTGTATGGAGAGTTAATATACAAATATTAAATGCATGCGAGTGCTTTGTCGTAGAATATTTATCACAATGTGAAATCTGCACTATTCCATTTCACGAGGCGAGATGGGAAAAGCCAGATTTCACTGAGCGAGTAAATTCTGCGACAACGCACGAACGAAATGCATTTAAAATGATTAAAAAATTATCATGTCTGGCCCTTGGAGATGATCATCCAGAAATGAATGTTTTCTAAAGGGTAATCAGGTACTTTAGCCCTCTACTGCTTTGTCTTGGATGGTTTGTTGATTCTGTTTTCTAGGTACATAAGAAGTGTTTGTAAGAAAGCCGTGTAGGGTTTAAAGATGGTGGAACATTACCCAGGTATCCCTGGCTCTCACAAAATGCACATAAATTGCACCCACAAGGTGTACAGCAGGCTCCCTCGGGCTGCAAAACTACGAACTACCAGTATGAAATAATGATAAATGAAAGGAGAGATGAATTATTTATGTGTTTTGGGGAATTGCAAATTGTCCATAGTTTTTTTGTTTTTTTTTCCCCGATTCAAAACTCACATTTATTTCCATACTTTATTAAATTTTTTCAAATAATACACATCCAAAACATTAATTAAAAGAAGTGACCAAAAATGCACTTTTGTACAAGGCAGAAATTTAAATAAGTAGCCATAAATTTGGCTGATATATTATTACAGTTTTAATGATTTTCTTCTCGGGGGAAAAATGAGCAACGAATCACATTGGCAAACAAATTGCATATGAAAATCGTACTGTGCAAATACAAATGAGGCGTGTGTACAGAATGTATGTGCGTGGTAGAACCATCGAAAATGTCAGGCACAACAAAAGGCTTCTCACTTCATGGATTGATATGTTGACCTTTGACCCGAGCTACTGAAGCTGCTCTCCAGAGATCCTGCCACTTTACTCTGTCAAGTTCAAGAGTGCAGTGTCAGTTATTTTTAGTCATCTTGCTGGATAAAGGGTAATATCTGTATGTATGGATCGGCGCTGCAGTATTTATGAGAAAATGTTAAATTTGTTGGGGATGACATTTTGGATGTTCATGAAATATTTACAGAAAGGGAAAAGGAGAATGGGAGGAGCTATGGACAGGGTTTTGAGAGGGGGGGTTCTATCTATGCACTTCGTTGAATTCATTAGAACTTGTATTATACAAATATTGGATGGAATCGATTGCATTGTCACAGAATTTAATCATAAAGGTGAAACTGTTCCATGTCACCAGGCGAAGCTGAGTGAAATGGAAAAGCCAGATTTCTCTGAGTGATTATATCCTGCGACAATGCATTCAGTATTTGTTTTTTTATTTAATTCACACATAGATCCTAGTCATTTGAAAATTGTTTTCAAAATAGTTTTCATTTAGCCTTCGAGAAAGACTCTGCTAGGGTCGAAACGTCAGGCCACTAACTAATTTTTTGCATTTATACTACAGGTCCTTTTGGTTGGTAAGCAGTTTGCAACGGCTAATTCAAATTTCTCAAAATAAAAACAGAGTAGACGTGGAAACTTGTGTATCCCACACTCTGAAAATTCTATTTAAAAAAATTCTTATAAACAATGTGGATGAATCCAGGTAGACATCAACCTTGTCGGCCATGACATGACCTTGCCTTGTCTGGACAAACAGGCGAGGAAACGATTTGTTTGGAAATGACGATGCGAAATGTCCTTCATTTTTATTTTTTAGCAGTCTCAAAAGGTTGTACAGTTAAATACAGGTAAAGATAATAATATTATGTTGTGGAGTGATTTTCTTCATGTTCCGTTTAGACTGTGCAACTGGATTCTGATAATTAGAAATTTCCTTGGATGTGGCCGCCTGTTTGCACCTCTTAGCTGTTACACGCACATTATCTCACATTTTGGGTTAATCGTGTTTGCATCATTATGCGCACATAAATGAGTCCCGGACATGCAAGCCCAATGCACATATACCGTACCCAACATAATCGAGTGTAACCCGTAAAGGGAACGTTCAAGGTTGTTTCACTGTGCACACACCACACCGTAGTCGAAAATGCACACACATGCAGCACTCAAGACAGTCTTAATTGAATGTTCGTGTAGCATATATCCGTCCCAGTTCTCGAGAGTCAACACACACGTTGGGCCGGCAAAGTGAGTCTTGTAGCGTGACCCAGTTTCGCGCGGCAGGAATTATTTGTTCCCGTCGGCGGAATGGTTACCTCTGTGATTGGGAACAGGAATTCGACTGGTTTACGGCGCTCGGTGTGGCAGGATGTTCTGTATGTAACACTAAATGTTCTGTTCATTTCAGGACACACTCAGAATATCTGATTAAGAAGAAAAGCAGAGCCAGTGGTGACCCAAAAAATAAGTGAAAAGTGGAATGTCAAGGGATTCTTATAGGGCCCAATATCATGATAGCAGAAAATGCTTACCAAATTTGTCTGCTATGCAATAATCAGCAGAGAATCAGTCTGTAATGATATACAATACCTTGTATTTCGGTTGGTAACTTGCTAAGCAATGCTTTTCTTTGCTTAGCTGTTTTTTGTGCTTAAAGGCACTGGACACTATTGGTAATTACTCAAAATAATTGTTAGCATAAAAACTTACTTGGTAACGAGCAATGGAGAGCTGTTGATAGTATAAAACATTGTGAGAAACGGCTCCCTCTGAAGTAACGTAGTTTTTGAGAAAGAAGTAGTTTCTCAGTAAAATATTTGAATTGATTTTGAGACCTCATGCGTGAGGTCCCGAAATCAAGCATCTGAAAGCACACAACTTTGTGTGACAAGGGTGTTTTTTCTTCCATTATTATCTCGCAACCTTGAGTTCAAATTTTCACAGGTTTGTTATTTTGTGCGTATGTTGAGATACACCAAGTGAGAAGACTGATCTTTGACAATTACCAAAGGTGTCCAGTGTCTTTAAACAGCCGACCATGGTCCCGATTGGTTTGGGAAAAAATGTTTAATTCACATACGAATATGATGTTTTACATAATGATGGAGTATAATCAGAATTTGTTAAGGCTCAACAGAATTTTTGCCTAGCTGCGTTTTGCGATAATTAAACCATAACTTACACTCCATGGAACTTATGTCGGCCGTCAGTAGCCTATATGTGTAGGAAGGGATAGATGGCTGATCTTGTATCATTGTGTGCGATCCACCGAACACACACAATTGCACGTGCCAAATCCTGAAATCCACTTGTTGGGGTTTGGTTTCCAAGCGGGGGTGTTGTTTGTAATTAGAGCAAACATCACATATACACAGCGTTGAGTTCTCTATTTCCATGTGCACGAACACACCCCAAATCTTACATTTGTCATCCATCCTCGGCAAGAACATCTCTTGCAATCAAGGCATGCAAGATTCCCAACAGACCCCCCCCCCCAATCATTGTGGCCAAGCCTGAAACCTTTGTCTTGGCATTAAGACTACATGAGCCGTTGCCGTTGTCGTCGTCTCTCTCCTTCAACCGGTACCCCCCATTGGTGTCATCACTTTGCAGCATGTCAATCCAGACGGTACCCTATTGTCACATCGGGGGCCAATTTCATAGAGCTGCCTAAGCACAAAAAGTAGCTGAGCACAACAGAAATTACGCTTACCAGAATAAGTTACCAGCCAAACTACCGTGTCACATGTCACACAATTTGTGACTGGTATCCTGCTCATTTCTGCTCAGCAGACAATTATTAAGCAATATTTTCTGCTTGGGCAGCACTATGAAATTGGGCCCTGGTGTAGAGTTGTTGTTGCGCTCCTGTGTCTCTTTACCACCACCCCCCCCCTCTCTTCTTGTGGTAGCGAATCTCACAAATGGACCCCAGTGCCTAGCTCGGCATGGGGTATAGAAACCGGTATTGTTGGTACCCTGTCATGCGAAAGGGCTTCTGGTTGACCAACCCCCGACCTCTCGTTAGCAACCTGGCATCATTTCCTCCCGACCCCCCCCCCCCTCTTCTTGAGGTAAAATCAAACTCTGTTCTGTGGATTTAGGATATGAATATAATGTGATGCATGGAAAAATGTGTCTTGTAGGACTGTAATGGCTAGAGAACTATTAATTAAGCATAAATATTTACAAGCACTAATTATGCATTTGTTTGAGTATAATTTTAAAAAAGCGAGGAATATAAAAGCAGAAAGAATAGATGTAATGCTGGTGTCGTAAGCTCAGGCGTTTTTTAATGTATAGAATTCACTAGTGCCACTACTGTGCACACAAAGCATTCAAGTTGTCTATGTTACATATATATGGTTTGCTTTTGCCTCTAGTGTGCATTTAATCGATTGACCATTTTTTTGTTTTAAGTTAAGAGGAAAGAAATACTCCCAAGTGAGAGGAAGATCTTATTGAAAGGTTTTTTAAAAACACAGTCATTGCTTATCGATGGATTGATTTGCGAATGCAGTGTTTGAATTCTTATTTATTTTTTTCATTGATGTGGACACACAAACAGAAGGATGATTCATACGTAACTGTCATAAAATATCATAAAACATCTTCTGAAATGTTTGTTATCGATAGTTGGGGCTGACACTTGGAGGGAAAGAAAATATTTTAGATTTTTATAAATTATGCGTAATTTTTTGTAAGATTGTTAAAAAGCTGTGAATAACAGCTTTGAAAGTGAACAATTGACTTTCTCTAGAAACCCAATCTGTAAATTGTGTACGTGTTCAAGGCATCTAACCAGCAACAGGGGAACAGCAGCGGAACAGCAGCGGCACTGCCGCAGAACAGTGGCGGCATAGTGGCTGCACTGCAGCAGAGCAGAAGCAAAACAGGAGCAGAACAGGAGCAGACTTTTAAAAGTGTGGAGGGGGGGGGGGGGAGTCATAAAACACCACTTTTCCAAGGTTATTTTTAGGAAGCTATGAATAAAGAAATACAGCAAAAAAGTGCTGATTTCCACCAACACATACAAATAAATATGCAACTAATATGAATTGCTCTTCAATTCCTTTTTTATTTGCATGATGATTATTATTATTATTATTATTATTATTATTATTATTTTTAAAACCTGACCAGACTGCTTATTTTTACAGAAAGAAAGTGAGATGCAAATTTTTATGGATCTTAACTTAATAAATACATAACTTTTTTTTCCCTCATTAAACTTGAGTGTGAATAAACATACAGAATGAAAAACTGTAACAGTAGTTGGAGAGTATGCAAATTAAAGATATGAAAAATGTAATTATTTTTTTATTGGTTCCTCGTAAGTATGCGTTTAAAAAAAAAATGAGTGTTATACACACATGTGAAGGGTTAGATTATTGCAATAAACCCTAAATTATAAAGTGGCGCCAGCGTGGCGCGTTTAAAAAATCCCATAAATGTTTATACCCTTTCGATTCTTTCAACCAATTTGTTTGTGAAGCCCAAAATGCATGATTAAATGCTTCGGAGGTGAGGTTGACCTCTGATTCAAGTTATCAATAATTGTGCCTCTCAACAAAATGCTGTGGATGTGCCAATGTGGATCATGTCATCGGCCCCCCCACCCCAAGGATTTGGAAAGTACTCATAAGTGGACAGTTTTGATCAAACATCATGGTTAACCCAACACCCAAACTTTTGTTCTCTTATTACGGTGGTATGCTAAACAAAACCCAAAACAGTAAATACAAAAAATAATTAAAAAAAAACGAAAAAATAAAAACTTATTCAGAGCAATGTAAGAAAGTTGCGTAGTTGGGACTGTTTAGCAACCAATGACAGATGTTGCTTTTGACTGGTGTCCGGCTAATTTCTGCCTAGGAAACAAAATTTTGAAGGCACTTTTTTCCCCCCGGCTTAATCAGCTCTGATGCATTTGAGCTCTGGTTCTGTCAAAAGAGCTTCTCCCATTGTAATGTTTTGTGGGAAGTAATGGATCTTTAACACATCGTCAAAAAAAGGGAGAAAAAAAAAGTACACTAGGCTGGTACTCTGTTAAGTGGTAGTCAGGTGTGTAAAGAACAGGGAGAACCAGCGGAGCCCAAAGCAGTCTTTAGACTAGATGGCTGAGTGATCATTGTGGACAGCTGGAGTACGCAACAAGACACGTCCATTGGTCTAGCCCCGGGCCCTCCGTAGCATTCTCTGACTCACCCAGCCAGTTAGTTTGTCTAGGAGCCACCTCTGATTGCAAGCGCCGTTTGTACTTTTCCCCAAGTTTCTATTCCTCGTCTCCTCACACATATGTGGTTGGCCTTATTTTTGTCTTTTCCCCCTCGGGCGAAGATCGGGTACATCCTAGTCGGTAACTAGGTAACCAGCCAGTCTAACAGGCCTCGGGGCTTGAAAATGCTACGTACAGCTCCTGTAAAAGCCAGGTCAGCCAGTGATTTCAGATTCCTAGTCAGAGTTCTGAACAGCCAAACTAGGCTGTTTGTGTTGTTGTTAGGATAAGCAACCAGCCCTATCCCCTTGTGAGTCAGGGGGAACAGACTGATCGCATAGTTCCCGGGGAGTGTGACTGCTCATTGTTGTTTTGAGCTGTCGCATACCACTTGACCTCTCAGTCAAAAGGTCACTTGAGTTGACAAGCGGGTCAGTTAAGGTCGGGCCAGTGGAGTGCAGTTCAGAGTGGTCGGTTCTTTGTTATGATTTGAAATTGATTCCAATGATCTGTATAACTAGATCATTGTTTGGTTATGAAGTCTAAAGAAGTGATATGGGAACTCCAGAATATGTAAAGTGAAAAAGTAGCATGGGAACTTCAGGTCCTAAAAAAAGGTGAAAATGTAACAGACAAACTTCAGAACCTAAAACGGTTAAAACTATATAAGTTACTGAGTTCCTTCTGTAATTAGCCTACTCTCCAAATTGATTTCTAACCTTGTGGTTGGTGTAACATGGTGAATAATTTAGTTGGTGTAATAGATACATGTACATCAGGGACAAAGAATATTGTTTTGTTTTACCTATCTATACAGGCCTGAAATTTCATGTTTGAGTGGGTAAGGTCATTTTCATTTTAAAAGGGCTCTTCCTTTGAAAAATCTGGAAAGCCTGTGGTAAACTTTTGAAGGGGCAGCAAGGCCAAGACCAGGGCAACAGAATTTCAGGCCAGCCATTGTCACACATCTTTGTGTGATAAAGCTCTGTGTACTCAGTGCTTTCCAAATCCTGCGAAAAAAACAAAAACAAATGGTGAATGGTGTTAACAGAAGCTTGCATATGACGTGACTTCACTGGAGACATATCATTGGCTGAGAGTTGTGCGCGGCGCGCACATACGCGCGTGTTTCCATTGTTTGACCTCAGCGATGGCGGTCAATTTGAATACTGTAGCTTAACCCTTTAGAGACCAAAGCGGCCGGAAACGGCTTGCACCAAAATGCCCATAGCGGATGCAAACGGCTGCAAGATCTGATCTGCTTCCACTCAACCAAAAAGGTCAGGGTAAAGGTCATGACCTGAATTGACATTTTTCGAAGCTCCCATGTTAACATTGTACCTAGAACAAAACAAGATTTCTGTTTCATTATTTGTTTATACCTTTTTACAAGAAAACAATTGTTTCCAAAAATTAACAATAACACCATGTCTGGGTGTATGGTGATGATTCTACAGAAATGAAGGGCCTCTAAAGGGTTAGCATGGTGATGTACCGTACTGTATGTACAGTAGTCCTCAACAGCCATTAGGCAATTGGGTGCACAGTTTTGCTAAGCTCAGAAAATGTTTGCTGAGCAGAATTGGATAACTGCTCCACAAGCACATTTGATGAGTTAAGATGCAGCAGCTTTAAGAAATTCACAATTTCCTTGACAACAAAATAAAAATCACCTGACAAATGCTTGGATTTGGTCTAAACAAAGACAAGGAAAACATAATTACCCCCCCCCCCAAAAAAAGGACAAGAAATTTGAAATTGAAGTTGTACCATAACAGTCAAACTTATTTGATGCAAAAAAACATAGAGATAACTGTGGAAATGCTAAGTTGATGAAAGTTTGTCAAATTATATAGATTTTCAAAGTATAGTTAATGACAATTTTGGAAGTTTCTCAATCATGCATGACAAAGCAAATTTCAAAACAAAAAAGTGTAAAATTGGTACAAGCTGCATGTTTAAAAGCAAGCTTTGAGAATCTGGAATTCTGAGCCAAAAACAAAACAAAACAGAGGAACATTAACATATCCAGCAATCATCATTTTACATCAAGGAAAAATCTGCCTCACGAGAGGACAAGAGAGAGAGAAAAAAATACAAAAAAATACACAGTTACAAAACGAGAGAAGAGTGCAGTCATATGTTTGTCATTATCTACTAATCCACTCACTGGGAAGAGGTGGGACCCCCTAATCAGCATCATCTAATATTCAAAGCTAGCCTCCATCAGTCCACGGATTCTCCAGACCTTCTGGTCAGAGAGCCAGGTAATTTCCTCCGCTGACGCCCTGGGCTTTTTTTTCCCCTTCGCGCGCTGCGTCAATCAAACCAAATCTGAAGAGGTTTTTTTTTTTTTTTTTTCTGTTTTTTTTTTTTCTCTTTTTTTCTCTTCTTCGGCAAACTGAGGAAATATATAAAACAAAATGTGTAAGCTGACACGCGACATTAGAGGCGTTTTGCTGGTTCGGTTGTGTGCTTTGTTTTGTTAATGTATGACGCCTGTTTAAAGGGAAGGTATAACTTTGGTAATAAACTCCCAACAAATTAATGATCATAAAAACTTACTTGGTAAGAAGCGCTGCAGCTGTCGATAATGTACGACATTTTGAGAAATGATTCCCTTCTAAGGAATGTGGTTTTAGAGAAAGTTTTCAAAATTAGAATTCAATCTGAGAAACATTTCATGCATGAAACATTTTTTAAGATCGTGTATTCCAGTTATGGATTTTTCTTACTGCGTGGACGTAACCGCTCAAGATTTTCGGCGATATAAAAAAAAAAAACACACGCTACCTACCACCTTTTGAAATGAAATTTTCAATGGTTAGTTTTATTGGATATATCTACAGTTATAAAGGATTGAAAAAATCGAACGGTTCCAAAAACCAAATTAATATTTGGCCTTTGAAGAGAAGCACAGTGTTGTTTGTACTAGTGTGTTTGTGCAGACTGAGGTCCTCCTTAAGTTTATGTTTCAGGTGTCATCATATCAACGATAAAAACTCATTAGCTGATTATCATCTTTAGAAAAAAGTGACGCATGGTAACATTTTCTAACATGTGCTAGATGTGACCCCCCCCCCCCCCGCCCCTCCGGAAATCCAATCAAGAAAAACAGTAAATTGCATAGAAAGCAAAAGTGAGTTCTTGAAGGTGTCGATGGATGTTGTTTGACAAATTAATGTACAACAAAAGTGTATTAACCTCAAAAAGCAGAATAAAAACTGTGACAATTTCATCAAAAAAAAAGTAGACTGTAGTTTCCTTGGCTTTTGGCCGCCCATTTCTCTGGTCCTGGGCCTAATTTAAGAGCTGCTTAAGCACTAGATATTGCTTAGCACAATTTCTTTTTGATTAGGCCATTCCAATTATATAAGTTGGTTGAGGGGAGGCATATAGTTTTTAGCTAGCTCTTACGTACGCAACTGTACTGTGTGCCGTGAGCGGCCGGCTGGCCGGCCTGGCGTGAAGCACATCCACTGGGCCTACGCTATGCATGATCGAAACGTAATGTTTGTTTTGTTTTTTTTGGTTTTTTTTGCAACCTGTTTTTTTGATAAAAAATCTACTTATTATATTTTATTTGTTAAATAATCTGACCAATGTTTGAGAATTGTAGCCGGGCGAAAAAAAAGAAGAAAAAAGTATGGATTAGTAAATTGATTAAAAAAAAAACATTTTCAACAAAATAAATCGCCGCAATTTGTAAACAAACTAATCAAATTGGAACGGCTTCACTGAAAATCAGTTACCTCCGAAAGTACCATGTCATGTGCACAGTTTATGACTGGTCCCCCCGCTTATTTTTCCTAAGCAGAATTTTGTTAAGCAAAATTTTGTGTTTCATGCAGCCCTATGAAACACGGTCCCTGGGGACCGATTTCACAAAGTGCTAAGATTGGTCTTTACTGTGTATTAATCTTAACTGCTATGCAAAGTATGACATGACAATTCAAATCACTATGGCAATACTAACACAGGGCTGCCATCATTTGCATCTTGCAATCAGGGAGAATTTGGGCAACAGTCAGAGAGATTTTTTAGAATTACATTCAGCATAATAGGGACAAAAGTTCCCATAATCAGGGAGATTTTCAAAATATTTTGATTAGAACATGGAAAGGAAAATTTTGTTTATTTTGTGCAGAATCAGGGAGAGTTGGTAACAACTCATCTTGAGCTAAATCTTAGTGCTTTGTGAAATCGAGCCCAGGTCTTGCCTGGATTTTTAATTTTTTTTTCCAGTCTCAGTTATTGTAATTTTTAGGGGGAAGTGCTCTTCTCCTAGTCGGCAACAAAAAACAGAAGCTTTGCATCTGCAAAAATGACATTACAGACCTGAGTGAATTTTAACAAGAGATTTTACCGAAGTTGTCAAACCTCCTTTAAAACACTGCGCTTGTTTTTCTCGTTATATATCTCTGACATTTTGAATGATTGAAATGAGTACAACCTGTCGGGGCGTGTCACATATAAAAACAAGAAGAGCAAAAAAAAAAAAAAAAAAAATACACCGTGACATACTCATGTAAATGTTCGCAGCCCATGGATTTGCACTTTGGAACTGTACTTCTCGGGGAAGGCAAAATGGAATTTATGCTCCACTGTTTGCTCCGTCGTTTTCAATCCTTTCATTGACACTCGCATTCACAGAAAGGAAAAAAAAAAGGAGGAGGAGGGGGGGGGGAGAGAAGGGGAAAAAAGAAGAGAGGAAACAGTTGGGGAAAAAAGAGGAAGGGGGGAGGGTCTTGATGATGAACTGAATCTCGTTAGGGGTGCCTTGTTTGCTGGCTGTGTACACACGATTACAGGTCTGGACGGCAAGGGGGAGGGTTACATCCTTGCTTGATTTGTTATTCTTTAACATCAGAGGCCCGTAGACCTCCAATCGTTTCTCCCTTTTTAGAATTGATGTTGTTCTTTTTTTTTGGGGGGGGGTAGTGTTTGAATACGTCTGATCTGGGAAGCATAGTGTTTCTTGATGGGTTATATTTTATTTTTTTAGCGCTGGGGAGAAGTATACAGTTTGTTACTTTCTTGTACAAATCTGCTCGGCATAGTTTTTTTCCTGAAAACAATTGTCTAGACTGCAATGCTGTCATTTCCAAGAAAATTTTATGTCTGAAGTCTGAATATGATTTCTATTTTTCCTCTTTTTCTTAAGCATAAAAAAAGATAAATTTTTTGACGGAATATTTCCACAAGTCAGTTTTATGAAATATCCATGACGACTAGACAGTGCGGACAAAGTGTACCCTTCCATTAATCTTAATATCTACATATTGGATATTCATGACGTGCATCACAGTATCGCAGGACCAAAAAAAGACATGGATAGGATGAGTGGGCACCACAAGCGAGGCTCCAATTTCCAAAAAAAATCTCCACTCGACTACATGCCTGGCATCTCAGAACTTTTACTGGACCATAAATGAATTTTTTTACAAGACTGAAAATATTGCTCCACTTGTAAGAGGTGCTAAGGAACTGAAAAGCTGAGGTGCACATTAGTCAATGTTCTTCTGGTACACAAGCCAATATGTGAGAATTAGGACCGATGCCCAATACAAAAATACAAGAAAATAATTTATATAATTATTTTTACTTCAGATCAAATTCACAAAAATCATAAAGAAACCATTTAGAATCCCTCAGATTGCACAGTAGGGCTTTGAAAACCAAAAATAAGCACTAAGTAAAAAAAAACAATTTAAGGACATCGTTTCAGTTCAGCGTGCTTAGCCCAAACTGTTACAATTTGGTTCAAGAATTCCCCACAGTTTGGAAAATTCCTAAGGAGAACCCTGTTTGTAAATTTCCAAAAAGTATGAGTTTGAGAAAACGCTGGACTGTAGGACTTGTCTGGCTTGGGGGTTAATGGCCCAATTCTAATATTATTGGACTCTGGACTGTGGTCAGCTGTTTATTTCAAACTCTGAGTAGACTAGACGGTGTTGCTGTCAGTTCATACTGGGAAAGTGTGTTCAAGTAATAAAAATGAAACTGACTGTAAAATTTGATGGAAAAGGATGAGCAGGCAGTTGAATCCAGGCATTTATTTATTTCTCAATTTTTTGTTGTTGTGGTTCTGTTGCACTGAACATGTTCATCGGAAGCACACATTTCATGTTTATGTATGTTGTTATAGGCCCCTGCAATGGCCGCCATCTTTGATGAAACGCGCACACGTGAAGAGCTATCATTGGCTGAGTTAGTTGTGCGCAGCGCGTACACGCGAGCACGTTTCCATTGTTTTTATTTATTAAAGATGTTGGTCAATGACATCATGTGCAATCCATCTATATTGTATTCTAAGTTTGTTCTCAGTTTATTTTTTTTTCAATGATCTTATCATCCCTTGATATATTATTTTAAAGTCCCCCTGATAATATAAAGGGTAGATTCGGCAAAACCTAGACAATACGAACACAGTTCTTGTTAGATGCATATCAGACAAATCCCACTCTGACAGTGAGACGACGACGTATACCCACACGACCAATCACACAGCGATATCGAGTCTCCACCATGTAGAAGCCCCAAAAGCTGGATACATGTACACTCCGTTGTTACTGGCATTGATTCACCCAAACTATACAGCCACATTAAAGGACCCTGGCTGTTCCTGACATGACAATTCAATTCTCAAATGCGATCAGGCAGGACAGACAGTCGGTCCGCTCCGTTGTATATTTGCATATGAAATGTGCAGGCTTAGGGATACGGTCGAGCCTATGTCCCCTGGACAATGAGGGGATGGTTAACAATGGCTTCTATCATCGACATCTTCTCCCGCATTCTTTTTGGCCAAGGAGCTGTGATTTTTTGTATCCATTATTTGGCGTCTGTGTAACATGTGTCTGTGGCCCAAATACATTGCCTTCATTCTGGGTTAAAGCATTGTGTTATTTGTCAGAGGCGTTTTTTTTCCTCTTTCTTTTCTTCTTTCTTTTGTGCCTCATTTAAAAGTTACTCCATTAAAAGAGAAAAGTAGGCCACTGACTGCCCGGATATTTGGCATCATTCCAGCAGTTTGCAATTAATAATTTTAATATAAAAGGATAATGGTTGTAATGAGGGCTAAGGCTAATTTGCAATTGATGTATTTTTTGTATACATATTTTTTTAAAATAAATGTTTACAATTAATTTCTATCATTACAAATATGTGTTTTGACCAAGACAAAATCATACAAATACTACAAATAACCACAAATAACCAAGTACATGCACATGAAAGGAAATATGTGAACAATTAACAAGTAGATAAATGAATACATGTAATAAAATGGGAAAATTAGATAAATAATTAAACAAATAGTTTAAACAAGAGTCAAAGAAGACAAGAGGGGGCAGAAATGGGTTGAGTGAATGCATTGACGGATTGACGGAGCATGCAGGAGGAGGGGGGGGGGGGACACCACAAAACCAAGAAACGTGTGAAGAAAAACCAAACATGGGAATTTACTGTTGTGAAAAAGTGTCCAATAAGGAACATTAGTATATGTTATGTTTGGGTGCAGGGGAGTGGCAAAGGTGGGATGGTCTGTCAGATAGAGGTCTAAGGAAACACAAGGACAGATTATTGAGTGTTAAGCTTTTAAAAAAACATAAATAAATAAAACTGTACAGCATTTTAACATTTCAAATGATATTCTTTTTAGAGATTAACGTGGGCCACAGCTCCCATTTCCCGCTCCCTCAGACCTCCCCCCAACCCCCACGCCCATTATTTTTCCTCCCAGCCTTGGTTTTGTTAAATTCTTGAATGAGAAAAAGACCTTGTAGGTGGTCTATCAATAATTTTGTTGTTTGCTCTAGTTCTTCTGGATCTCTACCTCTCTATAGAAGTATTGCATTTATTCTCAAGAAACTAGGTTAAAACATAGCTTTTTTGTGTTCTCTTTCTTTTGTTAATACATGTGAAGCAACCTTCCCTTATTATCACAAAAATTCCTCTTTTAGAAAGAAAAAAAAAATGGGGGTGGGTGGAGGTAGGGTTTGAAGACTGGAAAGGGGAGCAATCGTCTACTGGTGTCTGGTGACACCATTTCCCTTGAATGGTTCTCATTCCAAACCGTATCATGTGTCTCCATACATGTACCGATGTGCACGCCACCTCCAATTTCATTATTCTGGAAACTCATCTTTCATTGTGAAGATGTAGAGATGGGGAAATATGATCCAAGAGCGTAACGTATCCCACGTAGTCTCCATCCATAAAGAGAGGCAGGGGGGAAGAGAGAGAGAGAAGAGAGAGAAAGAGAGAGAGAGAAGAGAGAGAGAGAGAGAGAGAGAGAGAGAGAGAGTCGAGAAGAAGACGGAGAAACCCTGCTTCATGTATGTCTTCGTCTTGTAATTGAACTTGTCTTTGTAGCGGGGTATTAGTGAATGATTGTTATTATCAAGTTTTCTCGGGCCCCGTCCGTTTTGCAGGTTGATACCAGTGACATTCAACATAATGCAATTTACGTTCGGCCGACTTCGCTGGATCGTTTTTCCAACTCGGCAGCTGTTTTCTATGTTAATATAATTGGAGGTTTTTTCATTATTTCTATGCGGTGCATGAGAAATTGACACCCAGCATTCCGTTGATGAGGGTGGACCACTTTTACCCACATAAAAAAGGCCTGTTTACATCAATGAATGAATGTCACTATCGCGTGCGAGCGCTGTGCACCTTGTTCTTCAGAAGATTAATATACACCGGGGGGAAAAAGAAGAAAAAAATGTGTGTGCATGTTTTAAACTATAGCCTTTGAGGGTCCTTGCACTTAAATTAGACTTGACATTAAGTCCTTCTGGTGTTTTCACATTTGTGTTCAATGTGCTTTTCCCACAATTCCGTGTACGTGCACACATTCATAACACTTATTTGTAGATTCACTGAAGCTGTAACCCTGTGCTGACAATTTTATATCCACACTACTCCAAGCGTTTACTAATATTGTCCACCTTTGTTCATGCTGTTAATTTGGAAAGATTAAGGAGATGTTCTTCCCTTGAGTTAAAAAAGAAACTGGTTTTCATTTCCCCTTCCATATTTAAATCACAATTAGATTATCTAGAAGTTGTAGCTAAAACCCCTATGCAAATTGTTTAAGCTAAATGGACTGTGAAAGTCTAGTGCGAACATTGGGATCTGTTAAAGTGCGCGAGTTTGTTTCCTTCAATGCATTAAAGCAATGTGCATGGGGGCCAAAGTGGTCCCAAAAATGTTTGAACACGAGCGAGACTTACACTGTCTAATACTTCGCTGACCGAGGGCTGATTTGTAGACTTGTATGCATGTGATGGCACCTCTGATCATGTTGTGTTGGATTGTACCACTGTGACTGCACTGTCTAATGAAACAATTTAAAAAATAAAAATTCATGTTCTGACTATTTTGTTGGGATTATTTGGTTTTACCCTTACACCGGTGTACAATTTTTGTCATGTTCTGACTATTTTGTTGTTGTTATTTGGTTTTGCCCTTTCACCGATGTGTGCAAAGCATTTGTATTATACTCAGTACTTTCCCCCCCCGAGTCCTGTGGACAAAAAATCCACAGGCATATTACTCAGATTGGATTCGAACCCACGACCTTTGCCAATTCTAGAGCAGATGTCTTATCAACTAGACCACCTAGATTGCCTGGTAGCTAGAATCCTATATTTTAGCTGCGGGTACAGCAAGAATTTTATAGATGTTAAATTTACATCGGGGATAACAGAATAGTGTTTGGTTTTTCCCTTTACACCGTGTGTAACTGTACAGCACATCGGTGTTAGGGTCAAACCAAATAATATTCTGTATCCCCGGTTCAAATTTAACATTGGTCATTTTGTTTTGTTGGACTACCCCATTTGTTGCTCGTTGTGTGACATGGTGTGCCCACCCCCTTCCTATTGTGTCTTCATTTTGTTCTGAGAGTCTCAGAGGATTTTAGGGGGTGGTACTGCTCTGTAAAAGGAAAAGAGTGTGTTCAAGCATGGAGGAAGAAAACTTTTGGGACATTTTGGGGAGCATCATCTGCCACATATCTGGTATGGTATAGACTGCCCCTGTCTACAATCATGGAGGCTACAATGCACCCACTATTCATGTGGGACTGACCATCAGGTCAGAGTCCCCTGTTTGAGGTCACTTATGAAGAGCAACATGCAGTCCACCCAGAACAGCTGGACTTGACCTGCTTGAGACTGCTCTGTGCCCACATGTGGCCTGGACCGATGGTCATGCTGGCACTGGCAGTTTTTTTTCTTGTTTTTAAGGCTTGAATGTCAATAGGTAGTCCCTTCATGGGTATAGACCATGTCCTAGGCTTGTTTGTAAAAAGAGTGACCTTGTATACATTCCAGAAGTATTTCTTGACTGGAATGATACCTAATTGTCATTTGAGATTTTTTTCACCCTCAATAACAAGCACATAAAATCAAGAATTGTGAAAATTTCAAATTTTAAATGTGACTCCTCTCTGCATGTAGAGAGGTGATACAAATCAGACAGTGCAATCTCCACATAAAATGTAAGATTTTATGTTTTCTTCCCTGAAATTGTTTCATCGTGCAGTTTGACAGGATGGTACAACATTTAAAAAATGGAGACAAATTAAGTTACAATTTGTTTTGATTATGGAGCTTGCTCCTTTCCCCATGGTTTAACCCTCCTACTGTCTGACATTTTACATTTTCCAGTATGCTGACAGCCTGTAAGATAACCATTTGGTGAATTCATTTACCTAGTACATGTACACGCAAGTGAGTTCTGTGCACAAGTTGTCCAGTTGAACAGCTTCAAATAAACGGAAAACATTGCCAAAAGTAGGAGGGTTAAATGACCCAGTCCTACCTCCACGATTGACTCAAACCGTGGCTGCTTGGTGAAAAGGTCCAGTGCCTTTTTCATACATTGATTTTGAGCACCCCTTTTCCCAAGTACTACAGGTTGCAAATTTTTGGGGAAAATCCACAAGACCGCAGGGTTTGTAGCTCAGAATTTTTGTTGGGTCAGAATTTTGTTCAAAAGACCAGAAACAAGTTTGAGAAAAGACCAGTAACAGAAGGATAAGACAGTTTTAACATTGGCACTGTTTTTATTTGAGCAAACACTAAGAGAAGATTTATCTCTTTTGTCTTACGGGAAAGTAAAATTTGATACTCGGCAGAATTTAAAGATATTTATGAGACTCATGTCCTCAACATTTTGACATCTTTTTTGCTGAAGCAAAGTTTTGGAATTTGAAAACAAAAGACAGCTGGACTTGTCCAGGTGTGAGTTTACTTGCCTGACACTAAAAACACTGGCCTTGGGCTTGCAGTCCAGTGTAAAATTCTAGCCCTGTACAAGGGACAAAAGATGGCCACAGCAAGTGAATATTGCTCAAGGTCAGACGGGGAGAGACAGAGGTCATTTCTCAAGTTTCACACATGAAAGGTTAAATTCACAGAGTGGTGCAACTAAAGAAAACAGAACTCTATTAAAAATTCACACAAACTTTATGCTTGCCTGCCCATCCGACTACAACAATATCACATCCATTAGCCAATTACGATCGGTAATTTGTAACCGACGACAAACCGTGTATATTTAGTTGAGGGAAGGGTTGTTTAATAAGTCATGATGTAACCAGAATTGTGGCAAGTTCATCTAAAATACATGTTCAATGTCTCCAGCATTGAAAGAAATGGCCTTTTAGTTCAGTTTTAAGTCTAATTGGACATCACTTTTTCCACAGCTAAAACCTTGATTTTGATTGATTCTGAACGCATTTAGTTGAAAAATAATCAATTGCACAGGGACAGGCTGTAATTTTGTTGGCCTCCGCTAGTTGGGTGTGGAGTCGAATTCTGTTGGATCCATGAATATTCCAAGCTAAATAGCACTTGGCACTAATGCTATTTAAATAGAAGCTAAGTACCCAGATATCAGACAGACGTGCCTATTTTCACTAACATTACGCGCGCTCACATGTCAAAGTTTTATATTTTCTCGTGTACGGACTATACTACTAGTGCAGTTTTGCGCGTTGATGATGCGGCGATCGCGTCAGTGGTGGAATGTTTATCTGACGGCAAGGTATTTTGAGCAAAAGTGACGCCATTAGTGTGGAGTGCTATTATAATGGAGTAAGAAAGAGCTTCAAAACTTTCAATAAATGATAGAGGCTGCACTTTTAGACTTAGTGAATACAAAAATCTGCATGAGCTTTAATAAAAACAACTACTTCCAAGAAAACTCATGCAATCTTTTGTATTTAGTTAGTCTTAAAGTGCTACCACTACCCTCTCTTATTTATCTATCAGTCTAACAGGGCTATCTCTATCCAAACTGTCAATGAAACTGAAAAACTTGTGTGTAATTCTCTTGCCTGGTCACTACTAGAAATGATTGTGTCTGTAAGACGCCTTTTTTTAAAGACGCTGTTAATTGCTTCAGTCTATCAGTCTGAGTGGCGTGTCGTGACCGAGCGGTCAAGCCCACTGGACTCACGCTCTGCTCTGGTGTTTCTGACCAGCAGAGTGTGGGTTCAAGTTCTGGTCTCAAGACACTTAGCCATTGTTGCTTCGTCGTTCAGATGGGACGTAAAGCCATTGGTCCAGTGTAATGTGTAATGGACATTAAAGAAGCCAGTACACTTATCGTAATCCCCCGGTGTGTTCTGGTATGGTTGGCTGCAGATTGCGCCACAGCACCTTGTAAACCATTACATGGTGCTACGTGAATTAATGGGTCTTATATTTTGAACATAGCTTCACACACCTCAACTAGAAAACAATATTGAGTGCTTTAAACACCCTTGCTTGTGATAGAGAGCTATATAAGAACTGTGCTATTAATATTAAGACCTCTTGCTCAATGCCAAAAGTTTGAACAGCGACCCTTCAGAGAGAGAGAGGAAAAAAAAGGGTGCTAGCGTTTAGACTAGCGTCTTTGAATCAAAGTAATTACTTTAGCATTTGGAACCACGATGCGCTTGAATTGTACAAGTATAACCATTCAACTATCTCATAATGTACTTGAGTCAACAGCTGTGGTACATTAAATCAGATTTATGTGCTGTAAAGTACATCCTTCAGGTATGTACACATGGCCTTGATCCACTCTGCAGTGACCTCAACTACATGTTACTATATTTGACCCTGAGAGTCAAACTATGTACAACTTGATAGCTTCGGCTGTTGCTATGGCTGCAGCTATGGTTACAGCTTCAGCTGGGTCACTGCAATTGTTCATTGTTGCCAAGCAGTCAATAGCCACAGACATTCCCCCTTTGCACGGTCAGCCATTTGCGTGTACAGCCTCGAATTGGGGACGGCAGTGAAAAGAAGCACTATATAACTCTGTATCGTCAAGGTAATGTAATGACACTTTCATCCAAACGGATACATAAACACAATAAATGAAGCATGAAGTCGAGGCTCTACATGCACATGTTCAAGTAGCGAACCTATAGTCTAAATCACTCAACACCCAACCTGGGCCCAATTTCTTAAAGCAGGTTAGAAGAAAACTGTTCCTTAAACTAATTGAATCGCTAAGCAGGAAGTAGAGAACGCGGGTCATCACAGGCAGCTTTTTTTGTGTGCACCAGTTTTATTTTGGCTGGTAACCTATTTGCGCTACGCAAGCTTTTTCTGTGCTTAGGCAGAGTCCAAATTGAAGTCTATGGCAACGATATTGGCTCGATCATGACGTCAACTTGCATTAAATCGTATAGGCTTATCTTAGCAACAGCCTTGGTAACATGGCCTTTGTAAATTTGGGGGCTTATTGGTCCCCCAGGGCTCCGTGCTGACATTATCCCAAATGTGAGATTCCAGCAGTTTCTTTGTTGGGCAGAAAAAAAGGGTTTTTCAATCATATACAACAATTGGGGAGTCAAATAACGCTGAAATCACCCAAGTGTGAGAAAGTCTAGTTTTTCTGTTTTGAAAGTTCGTGTTTTAAGAGTTCAAGGGCAAACATTCATGAGGACACAGTTTTTGTATAAATCCGTTATCATTTTCCTGCAGGTACAGTATAAGTTTATTACATTATGCCATCATAAACTGTGTATTTATTGATTTTTTAGTCCTTTGTTGTTGTTGTTTTTTCCTACTACCTACTGGTACATTTAAAAAGACAATTAACTACAGTCGTGTAATTTTAAGTTGAATAATTAAAACAAAAGTATTTAAAAAATAAAAATGAAAATGGGTGAAAATTTTACAAAGATGTTGTTTAAAACAAACTTGTAATTAGCCAAGCATGAGAAAGTCAAGGGGAATTTTCATTATACCATGATGGTTTGACCATCATGGTCACACATTATTCTAACATGATCATCTGTAGGATATAGGATTGGAACTGCCTCTAGCCACCAAGCTAGCTCGGTGGTCTAGTGGTAAGACATCTGCTCTAGCATGGCAAAGGTCATGGGTTCGAATCCCACTGAGTGATACGACCGTGGATTTTGTAATGTGCAGAAACCATATATTATTATATTTTATCCCGATGCAAAAATTAACATCTATTAAATATGATCATCTGTTTTAAAGGCACAGTACATGTTTCGTAATTAGAGCCTACTGATTGTGTTAATCCTATATAAATGTAGGTACATACAATAAAACTAACATGTGAAAATTTCACTTCAAAAGGTGGTTGTGTTTTTTGAAATATCACCGAAAAACCGGAGGGAATATTTCCACGCAAGAAGAATATTCCCCATAGGAATACACAGTCTGAGAAGCGTTTCGTCAGATTCAAATTTTGGGGAATAAAAAGTGATATATTTTCCATAACCGTAGTACTTCAAAGTTAAAAGTTTCTCAAAATTCATTGTACTACCCAAGGCTGCTGTACTTTTTACCAAGTAAGTTTTTATTGCCATTAATTTTCAGAGTCATTACCAAATGTGTACTGTGCCTTTAAACACTTTCTGTTCAAGGCCAATCTTTATGGGGAAGATGTTTTTGATAAAAAAATTAGTTTCCTGCGGGTACAGTACAAACTACATAAGCAAAAATTGTGTTGTCAAAAGATCAATGTTTACTCGTAATGTTTTTACTCCTAAGCTGTTATTAGTTCTGCAGGTAAATGACATTTAAACAAAAGTAACATGACTGGCTCTGGCCTAGCCGTTGGACCCAATTTAAAAATAAAATAAAAAGTTTCAAGGAGAAGATGTTGAACGTGACTGTTACTTTTTCATTCATTACCACCACATATTGTGACTTATTTACCCCAAAAATGTATTATCTAAGCGATGATAGGATACATCATCTTAGATTTTAATTAGTTATTTTGATTGTTTTAATAGAAAATAAGTGATGTTACCCCAAAACTCAAGTTTGTAAAAATTGTATCTTTTTTCTTATTCTCACAAATCTGGTATCAAAATAGAAAAATCTTGAGAATCAAAACTAATCAAACAACGCTAAACAGCATTTGAAGACCACAAAACTCATCATCGCTTAATTGGGTTGCTGCAGTGAAAAGTAAATAGTTTTGTGTTATTTGTGAACTTGTCACAAGTTTTTTTTGTTCGGTGGATTTGTATTAAAGGAACATTACAGAATTGGTTTTTGCTAACAAAACAGTTGCTGGCAGTGTAAGCACTTTATGTAATCCACCATAAACATAAACTGACAAACCTGTAGAAATTTGAGATCGAACGGCCATCTGGGTCACGAGAAAATAGTGAAAAACCGATTACACATTTGCATGAAATCATATAGATTCAACAAATGAATAAAACGCTCACTGAGCAATAAACTCCAATCGGAAAATTAGTTTATTCATTTCTCATCAAATATGGCATTTCAGACAGAAATATTTCAAGGGATGTTTTCTACTCTCATCATCATTAGACCGTGTAAGTTTTATGTAAATTTGTGATCAAAAAGTACATTTTACAAGTTTTTTTCTTACCAATTCTGTAATGTTCCTTTAAACTAGAGGATGGAATTTAATTGTGTACTTCATAAATATAATGATGTCCTGTCTGTCTCTTTCAGCGAAAAAAATTAGGCCTTGTTCGAATGAGTGGATGTGGCTTGATTGTCACATAAACAAGCATTAAAGCAAGTTGGATGCCCATAGCAACAGCCGCAGCTGTAGCTAGCCACAGTCTAAGGCCGTATCCGAATTGGCGGCTACGGATACGGTTACGACTGTTGCTAAGGGTGTTGCTAAGGATGTACTTCCATAGCCGTAGCCGTAACTACACGGACACGGCCTTACCTCATGAAAAATAGTCCAGATGAAGGCTGGCTATTTTTGCTCAACAGAGGGGGCTGTTTACATTCAACATTCAGATGTGGGGAGTGAAGAGTAAATGTATTGCACTGTATAATTTATCATGTTATGTGGATAGTCATGTTGTGTATGTGGAAAATAATTTATGTTGTTGATTATTTTGTCTCTAGTTAATCTTTTTTTTAAGAATTACAATTGTATTGTCTTTATTTTGTCATTTATAATTGTTCTTTTGAGGGGACATTCATATCAAGGATACGTTTTTAACAAATTATATTCTTGAAATATTCTCAAAATATACTGTTTATTATCTGTTTCCAAGAAAATTAATTTTTTATTTTAACACTTGAACAAAAACCCCCAAAAGAAACTAAACTTGATTGTAAGTGGCAATTTGAGCAAATTCCAAGGGAAATTTGGGCTACTTTGTAATCCGCCGCTTTGAAATCATCCAACACAACACTCAGTTGCAATTTGAACAGAACAACTGCGTGTACATCATCGCAGTATGATTGAGCTCGCATAAACGTCTAACCACTGTGCCTGAAGCTCAAGTATGTCTCCTTGGCTTAGGGCCGTCAAAACGTGCCCCTGAGATTCTCTCCGATACTCGAACAATCAGAATCAAATTGAGGATAAGGAACAATGCAAATTGTCAAAATGGGGTCATCTAATGTTCGAGTCTTTTACATCATCTTTGGCAATGTGTTTGCTGCCCTTGCGTGACCCATATTCATCTGAGGATGATTAACTACAATTTATAGGGGACACAATGCCAGTGGAATATTGATTTAAAGGTAGATTTTATGATTGGTAAGGATAGAAAAAATAAAATAAAAAGGATTTACATTCTCCTGAAAGCTTATTAATTTGGAAACTTGGTAATGGCCTTAACAGAGTCTTTCTCGTTCAGTCTCTTTAGATAGGTCCAACCGTGAAGCCATTATCAATTTATTGTGCATTTATATCACAGGTCATTTTGGTTATTAACCAGTTTGCATCAGCCATTTTTGTGTGTGTTCTTTTTATGGCCCTTTTCGAATCCACGGCTTTGGCTCTGGATTGGGCTTCAAGCTCAGTTTTCTTGTCTGAAGCCCTGACCGCTAAGCGTGCGTAAGTTAAAATAATTGAGGGAGCCTAGCTAGCCTGAGCCGATTTTGAAGCCGAAGCCGTGAATTTGAAAAGGGCCTATGAACTGGATTCCACTATCAAACAAAAATAACAGCAAAACGAAAATAAACGGAAATTTACATATTTTTTAAAAGTTTGTAAATAAAAAGTTTTTTAAATACAACTAAAAGTAATCATTAAACTTACGATCTTCCTTCTTATAAGAAAATTTATCTTCAAGCAAACTTGAATCCTCGATTCTGATTGGTCGACCCCTAGCAACAAGAGGTGTGATATAAACCTGATCACTATGGCCCATATCACACCCTGCGAACTGCGCCGTTCTAACTCCGTATGTTGCGCTATTGTAAGCTAATGTGTACACAAAACGCACAGCTGTTCCAACACCATGTATTGTGTTCGTCTGTGCATCAAGTTTGCTTTGCAGACTCGCTCGTGGAATACAGAAAATATAGCGCGTCTGTGTCCCATATTCAACTTGGCCACCGGCCTCGTTGGACGTGGGATGCAGAAGTGCTATATTGTTCTGTATTCCACTCGCGCTTGTGTGATAACTAATAATGTTCACCTGACCAGTCACCTGACCAGTCACCTGACCACCTGGGCCCAAATTCATAGAGCTCCTTAAGCAGCAAATAGTGCTTAACAATTTACTGTTAAACAAAAAATTAACAGAGTACCAGTCACAGATAATACATGTGAAATGGTATTTTGGCTGGTAACCTTATTTTGTTAAGCATAATTTTGTTGTGTCCTAATGTACATGTCTACCTTTTCCACTTTCAGAAACTACCTACAGCTCAAACAGCTGTTTTTCTTTTAAATTTTATATTCAAATCCCTAAGAAAAACTGTAACTAGTAAACTTGTGTATAAAACTCTTTTGGGAGAAGTATTCAGGTCTTGAGAAGAGCTGGTGTGGTCTCGATGGTTTAAACAGTATACTCTGCTCCTTGGTCTCCTGAAGACGAGCAGAGTGTACTGTTTAAAATGTTGAGACCACACCGGTTTCTCTCAGAACCAACACTCCTCCCCAAAAAGTTTTATACATACATGGTTGTACCCGCAATTTTACTAAATACAATAGTTTTTCTTCGCTTCAAACATCACTTACTCAAATCCGTAGTTTTAAATTACCCCATGTTTTTTTTTATATGAATTAAATAAAACATTAATTCAGTGTGATAAGTTTATCTCTGGAGATTGACAAGTTGCCTGTTCCATCATGAAGTGAGCTTTAAGTTCTAATTTAGCAATCTAAATCCGACATTGACCATTCGCTCTGAACAAATACACCATGCCTCTTGCACACTAATTGTCATTTGTACTGTTAACAAAATCAATGAATATTTAATGTCTCAAGTGGCATTGCCATAGCAACCCATCAATCTGATGGCAGATGATTTTTAGTTTTCCTATAAGAGACTGGGGTTTTTCTTGATCAGATACCGTTATTGGTTGATGGAGATTGGTTGGGGCCCTTGACCGTGACAAAATAGACCACAAGTCTTGATTTCATGACGTATGATCTGTATTGTGTTTAGCGATTGAAGGGTGGCTTATCCGTTAATGCCTCTCACAGCAATTCCTAGATATTGATCACATGATGGTTGCTCCATCCGTGCCGCGTGAAATCTATTGTGTATTCGGCTTCATTGCATCCGTACTGTGAGGCTAGGAATCTACATTGAATAACTGTCGCGGTCAGGATTATGACTGCAGCTACAGCCGCAGTGCTTAAGTGTATAAGCCGTAGCCAAAGCTAAAGGCTTAGAGCTTACGGATCCCTTGCATTGACCTCACATTGACCTCAGATTCTACTGTCTGCCCATGGTCTGCCATTTTAGGGGTCAAAGTTTAATATGTTCATTTCAAAGTAGCATGTAGGGAAAATGACTTAATCTGACGCAACCAAGATTTTTGTTGTGGTGATGATGTCAGGTTAATTGGGTCAATGGTCTGGTCTTTTTGTTGTAGCACACTTTCTAATGGCTTTAAAGTCTGGGTCACTATACTTCTGCCATTATAACTTGGTCAACATTTGTTTGGGTACCACAGTGCTAGTAGAAGTGTGACATTGTTTTGATGTGTTTATGGCTTCAGAAAGGTTAGGGTTATGCCTGGATATTTTCATTCCCTGGTTTGTCTTAGATGCCCCAGTTTTCTTAGATACCCTGGTTTGTCTTTGATGCAATGGTTTGTCTTAGATGTGCCGGTTTGTCTTAGATGTGCTGGTTTGTCTTAGATGCGTTGGTTTGTCTTAGATGCGTCGGTTTGTCTTAGATGCGCCGGTTTGTCTTAGATGCGCCGGTTTGTCTTAGATGCGCCGGTTTGTCTTAGATGTGCTGGTTTGTCTTAGATGCAATGGTTTGTCTTAGATGCGTCGGTTTGTCTTAGATGCGCCGGTTTGTCTTTAGATGCACCGGTTTGTCTTAGATGCACCGGTTTGTCTTAAATGTGGTCATCTGAGTGTCCACTGAGATCATCACGGCCAAACCATTCTCCACCAAGAGCCCACAATGGACGGCCTCCGTGGCCTTCGTGTGTAATTCCAGGCCTGATGCCTAATGAAGTACTGACAATTGGGGCGGTGCATTAGTGGGATGTATCAGAGCAGAGATCGTCAACACACTCAAAGACCTCTCCTCATTCCACTCATGCGGTCCTGGATGAGCATTTAAATCCATTCATTAGCTCATCAGAGGTGACATAAAGCTCTGGGCAGTGAAGTGATCAAATTCAAGTAGACAAGTACCAAACATGAACAAAATTTGCCATGCAATCGAATTATCATGTTCACATTTCTTTATCTTCAATCTGAAACTCCTCAACTTTTCCACCCCCCCCAAGACCATCCTCGATGATTACCAACTCCGTCTTTAATCTGAAATTAGCAAACAACTTAACAGGTTTAATTCCTTTCGTTGCAGCAACCCATAAGCAGTGATAGGAAGAATGGAGACGGGCGTAACGAGTCCGTCATCGTCATCGATAGCGATAGCGACGGTGAACGGGAGCTTGCATCCTCGCATTGCCACGGCAACCCAGACTCAGTGCAATCATCTTTGTCTCCCAAGTCAGGTAGCAGTAACAGCCGGCCAGCATCAGCAGGTAGGTTTAATCTTCGTTTATCTTGCCTTTTAATTTTCGTTTATTGTGTTACACATCCGACAGTGCAAGCGTCGATAACTGGACGAAGAGGAGATGCTAAAGAAATCCTCAGTTTAAGATATGGGAGGAAAAAATCCCACATGGGGGACCTACACAATCAGGTAGGGACTGAAGCCCCGAATCCACTATGCAAGGCTCCGGGTCGAGATTCGAACCGGGGTCCGCTGAGTTGGTTGGCAGAAAAAGGAAACCACTGAGCCAACCTGATCCCCTGATCATGGAGCACCCTAAACACTACGCCGGCATTGTCTAGTAAATACTGCTATATGGGCTAGTGAAAACCACAGCTCAACTTGCCCTGTTGGCTGCTAAAAACTGTGCAACCTATTTGACCAATAAACTGGTTGCAATCATTACCATTTGCATCAGAAAGATACATTTATGACAAAACATGTTTAAAAATCAGGGCTACTAAGACTTCCAGTGGAAAGTAAAATGCACAGTTTACTAGCATGGTGGACTACTTTGCAAAAAAGTTTAAGCGCAAGGCTTGCTGATCCTCCTCTTTGTATAGAATTACCTCCTCGCCCTTGCCCTCCACCTCCCATCGCACCATGGGACATTCTTTTTTATTTGGCAGCCATCTTGTTTTACTCCTGTTCAAAAGTAAAGTCCCATCCAATTGGTGGGTTTGGCTGTGGTTATTGCAAGTTCATTCCAAAGACCAGTTCTTCAACTTTGCATCCATAGCCAATGGCCACAGCAGTAGACAAAGCTGCCCCAATCAGCCATAGTCTTAGGCTGCGTCCGAATTAAATGACTTTGGCTATAGCTATGGCTTTAGGTGGTTGCAATAATGCTGAAGAATAGGCCTTTTCAGCGATCCGGCTATAGCCACAGCAAAAGCCCTTAATAAGGGCAATGCCTAAGGCCATATCCAAATTGGCGGCTTTGGCTACGGCTACGCTAAGGACGTACTTCAAGGTATTGTGACGTGACGATCCAGCAGTAGACTTAGCCGTAGCCGTAGATAGACTCAATTTGAATATTTGACACTATACATGTAGTAGGTCAAATGGTTCCTCTACATTTTTATAAAACAGTGATCCATCTGTCAGTTGACCAGACCGTAACAAAATGCTTAATATTTGGAGACATATTGATTGCAAAGAATTATTCTGTGTTGTGCTGTTGCTCACAACGGTTTCATTTTTTCACAGTATCTGTTAAAGTGCTTGGAATTGTTTTCCTTGTCAATAAAGTGATTTATTTGTATTCCTCATTTGTTTGTGTGTAACATAAAGACTGAAGGCGAGATCCAAAAAGCACATTTTACATGAAACATTTTGTTGCAGAAACAAACGAAAACGACTACAAAAAGCTTATCCACGTGGGAACCGGATTATGGTTTTACAAGTGTTTTATCTTGTTTCCACACAGGAATATTTGTACATAATTTTTATAAAGAAACTCTCCTTTTTGACTGCCGCCCTCATGTGGTTTGTTCTGTCCAGGCTACTTTTGTAGGTTATGCCGGCTGCTTATGTGGAGCTTAGCCTACATCTCACACAATGATCTACTCGTGACTGCTCAATAGAGGGGGCTGTTGTTAGTTAGCCATCAGGAATATATAATATTTATATTTCAGTGATCATAGTGTTGTTTTGTCCTTTCCTTTGGATTTTTATTTAAATTTTGTTTATCTGGCAGTGCATTTTCTTTCCTAAAAGCATGATGCACAATTGGTGATAATTTGAAAACATAGTGGTTGGGGTTTTTTTTTTGAGAAAATTTGACTTAAAATCCCTGGCAATTGAAATACTTCAAAATGCAGTTTTTTTTCATTACACATGACCACCTAATTTGATAAACTTTTATTCGGTGGTTGATTTTGAAGCATTGAACTTGGGGGAACTTTTCTGAACACCATAGTTTTATCTGAAGCCACTTTCCCTTGTTTTCTTCTATATTGGCTTAAAAACAAAAACAAAAACAAGTAGTAGGTAAAACCATGGAGGGGTAAAACAATCAACCATCCTCCAAAATGATTTTTACAGAGTTTTATTCCTCCTGGATACCTGAACTGGCCTTTACCTCTCTAAGTATTGGGTAAATCATCACCGATCTTTGCATGTGGTATTTAAAAAATAAATGCATCCCCGAACAAAGATATTGACAAAATAGGGAGACTGCCAACATTAGGGCTAGATGGCTCAGTTGGTAGAATGCCAGCACGCTATTCCGGAGGTCACAGGTTGAAGTTCCGATCTAGTCAATTTTTTTCTTGTTGAACCCCAAATTAAAAATAGCCTATGGGCCTAACATAATCAATTGTATCACAAAAAAACATGAGCAACCAAATGCAGTTTTAAACAAATTTAAGCTGGCAGAGTTTAGGAAAAGTGGATGGGAGTTTGCGTAATTGTTTGTTTCCGAAAGCAAAATTTAAAACAAATTAAAACAAATTATTGTATCTCTACTGTTCGTGACAAATTCTGGATGTAGGGGTTGGGAATGATCAGATATAAATAATTTGTTTGATTTATTCTTGTAGAGTCCTGTGTATTTTATTCAGACATTTATTCTTCCTAATTAAGTCTAATTTCCAATTTCTTTGACCCTCCGACAAATCAGCAAAATTGTTATAAGACAGCCTGGAAAAGCCGATTAAAGCCTGTACCACATGTAGGTCAGCCCTTGTACTCAATCAAAATGTTCCCGCTTTTTTTCCAAGGGCCAAAAATCGTGCCTGTTAAAATATTTTCAGAAAGCCACACAAGTTTCCCTCTGGTTGGACAAAAGATTTTGTATCTGTCTATTTATCGTTCTATTTAATTGATACACAGGCTGTTTCCTAAAAAAATCTTCGTCAAATACATCAAAAAGAAAATTGCAAGAACAAAGAATATAATATATTTTTGGCAAGAATTCATTGATTTGCAATCTGCAATTGAAGAAAAACAAAATTCCTGACGAAGATTATGGTATTGTTATTTTATTGCTTCGCATTCAGGGAAATTAATTCTAACATTTGGCCCAAGAGATTTAGCGAAGAGAAGGCATTTTATTATTTTTAGAAAGTGAAACTCGAACAAATTATCTTGCATAATTTGTTTATGTAAGTTGCCATTTTTAAAATTTCACTTGACTTTCCTCTTAAACGATAAAGTCATGATAGGCTATTGCTAACGGTTTACACCTTAAAAAAATGCAACGTTCGTCAGCTCTTTCGTTCAATTACATAATTATACATGTTTCATTACTGAGCGCTGGGTACATGAAAAATTGGTATGCAGCTATGTACAGCCATTGAGTAAACCTCTTACAAATTGGCACTGCACTATTGTCTGTTTATGGCTGCATGGCCTGTGGTTTATGGAGAGCATTTAATTCATGTGTTAATAAAATCTCTCCAAAATGATGTAAACTTATATTCAGGTTGTGTAAATGTGTAAATAGAAACAGACAAACAAAACATTAGAGTGCAGGGAATGTATGACATCACCAGCTGCTGAATAATTGATCAGCACTTAAGAACCGCCTTTCCACCTGACTAGTAAACACAGCCAATGCATAATTTAGTGCATTTAAAGCCTTTCCCCCTGCAGGACCCAGACCACCCCCGCAGCTTGAATGGACGCTGCCGCTGATCCCATGTAATGGAATCTGCACCTGTCCCTTCTTTGTTATGCAAATGAAGGAGACACCTGATAATGACCAATCAATTACTGCAGTTCTGGTCTGGGTATTAGGGCTGTGTGATTTCTTCAATTAGGGGTGTTTCTGGGGAGTACATTGTTTACGGAAATGATGAAATGCATTAGTGTATTATATCCACGAATAACTTGATCTGCTTTTTTCTTGCATAATGCTTCAATTTCATATGATTTCTTTTTAACTTGAGAATGAAACTGTGGTTTTGCTTTACCTGTTGCCAACTTTTGTTTTGTAGTTTTCTATTTTGATGATTTGAAATGAATATCTTGTAATATTTGTTTTTCGAGAGTTACGGGATAATGTCATCATTAAACAATCTATGCTCCAAATTTTCTACAACTGCAAAGCATTTTATAAAAATGTGACTGTTTTGAAGGAATGAAGACCGTGTCTTCCTGCATTTTCGGTATTATGAAAATCACAATATCAATGTTGGCTTGAAGGATTTTCTGCATTTTTTTGTTTTATTTTCTTCTTTAATTTTGTTGACAAATTTAAAACAAAGCTTTCATTCACACATGTAGAGAGCTGTCTGTTCAATGCTACTTTTGTTTAAGATACACTGAAGTTTTTAGAGAGAGTAAAAGAATTTTTTTATTTTTTTATAAAGGACTGCAATACTCAGTCTAGCATTCAGTGAGAAGTTGGTGACACCATATGGCTGGTTTGCTCTTCCAAATTTCATGCATGTCCGCTCGCCGACAAGGGTGACAAGCTTCAAAGAACTGTTGTTGAACTCTTTGTAAACTACTAGATATCCCCTTTCTCTGTACAATTTTGATACCATTATCATTTTTTCCCCTTCTATAGCAGTATTGTTTTTTCTACCACCCACCCGATATCATTTGACCAACATTTAGATAATTTGCACAGCATCAAAAGCTGGTATCTGATAAGGGATATCTGTATACACTATGGAGATTGCTAGAGGGTTATTTAAGCTGTTGTTTAAAGATAACATGTTTAAGTTTCATTCATCCTGATGCTGTCGCTTTAGTTTGGGTGATCGTAGTTTTATTGCAGGCGAACAAACTTAAATTAGTACCTCTTGTTTTGTTTTGTTTGCTTATTTTCTTTTCTCATTGGATTATGGTTTAAGTCAACTGTCACTTTCTTCCTATTGATTTAAATAATTTTAGATAAAGTGAAGGTGGGGGGGGGGAGGGGGGACATGACAATACAAGAATGAAAAGAACAGCTGCAGTGACCTACTAATTCCTCTCATATCGCTGGTTTTCAAAATTCTCCTTTTCGAAGAATCTTTCTTTGTCTCATCTCTCCTATGCTGCACAGCCTGACCATACTATCCTCAAGGACTTAGCGGAAGCACTGTATTGATTTTGTTTCTCCAGTCCTTGGTGATTTGGATGATGCCACAGTGTAAACCAAGTGACCAGGAGATAGCTTAACAACGGGGATGTATTATGGGAATGACTGGCATTTGTTTTGTCCCTCTATTGTCTTCACATTTTACGCAGTATTCTTGACGCTTTAAAGGGATCGTTAAAAAACTTGCCGGGCTTGTATTTTGTTTAGCCAATAATCCCTGAACAGGAAGCATGTTTTGGGGATTTATTGAAATTGTTTTGTATGGGTTCAAAATGTAAGGTTGGAGATGCGCATGTTATGAAATGTGCAGGTAGGCAGTGCAGATAGACATATAAAACCAATTATTATGTTGTTTTATTGATTTTTGTGAAGGACTATTTTAAATATAAATACTTAGTTTTAGTAGCATCCTTTTGTCTCTCTTGCATGTGTATCAACTATATTGACATTCAGAAGATCATTTTGTAAGGTTACTAATTGTGGGGCAATTACCTTGGCCCAATTTAATAGAGTTGCTTAAGCAGGAAATATTGCTTAGCAATTTTTCTGCTGAGCAAAAATGAGCAGGATGCCAGTCACAAATTGTGCATGTGACATGGTATTTTGGCTGGTAAGCTTGATTTTTGTTGTACTGAGCTACTTTGTGTGCATTAAGCAGTATGAAATTAGGCTATGGTCTCCAGATCTCTGGTTTTGTAGCATAAAATTTAAAATTGGGAAATGCTCATAACAGTGGGTGGTCATATTTTTGTTGTTGATTTTAGTAGCAGTAAGCTCTACTTGGCTTGCTGTCTCTTTGACTTTACAGGGGTCAAATCTTGGGGGAAAATCAACAAGACCGGAGGGCTTGTAGTAGATCAAAAGGTTTACCAGACCAGAAATGTGTTTTACATGACCAGTATTAAAATGAGAGAAGGAAGATAAAAAAAGCAGCAACGAAGACACGAGATCGCCAGACTTGTCAAGTCATGAGTTTATTGGGCCACCTCTAAAATCACTGGCCTCGGGCCTGCAGTCCAGAGTAAAAGTCAAGCCCTGCTTTTAGTGCATTTAAAACTTGACTGAAAGAAAATTGAAGTAGGGAGATTGGCAACATTAGGGCAAGATGGCTCAGTTGGTTTAGCACCAGTTAATCCAGAGGTCGCGGGTTCAAATCCTACTCTTGTAAATTTGTCTTTGTTCAACCTAAAATTATTTAAAATTTACCCAGTCAGTTTTCCTTGTGGTTTATAGCTTGATATTTGAAGTAAAAAGTAGCATCCCTTTAAGTCGATCCCTCTCCTTCCCATGTTGTCTCGTAAATTTGGGTGTGATCCCGGAGAAAGTACTGAGTATACAGTGCTAAACACACATCGATGTGTACGTGGGTGATCTGTGAATAATATTCTTTATCTCGGCCATCTCTTGACGTCTCTGTAAAAAAAAGGAAGAAATTTGTTATGGGTTGAATGGCTTCTGATTGGCACCCCGAACAAAGATATGACAAAATAAGGAGACTGCCAAGATTAGGTCTAGATGGCTCAGCCGGCACGTTAATTCGAAGGTCACAAGCTCAAACCCCACTCCAATTTTTTTTTTTTTTTACCCAACCCAAAATAAAGGAAATTTTGTGTAACTTTGATTATTTTGCAAATGAATCGTTAGAATATTGTCACCAGTGTGATTATACCCATCCACACAGAATGGCCTTTTTACACTGACTTTAATAGCAGAGAATTTTGTTTTGTATGCTTTTACCCATACACCAATGTGTATTAAGCACTGCATACTCAATACTTTCCCAAATCCCGGCAAGAAAATCCCCAGGCATATTACTCTGATGGGATTTGAACCTACAACCTTTGCTATTCTAGAGCAAATGTCTTACCACTAGACCACCGAGATTGGCCGATAGCTAGAGGCAGTTCAATTTGTATATTTTAGCAGTTCTAGAGTAATATGCCTGTGGATTTGTTCACAGGACTCGGGGAAAGTACTGAGTATACAGTGCTAAACACACATTGATGTTGGGTGAACTGCAAATGATATTCCTTATCCCCGCAATCTCTTGAAAGAAAGAGAATGAAAGTTGTTTCTGTCTCTGTGAATGGATAAGTTGTCTAATTTAGTGTAGGTGCTCATCTTTAGAGACAGCAATTAAAAACCACCAAACAACAATGAACGTTTATAATAGCACTCCGCACCAATGACCAATGACGTCACTATTGCTCAGAAAGCCTGTATGCCAGACAAACATTCCACCACCTAGCGATCACGCAATCGCCGCATCAGCGAGCCAGATCCGCAGTTAGTACAGTCGGTACACACTAGTAAACATAAAGCCTGGACATGTACGCGTGCTTACGTTAGTGAACTGAACACGTTGTCGGAGGTCTGGCTGCTGAGCTTCTTTTTTTAACATTAGCGCGGATTGCTATTTGAATACATGTATTTTGAAGCTGCCTTTTGACTGATTGCTCAACACCATACAAATAATCAGTACTATCGCTGCAATATGACACTAAATAGACTGAAGCAAATGTAAGAGGAGGTATTCTTGAATTTCTTTCGTCGGCGGTTTATTTACAATGGTAAAGATCGAAGGGGGTTTAGTATTACCTGGTCTTTGTACATCGGTTAAATTTGGTTGTGCAGCTTATTGGTTTAATGCAAATGGTCTTATGAAAAGATTTATCCGAATGCCATAGATGTATTTAGTAAATTGTAAACTAACAAGTGAGAGAGTTATATTGGTTTTTCTCATTCAATTCATGGCCAACAGGCCAAATGACAAGAATGCTACAATAAAAAACATTGGAAATTACTTTACAATAGAGTGGAAAAATAAAATGTTTAAAAGGCAAATGCTGTGGACCTACCAAAATCCCCGGATAAATAAAATAGCGCACAATATGAATAATGGCAGAAAACAAATAATGTAAAATATTGCCTCCCCCACTCGCCAAAATTATGTTACCTAGGGTCACATTCATTTTATTGCACAGTCTGCCTTGCAAATCTGTTCGGTTAAGCAGGTTTACTCGTTCCATTAAATATATACCTCCTTGTCTATGCTGCTAAGCCAGGTACTATTTCTTACAAATCTGTTCAGTTAAGCAGGTTTAGTCGTTCCATTAAATATAAACCTCCTTGTCTATGCTGCTAAGCCAGGTACTATTTCTTACAAATCTGTTCAGTTAAGCAGGTTTAGTCGTTCCATTAAATATAAACCCCCTTGTCTATGCTGCTAAGCTGCTAAGCCAGGTATTATTTCTTCGTAAGTCGATATTAGAATCAGTTTTAAGTGTGATGTGACTTCTTACGCATCATAAACAAAACACGCCCAAAGTATCAGAAGTCACGTAAACTCAGGGTCGGGGGGGGTGTGGGGGAAAGAAGAAGGAGAAAAAAAAAAAAAAAAAAAAATCCCATTTAATTTCTTGCCTCCCCTCACTGCGAGAAGATTCTTTCCCCTCATCTCATCTCTCTTTCTCCCTCTCGTAGCACTTGGCGATTTGTCACCCCGGTTCGCTTCTGTCCCCCCCAACCGGGGGCGTTGAAGTGTTTCCTGTCCTTCAGTAAAGAGCATTTATGACACGCTCGTGGAAAATATCGCCGTGCCGAACCGGGCCTGGAGAACGCCCTAAGGTGTGAGATGGAAGGAGATTCCCCCTAGGTGTGGCGTGGCTATTTTCTCAGCTTTCGCAATTAATTTTCTGACATCAGCTCTTATTACACAATACCCGCCGACTAATTTCTTCTCAAACTACTACGGCAAAATAAATCTTGCTCCAAAACAAGTCACATTCCAATAAACTACTGTTGTGTATTTTTAAAGAAAGTTGTACTTGTGAACGTTTCTGCGTATTTTATTTTAGAACAAAAGAACCAAAATGTATTACGATTATTTATCGTGAATTGGGGATGATTTGGGGCAGAAATGTTTTTTTTTTTTTTGATCATCTCATCTCAAGGACGTACATTCATTGTCCAATTAAGAATTTTGCCCAATCAAGCACACTTAATAATAACGACCCAATTTAAGCCGATCATCAACTTCTAGGGTAGACACAAGTACGTTGCCGAACTGAGTACTTCTTACCCCGCCCATGCCATATCTACATTTATTTCCTCAACAGAGTTTTGCTTATAACCAATTTGTCACTCAAGTTGTTCTTATGGTGCAGGCACGTTTCACTTTTTTTCAAGATTTGTCATTCCTTTTAGGCATCTTTATACCCTTCTAAACACTCTTCATTCAGGGTCCAATTTCTGCTTCTTTGCTTAGCAAAAAAATGAGTGGGCACCAGTCGTGAGAACGTACACTTTATGGAATTTTGGCTGGTAACCTATTCCTGCTGAGCAATATTTGTCTGTGCTTAGCATGTTTTTGTGCTTACCGGCTTTATAAGATTGGGCCCCTGTGTATTTATTATCTAGAGAATATGAATCAACTCATAAATATTTAACAACTTCAAATCAAAAAACAAAAACAAAGATGCCTCGGAAAGATTACATGCACATGTTTGTAATTTTATTCCTAGACGTCCATTAAGGATGCATATTAACCCTGGAGCACAGCGTATGTGCCGTATGCCTCATTCCGTTAATTCACCTTTCATAACCCCTGTCATGTTTAATACTTGTAAAGTCTCTAGCCCGTAGAATCTGCTGTCAAGGCTTCATTATGATAATGCTATCGTCGCCATCATCGTCATGATCGTCCTCAGCAGACAGGGGGTTGTTTTGTCAAGAGAGAGAGAGAGAAAAGATAGAGAGAGAGAGAGTGGGGGAGAGATGGTGGCAATCTTTATGATACAATCGTCTCCTTTTCATGAACTGAATCTGCTGTATGCCCGAGGAAGCATCATTGGTTGGTATACGGCACAGCAGCGTCACTGATCAACCCCCTCCATTTATCTGTTGGGAAACCGACCATCTGGCTCGAACAGTATTTAGATGGCACGTGCCATTAGGCCATACAGGTGTGGTTTAACCTTGAGGAGGGGGGTTAGTTTAGTGAAGGGACTTGGCGTCGGTGATCGTCCCCATTCGGTTTTTTATCAATCGGGAAGCAGCGCATCTGCTGTTTGAGTGGCATTCAGATGGCTATTGCTAATTGGCCAGGCAGGTGTGGTTGACATCCAGGGAAGGGGGAGGGGGAGGGGGGTCAATAAGGTGGGTCAGTTTGTAGATGGGATGATTCACGGAGGAAGGAATTGTCGATTAACTGTCAGTCGGCTTTAAGAAAGTGATAAACCAATTCTATAATCACTCAAGTATTAACTCATTGGGTGTTACATAACTTTTAAATTAGGACTTTGTTTATTTTACAGACTTTATTGTCATATAGGCCCTATATATCATTTTTGTAATTCTGAATTTTTTGAATTAGTTAACCAATTTGGAATGTCAAGCTACATTGTGACAAATATTTTGAAAACATTTGTTTGAGGTCAAATCATAGACATGTATGCGTTAATTTTTAAACATTTTTGACACACATCTTTTGTAGATATTTTTTAGAGGCATCATGATCGGCCCCAAGCATACTTGGAAACAGCCAACATTATCTTTTCTTTAGACAACATGGAGGACCAGTTAGTTTGTCCATGGAGGGTTTTTCCATGTTTGAGCTTTCAGCAACTTTAAAAATTAACCCCGGCTTATCAAAATTTGTGTTTAATCCAGAGCAAGAGTTAAACCAGCCAAAGCTTGCTTGCCCACTTGTTCATTTTATTTTACAATTTTTTTTCACCTTGTTCAAATGGTTTTTTTAAGAGAGTTTTGTTAAATATTGTTTTCATTTGGGGTATAATTTTTGTTAAGAACTTTTATAAGGGATTTTACCCCTTTTTTTTTTTTTAAATGTGAAGCGAAGCATGGGAATTAATGGTGTCCTTAGTGAAACACAGACTTGTGCCTTCGTAATTTGACCAAGGATTTTGAAATGCTGGTTAAACTAAAGGGGGGAGAGGAAAAATTAACAGAGGTAAATTTTGTTGCCAAGGCCCATTGTGATTTGTTAAGCAAGGAAACTCTGGATTTTCTGACAAAGAAATTGATTAGACGTGGATTAGTGAATCCTCTTAAATGGTGTACCCTCATGGGATTAAGGCTTAAAGAGGATTAGGTTTAGACAGGATTAAATCATGTGTAGTCCTGTTGCAGCACTTTGTGCCTGTAAACAAGGTCGTGTTTATTTTATGTCAAATTGTTAGTTTATTTCTATTATTTTTTATCCGTCTTCATTTTACAATTTGTAAGTTGAAACATTCCGCTTTCCATCAGAAATTACTGTCATTCGGCTGTGTTTTCCTTTCTGGATATGTCTAGTCTGAAATAAACGGATCAGTGTACTGGAGAGAATTACTGACTCACTGGTGTTAGCGGATTATCTTCTTATAGGATTAATGGTGGGTGTAATAGTGCACAGTCCAGTCAAGCTCTTCACATCCATTGCGTTAGAGGTGTGCTTTGTACGCTCAATATGACGTATTATCAGGTCTGTATCTATATGTGCAGTGCTGATGGAGTACTGCCCGTCCCATGGCTTATGACTCTCCCCCCCCCCATCCCCACCCCCACAGGCTGAGTGGAGGCGGCCCAACCTTTGCCATGTAGATGCGGCCATTGAATGGCGACTCAATAGCACACTTCAGGGGTATAATCTGTTGTACACAAGTTGGCCGTGTGACATGAGACACACAGTGTTGTGTCGGGGCCTCGTCGATAGCTCCCACAAGCCCTAGCCTCCACATTGCTTGTGTGAAGCAGGCTGACGTTAACTATTGGACATATAAACATGGCCGTGAATAACGGAAACATCTACCCGACAGCAGGATTGGAGATGCCTTTCCCGTACTTTCCTCCTCCGTTGAATTTTCCAGGTAAATACCCCCCATTTTGCTTTGTGTGTGCTCTCTGTTTGTCGGACGATTTTTATTGTTGTCATCGTGGGGAGGGCCAAGTGTAGGGGTGCCTGTGGGTAGGTTGACCGGTCGACCCTGTGTGTGTATTAATAAGAGGTCTGTGTGTAGCATGACTCAATGTGTAACAGACTTCTCTTTGTCTGTGCGCTGTATAGCATCATATGTACATTACAGTGTATGTCTGTTGTAGATTTTCTAGGCCGAGTGTGTACGGTGTATGTGTGGAGATATGTCCATGTATACCGATAAGTGTTTATACATGAGAAGGTTGTGTTGTGGTGTGTGGTGAATGGCTGTTGGGCCAGCGTAGCAGCAGCAGCAGCACCACCCCAGCATGGTAGCATTATACAGGGGGATGTTCCTTACGATAACGATGGAATCCCTCAATCGTGTGAATTTTTCTTTCTGTCTGTCCTGCGGAAATTTGTTTTGCCCAAGATTTGAAATAGGGATCAGGGATGGTTTTTCTAAGTCATGTGTGAACGGTCGACCTTGAATTGCAGGGAGACCGTATTTTTCACTACATTGATATGAGTTTCCACTATTGATCATGATTTGCTTGTACGTGTCGTCGCCGATGCATAATTAAAACGGATTCTGAGATGGAATTTATGATGTATTATGTCAATTGGGTGGTATCTTATTTTGGTCCGTTTCTAACGTTAGTATATTTAATAAACTGATCTGGAAAATATTTTAAAGATTTCACCTCCGAGTCTAGGTAAATTTTTGTCCTGGATTTTTATTTTTGAATTAGATGCATCAAAGCAAGAAGAGGGTTCCAATGTTTAGCCAAAATGTGCATATTAATTGTAATTTTCATGTTGATAACAGAAAAAGCTGTCAGATTCTCTTAATTTATTGAAAGAGTCAACCAAAATAGATGTATTTTTTGATAGAGGATGTAGTCCAATAATTTGTGGTTGGAAAAAATAGTAAATGGCCTTACGTTTCGACCCTAGCAGAGTCTTTCTCAAAGGCAATTGTATAGTATGACATCATGTGTTCAGCAGAAGGCTGTAAGAAACTATTGTGCAAAATTGTGTTTTCAAGAAAACGGAGTCGGAAAGTTTAGTTGCTTTGTCGGACATTTATTAGTGAACGTTGAAATTTAAATTTAGAATGAGAAGTAACAAAACAATATGCACAGTAAGGAATGTAATTATATGCAGTTATTGTCCAAAATAAAGCCAACCTTCTGTTGGGAAGAGTGTTGTACTAAAAAATGTCTGGCACCTGCCAACGATTTTTGATAAAAAAGATGTCTGTCGCGGGTGTTAAATTTTAAGTTGATTTCCGGTCATCGATCCACTTACGAGTCTCCATAAACTTAGCAATTGCTTAAAAGCCCTCGCAAGTCAATGGGATTGTTTACTCCCAAGATCATCTTTTTCAAACCGCGATAAACCGACGAAAAAATCTAAACAAATGAGTCCATTAGGAGAGCGGCCTCAGTGCCTTTTTCCGAAGGCTTCAATCACCTTGTAGTTTCATCGTCGTAGTACTTTTTGTGTGTGTTTATGTAGATACTTTATTGCGGTGTTTGTGTCCTGCTGTTATTTCATTTGCATTATGGGCAAATCGTCACATTGAATCTGGTAATTGTTTGTTGCGACTCGGTTTGACCCTGTGCCTAATGGCTGTCTGAATGCATGATCCACTCAATAGGGTACAATAATTAATTGGTTTGAAAAGGATGGGGGCCTTAAAGGAGCATTCTGAAGCGTTTAGAAGCCTATGAAAACACTGGTTTATGTTTTTGAAAATTATGCTATTGCAGTGGGTCTCTTTAAATAATCCACCCCCCCCCCCCCCAAGAAAAAAATAAATAAAAAATAAAATAAAATTTAAATAGTAATAAAACAAAATAAGTAATAATAAAATAAAATAAAATAAAAATAAAAATAATAACAAATAGAAATTAGAAAATACAAAAATGTTTTTCTTGTACGTTTTTCATGCAGTAATGCTGTAACACACACACACACAGTACATTATTTTATGGACACATGTTATGAAAATGGTGAACAAAATGATGAAATTTATGACCAAATTTATGAACATTGTTGAAATACTGAATCAGTTTTAAAGATAGTATCAATTGGTCAAGAGTTTCAAACTTTTGAGGTTGTTCTTCCAACCATCTCTCTTTTTTCATCTCTTTTGAGATATTTTTTTCAAATTCCATGCACCTTGTGGGTTATTTGTTTATCTATTTATTGAATATTATTAGATGTAACTGCACTTTTTAAAAGAAAAAAATTGTGATATTCTGTTTGGTGTTCCGTTTCAAATAGTAGTATGAAATACCGGGGTATGTTTCTTTTCTGGACAAAGAGAGAGAGAGTGACTGACAAACTTATTTTTATTTGTTTACATAGTCTTACAGAACATTACACGTTGTGTACCTGAATACAATACTCGTAACAGTTGCTTTAATGCAAAAGATCAAGACTCTGCAAGGCCGTATCGGCTATGGCTATGGCTGTTGCTAAGGTCGCTGCTAAGGAGGCCCTATACTTTAATGCATGATGATGCGGCTATCCTCAGCCGTAGCCGCCAACTTGGACTAGGCCTAAGTGAATTATCATGAGTAGTCTGTAATTCAGGCATAAAAGTGCTCTTTGATTCAAGTCAATACAGTCCCCCATTAGCACTGTGTGTTAAAGGTGTAATGCAGTGGAAATCGATTGACAAATTCAAATCTCAACGCTATTAAACTTCTTACCAACTTGATACCAAAACCAGTTTTCCCAAGGAATATTTCCTACATATTTCTGCTGTGTATGAGGAAGTTCATTTCAAGACTCCATTTTTGTCTTCTTCAATCGGCGGACTTCATCTTTTGCACACAATAAACTCGCACAAAGTTCTTGGGCAAAACATTATTTCAGCATATTCTAAAAGAAACATGATCACCCAATTAGTTGAAACGTTCACAGTGTACTGTGTGTTCATTGAAACTAGATGAATGTACCATGTATCTCTCAAACACCAACGATCTGATGAAGTAGTTGTTCCTATGAAAGCTCATGCAGACTTTTGTGTATAAACTATTATGGTCTTACTAGCTCTTGTTGAAAGCCAAGGCTTGGGCTCTGGCTTAGGCTTAGGCTCTGGCTTAGGCTCTGGCTGAGGCTTAGGCTCTGGCTTAGGCTTAGGCTCTGCTTAGGCTTAGGCTCTGGCTTAGGCTTAGGCTCTGGCTTAGGCTTAGGCTTAGGCTTAGGCTTAGGCTTAGGCTCTGGCTTAGGCTCCATCTGCCTGTTTGAAGCCCTGTATTGTAATCCTATGTTTTCAAAATGACTGACAGAAGCCGTGATTTCAAAAGGACCTAGAAGTGCTCCCATACATGTACATTACTTGTTTTATTTATCAGACTAACAGGCTATCTCCTAAAGGTCATTTTAGCATTTTAAAAGAACTTTTTGGTCTTTTCAATGATACATTCAAAAATGTGTATAAACACTGATTTTGTTGTTGTTTATAGTTTGCTGTGTTTTTGTTGAAATCTATAGTATTAGACAGGCATGATGGCCAATTGTTTGCCCTGGGAAAAAATCTGAAAAATTAGGATTAAATAGCCTAAAAAGTCAATTAAAGCCCGTCATGTGTACAGGTAGGTCAGCTTTTGTATCCTACCTTTTTTCCAAGGACCAAATATTTTACTTGATTAGAATAAATCTATTTTTCCCAAACACCAATGATGTACATGTATCAAGGCATTTTACTCTGGGCAGCAGGCCCAAGGCCATTGTTTTTTTTTGCTTTTTGGCAAGTAAGCCCATGACTGGACAAGCTCGGCGACGGTCTTGTTCCTTCCAATTCAGACTTAATACACACCTACATGTACATCAAACGAGCTTGCACAAACTTTCACAAGCCTGCTAAAGATTTTGAGCTACATGCCCTGTTGTCTTGTGGATTTGTTCACCAAATTTGAGCCCTGTTTGTGTACTTAGATGTATTATACAGGATTAGTAGTAAGGTTGAGCTGACATAATAGTCGCAGACAGTGTTCATGTTTTGTGTGATCAACCATATACAAGTCCATGAAGTAATTAAACACTGCATTGTCCTCAATTTTGGTTGTCAAACCGATATCAGCTGAGGCATTTTAAAAGGAACATTACAGAATTGGTAAGAAACAAACTTGTAAAATATACTTTTTGATCACAGATTTACATAAAACTTACATGGTCTAATGATGATAATAGTAGAAAACATCCCTTGAAATATTTTTGTCTGAAATGCCATATTTGATGAGAAATGAATAAACTAATTTTCCGATTGGAGTTTATCGCTCAGTGAGCGTTTTATTCATTTGATGAATCGATATGATTTCATGCAAATGTGTATTCGGTTTTTCACTATTTTCTCGTGACCCAGATGGCCGAACGATCTCAAACTTCTACAGGTTTGTCAGTTTATGTATATGGTGGATTACATAAAGTGCTTAATACACTGCCAGCAACTGTTTTGTTAGCAAAAACCAATTCTGTAATGTTCCTTTAAAGGTTTTCAGATACAGTTTTCTCACATATGACTTCATTTCAGAGGGGCATAATTCACAGAGAAAAAATGGTTCTAGTATGAACTTCATAATCAGTAAGCTTTCAGACTAAAATTAAACAATGGTGGATTTCTTTTTGTTTTAACCAATGCTGCATAATACCTTTAAGCTGACTAACCGGCCACAAGGGTTTTTTATGTGATCAAAGTAACACCCTGATGGGGTCCTGATGAGGTATGGAGTGGCCATAATGGGACACTGAGTTAAAAGTGTATATTTAATTAGAATAAATTGACTCATGTTGAATGTAATTTGTGCCGTGGACCCACGACGTCGTAGTGAAATTTGCATTTCTTGGGGATACAAGCTTTTTTTCCCCTCAAATGCAGACAAACAGTGAAAAGAGGTTTTCAAATGCTATCACATAAACGTAATTATTAGTATAATATATTGAAACTTCACACGTATTCCATATTTGATTTGAGTTACAGTTCATGTTCAAGATCCATGTCCGCCGACGTGATATATTTTATGTTCAAGCATACTTGACACGCATCTTAAATGGCGCGTTACAGAAAAGGGTTTGATCTGGGCCAACGTTTAACTTAGGTTTACATCACACTCTTGTTGGTATTTATCGACCAATCAGAATCAAGGATTTAAGTTATGCAATTCTCGTAAAAACAAATCTTAGTTTCCCAATCACCTGAGAAGTACACATGATCCAGAAAAGTTTGGGAGCGGAAATCATGAATTAATTTTGATTAATTCCTGCGAATTTCCTTTTGAAACGTAACGATTTCCACATCCGCCGCCACTGGCCACAAAAGTTCATGCATTTAATTAAAAGAACAGACTATTGTAAATGCATATGCCTTCTGCTTCCCGTGCACGCCTTACATCAAAAGTCATTCTTCTCAATATTTCTGACAGTTTAAAGAAGTTGATCTTCAATATATTTTTTTTTCTTCTTTCCTGTAGCATTTCCGTTTGTCAAATGTCAAGTTTCTTTTTTCCCCCGGGGGAAAAGGGTAGAGGACACTTGGTCCTTTGATTTGAACCAGACAGGATCATCTGTGGAATAAGGTCATGACAGTTCCTCACTTCCATCCTGTGATGATATCAATAGCATATGGGTTGACGACAGTTAGACAGAGTCACTTTAACCTCACTCTTCATCACTGTCTGCCGGTTATGCACAGAAAAAATAACAACAATAAATAAAAATCTTGACGATTTCAAAAGCTGTTCGGACTGAATGTTCGGAACAGCTAATAAACTAAATGGTTTGTGTGCATTGCTCCACTATATTAGAGAACGGCCGAACCGGATTTGTTATTCAAATTTTTTTTTTTTAAGTGTACATGGTATGGGATAACAGTTTATCTGAGTGTTCTAATTTTCCTTTGAATTTGCGCTTTATAACACACACTATGTGGGGCACTAAGAAGTAGAATAAGTAGGCGGTTGGGGGCTGGCGTAGTGGTATCTTTCCCTCGCCTTCTACCTCTAGGACCCCGGTTTGATTCCTGCCTGGGGCACTGTGTGGCTTGGGTTTTCAGTCCCTACCTGGTGGCATGGGTTTTCCCTGGCCCTGGAATAATTCTCTGGGGTTTTCCCCCCAGGTCTATGGCTAAATTCCCTTCCCTGTCCTCTAGCTTTGTCTTCTCTCCAGGGGGTTGTATAGTCCACTCTTCTGAGAATTCTTGGCTTCACAACCAGAATAAACAAATAAATAAGTTATGACTATTTTGTATTGTTAATAAAGTTGTAATTTGATGGCCTAATTGTTCAGTCTTAACAATATTTTGAGTGTTTTAAAGGAGCAATTCTGATGCCCTCGTCAGTTCGCAGCAAACTTGGACAGCTTATTCTTAAACCTGGTTTGATATCACACTGACAGTAAATTGTAGCTGACATTTCCAACTCTTACTCATTTGGCTAGAAGTTTTTTTTTCAAACAAGTTTTGTTCATGCCAATGAAGGTCTTATGTGTTACTTAATAATAAAAAACATCAGGCCCAGGGTCCAAGTTCATAAAGCTGCTTAAGTTCAAAAATTAGCAAGGCACAAAGTTGTTTTGCTTACCAGAAATAGGTTTCTAGCCCAAATACCACGTCATGTGTACCATTTGCGACTGGTTTCCTGCTGATCATTGCTCAGCAGAAATTTGTTAAGCAATTTTCTGCAGCTCTGAACATCTATGAAACTATAGGCCAAGTTCTTACAAAGGTCGTTCACCTTTAAGTGTAAACCGGGCTGGGGGGAATTTCTGTTTAAACTTCCATTAGGAACAAAAAGGACTTAAGGCAACACAACATAAAATGAACACACTGTGTAAAAGGCGGGAATCTACTTTGTTGACACACACGCATGAACTAATTCAGCAGCCCTTGTATCCAAATCATCTTTATGTTAAAGCATACATGTACAAATGTAAGAGGCATGGATTTCTCGCATTTGATTTCTTTCTAAAGATTCACACGGTTTCCCATAACCCCTGTGATTCATTGGGTGACCGTGCGCAGTCGTCCTTTACATTTATTACATCAGTTTGTGAGCAGAAAAAGCTTTCAAGAAGGGGGCAAACAGGTCATGTAAATTGTTGTATTTGGTGAATAAAAGTCCCCCCCCCCCAAAAAAAGTGAAATGGCAATGTTGATAGTTACAGGTGACAATGGAGGATAAAGAGAAGAAAAACTTGTTCTATACACTTTTCCCTCTGTTTGCTAGTGTTTACTTATAAAGGACTGTACAGTATAGTAGATAGAGTTGTGCCAGTACTTTGGCACTTCACCTCTGTGTGGCCTTGAGTGAGATTGATGCAAACAGAAAAGGAGGGAAATAGTTCCTTGGAGCAAGTGGGCCTTCTTGGTTTTAAAGGCAAAGTATTCCTTTGGTTTTTTGGAACAACAAAACTAACCTGTGAAAATTTAATTTCAAGAGGTTGTAGCATTTTTGAGATATCGCCAAAAATCTGGAGTGGTTATGTCAACACAGGAAGAATAATTTGTAATTGGAATACACAATCTGAGAAATGTTTCATGCATGAAACGTTACTCAGATTGATATTTTTGTGAATCCCTTTCTCTAAAAGGGAATCATTTCTCAAAACGTTATACATTATCAACAGCTGCGATGCCTCTTACCAAGTGAGTTTTTATGGTAATTAATTTTTGGAGTAATTGCCATACATGTATTACTAAATAACTGTGTGGTGTTGTTGTGCACTGACTCCCTCCCCTAATTAATAAATGCTATACGAAAATGCCACAGCAGGAACAAGCAACAAAAGCCCGAAACCAGACTGAGCTGGAGACTCTAGGTAAAATTGGGACACTCAGTAAGACACTACCACCACACAGAGATGTAAATCAGTCAAATGTTGACAAAACAAAGATACAAAAAAAAGATCGCTTGGTGATGAAGCTCACATTTAGTTTCCTCAGGGTTACCAATGTTGAATAGCAACAATTACAAGTAGACCGTTTTTATCTTTCCAGATTTCTAGGTACTTTATAACCATGGTGGGATGCTGGCAGGCTGTTCATTTATTCTGGTCATTGGTGCACACTTTTCCATGCCGTCTGACAACCGATATCTAGTTAACAGGCAATATTGATCTATTACACAAATTACAGTCCGGGTGTGGTTACTGTGCCGACATCAGTAATCGAAGCGTGGAAATATAACACAATCCCCCCCCCCCCCCCCCCGTCTCGACACATTTTTTGGAGGAATATGTAATTATGCTGAATTGGAAGATTCCAGATTCTTGTACAAGCTTTTTTCTTCGGACAAGGCGCAGCATTTATTGACACTGTTTAGAGAGATGGCACAGAAATGGTTACCCCAGAAATGTCTGATTCCTGAAAAGATCTGAAAAGTAAAATGGCAAATAATGAGTATTTTTCTAATGTACATTTCATTTGAAATACAAATCAACATTTGAAATTTTGTGAGAGATGAGAAGGTGTCTTTTAGTTTGAAACACTGGTAAAAAAGAGTTTGTTTATCTTTTTCTCAGGTTGTTTGTTCATAATAATAATAATAACAACAATAATAATGATAGTAATAAGAATAATAACAACTGTTTTTATACAGCGCCCAACATCTTCAGAGAAAGTCTCTAAGCGCTTTGTTTTGAGGTTCTGTTTTCCCGTCCTTGCTTGTGGCATTGTGAGGGAACCGTTGAGACGGAACTGACGTTTCAATCGTGTTGAACCAGATTGGAATACATTAATCCCCTCTTGAATGTCGTGTAACATTTTCAATACTTGCTTCAGGCATCAGCGAGATGCAAAAAGGTTTCCCTTTTTGTCAAGAATACGTTTATTTCGAGCGCTCTTTCAAAGTGCGCTATGCTTGACGGTCATCAAACCAACTTGTCCAGAACGTTCACTTTGTACTCATGAAGCATTAATTTTGAGTCTTAAAAGGATCCATGCGACCTGTAGTCTTCTTGGTGCATATTTAGTTATGTGACATTTTGCCAGGAGGGATAACAGAAAATTCTGCTTTTTCAGCATAATTTACAAATCTCTTTCAATCAGAGGAATAGTTATATAGTTGAATAAAGATAATCTACAAATGTTGAGGGCAATTAAAAAATCAAAACAACCCCACCACTCTTTGCAGCCTCCAAAGTAGTCATCTGCAAAAAATGTAAGATTAATTTACTTACACATGCATGTGGACTCTACATTCGAGAAGTAACTTGACTTAATGTACATGCAACAATGATGTCATGATGACATCATCAGGTATTGAATTCCGGAGGACATCATCAGGTATTGAATTCTGTGAAATCAAAGTTCAATATTTGAAAAAAAAATTATACCCCAGAACCAAACAGTGGAGTTTTACAATCTATACATCATCGGAAGAAACTTAACAAATGGAACACAGGTTTGACTCCAATTTGACCTTGTTGAAAAGAAGAACTACTAAAAAGCTACAATTTCAAGCTGAAGGGTAAAATGACATCATCATTGATGACATCATTCACGAACATTTAGTTTTTGTAGAATAACAAAAACTGAATTTCTTGGTTTACTTATACATGTAGACATTGTGCAGTCAGGAAGCAACTTGACTTGTACATGTACATGCAATGTACCCTTTCAAAATTCACACCTCTCTAATAACATGAATAAAGCTCTCACGAATGCAAAATTATGTCAGGGAAGATTGCTACTCAAATCAGCTTTAGTTTACAATCGACTGTCTTTGAAAAACCTTGTTTTGTTCACAAACAATTATTCAAAAAATGACCTTGAATTAGGAAAAAAAATAGCTTGATTTGTTGTTCTGGATATTGAACTTCATGGAGTTGGACATCAAACCAAGCCAGCCACACACGACGACGACCTTCCTAGCCACCGGCATAACAACATCACCACAATGATAACGACCCCTCCCTATAATTTACCCGCGACCCTACTTTCCAACGACATCAATAAAATAATGATTAAGTCTTTTTTTCTCTCTCTCTCTCTCTCTCTCTCTCTCTCTCTCTCGTACCGCGCTGTAAACAACAAACATGCCAGAGATCCTCCCACACTTCCGCTAATGTGTATAATAGGAGATGCCTCGTATTAATGTAAAACCCTACCCCGAAGACAAGAGTGGGAGACCAGGATCTGGTTGAGCAACTAGCGACAACATGCGTTATCCGTCAGGGTAAATAATATTGGACAATATTCCAGCCTTTGCTAAGTGAGGAGCCTGTGCTATGAGCCACTAAGCATTGCCTCCGGCGTGATATGAAAACCACTACTTTGCATAATATTTTTCCTTAAAGGGAATAAAGGCTATGTAGCGTTCCTTGCTCGGACAAGCTCAATTTTAATTTTGTGTTGATTTATATTTTTAATTAAGAAGTATATCATGTATAAACCTACAGTGCAATGCACACAGGTAATTATACTTGTTTTTTTTTTAAGACAAAGAGGTGTGTACTGGTTATGTGTGTTTTGTTTTGTTGTTGTTGTTTATTTAACAATTGTAAACCAACCAGAGATTTTGTGGATATATTTATCTCTTTAAACTGGTGAAATAAGTACAAGGCTAAACTGCACAAAATTAGTTTTCAAAAATTAATAAACAGAATGAAAAAAATAAATTGAAAAAAGCTTGCAACAATCAAGATTTTAAACAACCAAGCTTTTAATAAATAAAAAAGAAGAAGATTTTTCACCATTTCTCCCTTTACATAAATATACAAAATGGAAATTGATGTTTACCCATATTTTCAAATACCCTTTAAAGATGTAAAAATAATATGGCTGCTTCATCTCCATGTATATGTAACAAAACCTGAGTGCTCGTAGCAAGAACAATTTGTGCATCACTAGAATTTTAAACGAGTTTCAGTTTGTGATTTAGGGGGCAACTGACCAGTTACAGATTGTCTTACATATGTATGCCTTTGATCCCCTCCGGAGCCCAGTATTAAGGGACTTGATTCGTCGAAATGAAACATGTGACATTTAGATAATGAGAACTGATTGGTCGAGGCTTTAATGAGATGCCGGTAAAGGTGCCTGTACTGTCTGAAGTCTCATCCGGCATGCCCAGAAGCCCCCGAGGCGAAGGGGGAAATTTATTCCGCAATTTTTAGAGTACGATCGAACAATTACCTGAGAAATACCAATCTATGCATTGGAAAAGGTCTTGACTGTTCATTAATGCAGCTGTGGAGGAAAAACAGCACCTCCACAAAAATATTTGTTTACAAAAATCTTTTTTTTTTTTAAATTCAAAGAGTTGGAGTGGGTTTGCATAATACCTTAACTTGGTGAATGCATAAAAACTGTACTTAAATGATTTTGGGGGCGCTGTTTTGATCACTATTAAAAAACATAACAAAAAACATTGTCTTTGAAAGAATAAACAATGAAACATCAACATGAAGTTGGAAGATTAATTGTAATGTTTGTGAACGTGTCTTTTGAATATTTGACTTGAACAATTGCATGTGTAAAAAATAAACCACCAAAAAAACAAAAAAATATTTAAAATAGTAACAATAATAAAGTTGTATTGCATAGTGCCTTACGAACAAACCTTAATCTGCTCAAATGAGAGACCCCCCCCCACCATAATAAGAAATAAGTTCACTTCAAAACAAAAATCACACGGTCCAGGAAAAAAAAAAAAAGAATTGCAAAGTAAGCCTCTCTCTCGCCACGAATTCTCAGAATGTTAATTCTTCTACTTTTGGAGAAATTTCAGTTTGAATATTTGACCCCAGCATATGACCCTATAAAAGATTCATTTAGCTTCTTACACCGTTTTTCATTCAAAGTTTGATCAAGATTGGTCTATTGAATGAATTTTAAAACCCTTTCTAGTGTTATTGTTTTGCTTCGTTTGTCCTCTACGTTGTCCGCCTCTTTTTAATCCTGCGGATTTACAGGAAGGATTTGAACCCAACATTGTTCTCTTGTCTGGATATTTCTTGTACATGTACTTTCAGTGGTTTTTACCATTGTGTTTGCTGAAATGATTCAACATAATTACATGTTTATTGGTGCATTGCACCAGTTTATCTTCGAGAGAGGAAAATAAAATTAACATCTGCTTTTTACTTCAGCACGTGCAACCGCAGTTTACACCTCACTATTGTGCCTCCAAACAAAAGAACAACTGAACAAACACATCAAACCAAACCTACTTAGTACATAATGTGTCTGCTAAAATTGAAAGGAAACAAAAATCTAAAGTAACCACATGCCGATTTTATACAGCAGTCAATTCAACCATATGGTAAAAAAAAAAAAAATAAAAAAAAAATATTTGTGTAACAAATCCGTTTATCTGAAAATTTGATTCCAAAATTGATAGATTATGTTAATTCCTAACCCGTCTTGTTTCTTTTGTTTCCGGCGGCTGATTGCAGCCAATCTCTTGATAAATCCCCTGCTGTTACCGGCTGGAATTTTTTCCCAGATTTTTTCCCTTGTAGTTATGACATTTCATATAGTGTGTAATATAACTGCCATATATTTGATTAATTTATTTCAAGAGTGAGCATAATTCGTGAATGGATGGTTTTGACCAAGTATGTAGAATAGAGTCTCAATAAGGAACTGTGTTTATGTTCTCAATGACCTAAAATTTTCCGTTTGTTTTGAACATTTTAAACATTCAAGACAAGATGTCGCTTCTTTTTAGCTTTTTGACAGGAATTCATTGTTCTGTTTTCTGGTGTATTTTCATCTTATTGTGACCAACTGTTAAATTTTCTCCACATGAAAAAAAATATATATATTTGTTAACAATTTAATAATTAAAAACCAGTGCTCAATAGTGCTTAAAAAATTGTATCTACTGAGCAAAGCTTTCCATGGAACGGAACCCATTCTCGATCAATTCTACTTTGTCTGATATTGTGGCTGATAACCTGTTTCTGGTACTAAGCAAGATTGTTGTGTGCTTAGCAAATGATTGTGCAAAGCAACTCTGATAAAATTTGCTCAAAGGTAGCATTGGCCTGCCACAAATAAAATTGTTTCTCTGGAAACTTTCAAAACGGAACTGAAGACACTGTTCTTTAACACGAGCGTACTGTGTCTAGTTTCTCACAATGTTTTTGCAATGTTTAATCATACATCTATTTACATCTATTACTGTAGCGCTATAGAATGTGCGCTTTATAAATCCATATATTATTATAGTGCATGTACAGGGAAGGATTCTTATACAACAATTCTGCACAGCCAAAACTGTTGACTGATTTTGTTTTATGCTCACTGAATGCTAAAATTGAGCATCAAAATGATGATTTTTGAGTAGCAACTGATGTATTTTGCGTATCATTTTGCTACGCCATTTGTACGCTATTACAAGGGAAATCGTTCAACTGATGTACATGTACATTAAATTTCATCCCCGCTTATTGCCCGAATACATCCATCATGACTATTTTGAGCAGTTATAATTTTATTGGATATGAAGCAATTACTATCCGAATAAAGCCAAGGGCTCTCAGATCATTGGTACAAAGGTTCCACCACTCGTTACGTACACAATAACCGGGTTGCTGTAAAATGGATCATGGGCTACTATTTGCAGGAATAATGTTGAAAGCCAATGTGTATAATGCATACTGCTCTTGACTTGGAGTACTTGCAGACCTATTTATACCTGTGGTACTAGATGTTACATGTAGGCTTAAAGGTATTGTACACTTTTGGTAACAGCTCAAAATCAGTGTCCACATTTTGTGTGATTAAACATACGCATGAAAAAACAAACCTGTGAAAGTTTGAGCTCAATTGGTCATCGAGGTCACGAGAAAATAGTGAAAAGAGATCTTATGTGTTTTCTGTTTTTTCAAATTATCGTGCGCGATAATTACTATTGTTTTACTCGTTTCTCAGAAACAATAGCATTTAAGGCAGAAATATTTTAAGGAACCCTTTCTACCATTACTTACTTTAAATCATGTAAGTTATGTGTGAATCTAATAATAAACCACAAGGGAAACTGACTTGGTATATTTTTTAAATGATTTCGGGTTGAACAAAGAAAAATTGACTAGAGCGGGATTTGAACCAACGACCTCCGGTTTAACGTGCCGGCGCTCTACCAACTGAGCTATCTAGCCCTATGTTGGCGGTCTCCCTATTTTGTCAATATCTTTGTTCGGGGGTGCCTGTCAGAAGCCATTCAACCGCAAACTGCCGTGTAGCCAGGGATCACACCCAGGTAACGATACAACCTGGGAAGCGGCAGACAGGGGATCACCTTAAGGGGATGCGACTTTTTATATCAGATATCAAATAATAAACCACAAGGGAAACTGACTTGGTATATTTTTTAAATGATTTCGGGTTGAACAAAGAAAAATTGACTAGAGCGGGATTTGAACCAACGACCTCCGGTTTAACGTGCCGGCGCTCTACCAACTGAGCTATCTAGCCCTATGTTGGCGGTCTCCCTATTTTGTCAATATCTTTGTTCGGGGGTGCCTGTCAGAAGCCATTCAACCGCAAACTGCCGTGTAGCCAGGGATCACACCCAGGTAACGATACAACCTGGGAAGCGGCAGACAGGGGATCACCTTAAGGGGATGCGACTTTTTATATCAGATATCAAATAATAAACCACAAGGGAAACTGACTTGGTATATTTTTTAAATGATTTCGGGTTGAACAAAGAAAAATTGACTAGAGCGGGATTTGAACCAACGACCTCCGGTTTAACGTGCCGGCGCTCTACCAACTGAGCTATCTAGCCCTATGTTGGCGGTCTCCCTATTTTGTCAATATCTTTGTTCGGGGGTGCCTGTCAGAAGCCATTCAACCGCAAACTGCCGTGTAGCCAGGGATCACACCCAGGTAACGATACAACCTGGGAAGCGGCAGACAGGGGATCACCTTAAGGGGATGCGACTTTTTATATCAGATATCAAATAATAAACCACAAGGGAAACTGACTTGGTATATTTTTTAAATGATTTCGGGTTGAACAAAGAAAAATTGACTAGAGCGGGATTTGAACCAACGACCTCCGGTTTAACGTGCCGGCGCTCTACCAACTGAGCTATCTAGCCCTATGTTGGCGGTCTCCCTATTTTGTCAATATCTTTGTTCGGGGGTGCCTGTCAGAAGCCATTCAACCGCAAACTGCCGTGTAGCCAGGGATCACACCCAGGTAACGATACAACCTGGCTAGATAGCTCAGTTGGTAGAGCGCCGGCACGTTAAACCGGAGGTCGTTGGTTCAAATCCCGCTCTAGTCAATTTTTCTTTGTTCAACCCGAAATCATTTAAAAAATATACCAAGTCAGTTTCCCTTGTGGTTTATTATTTGATATCTGATATAAAAAGTCGCATCCCCTTAAGGTGATCCCCTGTCTGCCGCTTCCCAGGTTGTATCGTTACCTGGGTGTGATCCCTGGCTACACGGCAGTTTGCGGTTGAATGGCTTCTGACAGGCACCCCGAACAAAGATATTGACAAAATAGGGAGACCGCCAACATAGGGCTAGATAGCTCAGTTGGTAGAGCGCCGGCACGTTAAACCGGAGGTCGTTGGTTCAAATCCCGCTCTAGTCAATTTTTCTTTGTTCAACCCGAAATCATTTAAAAAATATACCAAGTCAGTTTCCCTTGTGGTTTATTATTTGATATCTGATATAAAAAGTCGCATCCCCTTAAGGTGATCCCCTGTCTGCCGCTTCCCAGGTTGTATCGTTACCTGGGTGTGATCCCTGGCTACACGGCAGTTTGCGGTTGAATGGCTTCTGACAGGCACCCCCGAACAAAGATATTGACAAAATAGGGAGACCGCCAACATAGGGCTAGATAGCTCAGTTGGTAGAGCGCCGGCACGTTAAACCGGAGGTCGTTGGTTCAAATCCCGCTCTAGTCAATTTTTCTTTGTTCAACCCGAAATCATTATGTGTGAATCTGTGAACATTGTGTTTTTCGATCTTACCAATAGTGTACAGGGCCTTTAAAGGTAGGGTATACCTTTGGTAATTACCCCAAAAATGAATAACCATAAAGACTTACTTGGTAAAGAGCACTGGAGAGCTGTTGATATTATGAAACATTGTTAGAAACAACCTTCTTTGAAGTAATGTAGTTTTAGAGGAAGAGGTAATTTTTCACCCCAAAATTGAAGCCTGAGGGAGGCTTCAGGCATGTAGCCTTTCTCTGGCATCTGAAAGAACACCATTCTAATTCTATGCAACAAGGGTGTTTTTTCTTTCATTGCTTTCTTGCAACTTCCATGCCCAAAATTTTCACAGGTCTGTTATTTTATGCACATGTTGGGATACACCAAGTGAGGATTAGTCTTTGACAATTACCAAATGTATACCTTGCTTTTAAAGTGATTTTATGATCACTTAAAAGTTGAGAGACCCCTTGTGTTTAAAATTTTTTTAAAAGGGATTAAGAACTGCATATCCTTTTTACCACTGGGAACAACACCGTACGTAATGCACACAAAAGAACCCAGTTACACTTAGCACTATTAACCCTAAAGAACCCAAGTCCTACAATATCCTCATTGCCAAAGTGCAGGATTGTGAAGGATTTGGGCTATTAGGGATCTGCAACACAGGAGGATTTCGAAGGCTTTGGGCTAAAATGAGTTTTTGTTAGGGTAGGATTTCGCAGGACTTGCGCTACCGGGCTGTTTTTACATAGGAGGATTTTGAAGGTTTTATGTATTATGCAGCTTAGCCAAAATAGGATTCTGAAGGTTTTGGGCTTTTTTGACATTTTTTGACTCCCTAACTTCTGTCTCAAAAGGATTTTGAAGGATTGGGCTAATATGTATACTTACAATAAGTTGAAGGATATTGAAGGATTTGGGCACTTTAGGTTTATTACCACTTTAATCCGAAGGATATTGAAGGATTTGGGCAGTATGTTTACCCAAGGGTCTAGTCTGTTAGGGTTAAGAGATGGGGTTTGCTGGCAGTGGCTGCTGAAAGCGCCGCAGCACCTTTTTAACACTAAATAGCTTTTACATAAATGAGTCTCGTCGTTCATAAACTTCAAAAACCTGTCTGGAAAAAAATAATGATAAGCGCTTTGAGACGCCCGTAGATAAAACTCTATATAAAATTTAGTTTTAACTATTATTAAGTGATCGTGAAAAATTTAATAATTTATTAATTTTTTCCAATTACATGTATACCAGAATGCGCAGTGTCGCTTCCGTTGGTCTACTTCCTATTTTCTGTGAAGCACTTAAACGGGCTACAGACTATAGTTTCATCCAAAGTAATAAATCCAACGTTAAAGTAAATTGCTTCCTTAAATAAATGTTACAATTTAGAGGGGTCTTTTGTAAAGAAGTCTACTCCTCGGTCTCTCAAGCCATTTACGGCAAATGACATCACGGATCCAGCATTCTTGATTACATATGTGTACCTGACCAAAAAATTAAAGGCTACTGTTCCCTGAAGAAAAGACAAACCTGAAGTGGTTGCCTGTGAAGCAGGCTGTTATACCTCGATAACGATGCAACAGAATAATTTTTCAGCTGGTTTGAAAGTATACTGAGCCTGGTGCTCGATTGCACGGAGAGCTGAGATTCACCTGAAGACGAGTTTCCATGTAAATCACCATAGCGATTCGTGTTGTGACATCACATTTTGCTTAGCCGCAGTCAAGAAGAATTCATTGGGTATAACCTATCTCAAGAATCTGAAGTGCTCAGGGAAATGTTCACATTTTGAAGACTTCTGTTTAAAACACAGTCTCAAAGGAATTCGTTCCGATTGAAGAGGATGCCCTGACTCTATAATTTCTTTTAGTGAAAGATCAACAACTTTGAGACACCGTTTCTTTCGGTACCTTTTCACATCCATCAAAATGACATATGTGTTCTACAAACATTGATTCAGTGGACGATCTAATGGTCTAACGGCCAACACAGATCATGCATAATCTACGTTTACACAACTTAACGGAAGACTCTTGCATATGGGAAAACGTGTCTCCGCATTGCCCGCACTGTTTCGTCAAACCAGGGCGACGACCAGGACCCCCCCCCCCCTTGATCAAAATTGTTTAGGCATTTAGATAATTCCTTGCAAAGGGACTTCCATTATCCCGTCGGAAATTGACCGTGGAAATTCATTAAAGATGGGGAAATCGTGACATTGATACACAGGCTATCACTTAGTATGATGAACTCTACTTAGAACGTGTAACCACTTTTAGTCTTCGTAACGGTCAGGATGCCGAACATGTATCCAGGCACGCACTACATTAACGATGCCTGTATTCACACAAACTATGTGTATTTTTTGTCTGTTGTGTGTGCTGTACTCAATACTTACGATGCGAAATCATGACTTTGATTTCGCCATCGTTGGGGGTTGTTCTTTCTTTTTTTTCCCCTTTTGTTCTTGATATTTGTAATGAGATACTCGTGCACACGTTCAAGTTTGGCAGCTCAGAAGAGCGGGGCAGCGCTTCTTTATATAGTCTCATGAGATTGGCATCCACTTCTAGCATTTTATTTAAACACTAATGACTGAATGAGGATCAGAGACCGCTGTTCCGCTGATTTGTCACAAGCAATTATTCGTCCATTCTTGGCAATCATCACAACTAGCTTTGTCGAGTGCTCAATTCACAAATAAACATTTTTTTTAAACAAAGAACCAGTCCACATCTATTTGTAACCTTAGCGTAAGAAATTTCAACAACAACAAAATAAAAATTTAGCTAATTTGTACACGTGTGCATAATTTTACAACCCTCAGTCTGTTCCAGCCCCCACCTGCAACATTGTCGTCCTTTAGCTAAGAGAAATGACTGTTAAAAGCCTATTACTTCGACATGTACACGGATGTACCTGCAACTTCTGTGTCTGAACTATCTATGCCTTCTCCTGCGTCAGCTACTGGTTGTATCTGATCTTGGGTTACAAGCAGAGATCTCTCTGTAAACGCTGTACCTGCTGCTGGCATATACTCGTCTTGCTCCTCCTCCTTGCCGCCCTCATGCATGTACATAGTAGTATCGTGTGTCCTCGTCTAAAGTATTGTTCTGTTTTCAAAATCTAGACTTGGGAAGTGGAAAGCACACTGTTGACAGTGCTATCGCCAAGACGTCATGCGGTGGACGCAAAGGATGGTGAAAAATATTTTCTTTGTCAGTTGGGGGAAATCGGGGAAGTCAAATAAGAACTGTTTGGGTTGGTGGCTCTGGAAACGCCGTGGAAGAGTTTAGATTGTTGTGTTCTGCCCGACTGTTAAACCCCTGAAGAGCGGGACAAAATATTGTTCTTTGTCAGGTGGGCAAAATTTAGAATGTAATGGAGGGTTATCGCGGTGTGTGCCACCCGCTCTGTGTTGGACTAGGAGCGTAGAGAGTGATGTACAGTACTTAAAATGTAAAGCACGAAAGGAGGGGGAGAACTGGGAATGTTTGATTCCGAAGCGAGATTGACATAGCACTTGATTTTATTGTCGAGAAGTGTTAGGAGAGAGGAGGGAAAAAAAAAAAAAAAAACAAAAAAAAAAAAACTTGCTTGTTTTGTACTGTGGACAGTACAATGTGTGGGAAGTGGCAGTTAGCGTAGAGAGAACCGACATCATGTAAAGGAGACCCCCGGCATTGTGTTGGATTGCCAGACCTCCCCGTTTGTGTGGCTTCACGGACACTTCCCAGGGTTGGTGCACTTTGAGTGTCATCCAATACGCGGGTAGGTCTGTTCACATCATTAGGAGTAACATGTCTGGATGCGGCTGCATACTTTACAAGAATCAAGGGATACTAAATGCACTTCGGAAGAGGTCTTTGTTTTGCTCAATGAGTGCTTCCGCACGTTATCAAAACTCTTGAAGATTCATTTTCGACGTTTGAGTCAAAATCAATGTCAATAGAAAGCAATTAATCAGTCGGGGAGGCAAACATAACCTGCGCCCGCCCTCAAGGAGCGTGTAAAATTGTTCAGTATGGACGTTTTGCTTAGCAGAGTCAAGTTACCAGCCGAAATATCAATTGATGTACATGTGGCATAACTGCAATATTTTTAAAATTGATTTATATATGCAAAATTTTGAACTCGACGAATTTATGGAATTATTTTTTTTGCGGTTATCAGTTGTCTAAAAAAAAGATGTAATCTGAGCAGACATCGCACTTCTCAAAAAGTCAAAGGTTACTGATTTACTCCTTTGAATTTATTCTAAAAGTTAGTTGAAGTGAAATGACTCTCATTTTACCTTTAAAAATGGTAGTATCCTGGAAACAGATCAATCTGACATACTCCAAGGAAACGCTACGAAATTTGTGATTACTATGACTGAGTAGGGCTGCAGAGCAGGAAGCCCGGTCTCTCTGCACATAACCCATGCGTTGTCCCTTATAGCGCTCAAACACATACCTGTTTTCAAACAAGTTGACAGATTGAATTTTGTGCTTTAAATTGAGAGACCAAGTTCTATCATCTTTGATTTGTGTAATTTATTGGGAAGGAATCCAGATTATGTTTCCTTCTTCTTCTTTTTTTTCGGTGGGGAGGAGCCTTCTCTGTGCTTTACGTGCACTTGGCTGTGAAATAATAGCTGCAGCTTGTGGTCGTGACACTCGCGCACATAGTTTAGTGGGCCTGATTGATGTGAAATGATGTCAACTTCATGAGATTTATATTTGGGATTTGGGACTGTTATTATTGTTATTATAATTTCTGGCAATAAAACCAAGGATGCATGCCTCAAAAGCAATCTTAATCACCGTAACTCATCAACCTGAGGAAACCTGTAGACAAAGGTGCCTCCTCTGAACCAGAAACACTGAGGTAAACCCCTTACTTTTCCCTGATTCGTGTTTTGGGCTCTTTTACGTGCTCTACCTATCCTAGCACACAGGATCTATGGGCTTTACTTCCCATCGGAATGACAAAACAATTTTGGTAAAGTATCTTGCTTAAGGACACGAGCATCGTGACCGGCTAGGCAGCGATTCCAATCCACACTCTGTGAACGACAGAACTTGCATACAGTATACTAGACCGCTCGGCCACAACCCTCATGAACTATCTGTTGTTGATATTTCATTTTAAAACTTGTAGTCTGGAATGAATTTATAATCTTTTTGAAAAGCTGACCGGAATAAAAGAAATAGCAATAAATTAAAAAAAATAAAAAAAACACCAACAAATCCTGATGATATATGACAGAATTTGGTTACCTGTGATTTTCTGGATGACGTGATTGATGGTACACCAGCTGGTGTATCACAATCCACACACAAAAAGACACCCAGGTTTTTCACAATGTTCATATTGTCCTGCCGTATTATGCTGAAATGCAAGATTTATGGATGTTAGATGTTCACAAAAATTTGACAAGGTCACTTCTTTTTGCTTTGAAATTCTCTAGTTGGAGATTTATTGCATAGGTTGGAGACTTTGACTCAATGGCTTCTCCTGACAAACATGGCGCATCCCAAAGTGTAAATTCTCCATGACATTTGTACAGAATGTGTCTGTGTGGTGGTGAGTACTCGTCCACACAAGGCCACTACATGTTCGCTTTCATCGGTGCCTTTTGAACAAAGCACCCACTACCCGTAAGCCCCAGCCTTAGACAGAACCTGAGTATAGTGACCACTTACATGTACTACACGGACCCTTCTTGAGCGGTCTCTTAATTAGTCTGTCAAAATCTCTCTGATGTAGTCTTTGAATTCTCCATCAAAATCCAGATCCCAATTCCGGAAAAACCTCAACTCCGCTAGAGATCTTGAGGGTTCTCCACCACTAGATGCCTGTCTGGATTGCCCACTTAAAAAAAATTTAGGGTGAGAGAGGGTCATCTGTGCACCTTTAATCTCCCCCACTGCTGGTAAATGAGTGTCTTGTTACGCAGGGGCCCCTACGCTGGCCTGCGATCTCCCCGGCTATCGCACACGAAGGAAAAAGGAACTAGCTATGTGTCCCACCGTCTTTATCCGTGTCACTCAGCGGTGGTGGTGTCGTGTTACAGCGCTCGATCAATGGGTTGCTGACAATTTGCCAAGAAGTGGGGATGGCGTGGCAGAATATTAAGCCATCTGCAGTGACGGGTATCTTGAGAAAGGGGGGGGGTATTGGGGAATTGTCAGTTCTGATTAAAGATATCGTACAGTAGTGGTGTAAAGATAATTTGGGTGTCAGTTTTTTTTGGTATGAATTCTCATGCACATCTTAGTCAGGGGTGTAAAAGATTTGAGTTTTAAGGGATGCAACTTAGCATTGTGGTTTTTGCTTCCAAAGCCCTTTCTTGGTGATGGCGCCCTTTCAAAATAATAGAACTTCTGTAAAAAAAAAAATTAAAAAAAATTAAGATGGAAATTGTCTTTCTCAACAAAGATAAAATTGAAGGTTTGAGGACTCGGGTGAAATTTTTTTTTTTAGCTTTCAGAATGTTGAAAAGTACTGAACCATGCAAAGGCTATTAGTATCATGACATTCAGTGTAGTAAGCCATCTTAACTTGCAATTATATCATTTTTCAAACGCACAACTCAGCGTTTTACGAAAATGCGGCACGCAGGAGTTTTATCAAATTCCTTCCATGATTGGTCGGTGAACCACTTAACTGCGGAAAAAAATTAGAACGCTTGACACAGCTCCGAGCCAAAACCCATATTGCCTGTAAAGATGGCGTTTATTGGGAACAATCTATAAAGATAACAAACATGTAACACTAGTTATTCACCCCAAGCACCCCTCTGCATCTTAAAGTAATTCTAACACGGGGAGTAACACTAGCGCCGAAGCCAAGATTCTTATAAACTGGACAGTTCTGATAAATCCACCTCTCTGATAAAGAAACAGTGTTTTAGTATCCTTGGAACGGATTGCATTTCCAGGTGATTTGGGTTTCGAAGGAAACAATATAAAGAGGGAAAGAGAAAAAGGGGAAAAATAGGAAGTGTGTTTTTGTTCTAGTTTCGGCAGGTGGCTTTAAGTCTTATTCCAGACTACGTGATGTGAATTCGTACCTGCGAGGGGTTTCATGTGACCAAATAAAAATCAATGTTTAATTTTAGAGGGCTGGTTCGGTAACGGAAAGGTGTCTCGCAGAGATGTTTGCAGGCAAGAGTGTGGAAATTAGGGTTGTAAGGTCACATTTATTGCTGGTTGGAACCCCCCCCCCCTCCCCCCAATCCACATCCATGATCTTTTGTGGTTTTAACGCTGCATCTAAGAAAATGTTGCCACCCCCCCCTACCAAAAAGCCATGAAGTATTTTTTGTATCGATAACAAAGCTGGTAGGGTTTTAATTATATAGCAGAGAAATAAATTACATGACAATTTTTTCATTGTTATTGCACATTTCACATTGTGATTTATTGTAAATTTTGTTTGTTATCACCTCTTGAAAAGTGTGTTCTTCTGTGTGAAAAAAAAAAACTTCCCCCAAATGAAGTGATTGAAAGACAATTTATATGCATGGTAAATAATTTTTACTATAAATACATGTACCATTTGTTATATCTCCATGTAATGTGAAGAATTCACATTGTACATAACATATGAAATCAAACAAAGTCAGAATGAAACACTAAAATCGAATTACAAAAATGGCATTTGACGTCATTCCGTGCTACATGAACTCGTAGTTGATCCCAACTCATTTAAATATATTAAGGCGTGAGAAAAAAAACCTGGGTGGACCATTACCTACTTTACCAAACCATTTTTACTGAAACATATATCAAAAGGCATTTTTCTCTTTTTGAATGGTTTGATGGTTTCTGTTTTAAGTTATTTCGCTCATGCCAATTTTATCATCTGTTTCGCCCGACCATCCTTATCCCTTTGATCAAACAACCGTTTAATTTCATCGTCCTCTACTCGGTCAATATTTAATCTCAGTCTATACACCCCCCTTCAATTGTTGTTTCATTTTCCCCCCCAATTTTTTTTTTTGTGGGTAAGTACATGTTGGTGTCCAAATTTGCGTCGTCGTCAACCATTTTCAATTTTGTTGCGCACGACAATGTCAAGGGTCTGAACCCTGCCAACTCACCTAAGCATACACTGAGATGTTTGTATCACAATCAGCGATTCATGCATACAGGCATATCTGCCTAAACAAACACTCCACTATCCATGGCTTAACGCTGCGGCCATTATACCCTGATGTAGATAATACACAGATACATCCTCTTATAATGTGTGATATATGACCGAGATATTCAGGCAAACAGCCCCAAAGGTGTGTAGCTTTATCAGCCGGCCACGCGGAGTGAAAATCTTGTTTGCTCGATGGGGTCTGCTGATAATTACTTACCCCAAGAAACTGTTATTTTTTGCATACATAAATGCTACTGCTCAATCTTTCAGTTTGGGGTTATAATTATGCAAGTTTGAAAGCCCTTTTTTGCTTTTAAACTCTAAAAGAAATTTCTCAAACTTATAATAAAAAAATCAATATTAACTATACTTCAAGTTTGAAATTGTGTTTCCTACATTTATTATCAGTAGGCCCTATATAATTAAATGACATCAAAAGAACAAACTTTCAGGAAACCAAAGACTTCTTTTGTCGCCATTTCCATACCTCATCAAGAATGTTCATTAAACACTTTTAAATCTATAGGGCCATTCTGAATAGTCAATATTAAAACATTTTGTACCACTGAAGAACAAAGTAATGCTTCGAATGAGGCAGAAATTTGATAGATTAATGCTCCATCGGCTCAGGAACTTTCAATGGCTTTTCATGGCTTCCAGCGTGAAACTTTGTTAGTGAAACAGAAGAGAAAATCCAGGCCATCTCCCCACTGGGCGGCATGGAGGCTGGCTATCAAAACAAGGCTGACCGATAACAATGGACAGCACAGGCATGACAGACAATCAGGAAGAGGCCTCAGTGTATTATTTCCCCTTTAAAATTAGTTTCTCTTTAATTTGAAGTGAAAACTGAATTTTTCAATTTCAGTTAATTCTTTTGATCGACCCGCCCACAATTTCAAAGAATTTTTTTATTTATTTCATGATGGTTTATTTTAAAACAACATGAATTGCAGCTAAATGCTGAATTGCTTATGAATTGCAATTAAAAACAGCAAAAAAAGGAAAGCATGAATTACATCGAATTGATAAAAACATCAAAGAGTAAACCTGACACGCAACAGAAATAAATAACTATATGGAAGATATGGGTTGAAATTTTTAAACATCGATTGTGCTGAATGGCCCCTTGCCAGGTGTATATATGGAGGTTTCAAATTTTCATCTACATGTATGTACTTTCCTTTCGCAAGATTACCCATTTGAACTAGAAAAGAAAAACACAGCAAAATAACAGAAAACAAAAAAAATTATGCATGATTACTAACAAGAGGTTTCAATTTTCATCTGCTTGTATCGATGCTCCATTTTTTTTCCAAGGCCGTTTTTTAATTTTCCTTTAGAAGATTTTTCCCTCTTAAAATGTGTATTAGGAAATTGAAGAGCGCTGTAATCTCATGACATCGGGGGAGCAAAATGGAATTTTTTTGCGGCGGCCGCAATTTATCGCGGGGCATTTACGGTGTGCATGCGTGCATGGACCGGACTCCCTCGGGGTCTAGTCCCTCGCATCAAAGATGAGTAACTCAATCAGACGCTGCAGCGTGAGCGTTAACGTGTAGAAGAATAGAGATACACTGCCACAATAATTAATCACATTATAAACCCACATAAAACTGGATTATGAAAAGGCAAGGAGAGACAAATTTCCCTTTTTGTGTGTGTGTGTACGTGTGCGTGTGTGGGCTTTAGCTGAGAAAGAAATCTCATTGTCTAGTCGTACTTCTGAAGGCTTTCAAGGTGGTGGTTCGGTTCAAAATTTTAATGTAGTACATCTACTTTGAAGAAACAAAGCGGCATTGTGACAGATTGGGCCATGAAAAAGCTTTGACTGTAACTCTATAGGGCTGGAAAGTACATGTCACTTTAGCAGTTTACAAACAGACAACAGTAGTGATGACTATGTTGGGATAATTTCTGGATTTTTTTTTCTTTTTATGATTCTTGGCAACTTGAAATATAGGCAGAAATTCTTCCAGTATATTTTACAGTAATTACTCATGCAGCCATGAACTTTATATGTGTAAATAGCATGTGTGGTCAATTGATCCAATCAGTTAAGTTGACTGCATGCATTTGGAATAGGTGTGTATCTACATCAAATTCATACGTTCCTCCCATATTGTTCTCATCATTAAAACACTTTTAACAAAAAGATTAAAAATTAGAAGTTAATTATTGACAGTGCCTTTGTATGTTTGAATTTGCTATCGTTTCCTCATAGATGCTGGTACATGCATTTGTTCCATTGTGGTGGTACAGCACTCGTTTAAAAATGCAGCACCTACATTAAATTTAGTTGTTGTGACTCAATTAAGTTTCTGCCGTACGTTTTGTCGTAAAAAAAATTCAGGGTACACTTAAAAACAAACTGTAAAAATTTCCACGGTGGCTTCAATCGCAGAACTTACCAAAGATTAGGTTTGTTTTAATGCACATACTTAGGCTAGTCTATTTTGGGAGAGGATTGTCTGAGTACCATAGCGAGTGATTTTATGAAACACCCAATTGATGTGCACTGTGCAGTCGTGATTACTTATTAAGGCATTAGTTTTTGTTTGTTTGTTTGGGCTTTTTTTGTGTGTGGATTAAATTCGTTCCCATCCACTAGCTGTCACCATACACTAACAACAAACCTGCAAAAATGTTATCAGATTGTAGGTGGCCACAGTTTAATTGAAGACAACAAAAAAAGACAACCCCCCCCCAAAAAAAAAAACAGCAAAAAAACAACAAAAAGAACAATTGTGTTTTTCCATGTACTTGTGCATACAAAAGTACACACACATGCAATAAAAATTAACTTCTGGTTTAGTATCAGATTACGTGTTTCCAAAGGCCACTCCAACCTTGTCTTATCATCCTTTGACTTTGCTTCCATGGATATCTTCTAATTTTTTGTTTTAGGTGTGGGAATAACTGTTCTATTGAATTGAATTTAGTTGAATTTAAAAAAGGAACATTGATTTGGGGGTCTTTAAATGAGGTCTTTTCAGTATCCCAGATGGAAATACAGTTGTCTGGAAGATTGGTACTGGTGTGAACTTAATAATAATCATTACAATTTTATAACTAGAGCGGGACTTGAACCTGCGACCCACTGATTAACGTGCCGGCGCTCTACCAACAGAGCTATCTAGCCCACATGTTGGCGGTTCCCCTATTTTTTCAATGTCTTTGTTTGGGCATGGTTTTGGGTGCCAGTCAGAAGCCATTCAACCTGTAACTGCCACATAGCCAGGGATCACACCAAGTTTACAACTTAGGAAACTTGAGATAGCTAGCTCGGTGGTGAGGTGAGTAATCCAGAGGTCGCATAGGTAAGGTTCAAGTAAATTTTTCTTTGTTCACCCCCAAATTATAAAAAATTTACCCGTCAGTTTCCCTTGTGGTTTATTGATTGATATATGAATAATAACCAGAGTGAGCTTTCTGATTGATTCAAATTTCTTTCTGTTAAAAACTACCAGTCCTCTACTTTGTCTTTAAAATCACTGTGGCAGCACTTCGGGGAAAAGGGAACAGGGACAAGGCACTGAGGGAGAGTAGTACATTGTAAATGCAAAGAAGGAATTCACTGTCGTCAAAAAGGAGAATTTCAACATTCAAAACAGAACTTCTTGAGCACTTTAACATTTAAACAAAAATGGGGGTAATTGGCACTTTGGATGAACTGTTCATATGCATAGACATGACTGCTGAGTCCCTTCCTGTGGCTGTTGCAAGTCTTTGGAACGGACTAATTGTCTTTGTAACGGAATAGAATGGAATCAGTTCTAACCTTTGTCAGATTTTTTTTCTACCATCCTTCCCTTGTAAAGTAGGGTCATAGATTGGTTTTTGTCTACGTAATGCTGATTTATAGGTGAAATTCTATAACAAAAGGTACAATAAAAGTCGCATGTTTCAACTGAATACAGTGTCTACTTGCTGAGAAAAACAGCAAAAATCTGTCACTGTATTTTCACAAGAATGTCAATCCATCCATGTTTAGCGAGGTGACAGCGGGTACCAACCACATCTCTGGCCGCAGCATTCAAGAACGTACACCAATCCTCAGAAATATGAGAAACAATTAATGCATGAATCGTTTCTCAGATTCAAATGTTTTTGGGTGAAAAATTTATCCAAACAATATTTACTTCGATGGGAATCCTTTCTCAAAATGGTTTATACTATCAACAGCTGCAGTGCTTCTCACCAAGATGTAAGTTTTAAAGGTCATTAATTTTTGGAGTCTGCACCAATCCATGACCCTACCTTAAAGGCAGTGGATACTTTTGGTAATTACTCAAGAAATACATTACCATAAAAACTGACTTGTATGGAGCACCTGAGAGCTGCTGATTGTATAAAACATTGTGAGAAACGACTCCCTCTGAAGTAATGGTGTTTTGAGAAGAGATAAATTCTCACAAAAAAATATTTGAATCTGAGGCATTTGAAAGCACACAATTCCTATGCAACAAGGGTGGTTTTTCTTTCATTATTTTCTTACAACTACGATGACCAATTGAGCCCAAATTTTCACAGGGGTTTGTTATGTATATCTATGTTGGGGATACACAAAGTGAGGATACTAGTCCTTGACAAATTACCAAAAGTATACCCTGCCTTTAAACCTAGCCATCAGCCAAAAGCAAATGCTGTTTTTCTTTTCTAAGCTAAAGACCTACTTACTATACATGTAGCTAGACCCCCTCCAGCTGGCTAGTCTGTTGTAAGTTTTTATGGTCTTAACAGTTCACATGTTACTGGTGGTCTTTGTCTACCAGGTTAAGGTATTTTATCCACCTTCCTCCTCCTCCCCCCCCCCCCCCACCACCAAATTTAATCTGGTTTGTGTTGTCCTTAAAGGGAGGGTCTGATTTGGAAAATGGATTTAAACTTTTTGGGGTATTTTATTATATAAATATATTTGTTTCTGTAACCAATTTGACTTTGGTTTCAAATTGTAGGTCTTTATCTGCGGATAAAATTCACGCTTAAAGAGAAGAGGGAAAAGTGGAAAAATAAAAAAATAAATAAAAAAGCACCAACGCAAAGCAAGTTTCTATTACAAAAAGCTCTGATTTTAATTTCTGTATTTAGAAGTAAAGCATTGAACTGATCAATGGTTTATAAGTGATTGTAATAATTAAGGATGTAACAGCGATTGTATCCGACTTGACTCATATTTTGTTTTGTGTTTCTTTTTGAAAACAAAATCAATAATTACAAAATTGTCGTGACGAAAAGATAACCTTTTACTCCGGAACATCGGAAATATTCCTTCAATGGCATTGAGAAAGCAAAAAGACAAGGACACTGCGTTTAAAAAAATGTTTTCCTTTTCTTATTTCTTTAATATGACATCATTTGATCAAGCAAAATGTTTCCTGGTGTCTCTGGAAGACTTTTGAGAAAACATTATCTTTGGCTTGGATTTGAGAAAAAGTTCTTATCAATGACGGTGAAGATGTTGTAAATTGTGTTGAACAACATTGTTTTTGGCCTGAAACCAATTTAGTAAATGGTCATGTTTGTCTTTAATGAATGACCTTCGTGCAGTTTTCCAATGGACCCCCATATCTCTGTATGTATTGAGAACAGTCTTTCTTTTGTGGGATAAGATCATTGAATTGATGAACATTTAAAACATATTCTTGCTCAGCTCAGCTCAATTAAAAGCCCTTAAAAGGAGCTTTTTCCTGAGCTAGTTCTAATCTGCAACACTTGTTTTGGCTTAGAATGTAAACTCACAAGCTGGAAAGGGCATTGACGCCTCTGTTTTTTTGGAATGCATGATTGTTTACAGAGCTGTTTATTTACAAGTAGGCAGCTAATTTCATGGGGAGTCAAAGATTAAGAATTTCAAGTGGGAAAGTTTCACCGATAACGGATATTTTGGAATGCGTCTGTAATTAATTTATGAAGTGATGAAGTCAGTGCTAAAACAAGTTTTTACAAATTTGCGTGTAGATTTAGCAGTGTTTGTTGGAAGGAGTTTTAAGTTGTGGTTGCCGGTAGTATTTTCTGGCAAATAGTGAGGTTGCCTCTTTTAAGAAAGTTTGGAACCTCCCACCACGGCCTGCCATGTATTTTCTGGCCACTACTGAGGAAAAGCCTCTTTAAGAAAGTCTAAAACCTCCCACAACACAATGGCCTGCCATGTATTTTCTGGCCACTACTGAGGAACAGCCTCTTTAAGAAAGTCTAAAACCTCCCACAACACAATGGCCAGCCGTGTATTTTCTGGCCACTAGTGAGGTTGCACCTTTAAGAATGTCTGAAACCCTCTAGCAGGGCCAGCCAAGACTGGCACGTGCCAGCCAGGTGCAGGGAGTGTGCCTCTTGCTGATGGAGGTCCACAAGGTCAACCCAGTCTCCATTCATCAGGGCCAATAGGGGTGAACTCAGCTCCCTGTGTTTATAAATATCGCACAGTTATTTATGACACACTGCAGGAGAGGGAAGGGAAAAAAAAAAAACAGAAAAAAACCCACACAGATGGAAATGTGTGCAGTAGTGCCTGGGTAGTGGTGCAAGCTTGTATTGAGAATGGTTACATGGAGTAAAGTGGAAATGATTTCCTTCGTGGGTTCATCTGTTAATATCACTCTCCATCTACGACCCCCTTGGCCCAACTCCTTAAAACTGAGCCCAATTACTTGCTTAATTTAAGCAGACAATAGCGCTTTAAAAAAAATTGCTAAGGCAAAAAAAAAAGGGACCAGTTACAAACAGTGCATATATGGCATGTTATTTTGGCTGGTAACCTTTATCTTGTATTTAAAGCACAATTGTTTTGTGCTTTGTTAATTTTGCCATGAGCCTGACTTCTTTATTTACCAAATTGGTATTAAGCACAAAATTTGCTCTTCGCCATGAGAAGCTTTTCTCACTGTTGCAACTGGCGCCCCGCAAACTTTTGTGCTTAGCGAAATATCTCCTGCTTAACAGCTTTATAAAATTGGACTCTTTGTCAATATTGGTTTGTAGTTGTTCTGAGCAATGGTAGATGATGAAACCTGTGTGATGGTTGAAATAAGTTACCCTCAATAGCTAAAGTGAAATCGTTGTCCATCCTTTATTTTGGACAAGGCCAAAATCTGGACGCATTTTTTTAAATTTATGTTTTTCAAACCCAAGGAGAAAGAAGTTGATGAGTACCTGTAAAACAAAAGAACAACAAATGAATAAGCCCCAATTGTAAAAAAATGATGACCAAATAGTCGAAGCAAAGTCGTTGTCTATCCATTTTTTTTTGTGGACACAGCCTAAATCTTGACACATTCAGTTTATTACACAAGGAGACATAAGTTGATGAGTACCTGTAAAACAAAAGAGCAACAAATTAATAAACCCAAATTGTCACAAAGTGGTGGTGTTTTTAAAAGTAAGTATACCCTACACTAATATCAACCAGCATTTTTTTTCAATAATGTTGTTCCAGTGGGTGGCCTTGAGCGTTATGGTTTCTTGGCTGCTGGGCATGTTTGCATTGGCAATCCTCATTTATGAGCCAAATAGCCTGGATCCTTTTTTTTAATTTTTTTATATTATATATAACACAAGCAGGGTAAGAAGCCAGACGTACTAATTGAGAATGTGTGTACCATGTACACATGGTAGACATGGCTATTGTTCATTTGCATAATTTATGTAATATTTACACTGCATATATTAGGGAAGACATTGTTCCTATTTTAAATCTGATTTGTTAAACTCTGTGAAAACCAGTGAGATTTTTATTTAATAGGCTTTAAAAAAACAACAAAGCATATTATACGCTGTACATGTATGTTGTAGGTTTGGCCCTTGCTTTTGTACTCAATAAATGTTTTCCTACTTTGATTCAAGCCAGTTCTCCATGGTTAAAGGAACAAGTTTTTTTTTTCATTTGGCATTCAATACATTAACTTGCAAAGTGTCACTTAAAATAACATAAGAAATAATAAACCACAAGGGAAACTGACTGGGTAAATTCTAAATCATTTTGGGTTGAACAAAGAAAAATTGACTGGAGCGGGACTTGAACCTGCGACCTCAGTTGGTAGAGCGTCGGGTTGTTAATCCGGAGGTCGCAGGTTCAAGTTCCGCTCTTTTCAAAATTCCTTTGTTCCAACCCAAAATTAAAATAACATAACCCCCAAATTTGAGACAAACCCTTATCTTAATGTGTCCGTGTATTGAAACTTGGCCATGTTTTGAAACCATTTACAAAGATTCTGTTCTTTTGTGAACATTTTCCGAGGGAATTTCCCTCACGCCTATAAATAACAACGGGAAAGATCTGCAGAACACGGAAGCATTATGTGCAATGTGTAAATCTAGATTACATGGACACACATTAGCACATTGATTTTTAGAGCTGAATGTGACATGAGACGACCTCTCTTCAGTGTCATGCACGGAAACAAATTCCCTGATTATATGTACTGTCAACTGTGGTCATTAAATTCATTACAATTTGGGAAAACAACTTGTAACAATAAGTAAGTACGTGCATTTCAGATTTTGTTTTGAAAGGAAACTAGAAGACAAAGGAATATTTTTGTGTTGTATTAAGTGGGAAGGCTATAGAGGGCTTTTTCCCAAACCTGGGCTCCGGCTTCTGGTCTTTTGGCTCTAATAGACCCCTTGCATATGACATCATGAGCCCAAGCGGCGCCCTCATTGAGGTCAATAAAGACCTGTCATTGGCTGAGAGTTGTACGTGGTGCGTACACGTGTGCCATTTGCAGTGTTTGACCTCATCGATGGCAGCGTATGCAAGGAGTCCATTGGTATTGAAGCACCATGCAAAATGCACACTGCTCCAAAATTGATGATGGAGCCCCAAGGTGGAGCCAGTCGAGCCCCAAGCCTGGGTTTGGAAAAGACCCTTTAGTTTGCTGCTGCTGCTGCTGCTGCAGTAATGTTTTTTGTCTTGTAGGTAAAAGCCAGCTTGACTAATGAATTTTAGTTCCATTACATTAGGACAAGACTGTTTGTTTTTCCTTCCAACCTCAGTTTGGGTAAGGTTGGTTTGAGTCTGGGCTGTGGCTTTGGCTTGAGAACCATGTTAACATGCATTAAAGTATAGACTGCCCCTTAGCAATCAACAGCAGCAGGTAGCCGTAGCCGCAGCTGGTCTTACATTGATTTAAATAGGCAGTGTCACTGCATCATGTTGTGTTGTGTCTGTGTTTCTCGTGACCATTCAAATGTTAAGCAGCACTCATCGCTACTTTTGGCAGCCGCCATTTTGCAGCCTAACTGAAAATATTTTTTTGAGAAAAAGTAATAATTACCATATGATATATTATGTTGTACTTTATATTTAGACTTGTGTGAGCCGTTTGCTGTGTGCATTACTGCAAAACTCTTGTAACCTACTTTTTACATGTTGTATTTTTTCCCCCTCCCTGCCCCCAGGGAAAACATTGTGGTGTAGGGATGCTGTATTAGTTTTTCAGCATTTGTGTGTAAACACCATTTTATGGGTTTTGTGTTTAAATGTTTTTACGTGACAGATTAGGTGAATCATGTTGTGGTGAACTAAAACACGTTTACGTTATTCAAGCGGAACATTCGATTGCACACAGTTTTCCAAATGATAATCCAGGCTGGAAGCATTGTCTTCCAAATGAACAACAAACCTGCATTTTTCAAATATGCAAATTGCTTGTGGTTTGTTGACAAGCTTTTAATGACCATTTTACCTGTAGTTTTGACTGGAAGGTGGGAGGATTTGGTTTTCAACCTTGAGAGGAAACCCTGCCCCAGTCACTCTATGACAAAGTAGTAATCTTCCATCTCCTTAACCTTCAGATGCGGTTTTGAAATTGAAGTCATTTTCAATTAACACTTTCGACTCAGATTTCTGAAATAATTGCCTACAAAATTAGAGTTTCCCATACTAAAGAGGTTGACATGTGCAGTTTGCATTCTCAGCAAAGCTGGCTGTTGAAATTTTGCCTCCCAGGGGTCGATTTCACAAAACTCTTCCTAACTTAGGACTAGTCCTAGGTAATGCTAAGAGATAGGACTAGTCCTAAGTTAGGACCAGTACTTAGGACTAGTCCTATGGCTTAGCATTGCCTAGGACTAGTCCTAAGTTAGGAAGAGTTTTGTGAAATCGACCCCAGGACCCCCAAAAGAGTGTTCAGGGTTTGCCCTTAATTTTTTTCAGTGATTAGCCAGCGGGACCAGTTAACTTTTCATTTCACTGGTCCCCCCTGCTTTTTCACTGGTGCTTATCATAAGGTTTTCTTTCTACCGTCAATTTGTATGGGACTTAAAGTTTGAAACCATACAGACAACCAGTCTAGTCAGTGGTTTACATGTAGCGTTTGGAAGCAATGAACTAGCCAGTGGGACTACTTGGACAGATATTTGACTGGTCCTCAGGAATTTAGCCAGTGGACCACTGTTAAGGGAGACCGCTGGTGTTAATCAATATTTATAATTCCCATAAGGAGACTTACATCATTCATTACAGACAGTAATTCATTCATATATGTCTTTCAAATGTCCAATGACTCCTAACAACTCTCAAGACAAAAAATAAATAAAATGTGAGTGTAACACTGTCTAATTACAGTAAAATGTGGACTGGATCACCGATGGATTCATACAAACTATTAAGCACTCCATTGGAACTATTTGAAGGAAACTTTTGAAAATCGCTCTGAAAATTGAGTTTTAGGGACTGTAAATAATAGGTCAGCATTTGAAATTAAAAGTATACTGATTTGTTTTGAGCATTTTCAATCTTTGATGTTGATCTAAATTTTGGAATGTTTTTATCTTTGTTGTTTGCATGATAACACAGGTGCTCCATCCCATGGTGCCAAGCCCCCACCCCTCACAGTAGTCACAGCTGGCGGTAGTAAAACGACACGCACCACAGCAACAGTGACCCCACTCAATCAGTCTGCTAGCACCGTCACGGTTACCAGTGCGAACAGTACCAATCATGCCATGGCAGCCACGAGGACGTCTAGCTTTGCTGCTGCATTGCGAAAGTTGGCCAAGCACGCTAATGACAATGGTACGTAGTTCATGTTTCAAATTTCAAAAGTCATGCATTTTGTTTACTTCATGCACGCTTCATGGTAATTATATATGATTGGTGGTGGTGGTTGGCTACTGGGTTTCAGGCCGTCAGTTTCAATTAATCCCCCTTTTGTTTAGTTTTAGCGTCATTTGGGGACGCTTGTTTCTCATTGCAGGTTTGGGTTCCTGCCTTGTCTGTGCCTTCTTGATACTGGCTAGTCCGCTTGCTGAGCTACACATTTTGGGACATTGATAGCAGGGTTGGTTGCCATACGAGCGACCTTCTCTTTGCGACAAAGTCTCCTAATGATTGGAAAAACTCATGAACAATTTTTGACTGCAAAGCTTACTTTTTGAAAGAGTGAATTAACTTGATACCAGGGTCCAATTTCATAAAGATGTTAAGCAGAAGGCAAAGACAAATCTTGCGTAGCAGAAACAGGTTACCAGCCAAACTACCATGTAATGTATAATCTTTATGACTGGTTCCCTGCTAATTTTTGCCGAGCAGAAACATTTGCTAAGCACCATTTTCTGCCTAACGGCTTGATGAAATTAGACGCAGTACCAATGGGGGACTTAGGAATGCTACTAGCTGGCAGACAACCTACAGGCAAACTTCAATGTTCTGAGCATGTGTACTTCTGAGAACAATAGATTCACCAGGGCCCAGTTTCATAGAGCTGCTTAAGCACAACAAAATTATGCTTACCAGAGTAAGGTTACCAGCCAAACTACCATATCACATTATAACTTTGTGACTAGTATCCTGCTCATTTCTTCTTAGCAGGCAATTGTTAAGCAATATTTTCTTCTTAAGCAGCTCTATGAAATTGGGCCCTGGTATGTCTGCTGCCACACAGTGTCCCCAGAAGTCTCTAATTGTCCTGGAAAATACTTCTGTCTGAAGTACTGCCATGAAGAATGAGAACAAAATCACCAAATATAAACATCCTGAACATCCCTGACAAAGCCTGAACTAGTACTCTGTGTTGTCTTGGAAATGTGACTACCCTTTCACAGTTTGGTCACTTGTTGTGATTATTGAAAGCGAGAGGATTTGAAGGAGTTTGCTCTCCCCAAAACAATGATGTCTTATACGTTTTAAAACAACTTCTGACAACTATTCTAACAAATAGTCACTTTACAAAAGCAGCCGCTAAGCATTCTCGCTAAGAAATGTCCCAGTCTCTCAACTTTATGCATTACTCTTAACACCTGTATATTTGACTGGCCTTTGCTTAGTGTCCAGTTTTGCCCATGTAAGGCCTCTCTTTGGATTTCTTTTCCCCGTGTCCTACTTCCCAGGTACCCACAATCCGGCGCAGTGTAAAATGCAACACCACTAATTTGTTTACTCAAACTTAAACTTCGACCTTATTACCTTTGACCTAGGTCCAGAGGAACACTCCCCAAGGGTGTCACCGGTCAGTATGAATCGGAGCACGGCGTCCACCCCATCCACAAAGAACTTTCACTTTGGCCCCTCACCGCTGGTGGTGCCGACCAGTACGCCACCGGTGGTCACGATAGCACCAACGCACTCTAACAACTCTAGCGTCATGTCGGAGCAGAGAAGGGTAAGAGGGGAGGTTAAATTGGCGGGGTGTTGGGGGAGGGACATGCCCTGTCACATTCATGATTCAGTGGTCACCTGGGCTCATTATCATAATTCCTTTTAAAACATCACATTAAACTTAGCATCTTGAAGTGACCTAAGAGCCCAAATTTCATAAAGCCTGTTATCACAAGCATTTGATGAGCACAGAAAAAACATTGCTTAGCTAAAGCAGGTTATCAGCAAAAATGTTGTGTATCGGACATAGGTTGGAACAGTTTTCTTGCTCAATTTTGTGTAGCTAATCAATTTGATACATGTCATTTTATGCTAAAGATCAGAAGATCTTTATGGGCCTGGCTCGTAGCGCAAAAAAACAACAGCAAAGAATGGCAGACTTTGAGAAGCTGACATACCCGACAATTTGCCAAAAGTCGTCACGTAGTTCTTGGTATGCATGCATTTCCGAGAACAAATGGATTTACTTGATAAGTTTGCTGCTATCCATCGTCTTCGAAAGTCTCACAGATCCATGATGCAAAAAATACACAAAATCTCCTTCCTTTGTACGAGGAGTGAAGAAGGCCTGTAGCCTGTAAGCTTGTCATGTTACAATGAATTCAAAATTTCCCTTGTGGCTGTACAGTTTAATAAAGTCATGTTTTTCTGATTCACGTACTCAAATTTAGTAGATGTAATTTAACTCAGTTCCGTCCAAGGATTTGCAAGTCCTTTCTATAAGTCTGATCTGAAAGTATTTTCGCATAATTTTTGAAACTTGCAGTTTTATCATTTCTATGCTGGCAGAGATGGCGCTGCTGCGTGAAAAAAACACCTTAATGAATGTTAAAATTGTCTTTCAATTCCCAGCTGTCCCAAGACCTGGATAGGCACGGACATCACAACTCATCATCTGAGCAACATAACAGCAGCAGGCACTCCGCAGAGGGCGGTACCGGCCCGAACTCAATATGGAGATCAAAGGGCAGTCCGGGAGCTGGACCGAGAAGGTTGGACTTGTGAGGATACCATTTTTTATAGCGGGAAAAACAAATACTTGGTTTTAAGAAACGTTTTCAAACACACTAAAAAGCTCAAAAATACTTCCCTTGGGTTTGCCTGTGTTGGATTGATTCAGTACTGTAAGGCCTATTCATTTTGACTGTGGATTTTTAGTTAGAGAAAGTTCTGTATAAAGACGAAAATGTTTGAAGGCCATCCAACATTTTTGACTCAAATTCTTCATATTTACAAAAGAATTTAATATACATAAAATGACACGATTGGTATGGGATGTGAATGCAAATCTAGTTTCTAATCGTGAAAAAAAAAAACTTTCCTATAAAATCTACCCATGATAAGCGAAGGCCATGTCTGAATTAACGGCTACGGCTATGGCTACAGCTGTTGCTAAGGGTGTTGCTATGCTTCAAAGCATGTTCACTTAACAATCAAGCTGCAGCCACTAATTCAGACCTGGACTTGGTTGTATGTTACTTAGTCAGTATACTTTTTTTAGAAATCTGATCTGCAAGTTTGGTGCTTTTGATTATTTTTCTGACCTACAGGCCTGTACCCCACATCCTCAAGCCAGAGGAGAATGTGCCAGTTCGAGGATTCCAACCGTATCGCTCGGGCGAGACTGAGATGACTCCCCGCCCCCCTGCACCAGCACCTCCGCCTCCCCCTCCTCCGTCCCACTTGACCTATGACCCAGCCATGATGGCCGCTCTTTCACCGTATCCATTCCATCAAGCCTTCATTGGACCCCCTCACATGCAGTATCATGGTTTCAGGTATGCAATCTCTCATTTTAAAGTGTGGTTCCTTTTTTTGTGTTGATTTCAAGACTTCTTATTTATCTGCGTCAACATTTTCCCGAAAGAATACTGCCGTTAAGTGGACATAGAGAAGTTGGCCTATTTTGTCTGGTCCAGCATAAAATTACGACATCTCACAAGATGTCTAGTTCTCCTTCAACAATTTTTCTTTTCAATTGGTTGTTTTGGGGGTTGTTGTTTTTTAGCTTCTGGGAAAGAAAAATGAGCCCATACTTTGTAGTTTCTGTTAGATTTAGGATAGAAGGCTCTGAGAATTCCTGAGAACTGAACATCAGTTAAAAACAAAAAAGAAGAAGCTTTATTGGTCTTTTTCACTTAGTTTTGGTGTTTTTTTCCCCTTCTCTTTATCTCAATAGTATACTTTAAAATAACAAAAATTTATTTATATGTTGAGCTGCGAAGATGAACCAAATATTGTAAGCGTTAAAGTGACTCTGTTCGTTGAGCTTCATAATGGGAAAGATCTTTTCAGACACATTATCTCTTTACTTTACCTTAAAGGAACATTACAGAATTGGTTTTTCTAACAAAACGTTGCTGGCAGTATAAGCGCTTTATGTGATCCACCATATACATAAACTGACAAGCCTGTAGAAGTTTGAGACCGATCGGCCATCTGGGTCACGAGAAAATAGTGAAAAACCGATTACACATTTGCATGAAATCATATAGATTCAACAAATGAATAAAACGCTCACTGAGCGATAAACTCCAATCGGAAAATTAGTTTATTCATTTCTCATCAAATATGGCATTTCAGACAGAAATATTTAAAGGGATGTTTTCTACTATCATCATCATTAGAACGTCTAAGTTTGATGTAAATCTGTGATCAAAAGTATATTTTACAAGTTTTTTTCTTACCAATTCTGTAATGTTCCTTTAAACATTTGATTGAGGTCTTTGTAGTTTGGGAGGGTGGGGAGGGGAAGCAATAAAAATCATCAGGCTCTCAGAGTTCTTCTCCATTACTCTGCCGCTGCATTAGTTTTGTGGGCCGCAATCATTTTCTCGTTTGTTTGGTTTGGGTCTTGTTTTTGTTTTCTTTCTTCTTTTTTTCCCTCGCTCTGCAATTTGAGAAGTTGCTCATTTTTGCTCCCAAAATTACGTACATCATTTTCTTAAAAGGCTGGCTTTTGTCGGAAGGGGAAATTTTCAAATTATGGTAAGGGATCGATGTGATTTAAATAAGTCTATTGATGCAGATTGCTCTGTGTAAGTTGCGGCAATGATCCCAAGGATATGAGATAATGGATGTTGGGCAATTTGATAACTGCTTGCATTTTTACTTAAAGAGGGAAATATATCGTAGGACATGTAACAGTGTCAGAGAGTCTCCCTCATTGATAATATTGGCGGATTTGAGACGGTTAAACTGTTCTCCTCTTTAAAAAGGAAATGTTCTGTGAGAAAAATTAATGCCGAGGAGGGCTCGGGACTACTTGTGGTTGATGTTGTGGATGTCTCTGATTTTTAAGACTGCTCGGGCTTCCTTCTTAAAGGGTGAATTATGCTGTGAGAAGGTTTTACAGTGCGAATCAAAAAGCTATAAAGAAAATTATCTGCGCACTAGCAGCAGCAATTTTTGTTAACACATGTTTCTGTTAAGCAAAATTTATATGTGCTTAGCAACGTTATGAAATCAGGCCCAAATCGGGTGTCCAAATTTATAAAGCTGTTAATCAGAAAATGCTGCTTAGCAAGAATACTTTGCTGAGCAAATTATGAGTGGAGCACCAGTCTCAACAGTGAAAATTTCATGGAATTGTGGATGGTTTCCTTGGTCTGCTAAGCAATATTTTTCTGTGCTTATCAAATGTTTGTGATAACAGGCTTTATGAAATTTGGGCTCTTATGTCACTTCAAGATGTTCAGTTTAATGTGATGTGCATGAATCACATGTCTGATGTGTTATCTTAGCATCCAACTTCAATTTTTAAAGGCAACAAAAATCTTTTCTTTTTGCCCAGAGTTTTTTTCCCTAAATTTCACATTCACCTTGAAGGCCAAATCGGAGAAATCCAAACCGATTCTAAAAGTAATGGACTTGTGAATGAATTATGCGTCCGTAGCCCTTCAATTCATGCTCTCTCATCCCCATATCAGTCAGATGTAAATGAAGATTGGAGTGGAGTGCGGAGGGTGCATGGCTAATATCCTCCGTGTATAACTGCCGTTAGGCCGTGCATGTACTACAAGTACAAGCTTTGGCAGAGAGAGTGTCTGTAACAGAATGAGCCCGTACGTGATCGGAGTTATTCTCACAGCAAAAGAGTCCTCGGCACCATTAGCATCAAGTCATAGTCCGTAAAGGCCAGGCTTCTTCTCGGTGGTACGGTACCCAAAATTAAGTGATCCTCATGCAAGGGATCCATGCATACCCCGCGCAAGGCCATGCGTGTAAAATCCAAGGAGGGATTCGTTCGCAAGGATCACTTCATTTTTGTCAATACTGTATGTTTAGGGCTGGACTTTGATGAGAACGGAAACCATGAATTGCTGCTGTCTTTGTTAAAGGGGAGCTCCGAGGTCAAACACGGTTTTGTGACGCACTTATTTTCCAGTAGGTAGAGTCCTCAGGAAAGTGGGGGGAAAAATTACAAGTCTCTAACGTCATGTTAAAATGGTGTGTACAATGTCATTTTATTTGATACTCCTTTTGAGCGAAATTTTAAATAATACGTCATCGAACATCAACAAGAAATAGGTCTGTATATTCCAAAGAATAATTTTTGCGCCAGACAAAATGTCAAAATCAATGCTATTTTGATTGAATATCTAAACAAAATCAGGAATGACCTGAAAAAACTCTCAAAAAAATTGTACAGACATTTTTTTATTTTGAAAACAATTGTACTTGAAGGATATCAAACACAGTAGCATTTTACATCATTCTAAGGTGAGGTTAAAGACTTGTATCCCCTTCCCCACAATTTTCATAAGGCCTCTGTCTATTGGAGAATGAGTTGATCACAAAATGAATTTGACCTTGGAGTCCCTCTTTAAGCTTCAAATTATACACATCAAAAGGTCCAATTCCCACTACACATAAAGGGGCCAGTTTATTTGTTTTCTTTTGGCCTTGGTCTTGGTTAGTAGAGAACCAGTGCAGTAAATTTCCGCGGCATATGAACGGAGCGAGATGGTAATAATTGACGATTGAAGCAACATTTATGCAGCCTGAAAACTGACCAGAATGCAGCGCTCACAAACAAAACACGTGCAATGATACAGTCTACACACCCATGCTGATTTCTTGATGCAGTTTGGTACATAATTCAGAAGTCAAGGAAAAGGCTCACAAATAGCACATAATTTTTTGTATTATTTATTTAGTATTTCCTTCATGGCAAATATTCACAGCGAGGAGGTTGGCCAGAAAACTTGGAGTCAGTCAATCATGAGACATTTGAAGAGTGCCATCATTCTAGTTTCCTATTCCGAGATGCTTGGTGAAGTTAAGATTTGAAAAAAATACTGACTTTCTTGAGGAGATTTAAAATTGTAAGCAAGTTTGAAAAGCTGTGTCTTAAGGTGGGTTTAAGAGATCTGTAAGGAGTGGTCAATAGATGAGATCATACCATTGCTTTGATGCACATTAGATGAAGCGTCTTTCACGGGATAAGTTGATAAAGACAGAAACAAGATGGCCGTACCACAACGGCCTGTTTTTAGTTACAATAGACCCGTCTCAGGTGACGCCACGTTTTTTTATCGCTCGCCATGCTGCAGTACTTACACACGCCAACACGCCCACTTGTTACCAGAACTGCACGAACAAGTGCTACGAAACGCAACACTGGATGGCACTACTCACAAGTACCGTTCATGTGTGTAGTACTCCATCCAGCATAGTGGACCTCTTGTGTGGCAGTAGAAATTTGACAACAATGAGGAGGCTGTTTAAAACAAAGTAGGCCAAATTTCATCAAGCAGAAAACGTAGATAAGTTTTTCTGCTAAGCAGAAAATAGCAGTGAACCAGTCACACACAATATATAATACCGGGTGTTTTTGCTGGTAAGCCGTTCCTGCTAGGCAAAAATTGTTCTTAACAGCTTAATGAAATTGGGCCCAGATAGACGTTTATCATAATGGACGTCTTGTTTTTCCCGCCACTCGGTCCAATGTTGTAAAAACGAGGCTGATTAGGATATCAGTCTGGCCCTGTTATTTGGAGAAATATTAGCATGCAATTGCAGTACTCGGGTACAGAGAACGTGATAGTGATGTTCGCACCACTAAAGCTGTCTGCAATGAGGGCAGTGATTTTTGCTTGAGGGTTCATGAACACAGAGTACTGCGTATGCAGTCATTGGCCTGGTCTACATTTATTCCACATTGATAAAAAAAAAAAGGTTTCCATGAGCGGCCATTGCTGAGCCCATATCTTTAACTTAACGGCCATATTGGTTACAAACAAACACAAGGCCTGTCCACATTTTATGTGTACACAGTGCAACATCCTGTTATTGATTGCGGAGGGTTTACATACTGAGTTTTTATAACAAGACGGCTATTCATCACAGAACGGCGCAGCTCTCTAAGGCTATGATGCAACATGAACCGGTAGCCTCGACGGACCCAGCGCTTATGTTTCCCAATCGCTATGCCAAACATGAACGACAACACTCGGATAAAATCGGGTTTGTTTGTAACCAAGACTCTGACGCCCCCGAGCTGTTTTCAGTTTTTGACATTACCCGACCATGCTCGTTTGGATGCTTCTCAAAAGATGATCGCTACAGCGCCCCCACATTTGAATATTGACTTTTAAGCGTCACTCCTCCAGAACTGTGTTTTATTTGTAATTAAAGAAATAGTTAGGTCGTAATGTGCTTTACAGATGGATTTGGAATACTTCTCAGTTTCTGTTCAGTTTCTGTTTCATTTTCTGAGGTTTTCATTTTCAAATTTTTAGTTTCTACATCAATTTGTCTTGCTGTTCCCATGTTTTCCTTTTCTTTTTTCCCCTTATATGACCAGTTTTTTAATAAGGTTTTGGAAAATTGTTTGCCAAAGAGCTCCTCAGTGGAGTCCAATATTTGAACCCCCCAAAAATGTAAAGAAAGTTACATAATTCCCGCAAATATTAATATTTGTTATGAGTTTCTTTTTCATAGTCTACACCTGCCGTTTTCCTTTGGTTCTAATTGCTCACTTTTTTGTATACTACTTTCCACCAAATTTGTACAATTTTTGATCATGAAAAATTAATTTGAATTCTCTTATTGTGTAGATATTCTCTCTTTCCTTACTCCTTCAGAGGACGGAAGCACATTTTCATTTTAAGTACTTGAAAATGCCACTCATTGCAGACATTTTATGATGAATTGTCTGATCAGGCTGCATCATTGTCAACGACTCCTTTAAATTAAGCATGGCGCAATAAACCCAATTATCTTGTGGTTGGTTGCATTGTGTCTGTGTACTAAGTGTATTGACATTCAAACCGAGGACTTGAAACAAACAAGACAATAGGTCCACATTAGCTGTCACAAAGGAAAACAATGGGGTCCACGTTTGTCAACACAGAGAGCTGAACAACAAGGGTCCACCATTGGAGGCCTTTAAAACTTATGTGTGTGGGGGGATGGGGGGGGGGGGCTGAAAGCTGGGTTCATTTATTATTAATCTGTTTCATAAAATTGTCTTTGGACAGTGAATTTGTAAAACCTTTTTAACCGTATAACATTTCCTTGATAGTAAATGGTCTGGTGAATGCCAAATGACTCATTTCAGAGATCCAGTAATTGCTTGCTTTCATTCTCGTTGATTCTACTCCATGGAAACCGTCAGCCATTTTTTTTTTCTTCGGAATTAGTACTTTTACTCGAATACAAAAGCATTTGAAACTAGGCTGAGGTCAGAGTGGATACATGTTTGTTGCAATAATAGGGTTGATGAAATTATTTCAGAAATAGTGGAGACATTTGGAGAGTTGTTTTGTTTGTTGTTGGTTGTTTCCCCTTTGGTTGTTTTCCTCTTCTTATTATTAAAATTGATTGGAAATCCACCATTTCAATCTATTTTAAAATTGAGAAACACATTTTCAATTCATTGATTCACAATGAGCCTGTGTTATAGGGGATTCAGTCCCCCAGTGTGTGTGTCCCCAATGGTAAATTAACATGGGCTGCAGGAAGTGGAGTCAAAAGAGGGCGCTATCAGACAAAATTTCTACACAATGGGGGACAGAATCTCCAGGGGGACAGAATCTTCTGCTATTGGTCACGAGTAAAAATGCTGGATATTGTTTTTGCTTTGATCTTAAATTTAAAAAAAATAAATTTGTTTTTAACCATTTTTAAAAATTCATACAAGGATCACCATTTATCATTTTGCTTTTGACAGATAGGGGAAAGAAACCATGGAAAAATTAATAATTATCGGCTCCAATAAATACTGACACTGTTTTTCATGCCATATCAATCTGAAGCAAATCGTTTTTTCTCCTGCATATATTTTCCTGTGGAGTGGATGACTGCTTTACCTCTGACACGATGCTCTCTCCCAATCTCTTGATTTGAGTGGAGGAGGAAAATTTTCCCTTATAACTAAAACAAATTATTAAATTGTTGCGGTGCCCGCTGCTAAAAATATAGAACACGAACTGCCTCTAGCTACCAGGCTGTCTCGGTGGTCTAGTCAGTAAGACATCTGCTCTAGACTGGCAAAGGTCGTGGGTTCGAATCCCACCCGAGCAATATTGCCTGTGGAATTTTTTCACAGAACTCGGGGGAAGTACTGAGTATACAGTGCTTTACACACATTGGTGAAAGGGTAAAAACCAAATCATATTCTTTATCCCCGGTGCAAATTTAACTTCTATTAAAAAACAAATATGCGGCAGCTTTAAGGACAACTGTCACAGTTTAAGACATCAGCGCGCTCAATATCTTCACACCCCGTCCTTCCTTATGGACAAGACGAGAGAAAAAAACCTTAGGGTGTCTAACACATTAAACTCGTTTCCCCGTGTACCCTCGACTGAAATTTCACTTAGAATAATACGCGGGAATTGGCCCAAACCTAAATGGACGAAGGGAGCTGATAGTGCAACCCACATCGGCCGTAATTTGCTCCGGGGCACAGCATCGTAGCTGGGCCATGTGTAATAGAGTCCGTAATGGGATTACCGGCATCATCTCGTCAAAATGTGCCGCCGGAATTTTTTTATTTTCTAATTTTGTAATATTTTTTTTTTATGCATATAATGTTTCCGAGAGAGAGAGAGAGAGAGAGAGAGAGAGAGGAGAGAGAGAGAGAGAGAGAGAGAGAGAGAGAGGGGAAAAAATTGTCCAAAATAAGACAAGGAATTTGTTACTGCAATTTGAAGTGCGCTATTTTAAAAAAAAAGAATATTTGTTATGACTTTGGGTCCTAGAGGGAATTTAGATAATTGAACGTGGTGATAGGCTCTCGTTAAAATTTGAGAGATATTGTGTTTTTTGATTCGTCAATTAAAAGACAAAGCTGTGGATCGCTAATTATCGAGAAAGAAATAAATCAAATTTGGAAGAAAACACTGGCATTAATTCCAATCGATTGTACAGATCAAACCAGTACCAATCGTCCAGTAAATTATCTTTTGTTTGAAATTCTGTCAAAGGCAAGAAAATAGCACCTGAACCCTCCCCTCAATCACCGTTGATTATTGTGATTGCTGCAGTCTAAATAAAGCATATTTAAAAGTGCACAAAATCCCAGACAAACCATGAAACTACTTTACAGTTGTTTTCACTGAAACACGATTACTTAATTTGGCTGAAAGTTTCACAGGTTGGTTGGCTGGTAGTTTTATGTAGAGGATTGAAATGGTTTTAAGTTTGGGAGTGAAGAGAGAAAAATTGGCTAGAACGGGATTTGAACCTGCGACCTCTACCACCTGAGCTTTATAGTAATTTGTCAATATCTTTGAAATGAATTTACTCGAGATTCCCAAAACCAATAAGGTAAATGTACCTTTAATGAGCCAATATGTTTATCATAAGTATGGCTCAAACTAGAAAAGGTCAATAAATAGATTTATTCACAATTTAAGGGGCTCCTTTTTTCCCTTTTCTATCTGATGGCAAAATTGTAAATTCTTTGGTTTGATTATTCATAAATTGCCCGGCCTTGGAGAGGTTTTCGTCTAAGTAGCTGTAGATTAAGCTAATTAGAGTGCATTCTTCAATAATGCTCAGCTCAGTAAACATCTCTTCCTGTGCTCATTAATACAAACCACCTGTGTAATCTATGTAGTTGGCTAAACTATCCAGGTGACTAGACCATGCTGTGCCAAAAAAAAAAAAAAAAAAAAAAAAAAAATGTTACAAAAATTGATGTCCATCACAAACAGATCAGCACAGGCATGGCAAAATTAGCTGTGTTTCATTGTGTAGGGAATGCTGCTGACACGGCAGCTCCGTACCCGCACGCACGGAGAGACACCGCTTCCTGGATGATGGGGCATCGTTAATAAGCTTGTTATATGAGATGCGCACGGGGAGTGTTTTTTCTAGCGAGTGTCCCTCTCCGATTCGGTCGCCCTGTGCCTTCTTGTAATCGAATCTGTCAAATGAACAAATTTGTAGAGCGAGGAACTCTGTCTGGACGGGGAAGGTTAAATTGCAGGAGTACGGCACTTGAATTGTCTGATCTGGTATTCAATTTAGTCAAAAGACTTGCCGATATCGTATTAATTTCACTTTTTTAGAGTAATGTTTTCCCCTCTTTTAGGTTTGTGTCTTTTGTGTACAGATTGGATAGAAAAGCTGTTTGTTATAAATAGTTCTGGAGGTATTCCGTTTCTGGCGTTTGGTGTTTTTTTTTAAATTTTTTTGGTCAATGTTTGGGGAGTTGATAAGCTGGATAGAGTATAATGAATTGCCTTGGGTTCATATTACAGGTATGATATGACAACCAGAGACATCATTTGAAAAACACTGAATATTTATCTGTCTTGAGCCGGCCGTGCTCAGTCCAGAGGGAGGGATTTTTCGGGGAACGATAAACCGGCGTTTTCATTTGGGGGAAATTATTTGTTCTACGGGGCTTGGATAATTGATCTGCTTGGCTGGTTCTCAGGGAGAACGGGGAGAAGAAAAGCCATCACCCGAACTCGTCCACTTTGTGTAATCACTCTGTCACGCCCGAGCGCACACATGAGCGGAGATGATGTATTATGCCATGGCTGTCGGGCAGATGTGCAATCAGCGTTTGGCTCTTCTATATCCTGGGGGGATAAAGTGGAAATTCATCCGGTTGCAATAGGGTGGTGTACCTTGGCCTTGTGATTTAGACAGCTGTCGCAGCGGCTAGACACAGCGTTTGGTTGCATTTCCTCGACTTAAAAACAGCCCAAAAAAAGGGGGTTGGAGCGTAGAGTAGCGTTAGTTTAAACATACGTTGCCGCTGGGGGAAATGCATCTAATTATGTAGCGAGCGGAGAACCCTCAAGTTGTATTCAGGAACCCAAGTGTGATGGTAGTGACACGCGGAAACTGGAGCACGCTTTGTGTGTCTCCCGTTATTGATTCGTACAAAAATGGTGTTGTCCTCATCAACTGCCTTTGTTTGTTCAGACTTTGTGCATGTCGTTATGGAAGAGGACTCGCACCAGTTGTCAAATGCAATTAAACAACATACACGTACAACACTTAATGAGGTTTACAACTTTAATGGGCAATTTTTACTCCTGTGTTTTTAATGATCGGGGGGGGGGGTATCATATTGAATAATGTAAAATGTTAATTTGTTGTTTTGTTATTGGGATGGAAATAGTTATGGTGAACGAATAATTTACTGAAATGTGTGGAGTTTTTAGAGGAAAATTTCGTAGGCCTGATACTTCACGGAGGCAATTAGGGAGTTGTCTTCATGCCCTTGTCATTTGCCTTCTCGCCCCTTTAAATGTTGGAAATTTAACTTCATTCCCTATAGATAGAGTGCCCTTTACCAAGGAAAAATTGCCTTTTTGCCCTAACAACAACAAAGTATTTAGAGTGTGTTTGTTTTGTTACAGTAGATTTTCAGTGCGCAATCACCATAGACCCCCTTGCATTGGCCGCCATCTTTGATGAAAACGTGCACGCGTGAAGATCGAGCTATCATTGGCTGAGAGTTGTGCGATCAAAGATGGTGGTCAATGACGTCATGAGCAATCCATCTATTGGGCGGTGAGGTTGACAATTTTAGAGAAAAAGAGAGGATAATTTTGAGCTCAAGTAGGAAAATAACTTTTCGGGGAGATGTTCAAGACCTCCAGTCTGGAGCACGTTTTACTCCATTGTTCAAAATCTGTTTTTCATAGGGGGGGGGGGGCTGTCAGTTAGATAAAATGATCAGCATAATATTGATTTCCAGTGAGCAGTCTGTCATTTGTGCATGCAAAGAGCATTGAGTTAGTACGCCTACTTACATATGTGCACTGCGTACAGCACTATTGACCACTAAAGGTAACTAAAGCACAACAAAGTATATGGAGTCATTAGAGACTGTGTGAATGTAAACAGCATCATTGGAATGAATATTTGCACTGTCTTGTTTGTTCTCGATCGATGCATGACATTTTTAAGCCCACGAAACAACAATCAAGAGCTCTTTGAACACCTTTTTTTTATTGATCAAAAACTCAAATTAGTGAAAGAAGAAGGTCGGCACTCAGTCATATATTTTTTAGGCAGATGAAACCAAAAGATTTACAATGATGCAAGTAAGAGGAAATATGACCAAAAACAAAGACTGTTTTCTGTACAAAAATTACAGCATTTTCTAGGGAAATTGATTCCTGTAAAACTCGCCACAAATGAAGGTTTGCCCATTTAATGCTCGCATATGAATCGCCAAAACTAAGCCGTGTCTTTGAAGGAATGAGAACATGCACATTTGGATGATTAATCAATTTTTCTATCAGTATCCAAATGCGTGGGGAAGTACGCTATACATGTACACTGTACATGCAAGGCACATTATGGCCGTATTGGAACTGTGCACATTACCATGGTAACCACAGCCTTTTCAGGCAGGGCGCTAAAAATTGATGCAATATTGAGCTAATTTTTTTTTACCTGGAAGGCGTTTTTTATGAGAGGGAGAAAAAGAAGAAAAACAAAGCTCTCGACACTTTATTGGAAACAGACTAGCTCTGACATTTGGGTCATTTTTGTTTCTTTTCTTTTCTTCTTTTTTCCTCCATGATTAAAGCTTAGATTTTCTGCGACAGTTTTCAATATATAGATTTTTAGTTGGAGTGGAAAGGATGCTGAAGTTATAACAATAGTAATAAGGTGCTTAATATAAATAGAGGAAAGAAGTGCAGAGAAAAGTGTTTTTTTTATTTATTTATTTTTTTATTTATTTTTAATCCAGTTACTTCAAAATGTCATACAGGCTTTAAATGCTATTGATTGTATTGGTCTTCCCTGTGTTTTTTCCACTGTGGAATTATGACAAAAACTACAAATTGATATTTCCTAATCTTTCTTTCTCAAAAAGAAAAAAAAGGAAAACAATAACAAAATTATTATGAATAGATATTTACTGTTCTCTCTGAACCCCCCTCCCCCGAAGAATAATAACAATAACAACCCCTCAAAAACAACATAAACAGCGTATACATTTGCATAGGAGTAAACCAAATTTAATACTTCTGGAGTAATAATAAAAACCCAAACCTTAAGATTGAGATTGACTTTTGAGGATACATCAAAACGGTGTGCGATAAGAAGAAAACATTGTCGCGTTGTTTGTAAGCACACGGACAGACTTCCCGTTTGTGTCTCTGAATGCACGCAGCATTCAGGCCTTGAAAATCTCGTAAATTGGCCTTGAGATTTTTTTCTTCTTTTTAACAGTTCCTTCTGCACTTAAAGGAGGAGTGGGGGCTAAAAAGTAAAAAACCTCTTTCGGACTGAGAGGGGAACAATTAGTTGAATCAGGGCAAAGGCAAATTAAAACTGAATAGGAGTTTCTTATTAGTCGGAACGGAGGGAGCTTTGACTGAATGACTGGTTTTCAATAATATGCTCCTTAGTGGCCCCTACTCATGATGTATTGAGCGCTGCAGCTAGGAAACTGGGGCAGTATAAATTGCCAAGTTGTTTATCTTTCGGCTTTTTTCAAAAGAAGCCGTGCTCAAACCTTCTGGTTGACTTAAACTGCTCTAAATGTCCGCTCGAAGAGGAGGATTTCTCCATAAATATGAATGTGTTAAATGAGGTGTAGGGTGGGTTATGAAAAAATCCTTTAAATTGGTCCCTACCTCGTGAACCTTGATTGGGTTGCATCGTCTGAACCAACCCTGGCAAACCGATTTCACAAAGAGCTAAGATAGATCTTAAGTGTGTATCAGTCTTAATTGCTAAGCAAAGTGTGATGTCACAATACAAATCACTATGGCAATATTGACATCCATCGCCCAGATGAATCTTAGTGCTTTGTGAAATTGGGCCCTGGGGTCGATTTCACAAAACTCTTCCTAACTTAGGACTAGTCCTAGGCAATGCTAAGAGATAGGACGAGTCCTAAGTTAGGACCAGTACTTAGGACTAGTCCTATCTCTTAGCATTGCCTAGGACTAGTTCTAAGTTAGGAAGAGTTTTGTGAAATCGACCCCTGGTCACTTTCAAATTTACTTCTATCTGTTCATTTACTGTTCATAAAAAAGAACAAAAAGCTTTTCAAAGGATTTGATCAAGTTGATCTGATTGATTGAAAAATCAAGGTGGATATAATTTTGGTGAAATACAGGCCCATCCTATAAGTATTTTGGGGGATGGGGCTGCCATAGCAAACACAATTTGAAAAGACAAATAGATGTAGTAACTGTCAGGACAGCAACAAGAAAGAAAAGAAAGAAAACCACTGAAACAATTTATAAACACAAACCTTTTAAAGAACTTGTTACAGGGTTCAAATCCCACCAGGGCCCAATTTCATAGAGCTGCTTAAGCACGAAAAGTAGCTAAGAACAACAAAATTATGCCTACCAGAATAAGGTTACCAGCCAAACTACCATATCACATGTACAATTTGTAACTGGTATCCTGCTCATTTCTGCTTAGCAGGCATCTGTTAAGCAATATTTTCTACTTAAGCAGCTCTTTGAAATTGGGCCCAGGTATGCGTGTGGAATTTTTTTCTTGCAGGACTCAGAAATCATTGAGTGGCCACTGCTTCATCATACATATACATTTTTTCATATATTGTTAGATTTTAAATCAAAAAATGTAAATATTCATATTTGTTATATGTTTTTAGATTATACATTGTTGAGGGATAGACATGAATGGGCAAATCTCAACATAAATTCCGACCTCGGTCAACTAGAGAGAGGGAGAGGAGGGGGGGGGGGAGAGACATTGGTGTAGGGAAGAACTTAAAATCTTATAGAACTTTTGACAGCTTCTTTTTAAAATGTTTCCCTTTTGTTTCTTCTTTTCTATCAACAGGCCTGAAGACTCTTATGAGCGATATAGCAGTTATCCGGGTCTCCGCCCACCCCCCTTCATTCCTTTCTCATCTCCCCCTAGTCACCTATTCCCTCATCCCGCTATGAACCCCTTAGCCTTCTCCGGGCTCCGCTATCCCAGTGAGATCGCCGCCATGCAGCTGTCACATTTATCACCGGGGGTTTCGTTCGGAGGGTTAGTCTCGCCCTCGGCACAACACGAAAGGTACGCAAAAGGATTGTTTCAGGGTTGAGCACAATAAAGCTTCAGTGTTAGTGTTAATTGTTAACGGCAAGCAAGATTTGAAGGGAAATTACATCAGTCAGGTTTGGCGTAGTGGTATCCTGCCTTGCCTTCCACCTCTGGGGACCCCGGTTCATTTCACACCGGGGCACTACGTGGATTGGTTTTTTTCAGTCCCTGCCTGAGTGCGTGGGTTTTACCTGGAGTATTTCTCTGGGGGTTTTCCTCCCACACCTAAAACTGAAACTTCCTTCATTGGCTTCTCTCCACGGGGTTCTTGGCTAGTATAGTGATTAAGTCTGCTTTCTGAGAGTACTTGGCTTCACAACCAGAATTAATAAATGAAATGAATGAAATGAAAATGAAACATCATTGCTGTATTTTGGAGACAATTCAGACTTTGGGGGTAGGATTTGACATGAAATATCATTTCTAGGACCTGTTTACATTTGTCAGTTTGTGACTGACAAGGAAAACAAGAGCAAATGGTGACCATTCTTAACTGTCAGATCTTGTTGTATAAGAACTCGCAAGTTCAAATTGTGGTCGGTCTACCATCACTTCAAAATGATACAAAATTGCATTTTGCTTCATTTTTTTTGAGAAAATGTAGATTTGTGGGGTAGGATTTGATACGAAATATCGTTCCAACGAACTGTATACATTTGTCAGTCCGTGACTGCCGAGAAAAAAGCAAGAGCAAATGGTAACGATTTTAAACTGTCAGATCTTGTTGTATAAGAACTCACATGCTCAAACAACCATCGCTTGAAATGATACAAAATGCATTTTTTCTTTAAAATGAAACAACACCTGGCGAATGATTTCACTGGATACTTTGGAATAATATGTACTTTCAGTCAAGTAGGTTTTTTGTAGTATTCTCTCTTTAGAGAATCGTTTAGTCAAATTTTCAACTTTGATGATAGTATTGCCTTTAGCCCGTCTCATACGTCATGCAAATTGCAAAAAGCAAATCGAATCCCTTGCCTCACAATTGGAATACTGATTGTTTGCGTCATCGAAATTCGTTTCGCATTCGCTTTCACATGAAGTATGTACCGGGCTTTAACCAGTCTTAGTTTCAAAGGAATGAATTGAAACAATTGATAATTATGTTAGTCAGATGATTTTCTAGAAGTCTTTAACTTCAACCCAAAATGCGAAGCGTATTTCGATGACACAAACAATCAGTATGAGTTGTTTTCCTCTTGTAGTCTACTGTAGTACGTTTATCCAGCACACATGTATTTTTCTCTATAGAAATTTGCAGCACTGCATTTTAAAATCTTAAAAATCATTGCAGTCAAGATTCACATAGCCAGCACTCTTGTTTACAGGTTTCCTCAGGCTTGCCAGCTACAGTGATTAAGTTCACTTATGAGGCATCCTTGGTTTCATTACCAGAAATATATGATAATAATAATAATTAAACTTGCTCCAGTGGAAGTAAAGGAAGATGCCGCTTTTTGTACTGTACTTGACCTTTCCTCTCATCTTGAGCAGTTGATGATGAGGATCCAGTTCTGAGGTGGCGTACCTACCTACAAACCCCAAACAATTCCTTTTATCACCCTAAGGATTAAAGGCCTTATACTCAGCGTAATACTAATCCGTCTACGATTAACGTTGCACAGCAAAATGTCATTAGATTGCGATTGCCGCGCGCGCCCTCACTCGGGCGTTGCAGGTAATGCAAAATTGTTATGTTCTTACGCTTCTGCTTAAAGCGTCAGAACATAACAAGTTTTGGGGGCTCGAATTCTATCTTTCACTTTGTCACAGTCACTTCTTCAAAACAAATGGTTAACAGATTAGGAGAGTCATCGTCTACGTTCTCATTCCCTCCTTCAAACAGAGAGAAGTTGTTGCTGGACCAGCAGCGGGATCGCGACAGACGAGCAGAGGAGGCCAAGCAAGAGGCCGCCGCTGCCCAAAAGGAGAAGCAACAACAACAGCGTGAGACGGAGCGCGAGAATCATGAGAGGGCGATGATGGCACGGAGTCAAGAGGACAAACGCAGCTCACCCAGGGGTAAGGTTGAAGACTTCCCCTGTTCTTTTTCGTTTATCATACCGTGATGTGCATTGCCAGATGCTCTTATGCTTAAAGCATCATCTCTTGTGCTCGGAGCAAAATTACAATGTAGTATTTAATTTTAACAAATATGTAAAGTAAAGTATTTTTTTTTTTTTTTTTTACAAATGTATCGAAAGCACATCACATTGGTCCTTCAATCCCTTCAATGGCTTCCCATTAAAAAACGAATCCAATTTAAAGTCCTTCTTGTTTTTAAAGTCAGAAATGGTCTAGAACCTACTTATATTCAGAACCTTAGTTTAAAGGCACTGGACACTATTGGTAATTACTCAAAATAATTGTTAGCATAAAAACTTACTTGGTAACGAGCAATGGAGAGCTGTTATTAGTATAAAACATTGTGAGAAACGGCTCCCTCTGAAGTAGCGTAGTTTTTGAGAAAGAAGTAATTTCTCAGTAAAATATTTGAATTGATTTTGAGACCTCACGCGTGAGGTCTCGAAATCAAGCAATCAAGCATCTGAAAGCACACATCTTCGTGTGACAAGGGTGTTTTTTCTTCCATTATTATCTCGCAACTTCGACGACCAATTGAGTTCAAATTTTCACAGGTTTGTTATTTTGTGCAAATGTTGAGATACACCAAGTGAGAAGACTGGTCTTTGACAATTACCAAAGGTGTCCAGTGTCTTTAAGGAATCACACAACTCTCGCAATCTACGATCTTCTTCTACTTTCTGTTTGTTCTTGTCCCCTGCACCCTGCACTTATTGGCGGTATGGCCGACGAGTATTTACACTACAGTCAGTGCACTGACATTATTGAACCATCTCCCTCTTCACATCCGTCAGGCATCATCTCTTGAATCCTTCAAAAGCCATCTTGAAAACTCATTTGCTTTTATTTTAAGTTACTACAATTTTTGTTGAGTCTTTTAATTTTGTACAGCGCTTTGAAACCTTTGTAGAAGGCACTTTATAAACAGTATCATTGTTATTGTCTAGTGAAAGTTTGATGGGCGACAAATTGTCGTAATTAGACATCATAAATTATTCTGCAAATAGTTATTGGAAGTGAACTTGCATTTCATTTCTCTAATCTTCCTTTCCTAAAACTAACCTTCACAGTTTGTCATCACAATGTTTTCTGGAAAAAATGTTTTGCTCGTTTCGCTGAGTGTCACATTCTCGGGCCTTTGCTCGATTTCACAAAGCACTAAGAATCATCTTAAGTTGAGTTGTCAATATTGCCATAGTGATTTGTATTGCAACACCACACTTTGCTTAGCAGTTAAGATTTAATCGCACTTAAGATCAATCTTAGCTCGGTGTGAAATCGAGCCTAGGATTGACATGGCAGCCATGTAGGCCCTGTAGGCCACGTAGGCCACGTAGGCCATGGTTTGTGTTGCCCTGTTCTTTGCCTCGTGACCTTTCCAAAGTTTCCCATAGACTTCAAGATCTTCAAATGGAAGTGCCCTTGAAAATGGTCTTTGCTGGCTCCAAAGATAAAATTCCAGGCCTGTATATTCTCTTAAATTTGGACGACTCGGTTATCAATTTCTCCAAGATTTAGAGCGGTTGATACGGACAGATTTCTCAGGGGGATTAAAGCTTCCGCTAACTATAAATCAAGTGAGCTTATGTTTGCTTGTTTAAAAATGGTAATCTTAATGTACTGCGGCTGTAAAAACAAACTTCTAAGGGAGACCGCCAAGATTAGGGCTAGATAGCTAAGTTAGTAGAGCGCCCCGCATGTTAATCCAGAGGTCGCAGGTTCAAGTCCCGCTGTAGTCAATTTATCTTTGTTCAACCCAAATATTTTGCTTATTTCTTTATATATGTAGATGGTCCTCATCAGCGACCTCCCCACGCGCATCACCACCATCACCATCACCATCACCATCAGCAGCTTACCCACTCCTCTCAGCAGCATCAGCATCATCCCGGAGCCCAGAGGGGGCCGTCCTCGTCGTCCAGCCACCGTGACGACCAAGGCCCTATATCGCTCGTCAAGAAGGCCGAGGGCGACGACAGGTGGCATTCCAAGCAGTCTAAAGATAACTCCAGCAATGACGGGCAGTACAGACATGGCAGGAATTCACAGGTAAACTTGTCCAGACACTCACACTCTTCAGAAAATTTGTTCGCATTATTTCATTTTCAACATTTTTTAACGGCCTGATGTTTTTTCGACTCTAACAGAGTCTTTCTCGACAACTGAATTTCAACCCCAAACAAAGATATTGACAAAACAGAGAGATCGGCAACCATAGGGCTAGATAGCTCAGTTGGTTGAGCGCCGGCACATTAATTGGGAGGTTGCAGATTCAAGTCCTGCTCTAGTCAATTTTGTTCAACTGCAATTTATTTAACAATTTACCTCGTCAGCTTCCCTTGTGGTTTATAATGTGAACTTAACTTTAATGCAATTAATCTTTCAGGCAGTGTGTTAACTTCCTGTATGACATCTAACAATAAGACTGAGTTCTTATATAGAGCTTTATCACACCAATTGGCGTCTCAAAGCGCTCAGTATTTTTTCCTGCAAGGTATGCGGGGCTCGTTTTTTGAAGTATGAGACCTGTTCCTTGTTAATAGCACCATGTAATGGTTTACAATGTGATTTGGCGCAATATGCTGCCGATCAAACCATAAACACCTGAGCAAACCCCCTCTCTTTACGATAAGTGTAACTGGGTTCTTTTACGTGCAATACACAACACATGGAACCTAAGGCTTTACGCCCCATCCGAAGGACGCAGCAATAATGGTTAAGTGCCTTGCTTAAGGACACAAGTGTCACGACCGGGACTCCAAACCACACTCTGCTGGTCAGAAAGACCAGAGCTTGAGTTTGGTGTTCTTAACATTCTTTTATGTGCAATACACAACACACGGAACCTACGGCTTTACGTCCCATCCGAAGGACGCAGCAATAATGGTTAAGTGTCTTGCTTAAGGACACAAGTGTCACGACCAGGACTCCTAACCACATGCTGCTGATCAGAAAGACCAGAGCTTGAGTCTGGTGTTCTAAACCCCTCGACCACGACACGCCACGCAATGGACTAATCTAAGTTCTTTGATAAGCTCTTTACCAAAGTAATGTTTTGGAGGGTTTGTAACAGGGAGATTACATCAAGCAGTTGATTCTGATTTATTTTGCTGTACTCAATGTAAAATTGTCTCAAGGACGTTGTGGGATGGTTTACTCGTTTGAAACCAAAATGGTATACAAATATTGGATGCATATGAGCACGTAATAGCAGAATATAATCACAAGGTAAAATCTGGACTGTTCTATTTCACGAGCCAAACCGAGTGAAATGGAATAATAATAATAATTTGTGCTTTTGTAGGCGATGTCGCATGAAAACCACATCTCTCATTTGTCAGAGAAGGAGCGTAAATCCTCCTTACACCAAGAGAGGGAGCTGTTGCTACAACAGGACAGAAACATTGCTGAGAGGTGAGTTGAAGTTTAGTCCATGTTTGAAATTAATGGCTTTGGCAGGGGCTGTGGCTAGATCGATGAAAAGTCCTATTCTTCAACATTGTCGTTTGCAGGCTTTTTTAATAGACCATTATCAATTTGTCACCATCTTGGTCTTGTTCCCTCTACACATTAACAATTATGAACTATGATTGTCATAACACAAAAAAAGAGGCCAGATCATATTCTCGTTCAGCCTTGGTTTGGATTGTTTTGAAAAGGACAAAAAAAAGTTTGCTGGTCTGTGATAAAGGGTCAGTTTTAATCCATCAACGATCAATAATGATCAATGTTGAAAAGTTTTACTTTAGGCAGGGTCCAAATTGATAGAACTCTGCTTAATAAGCACAAAAAGTAGCTGAGCGCAACAAAATTATGCTCACTAGAATAAGGTTACCAGCCAAAATACCATGTCACATGGAACATCTTTGACTGGTATTCTGCTCATTTCTGCTTAGCAGACAAATGTTAAGCAATATCTTCTGCTTGTTTGGGTAAACATGTTTCTAGTCTGTTCTCCAGTAGAACGTTTTCTTCATTGCAAGTTTTTTTCATGCACTGCAAAAATTAATTTCTAAAACTTTCTTATGTAGGCATGAAAAGGAGCGCAGTCTTATAAGAGAACAGCGTAACCAAATTAGAGGGGACCATCACCATAGCATCAGACCACCCCCTCTAGTGTCCCCAGTACGACCAACTCAGGAGGACATATACCGCCATAAACTCTTCAACAACCATCGGCCTGTGAGCCAGGACCATGCCATTCCGTCGCAATACGAATATGAGCGACTCAACAATGTGGACAGGATATTACTGAACGATACTAAATCGTCGGGGTCACAGTCGTCTGCTCCGGCGGCCACGGCGTCCACGACGTCTAGTGCCGCCGACAAAGCGTGGTACGAGCAGCAGAGGGCCATCATGAGCAACCGGGTGCAGAGTCCGCATGCCAACACCAACCACACGAGGGAGTTTAACCGCGAGGCGCGTATCCTCACCAATAGCCACGGACCCCCAGCTGCGCCCTCCTCCCACGGCAAAGCGCTGCATCTAAGTCAGTACGACTACGATCGGCCGCACGCCGAGTCCAACTACCACCACCTGCAGGAGTTTTTCCGTAACCAGCAGGTGCACGAGCTGCACAGCCAGAGTGGGGACCAACCAAGGGTGCAATTAAACGAAACCGGGGAACCGGTGGTTTCAAAACTGGACCTGGAGGGTCGGAAGAGGATTGAGACACGAGCAAACGGTATTTACATCTCCAGTGAGAGTGATTCGGATAGTGAAGAAGAGACGGATATTAAGAGAGAACGATATCGTAAGAGAATGCATAGAATCGTCTCCAAGTCTTGTCTGACATTGGACAAGTCGGAGAAGAAGACCAACTTTTTTGAGGTCATGGGACTGGTGACCCACGGGAAGAAAGAAGGTACACTTTCTCCGCCTTCATTCTAAACAAATCATCAACTTGTCACAACATTATTATTGCTTTTATTATTATCTTTCTGGTAATGAAACCTGGGACCCCTCAAAAGGGCCTCCTTGCACTGTCACCCATGGGCCTGAAGCTACATGTGAAGAGAAGAAAATGTCAGTTTTAGATGTGGGAGCAGGCATGTGATTTCTCAGTTTCTTTTTTTAAATCCTCCTTGAGACTTCAAATTTTCTTGCAAGAAGTAAAGCAATCACCAAAGGGAGAAAGACATTGTCCACATTGTGTCCCAACCTGTAGTTTTGTACTTCTGGTGATGCACAGAGTCTGTAAACCTCCTGAACTGTAACATCCGAGAGGTTGCCAGTCTAGAATAAAGGGGGACCCAGGCCCGCAAGCAGTTTCAGAAATTTTCAGATTTGACAAATCTTATCCCTGTGGGAGGAAAAATCCCAACTGGGTCAAACCCACGTAGTCGGGTAGGGACTGAAAACCCAATCCACATGCAAGGGTTCGATCCAAACCAGAATTCAAACCATATTACACAGAGGTGAAAGGCAGCGAAAAAAAAACACTCTTTTTTTACGGTGCTGTTGTATTTATATTAGGAAGTAAATTTAACCATTGTTCGGAACATTTTTTGTGACATTTCTACATGATTTTTCTTTCCCCCCCCTCCCCTCCCCAGAGTTAAACAAAGAGAAGAGACGGAAGCGGAGAATATGGCTGAAGGAGGATCAGCCACCATCCAAGATTAGAAGGCCTGCGTCTGAACCTTCAAGTCTGCTTCCCCCACAGGCCAATCTCAGCCAGGAGGACTTCCAACGAGAGCTTGACTATCCGCATAAATGTAGATTTCTACGTGGCCTTGGGCTCGACGTGGTCGGAAGGGATAAGAGGAAAGGTCAGTTCAATGCACTCAGGCATGAGATTTATCCGGATTTTTTTACCGATTTTAGGATTTTTTCTCTAAATCTGCTTGAACCGTGAGATTTTCTTGCAAGAAGCGAAACAGTCACCAAAGGGAGAAAGAAATTATCCACATCGTGTCCACATTGTTGTTTTTTATTTGTGGTGATGCAATAAAATTTGTAAACCTCCTGAATTGTAACATCTGGGAGGTTCTTGGTCTCGAATGAAGAGGAACCCACACCTGCAAGCCATTTTCATGATTTTTTTATATTCTTCAACTCTTATCCCTGACTTTGATCAAGTCTAATTGATGTAACTTTTGCATTGGGGATAAATAAAGTTATTTTGTTTTTTTTGTACCCTTATTGGTCTTTTACACACACATTGTGTGTAACAGTAAAAATCCAAATACTACGGTTATTACTATGGTATATTATATCATCGTGTCTTGCACTAGTGAGGCTTTGTGCAAAAACAGGTCATCTCAGGTTAGCGTGTAATCACAGGGCAATTTAAGCAAGATGTGAAATTTTAATTTTTAAAAATGTAGCGTTTTTACAATGATACGTTTTTACAATGCCACTCTGGTAGAAAAGTGTGTGGTCGATTCATAAAAGCCAAAACTTTCACTGGAAGGTTGACTTTCTTTGTAAGAGAGTGTCTCAAAAATTTGGGCACATTCCAGACAAGAAAAAACGTTCTTGTAGGCTTACGGCCGAAATCCAGTGGACAGCCAGAGTGTTCCGCTGGATCGCAACATTGTGCCCAATTACGGGAACAATTCTACTCTAGAAAATACTCGCCTTGGCAATTTGAACGATCCAACAGAATGTTTTGGCGACAAACGGACCTGTCCATGCACGCCGTGTAAACCTTTCAAACGCAAACTTTTGTTCGCAGATATCGAAAAGTCAAGAGTCGCTGTTGAGGGTAACAGGATCAGACGAGCCAAGAGACTGGAAGCGGCTCGGAAAATTGTCAAAGGAGATTCTGAGAAAGCGGTGGCTGGGTCGGAGACGGCAGAAACTCCAGCAGCTTCTCAAAACTCAGGTGAGAAGACCACTAATGGTTTTTTACATTTGTTTGGATATGTGCTGCATTGCCTTAAAGGCACTGGACGCTATTGGTAATTACTCAAAAAAACTTACTTGGTAACGAGCAATGGAGAGCTGTTGATAGTATAAAACATTGTGAGAAACGGCTCCCTCTGAAGTAACATAGTTTTTGAGAAAGAAGTAATTTATTTGAATTGATTTTGAGACCTCAAAATCAAGCATCTGAAAGCACACAACTTCGTGTGACAAGGGTGTTTTTTCTTCCATTATTCTCTCGCAACTTCGATGACCAACTGAGTTCAAATTTTGACAGGTTTGTTATTTTGTGCATATGTTGAGATACACCAAGTGAGAAGACTGGTCTTTGACAATTACCAAAGGTGTCCAGTGTCTTTAATGCCTCAGCAAAGACATTATTGTTCATCAAAGAACCTGTCTGAAATTTGCATTCATGCTCCTAGGACAATCTTCTTAAATAGCTATTTTCAAAATGTTCCTTAAATCCTACCCTTTTTTTCGAGAGCTTACTGTGCGGTGGAACGACCGTTGGAATGGTATTATTCTTCAGAACTTTTTGGATTTTCTGGAGTATTTACTTTCCTTTTATACCATTGCCACAAGGAAACCCTGACTTGACAAAAGAAAGACAACGACGGTTTTCATAATAAGTACCGGGGGTTGATGTTGTCGTGTGAGAAAATATGAGTAGGCACTCACCGTGATTCGTTACACGGTGGAATGTCTTGGTGGATATTTATGTCAGCCGTTTGGCTGCCAGTGAAACTTTGAGGGCGCTCTGAAGTTGTTACAGTCAAAATGAACTGTCTGCCTGAAGGCCAGTCCAGAAAAAATTGTGGATATAGTCTTCATCTGACCTGAAGTGGTTTAATAAAAGTGGATTGCTTGGTTGGAATATTGATTGATTGATTTTCCTCATATCTTCTTGTTAAGCCTGGTTCATACTTCCTGTGAATGCGAAGTGAATTTGACATGAATTTGACGTCACAACTCTGTTTTCGCTTGATTGATTGATTTTCCTCATATCTTCTTGTTAAGCCTGGTTCATACTTCCTGCGAATGCGAAGTGAATTTGACGTGAATTTGACATGAATTTGATGTCACAACTCTGTTTTCGCTGCGAATATTCGCAAGAGTTGAGCACAGCTCAACTGCTGCGAATTATCCGTTGCGAATTTGTGACGTCAACATTTGCTTCGCATTTGCTGGAAATAGAACCAGGCTTTTGTTGAGAGGTTAGGTTTATCTCTCAAAAGAATGGAAAATAAAAAAAGTCTTGTTTTTGATGGTCAGCAGGGAAGCAATACACCCTGAAATGGAAGTCGCTGTAAGAAATTTGAAGATTTATTTTCTTAATTTGATAGCTGTCTTGAAGAAAAATATTTCTGGGCAAGTTAAAGAGTGAGGGACCAGTGTTACACCGTGCTTTTCAAATGCAACTAAAGTTGGTAACTTGTTTTGGCTGAGTGAAACTTGTCTTTTCTCAGCGTCTTTGTTTTTGTAAAAGCTCACTGATCTATGAACCTTGTGGTCAATTTTATTCCGGACATAAACACATTTTAATACTTGTTTGCATTTTGGTTGATTTAGGTAATGACTTGAAAGCAGAAAACTTGGAGAAAACTCAATGCAAGTCAGCTGTGGGGGAGACTTTCCCAAATCACTTGGTATCATCTCCAGGACAACAGTCCCATGTACAAAATGACAGGACATTACCGAGTACCGGGAGCAGCGTGCCCCAGCAAACTCACCCGGAGAAAATGGTGCCACCCTCAAAGGGCAGGCCCATATGTGATAAGGACATCAAACAGGAACCACTCACTGCGAACGAGAGGGGAGACCTGCCCCACTGCAAGAGCACCTCGGAGTCACAGGGTGGTGGGAGCTTGCCATACTCGACGGCTGCCCTGCTCTCGACGCGTGGAGGCAAACCCTCCCAGTTTGAAGGGTTCGCCCAAGAGTTTCACCAGTCTGTCTTGCGGACGACGCAGGAGTCCATGGCCCACCATCGAGGGGGCACCAGCTCGCAGAGCAACTCTGTTCAGGCGGAGGCGACGCGACGCGACAGGCTTGTTAGCCTGACGAACAATGAGGGCGCTGTTCCTCGAAGTAATGCTGCAGTGTGCTCTAAAGGACAGTACCAATGGCCAGGGGTAGAGACTGTGATGGATTCGTTTCAGAGACACACTCGAGGTAGTTTCATTTCTTCTTTTTGTTACCCCAAAATGTTGACATTGTGATTACAGAAATCTGTAACTCTTTACTTCAAATTTATAACAGTTTACAACAACCATTCCATTCCTGCATCCTCTAAAGATATAACTTTTAAAACAGAACAAGCAAATAAAGCAAAAGACCTCAAACCCCAGTGATAAATAAATGAGTATGAAAAACATTACAGTTGTTTTACTGATCTGAGCGCCAATTATTTTGTGTGTGGTTTTAAGTTAGACCAACCCAAGAGAGATCGTTGCTTGATCATGAATGAGTGTTAATGTTTATGTTTTCTTTTGTTTGGAGCAGAGCAAGAACTAGAGAAGAGTGTGTTACTAGATCAGCAAGGCAGACTGAGGTTATGCAATGGAGAGTTGAGCAGTAATGCTGATCAGCTCAGACTCAAGATGGCTGTAAGTATCAAGACACCCAAATCATTACCCGTTCCAGAAACTTTGCTTAGAGCAGGATATACTTTTGGTAATTGTCTAGTATCCGCTTTTGGTGTATTCCAACACAATACATAAAAATAACACACCTTTGAAAATTTGGGCTCAATTGTTCATCGAAGTTGTAAAAAAATAATGACAGAAAAAACACCCTTGTTGCATAAGATTGTGTGCTTTCAAATGCCTGAGAAAGGCTTCATGCCTTAAGCCTTTTTTTAGACTCAAATATTTTAGTGAGAAATTACATCTTTATCAAAAACTACATTTCTTCAGTGGGAGTCATTTCTCACAATGTTTTATACTATCAGCAGCTCCCAGGTGCTCCTTAACAAGTAAGTTTTTATGGTAATGTATTTCTTGAGTAATTACCAAAAGTATCCACTCCCTTTAAAGGATTGGTAAATACTTTGAACATTAATGACCATAAAAACTTACTTGGTGTAAAGCACTGCAGCTGTTGAAAGTGTTAACTATATTGAGAAAGGATTCTCTTTGAAGAAATATGGTTCTGATATTTTGTTTTCACCCCAAAGCATTTGAATCTGAGAAACGATTCATGCACAGTGGAATTAAATCAAACAAATGTGAACCGACTGGTGTGTTGTCCTGCAGCTATTACACGGCTACAAACTAGATGATCCTGTCTGTGAGTGTGATATAATCCCACTGTAACCCACGCCCACTTCATACAAACTGGCTCCACTGATTACCAGAAGCCCATTGGAGTTGCACTGAGCTAGTTTATCTTTGAGGATTTGCGTATGAACCAAATATTTGTGGGACCTGCCTTTGCTTTGCTGAGTCTTTATGATGACTGTGTACATATTTATGTATATGTTTTGATATAGATTGACTGTTTGTAGGCCTGTGTCTAGAGATTCGTAGTTGGTTATTGTTTAACCAAAGGCAAAGTTATAAACAACGGCAGTAGTGGTCAAAGTGGCCATTGCTGTCTGTCTGTATTTTAGCATTGATGGCTAGGGTAATTCCTGTTAGTAAGTGTTACTTAATTCCACTGTAAGCCACGCCTACTTCATAAAAACTGGCTCCACTGATTACCAGAAGCCCATAGGAGTTGCATTGAGCTAGTTTTTCTTTGACGATTTATGCGAGAAAAGTTTAATAGTTAGACTTGGCTTTTACAACACTCTCCTCAAAGACAATAGGCTTTCTCAGTTGGCGTTGTGAAAAATGTTTTGAACGATGAAATTGGTAGGATTTGAAACTTTGCATGATGGAAGTATAACTAAGAGAGGTTTGCGGTAACACCATGTTAAAAATGGCAATCAAAGCATACTGATCGAAACGTTGAGTCGTTAACCACCGGTTCTTTTCAGAACCAACACTACTCAAAAGAGATTTTAACATGGTGTTGCCGCAAACCTCTCGTAGATGAAATTGGTGTTTTTTGGTTAAAATTGCACACAACCTGGTAAAGCCAGTTATGGAGCCGGAGGTAGCTGAAACTTTGGGCTTGCAGCAGGTATGCATGTGGGCACCGCCATGAATTACCCACAGTTTATAGTTTTTTAATGTCTGGTGACACAATCCAAAACTTCAAATGTAATTCACGGTGTCTTTTTGTACTCTTCTTCCCCGGTACCCGTGCAGGACTTGATGGAGAGGAAACATGCGATGCAACGTGATCAAGAGGCATACCTCAGGGACCTCCATCATCTACAGAAATACGTACACGACATGAGAAAGTAACACATGTCCATGGTACACGGCCATCACCATAGCAAGCACACACTACAAATGAAATGCAAAACTTTAAAAGAAATAATAATCACGGGGCCATTTTGAAAATGACTGTAAATATTTGATAAGTCTTTTATGAACTATTGTCCAGTTTTTTTCCGGTTTTGTTTTTTTAAGGATTTATTTATTGTTATCTTTGGAATAACATGAAATTATGACGCTGTGCATAGTTACGTTTGTCTTGATTTATACTTGTTAAAGAATTTGACACTTTGGAGTTTTTGTTTTGTTTTTTGTTAATTTCATTTTGTTTTAGACATGTCCACGCAACAAGCGACTTACAGTACTCTGTATAATTTAGGATACACCTATATTGTTGCCGCTTTCTAGGATTGTAACCTATTTTTAAAAGATTTTGAGGTCAGAATTTGTGTACATTTACTTTTTTTTTTCAACACGAAAAACTTTGGTATTTTATCGGAGGAAGAAGTGCAATTTGGGGATCTATATATTCAACCCCATAATTAATTTAAAATGCAAGTTGACTAGAAATCATGTGTTGAAAAATGTTGTGCAGTGTCGTGTTGCTTCACACACAAAAAGAGTGAAATTTCATACTTTTTAATTTGTCTATTTATTAAAATGCCATAACTGTGTTTTCAAAGTTGTCATTATTTCTGAATTTCCTTTTCGAATGAAATCTCCTCAACGGACCCAACTGGAAAAGTTTTGTATCAAAGCATGAAAGAAATGTTTAACTGCTAACTTGGAGTAACTACCTGGGATGGGCTCTTTGTCATAAAGACTGGTAAGCTCAAAGATGTGCTTAGCACAGGAATAGCTTACTTAGCAGAAACAGAAACCGGTCACCAGCCAAATTGCCATAAAATTTACAATGTTGTGACTGGTGCCCTGTATTTTTTTTTTGGCCAAGAAAAATTAATTTGCCAAGTACCTTTTTCGCCCCCCCCAAAAAAATGTCTGCTATAATATGAAATACAGTACTGATTCCAACACTAGAATTATCAATGACTGTATCTCCCCCCTTCCAAATTGTTTTTTGTCAAACCATTATTTGATGCTGGAATCGGAAAGCATCGAGTATTCAGTGCTTTTTTATCATCCATCGTTGTAAGGGTAAAAACAAAACAATTATTCTTATTCCCAATGCAATGATTACATCAACTCTTGGTGCTTTTTGAGTGCTACTGGGAAAAAAATCCACAGGCAAACTTCACATTCTGGAGCAGGGCCCAATTTCATAGAGCTGCTAAGCACAACAATTTGCTTAGCATGAAATTTCTTCCTTGATAAAAATATGGTTACCAACCAAATGTCCATGTGTTGCATATTGCTTGTTACTGGTATTCAGCTGTTGTTTGCTTATCCTGAAAATCACGTGGAATTTTGGTTGGTAATCCTGTTTTTGTCAATGAAGAAATTTCATGCTAAGCAAATTGTTGTGTGCTTAGCAGCGCTATGAAATTGGGTCCAGATGTCTTCAAAGGGTTAGCTTCAGTTAGCAGTTGAACTTTCTGTACATCGCACTGTACAGTGTCATGTGACTCTGTAAGACCACCTGACCTATTATTCATGATGTTTTATTGACATTCATTTTGTTATGTCCGTGCAATAATGCAATAACCTTACACGTGTATGACATTGTAACAGTTAATAGACCCTGCAGGTTTTGTGCGCAGATTCAAACTATTTTGGGAGCCCTGTGTGGCCTATGCACGCCGCTTTCAACCAAGAATGAAACAAAATCGTGCGCTATAACGGGTCGAAATGTTTGAATACAGTACGCGAGACTTGCACAGTCTACACGCATGTTGCTGAAAAGCAAAAGTTCATATCTAAGCAACAAATTGTTTAGTGAGGTGACTGCTCTATGTTCCGACCACCCTATGTTTCGATAACCCTTGGTGGTCAACAGTTGAGGTTTAGGGCGAGGGTTAGGTGTAGGAACATATATTTGCAGGGGTTTCGGAACCTCATGGGTGTCAGAACATATGGGTCTAACCGTGTAGTGAGCACCAAATTGTATGCCACTTGGTGATATTTTTACACTGATGTACATTGAATTAGTGCACATGTTGAAATTGTCAAAGAAAAGACCGTCACATTTAGACACATTTTTGCACCGACCAACATTGTTACTCTTTTTTGTGTGAATATTACATGGAAGTATTTCTTTCAAATCGTACAAAAATTGCAGGGCGTGTATCAAATATCTATGAGTCGTGTTTTTGATAGAGATAATGATTGACTACGTCCGATGTGGCGGCTACGGCTATGGCTGTTGCTAAGGGCATCCCATGCGTCAATGCATGTTCACGTAACGATCAAGCCACAGTCTCTAATTTGGACATGACCATAATCATCGAACCTGTACGTTTCCACAGTGATTTAATATGGGAAGATATTTTTTTTTTTTTTAATGTTCTGGGTAATGATGACGTGGGGAATTTTCATATAAATTTACAGTCGTCTTCATTTTGTAGAAAGTCTGACTTCAAATACATTGTCAGCCAGTCAGTCATGGCTCCATCACTATGTGATGAATCTGGTTCTCTGCCAGGTTGTTGTGACATCGTCGTGCAAGGTCTTACCTCCAGGGTAGATCATTGAACTTCTGCACCACTCTCGCGGCACCAGCCTTAATAGAGGATCTCCTTTGTACATGGAAGCAAATCTGCACCGTTTGGCACCAGGATTGGGTAATAAATGGCTTTAGTTATAAACTTGGGCATGGTGTGGATCGGCCGTGTCCAGCCGACAGTATTGTTACTTAGTCTTTGTAAGGGAGGATATTTATGTAATTCATTTTTTATACAAACTAAAAAATAAGTCATTCTTCGGAAGTTGTTGGTTTTCTGCTGTTATTTATTTTCCACAAAGAGTTCTTTATTTGTGAATTAGACAATAAACATATTTATTGCTCTGAAATATTTAAGACTATTAACAAAAAAAAGAAGGATAATTGTATTTGTCTTTTTGAAAGGAATTGACGATAACTTAAAAGACAATGATGTGTATAAAGTGGAAATTTGAATGTCATTTTACAGATAGCTTTAAGATTACCGATACCTCATTATCTTTACTGCGCTGTGGCTGTTTTAGTCAGACACCCTGATTGTGAATGCAGCATAGTAGTGTTGATACTGAATAGGGGCCAGACTGTTCTTTCCCCTCATGCCTCACTTTGGTGTCATGGATTCATATGGATGAAAAAAAAAATGGCTGCAGTGTTGTAAGAGACTGTTCAAAATTCAATTACATATGTATCACCTAGCTTGCACAGTACTGACATTATTTAGGTTTATGTACTTTTCATTTGAAATTAGAAGAAAAAATGTGATCAGATAGAACTGGGCAGGGCATAGATCTTTATAAAGAAAAACACAAATTTCGGTACCTTATATAGTCAAAGATTTTGTCAGGAATGTTTTCCTGAATTTAGATTGTTTAGTTGTTCTCCTTTTGCCTTTGTACTTTCTTGAAAGAGGTGAACTTGTCATCACAATAAAGAATGACACCGACCACGTTATGCCAGAATCCTAGGTTTCTATTTGAGGTGGTGAAGAGAGTCTTATAAGCCACTAAAATGAAACAATCTGTACATTCGGAGGGGGGGGGAGCGTTCTTCTCCAAAACAAAAGGAGACCACAACAAAAATAACAAGAATTTTTTCCATTAAACAAAGTTTGAAAACCCTATTAGAATCTACCAATAACTCATACTGGAAACCCATGCCCAGTTCTGCCTGATTTTGCAGGGGAACTGCAGTCATGGTCACAGCAGGCCTGTGGCTGTGGATGGCTTTTTAAACTCACCCAGTCACTGCAGATCTATTGCCGGCATAGGTGCGCTCGCAGTAACTGGGTGAGAGTTCATAGTTCCATGTACAGCCGCAGGCGTGCTACGATCATGAGGACAGTCCCCCTTTTAAAAAAATACACAACTTCATCTGTGATTCAAACTGGGGCAAGAAAGGCTATCCTATTTAGCAAGAGGCGTCCTGTGTTTGTGGGGCATGCAGTTTTGAAAGTTTATGTTACATTTGGTCATAATGCTTCTTGTCCGTCTGTGTTTTCGATGCCACGTTTAACAGAACACGGAACCATGTCGTGTTGCATTATTGCACTGGCTCTAATTCTTGCATAAATTTGTGTCAAATTTTACTACAAAACCACTTGTGTCACCATTCTGACAAAGGCTTTGATATGACAGCAACTGGCAATTCTGAGTGGACCTTAAGTCTTTGCGAAACATGTGTGAAAGGCAAGTCCAACACTTTTTTTTCTTCATACATCCCCATAGAAAAAAGCTAGCTATGAATGCATTTCCGATGGGCTTCTGGCAATCACTTGAGCCAGTTTGTGTGAAGTGAGAGCATGGCTTACATTGTTGTCAAGCTCTGTAAATTCCACTGTTAAGTTACATTATAATTAAGGATTGCAAACAGGATTGTTAAAGGTATCATACAGGAGAAAATAGTGAAAAACCATGCACAACTCTCTGCATGTAAACTCATTGTCCTTATTTTGGTTGTAACAACTGTCAGCTGTTGCATTTTTTTAGGTTTTCAGATAGTTTTCTCGAATATGACTTCATTTCATAGGCAATTATCTCACAGAAAAAAATGGTTCTAGAATGAACTTCATATTTAGTTTTCAGACTAAAATTTAAAAATTGTATCCTAACCCATCCTGTATAACACCTTTTTGGTGGTTGGCAAGACAATGCGATGTCACATTTAGGTGTGTTCCTGTTGCAGTTGACAGCAGCATCATTTCCTTAAATTCTCTCACCGGCAAATTTATTTAAATGACCCTTCATCAGTGAAGATACAGTGTCCGAGTGATCTACACACAAAAACTAATTTCTGTTTGGCATCACACTGTATTCTCACAATGCACTTATGGGTACCAGACTATTCCTCCTTCCGGCCTCATAAAAAAACCAAGGGCCAGTTTCGGGACACTACCTACCATGGAAAAATTCAACGCTTACGGGTGGTGCCGTAAGCGTTGAATTTCATGGTAAGCAACATAATTAAATTGGCCCTAATGGCGTCACCATGAGCTCTGGGACCCAGTTACATAAAGCTGTTTATTCACATCAACTTGCTTAGCACAGCTCAGAACAAAACAGATTACCATCCTAAATGTCTTGTAATGTACATTAATACTTGACTGGTACCCCGCTTATTCTTTGCTTGGCAAATTTATCTGGTGGGCAAGTTTTTCTGCTAGCATGAACAAGTTACGAGATTGCTTCTTTATTCTGTGCGGAAGACTAATAACTTCCAAGAGAAAAAATGGAGGGGGGGGGGGTACTAGAAACTGAAATGAACATCAAGAAAAAGTTTTTCAGGTTTCCCAATGATGCAATTTAATTGATTTTCGGGGGAATACGTTAAAAAATCCCTGGGTAGGTTTTATATTTGGTGAGCACTGAAAAAGTTGCTGATCCTAAATGAGTTGGTTTGCCAGCCATATTGATTCATGCAAGCATTTATTTCCTTCCGTGAAACTAGACAAAGTGTTGCACCTAACCTTTTTAAGGCGTTTTTCTTTTTTCTTCTTCCTTTGATCTGAAAGAAGGACATTTGCTGCTTTGTATCTATGGCAAATCTTGCCTAAATCTTCCTCGCTGAAAAATTTAAAATTTGTGGGACGGAGTTGTTCAGAATTGAAGAGTGTGTGCAGGGCTATGGTGTGAAGTCAATCTTAAACCTGGGCCAAATTTCATGTTGCTGCTTAGGCAGAAAACCTTTTGCTAAGCAAAAATAAGCAGGATACGAGTCACAGATTGTACATGTGACATGTCTTTTTGGCCGGTTTCCTTATTCTGGTAAGCATAATTTTGTTGTGCGTAGCTATTTTTGTGCTTAAGCAGCTCTATGATGAAATTGGGCCCTGCTATAATTGGTGTGCGCTTGAAACTACTGTGCTTCTTTTTTTTCTCCTAAGAATGTTTCCGACTTGTTTGTATTGTAAATCATGAAAATGTTCAAAGCTGTAGTTTTCATTGTTGTACATCATTGGGGGTTTTCCCCCCCGAGCTGGAAATTTTATCGTGGAAACTTCCCATAATGCAACGGGAAACTCTTAAAAGATGAGTGTAGGATAAAGTACAATGAAGACATTTTGACAAATTCTATATATATATAAATACATATATATAGAGAGAGAGATCACGGTGACCAAATTGGGTTTGATTTTAATTTAGATAATTGTGTTGACGATAATGTTAATAAATAGCTGTTTTAAGAAAAGTCTAATTGTGAAGACTTAACAGAATATGATCATCTATTGTGAAGTAATTTAAGAAATGAAAGAGATTAAATATTGTGTTTTGTACAGTGGAAAAATGGTAGTTTTACTTTTATTGGTGCATTATTCGTTGTCTGAAAGCCTCTACATTGAGCCTGGAATTTTTTTCACGACCATTTTTACAATGCCCATATATTTATGGACTCTTAACCCGTCAAAAGAAATTCACCATTACAAATTTGTAATTTATAATTCGTATTCTTCATGAAAAAAAGTTAAAGTATTACAAGAAGTACAAATTCAAGCCAGAAAGTCTTTTAAACAAAATTGGTATAAATTGTCCAGTTGTAAACAGCCCAAGCCACAAGGCAACGGCTGCAATCTTGGAGTGCCATAATGGGCTCCACTCATAGTGTTAGCCAGCGGGGTGTCTGGGTGTCTTTTGGACACCTTGTTTCAAAGTTAGACACCCTGTTTTATCTGTCATTTAAATGTAAATGTAAACCTAAGCAGGCCTGTATGCTTCGTTCTAGAAAGGGAAAGGGCACCAAGGCATTCTCTCCTGGGTAAAGGGCACCCTATGAGGAAATTGTAAATTTCTATAGGAGCATTTCGAGGGCACCAAGGCAATGACCAGGGGGCATCGAGGCAATCGCCTCCGTTGCCTTCGTGAAGTATCAGGCCTGCCTAAGTGAACAATTTAGACAACCAGTTTTTAAATTTCCAGCAAATTTGGACACTCTTTTACCAAATCCTGGCTAACCCCTTGGCTCCACTGGCCTGCTAAAAGTACATTAGTACATGTACTAGTAAGCATTTGGGACAATGGTGGCCACACATCAGACACAGTCAAGTATGGAATCAAGCCTAATCCCATATTAGAGTTCAATTGATCCCTGCTGCTGAAGATGATAGGTGGTGTGCGTCACACATTTGGATCAGTCTCTTGTGATTACTTCAGGCTTAAGACGGATCATCTCTAATCCCAAGGTTAGGGCCTTTCCTTAATCCACCAAAAATCCTTAACAGCAATTCTGTGCATTAAGGCCTACTCCAAGCGTTAGTACTCTGATAAGATGCCACATCCGATGCCAAACCATTAGTTCAACTGTTCCGTAATGAATCCATCAAACTCGGGGGACACCACGGGATGGATTTTTATAGGATTCAGAGGCAGTTTCGGGATCCATTTCGAGTTTTTGTTCAGTCCTGTGTACTGGGTGGTCCACCAACGAGTGTATTCATCCTCAGAGTGTGCATCTGGTCCAGAGCTTGTGTCAAGAACGGACGCACCGTGTTGATCTCCATGAGGGACAGGTTATCAAGCTGCAATTAGTAACAAAAACATGTTCACAATTTTTAGTGACAAAAAATTTGAACATACCTTCAGTAAGTTCATTGTTGTTTTTGTAAGCTAAACAGACTATATTTAGCACAACAACTATTTTGCGTGATCGAGAAATCATCGATGTAGTGTCAGTTTTTTTTTTACATGTTTATTTGTGGTTATTTCAAAATATGAAAACCGAGTGTTGTGACTATTTTCTTGTAAATCGGTGTATTTTAGACTGACGGAACTTTTTCTTGGGATAACTTTTTTTTTAAAGTTGCTTTCAGATTATAATTTGTTTAACCATAGCTCCCCCATCCTCCCCTTTACAGACACACGTTTTAATTGAGTTCTTTCCACTTCAGACTCCCTGCCCTCACCCTGGCATATGTCTCTTGATCCTTGACGAACTTATCCACGCTCTGCCTCAGCTTGGCCATCCGTAGGTCCCAGATGTCCTTCACTAGCGTGTGTACTTCGTCTGCATGGGGATATCGTCAGTCGCTCTGGGGAGGTGTCAACGGTGAGAGGTTATTACATGCGTTAGAAAACTCTATTTAGTTAAAGGTTTTCTTATAATTAATCATTCCCACTTCATCAATTTACAGGGACGAATGTGAAAATTCCTGAAAAATGGCTTGAGGGTCTTGGTCCCTGTTATTCTAAACCCAGAACCTCCCAAATGTTACAATTCAGGAGGTTTACAGACTATGTGCATCACCACAAATACAGAACTATGGACCATTTCCTTCTCCATTTGGTGACTGCTTTACTTCTTTCAAGAAAATTGACATGGCGGTATCTTGCCCTGCTTTCCACCTCGGTGGACCTCGGTTCAAATTCTGCCTTTGACGGTCGGAGCCTTGGATTGGGTTTCCTTTCAGTCCCTTGCTAACTATGTGGGTTTTCCACAATTGGTTTTTTCCTCCCATATTTATAACTGAGCATTTCTTCATCATCTTTCTCTGCACAGCCATTGCCTGCCTAGGGATTACATTGCAAGTTGCCTTTTAAATGGAACGAGACCAACAGCAATGATCATCGCAGATAAGAAAACACAATATGTAGACCACTGTAAGAGTCACATGATTGTGTATTGCGATCATCATAACCCTCTGCGTTAGGAGTCGGGGTTCAAAAATTTACACTGGACGGCAGGCCCGAGGCCAGTGATTTTAGCCTTGGGCGAGTAAACTCGTGCCTGGACATTTCCGGCAGTCTTGTGTTTTCGTACGAACGTTACTTTTTCAATCTCTTTCAATTCTGTTGAGCATTGAAGAATAATTACCCATAATACAACTTACAAGAGAGATAAATCTTCTCTTAGTGCTTGTTCAAACTAAAACAGTTCAAATCTTAAATCGTGTACTGATAGGTTTTTATCTCATTTAAATTCTGATCTAGTTGTAAACAACAAAATTCTGGTCCAGTAAACTTTCTGAGCTACAACAAGCCGTGTGGTCTTTTGTGGATATTCCCCTAAAGTTCAACCCCTGATGAGGATCGAGGGTTACAATTTCCGCAACTACTTTTTTGTGTGCTTGGTTAAGACCAAAGCCTTTCCCCAAAACCATCATCTGCAGACCTGCAATCTTTTATGACTTTGTTCACTTACTGACTAAGCAACAGTTTTGTGACTTCCATGTAATGTTGATTCATCATCGGCTGGAAAATCGAGGAGTCCTTCTCTTCTTGCTTCTTATCTTTAAGTTTCTCTGAAAATTGATACAAGTTCATTTCAAAAAGTTTCATATTTGGGCGTTGACACTGTTTAATGAACAATACACAATGAATGGGTTTTGGGAGTGCATCCAAGGGATTTGTTGCGATAATCATAACCCATCCTCCGACTGTTGGGAAGATGGAGGGTTACAATTATTGCAACTACCAAGGGATTAATTCTGACAATGTGAACCGTCACAGAATTCTTGACAAACATAAAACCATTTATTAATTTTTGTTTGCAACCTCCAAAACTCGATAAAATTTTCACAGGCTGTTCATGTTACATGCTTATTTATTGAAAACTGAAGGATCGACACTAATTTGTTTACTCAATCAATGATGAACTTTCCCTTAACATAACTTATTATAATCCATCCTCCCGACGGGAGGATGGAGGGTTACGATTATCGCAACTAATATTATTATTATTAAATCCCTTTCCTTCATTGAGACCAAAATAATATTGATTGTCTTCAAATATTACTAAAAGGTGCTTTTATGAATTTCAAATTACATGAAAAAGTTGCAAATGTTGTTAGAAAACCACCACCTGATCATTTTTTGCCTAGCCCAGATGTTTGAGTTTTAAATTTCATTTATTTTAAGTTTTAAACTAAAAAATCTCTATTTTTCATGATTCTTTCAAAATAAATCCTTTATTTTCTTCGTTTGTACTTGTCAGTTTAAAACTGTTAGTCGATCTGATCAGTTTTACCAATATCCATCCAATCTGGCGGTTGTATTCTACACTTCTGCCGTTGCTTCAAGTTGACCGCCATCCACAGCGGCACTTCCACCGGGAGCCCAGCGTTGAAAGGCCCCACGCTCCCCCCGATCAAGAACACCTCGTCGTGGGAGAAATTCGGAACAACCATAACCATCTGTTTCTCGGCCAAAAACTCTACTTCTGCAGAGTCCATCATCGTAGAAACTGAAATTGGCGAACTATCATTACATGCAACAATGAAGTTTATTTTAGTTTTCTTCAGAAATATATTTATTATTAGTTTACAAGGATTTCCATAATATATTTTTCCTACAAAAATTGCAACTTGGCGCGCTGATCTTGTTTTGTACACATGACATGAATGACCTTTGAACTCAACAATGTTATATATTATTGAGGCAATTTTCCCCCTTTTATGATTGTAACTTAATAAATTTAAATATTTTAAATAAATAAAATGTAACAAAATTTCTTGAAAGTGTATATTTGTATCTTATGTATTAAACAACGCAACTTTAAGGGAACGTAATTAAATATTGTTTGAAAGAGACTAAATATTTCCCATGATGCATTGTCCTTAAATGCGCATTCAATTTAAAATTTACCGACGACAGAAGAAACCGCCGCCGCTGCGCTGCTCAATGCTTGTCAATGACAGTCACCTTTTTCTTTCTTTTGTAGTCGTTTTTTAGAGAAAGAAATAGCTTTTGATGGATCCATTCACAGAGGTAAAGTATCAAACAATATTTCTGATTTTAGCAGCCATTTATTTGTTCATGTATTGTTGACATTTTTTATAAATAAACCAAGTAAAAAATTGAAACCAAAGTTAATTCTTGTTCTTCAATCCTCGTCATTCGCACCACTCACAGCCGACTAACTGACAACTGACGACAAGTTTGAAATGCTCTGAAAACCCACGTTATAACATAAATAAACCATAAAGTTTATTACTTTATGTACTAGAAGAGTCATAAATATCAAAATCACCTGCAATCTGTTGAAAAATTGAATTATCAACTGAGGAAAAACAATAGTAAGTCGGTAAGTTTTAACCGGTCACTTCGGCACATACAAATTCGGCACCCTCCCCTGTCAAAAACGGCCGTTTCGCGCTGTACTGCGTGGTGGTAAAGGCACCCATGTAAACATGGAGGTAATCTAAAACTGGAGGTAATTTATTTAAAACATAACAAAATAAGTATGAAGATAAATTTGTAGTTAATTTAAAAAAATGAATAACTAACTTATTTAACTAAATAAAAAAATGATTAAATAAATAAATATTAATAAGACTGTTTTAACTGAATGAATCAGTATTAAAAAACAACGTAATTTCTAATAGTAATACAAATAAATAGATTTGCAGACTTTTAATTTAAAAGTAGACTTAACAAAATAAATTAAAATAAATTATCTTTTAAATAAAATAAATAATGTAAATAAATTTGTTTTAGACTGTCTAACCATGAGCATGACAAACATGACCCCCAAAAATAAATCACCATAAAAAAAACAATGTAATTTTATGAATAAATAAATTTGTAGTTAGTTAAAAAATTGACTAAAATAACAAATAAAATAAGTAGGCTAATGAATACATAAAAATCGAAACACCCCTCATTTTTATTGTGTAAAACTGTAAGTATGTACGTTACTTTATTCCCACTTTATTCCCACTGGTTTTGCACAATCGACCGATTGGGTTAGGGTTGGGGTTGGGGTTAGGGCTCGATCGGTCATTCCTGCACGATCGGCCGATCGCGCAAAAAATACTTGTAGAGCGATCGGTCGATCGCGCAAAGATGTTCATTGCGCGATCGCCCGATTGTTGCGCGATCGACCGATTGCTGCGCGACCAAAAGATCTTTTTATAGCGCAGCGCGATCGGTTGATTGCGCAGATTGACCAATCGCGCCCAACACCAATACGCTGGAGGTGAAATCATTTTCCAAATAGAAATCCAGGTTTTTATGCTGAGATTTTTCCCCTAGTAGTTGTCACACTAGTTCGTTGACAACACATTTGACAAAAATGTGCACGCTCGTTGTGTAATTTTATGAAAAATCTCAGAGCTGGCCCAGGCCTCAAACTTCAACATTTTTAGGGCAAGGCCACTTTGGCCTTAGAGCAAGCCAAATTTTGGAGGGCACCAAGGCCAGTTGATTGGGCACCAAGGCCAAAAATGCAATTTAAAAAAAGGCACAAAGGCCATCAATAAACACTGTAATGCATTAGTTACCCCAAGTTTTTTATACACAAAATTAAAATACATAAATTGGAAAATTGTAAATTTAAAAATATATATAAGTTGGAAAATTGGCCAGAGGTTCCCCTATGGGTGGTTAACCCGATAAAACAATTTGCATGAATAAAATATTGATAAATCACATCTTATTCATAAACAAACTGTAAACTGTGAAGCCACCAGATGTCAACACACTTTCCAGGTTAAAAAGAACACAACATCCACCACTCCTATGACTATCAAAACAATTGTATAACAAACTGTAGAGGATTAACCACAGAGAGCCACACAGGCGGCTTGTCTTTTGAGTGAAGCAAGAGTACATTTGTATAACAAACTGTAGAGGATTAAGATAAGAGGAACTGGGTCTGAGCTCAATAGGTGGGGCCAACATTAAATAACGAAAAGGATCTCCAACTGTCGGCTTCGTCTGTGTAGAAAAGTTTGTTTTTTCGTAATCATTGACAACTGTGTAAAAAATAATCGCGGCAGCTGGTACTTCTAAACAACTTTGATAATGTATTTAACTTCTACTAAAAAGGGCACCATGGCCAACAGGGAATAAGGGCAAGGCAATTATGGCTTTGAAGAAGATGATTTTTGGAGGGGCACCACGGCCAGTAACAAGGGCACTGACGGCCATGGCCGTCGTGGCCACCGGGAAGTTTGAGGCCTGCTGGCCTGACATTTCAACCCTATAACTTATCAGCACTGGCACTAGCAGCTAGGGTCAAAACGTCACGCCACTCACTATTATTTGCAGTTTATACTTTTGGTTGGCAAGCAGTTTTGCATTAGCTAATTCTATATTCTCGTTTATACATGTTACAGCAGGATTTTTTAGTGCATTTGAAACTTGTTGTCGTCAGTTGTCGGCTTTAAAGTTTTAGTGCAACCCATCATTGTTTATGTTTTTGTCACATCTCTACTAAACTAGTGTATCCACACCAAATGATGTGCTATTTGCTGTCTGTGCAGTCAATGATTATATGTGTTAATGTCAGATGTATGGGTTATGTATGTTATAATTTTATGTATCCAAACCCACTTATGTGTTTTTAGAGTCTCCTGGAGAGAACCAGGGCGAGGAGTGAGAATCTGGCTAAGAAGATGAACAAAGTATCTCCCCGCAAGAGACGTACCCCTCTCACTGACTCAAACTATGATGAAAATGAAGAGAAGAAAGTCCGGAGAGAAGGTGAGCATGTCATTAAACCTTGAGCCCTATTTGGCATTCAACTAGGATGAGGACTAACTTTTCATACCATAAAATTCAGGAATATTTGGGGGTTTTTTTTATTGGAAAAGGAGACAGATCTCCTCTTTTGGCCAATTCAAATAACCTCTGGCAAAAAGGCCCTCTAAACAATCTTTTTTGTTCTCATTGAAATACGTATTTGGATATCTATTCATGACCAAAATCAGGTGAAGAAAAACACCCTCCCTTTCTTTCTATTGAAGAAAAACCCAGGCATCTTATAAAAATAATAACAATATTGTCTTATATACTGCTCAAACCCATCACTCATGGCACTTCAACATTATTGCCCTAGTCACTGGGCCATTTATTTAAATCCTTAAACCATCTCAGATGTATACAGCCTGTGCTGCCAATTATGTAGAGCACCAAGCTAATTCAATCACAAGAACCATCTCTGCTTTCACAGTTACCCATTTACCCCCTGGGTGAAGAAAAGCTTTTAGATTGCTCTGAAAGGACACAATGTTTCATGACCGGGATTCGAACCCACACCCTGATGACTTGGCCACCACAACTTGAGTCCGATGCACTAGACCGCTCGGCCATGACACGCCACAGCTTCAAATTATTTAACCATACATGTTTTGTTATGACAGCATCTCCAGTGAAATCCATGCTGCAGAGATGTGATGTAAAGCCAGACACCCCGGCCGTTCCTTCCATCAGGTCACGTATACACAAACTTGCTGACATGAGGAAAGAATGGGATGCAGGTACGTACAGCCCCACGTAGCCCATGATGGTACTACTAACATTTCCTCTCCCCTAAAGCTCCCAAGGTTCTTGAGCAGCAAAAAAAAGGGCTATTGCAGCGAAGACAGCTGGACAAACTTGTTAAAATCTGAAGAATTATTCACAAATAGGTTAGGTAATGCAACAAATTTATGACATATATGGCAGAATTTCTCTTGTACCTATTAAAAGTGGAATGTTTGTCATGTGAAGAGGAAAGTCTGAACAATGGGAGATTTTTTGAGACGATATCTGGCGTCCCATTGTTCTAGTAATAGAGAAGGACCGATGAGTGGGAAGCCCACATTACTAATGGACAGCCAAATTTATGTTGAAAACAAAAGTGACAATACGCAAGAGAAATACACTTTTTGAAATGCAAAATAATTGCACTTCAAAACAGTTCTTGTCAGTGTAACCTTCTACCTGTATTTGTTATCAATGATGTCATGAGTGACTTTTGTTTTACTCCACATAAGATGCAACAAAAACAAGGGGAAAATGAATTTCAGGAGCAATACATTTGTGTCTCTAAACCTCTTTCTCACTTCTCCTCTCCTCCCTCCCCCCTCAACCCTTTATCATAGATGGGACAGAGCTAGACTCTCCTCAGAATGTACCAGCTCCACGGCCGAGAGAGATTGAGCTGGAGCCCGTTGTGTCAGCACCCTCCTCCAGGAAGGGTCGCTTTGCAGCCCTGGCCGCCAGCATCAACAGCTGGGAGGATGACTTGGACCACCCGAAACATAACGTCCACAAAGAGGTGAGAGGCTGGAACCTGAGAGCACGACTAGTAATTACACGGAGACCATCACCTCTATTGCCCTGGTCTCTGTTGCCCTGGTCTTGGCCTTAGTGCCCCTTTGAAAAGTTCCCCATGGATTTCCCAATGGAAGTGCTCTTTGTAAAATGAAAATGGCTTTGCCCCATTCAAGGATGAAATTCCAGGCCTGTGAGAGTTGTCTCATGTTGTGAATCAGGAATTCATGAGAGTCCATAAGGGACCGAAGTTTTCCACATATATCAGGTCTTACAGAGAGTGCTATTATTGAGGTCCCCTCTCCCTCTCCCAAAGTAGTGCTCAATATGTTCTTGCAAAAGTGATGCACATTATTTAAACATCAATATTTTGTACACCTTTTAAAGTTATACTTGGTCTCCGACTCTTTGTATGACCCTGAAAATGTTGGAAACTTTGGATGACCCCTAACCTAAACAAACTTGCTTGTTAGGTGTGTTTTTTGTGTGAAAACACTGTTAACTACATCTTGAAGGTTTATGATTCAAGTGCAAAACATGTAAACTCAAATGGTACTTTTAGTTTGGTTTTACAGAGAGATGCAGCAGGCAAAACCTATAGATTTTACTTTTTAGAGAAAAGCAAGGGATATTTTACCAGATTTTGTGTTCATTTGTTTTGTTGTTGTTAGAATTCAGGCTTAGAATAGCTTCTGTTGCCCTGATCTTGGCCTTGGTGCCCCCACTAAAGTTTTCCAATGAAAGTGCCCTTTGCAGTAAATAAATAATGGCCTTGCCCTTTCAAAGATGAAACTTCAGGCCTGATTTTTGTTTTTATTTTACAGGAGAAGCCACCAACAAGAAAGTGGGAGCGACCAAAACCAGTAGAGGAGCCCACCCAGAATCAGCCTCCTCCAAAGAGAGATTACAAAAGCCACTATGTCAAGACTGAGGTCCCTGTGGTATCTCAACAGCTCACTCCCAAGAAGCCTGCAAGAAACGTCAGGTTCCAAGAGGAGAAAGAGGAGGAGGAAGAAGAAGAGAAAGCCGTCATTGGGAATGGACAGGGAAAGGCCCAGATGAGATCCCTCCCTGCAGGAAGCCCTAAGAAGCAAGCTCAGACTGGTTCTAAGATCGGTTCAAAGATTGGCAACCCAGGAGGGAAGGCTGAGCTGAGATCATTGCAGAGTAACAGCCCAGTCAAGAGTGCAGCATCTCGTCTGGGGGTGAGCAATGCACCGATGGGGAAGGATCATGCTGAGCTGAGAGCTCTACCAGGAGCAAGTCCGGCGAGGAAAAGAATCCAGGTGTCTCTGTCTCGTGAGAGAGAACCATCCAGGTTGGATTTTCAGAAGCTTGGCCAACAGCAGCACCAGCCTCTCCCAAAGCCAAGAGAAGCATCCGGTGCCTCTACTACAACTCAGTACAAGCCTCCAACCAAGCAATTTGCTTCTCAGCCGAATGAGGCCCTCAAGAAACAGGCAACCCAGTCAGTGGCAAACGGCAAAGCAGTCACTGGGGTGGTGGTGTTTCTGATGTCAAGGCATACTTTGGGAGACGTCAGGGGAATAATGCAGTTCCATCCAGTCCCCAAAAGGTTGAGCCACGAGTGGGCGCCATGGCTAAGTCTATCCAGGACAGACTGAAACAGCATCAAGTGAACTGGCAAGGCAATGATATCAACAAGAAGATACAGGTAAGAAAATATATAGAAATTGTCTTATTGCCCCAAGTTTATCAGAGCTTTGTTTTCCCTTAATGATGGTCTGCAGAACAAATGCTAGTTAACATGCTCTCTACATGTAAGTAGTTCGACTGTGCAAGTTGAGTTTTGAAAAGCATCCCTGATAGAATACGTGCTAGTGAAAAAGCTGGCATACAGTGAAAGACAAGCCAATTGGTTAAAATGGCTAGTCACAGAAAAAGTTAAGGGCTAACCGTTCATCAGAGGGATGTGTTATTGTTTGTTTTGGGTTTACTTACAATGGAAAAACTTAAAGTCTCTGGGAAACTTTTAAAGGGGCACCAAGACCAGGCTAACGGAGGCCATGATTGAATGTAAACTGCCTACTCTTCTGGGCCCAATTTTATGGCACTGCTTACTGTGTGTGATAACAATAACCCCCCCCCCCCACCCTATCACAGCAGGGTTTGAATGTCACCACTAGGTCAGCACATTGTATTTTAAACCTACTATAGAGTTTAGTCAGACATCCGCTGTGGTTTTAAAATGTGAAATAAATGACTCCCACTCAACAAGGGTGCAGGTGGAATGGGTCTTTAGCCTGGTGGTGTAAACCAGGCTGCTTTTAATAGCCTATGAGTTCAGATAATAATTGCTGTGGCATACACAGGAAACATGATTTATAAGCATTGTGTCACAGTACGATGCGCGTAAATGTCTGTTACTTTGATGAGACTGGGTCTTTTGTAGAGTCTACATATTAGGTACGACCCAGTCTCAGAAACCTTGGGTTCGTTTCTGGGAAAACTGTTGATCATCTGGTGCAAACAAATACACAGAGTACACGTTGTTTGTTGGGTTTTGTGCACAGTTAAAGTCAGGGTTTCAGTTTGATAATTGTTTGAAATTATAATCCACTTGATTTTTAACAATGTCAGAGCAAATTGCATGCACTGAATTGATTGCGACTCAAATCTCATCATTTGCATCTGGTCCTTAATTGCCCTACATGATTTGCATTCACTGTGCTCACCAAGGTGCTCACATGTACATATGCTTGAGCAGTGAGTCCAAATGTTCTGCTATTAAAAACGACGCAAAATGCTGGAAGAAATTGTGCCGTGCAATACCTGTTAGGCCCTAATATGACAAGAAACACAATGAAGGGAACCACTTTCCATTCGTCTCCTCTGCAATTTTTCCAATGGTTGTGATTTTCTTCAAGTAAATCATCCCATAAGTGTTCCAGCATGTGAATGGACATGCAGGCACTAAAGATAATTTGAGTTGATTCATTTGTAGTTGATTGTGTTTGTTTGATTGTTTGGTGTTTTTTAATAACTCTCAAATTTCCATCAAAAATGGATTTTAAACAGTCACGTAATTTTTCCATCATTATTTGATTACATTTTTAGGGTTTAAAACATAATTAATAATCAATTCAAAACATTTACAGTGTAAGCCTGCATCCATTCAGTCACATGTTGAACCATTGTTATGTGGTTTCTGTAAAATTACAACCATTGGAACAACTGCTAAAATGTAACAGATGAAAAGTGGTCGCAGATTTATTGTGCTTCTTGTGATATGCCTTGCCTTTAAAAGCATCGTAATAGACAAGAGCTTCCTTAGAAACTGACAAACCCACTGTGTTGCCTAGCCTCAGGAAGTCCTATTTGAGGCATCCAATTCCTGGGGAAGTACGTGTAACTGGCCAACTGTCCACTGGATTTTTTGAAATCGTTCATTCTGAAGGTGATGCCCTGGTTACTCAAGTGTTGTGTGGTTGTTTTTTTTCTACAAATTTTGTTTCCGGCCAAAATGATTTAATTTTAGATTATAGTTTAGTGTGTTACTCATCATTTGATTAGAGTTTAAACTTTATTATTTTGACTGGACTAGAATAACTTGGATTTAATCCATTTTAATAATTACTTAAAAACCATTTAAACTAACATACCATACGTTTTCTTTTTTTCGTTTTTATTATTTTTATTACTTTTTATTTTCTTTTTTATTTTAATATTCAAAGAAGTTGCTGGTACTGTAAACTCAAGTATTCAACTGTACAAAACAACTAATGTCAGCATGAATATCATAGTAATCAAATCCCCCCGAGTCAGTGTCATTCAAATACTTTTACACATTTAGTCATCGATAATTCTTCCTGAGACTGTTTTTATTTCTTGTTTGTGATGCCAAATGAAAGTTCATATCATCGGAAACAATCTGTGCACAGTAAACTTTCTTCGATGGCCTTCAACGGTGAACATCAAGTCCGATGATGACAAAAGAGCTAAATTACCATAATAATAGCTGACTGTGTTACAAGAATTCAGCGATGGACAATGTGACCTTCACCAAACAGTCACCACTCACTTCCTGGCATGCCACTATAAAAAAGTGGTATGCTCGGCCTGAATCTCATTCAAACATCTGTACGCACCAAAGCAAGAAATCAAGATTAAAAAAGTATGACTTCCTTGGAACGCTGAGCTTGGATTCGGCCAGAGTGCCGCCGTTATGGGAGACACACATTGTGCCGTTGTTTGTTGTAAGCCATCTGCTGATTTTTTGTTTATTTCCCTAATTAGCCAGGACTCAGATTTCTTTGGATTTCTTTGATTGTGTATTCTTGGAAAGTTGTTAAACTTTTGAGAAGAGTTGGACAGGCCAGTGGGGTCAGTATGTAGTTCTACCACATGTGTCTTTTGGTGACTGTTTACAGCTGGAGCTTTCGTCATCAGTGGTGCCATGGGAAGTGGATGAATGTTACAAATCCGTGTGCAATACAAACGATCTATTGGATTGAAAAACATCATACCCACACCGCAGTGACCGCACCTGTTAGCTTTGATGGAAAACTATAAATCATTGGAAACAACTAGTTAATGTCTTGATGAGGAGAATTTGAGTTTTCTTTTTCCCTTCTGCTTTGATCAAATGAGAGAAGAAAACAATGTGTAAATCTTTTAAGATCATCATCGCGTAGCTCTGATGAGTAAAACGTATTTATTATATTCTTTGAAGTTGTGTGGATGGAGTGTTCGAGTGAGACAGGTTAAGTTTCTTTTCTTATTTAAGCCATTGGTGGTGGTGGATTGGTACAGAGGCTTGGAGTCTATCTCAGTGCAACTATCAGATAAAGTGCAATCCTACTATACTTTTGAACTCTTAACAAAATCTTGTGTGCCTGACCAGTACTGAGTATGGTTACTTGGATTAAGGGTTTGTCCGTCACTTACTTTTTCAGCGGCTAACCAGCAGGACCAGTTAGCTTGTCATTTCACTGGTCCACCAGCTTTCTTCGCTATTCCATACTTTATATTAGATAGGGATGCTTTTCAACACTGAACTAGCTAGCCGGACTACCTGGAGTGAAGTCTGACTGGTCCTCTGGTGTTTTAACTGGTGTTTTAACTGGCATTTGGCCAGCGGACCACTGTGAAGGGAGAACACTGATGATCTGTACCCAGTCAAACCATGATGGGGTTATATTACTAAATTGGTAAGAAAGAAATATAATGGCTTATTTTTGTATGAATGTTGCAGGAGCAAAGGAAGAAGGAGTTGGATGTCATCAAGAACAGATGGAATCATTCTGACAAGAAGACCGATGAGGACTCACAGCCAGAGAGGGAACAGCCAACGGTAAGTACATGTACTCACCCGCTTAAAAGAAAAGGCAAACCTTGATTTGGAAAGGCATGAAGTCTACGTGCATTCCTGTATCTAGTTTTTACAATTCAAATACATGTTAAAAATTGCACCGGGGATAAAGAATATTATTTGGTTTTGCCCTTTCACCGATGTGTGTAAAGCACTGTATACTCGGTACTTCCCCGGGTTCTGTGAAAAAAAATACACACAACTCGGGGAAGTACTGAGTATACAGCGCTTTACACACATCGGTGAAATTAAGGGCAAAACCAAATAGTGTAGTTTAAACAAGTAATTCATTGAGAGAATGTCCGGCCTTGTGCTTAAGCTTTTTGTAAAGTAGCCCACTGGGCTAGTAAACTGCAATTTAGCCCAGATTTTAAACCTGCATTGTCAGGAATGTATCTTTCTGATGTATTAATGGTACTGGTAGCAATCACAACCAGTTTAATGGTCAAATAAAGTTACGTCCACACACCAAAACAAAATAATTAACACATTTTTTTAAATGTATTATTCACATCTGAAAAGGAAGAAATATGAGCATTTTAAACAAGTAGGTTGCACAGTTTTTAGTAGCTCACAGGGCAAGTTGAGAAGTGGTGTTTACTAGCCCATAGAGACATTGTACACCAGGCTAGTGTTTAAGGGTGAGCCCTGAGAATGGACATGCTTTTTATGTCAACACGCTTTATTATTTAGAAACTGCTTTTCAACAGTTTGGAAAGGAGTAACAAAGGATGAAGATAATCACAATGAACTATTTTATTAGCAATTCATAGGGGACCATAAATGGTTTATCAGTAACTACAGGAAGGACAAACTAAAGACAGGAACTGGGAGAGCTGACCGCTTCATAGAGTTGATCGGAAAAACTTATGTCATATGCAAACAAGTTTTGACTTATAAATCAATCCCTCTGCAGTGAACAATTTCCCTTGTATAGCAGAGCAAAATACTACACAAAATGTATCAGTTGCTACACTTGCTACTCAATATTAGCATTTTATGTGCACAAAAAACCTTCATTCTAGACGCTATGCAAAATTTAATAAAGAGATCCATGTATATTGTGATACATAAAAATAATCAAGTATACGTGTATTTGCACTCAATGATCAGAAAACTTCAATATTGTTAAGTTGTGACTGTGAGTACCAACAACCTTTGGAAATATTGTTTGATGTCCATTGTCTTTGTTGCCCCAGTTTTGTCGTCTTCAAAGGCCCTCACAAATGCTTCCGTAGACGTTAATGTTTTTTAAATGTATATTCGCTTGTTTTTTCTCAGGGAAAGTAGCGCTCAATGAATTTGTCATTGTCTGGTAAAATTGATGGATTGAAACTTGGAAAATTAACATTTTGAACATCAATTTAGTACCAATGTCTGAAAAACTTTTGAACTTTTATATTTTATATTAAAATGTAGCGCTATTCACAAGTCTATCTTTCATTGGTGTTTAAAAGTTATCTTGGAATTTTGTTATTCTGGTTGCAACAGCCCAAGCCAAGAGTGACCATCACGGCCTCCGTACCAGAGCCAGAGTCATCCCTGATGGACGACAGCAGAGATGACCAAGACGAGATGGAAGTAACCGAAGATACCATCAATATCGGCATGGTGGATTCACCGCCTCCTGCCATCTCATCCTCAGAGGATGAAGAGGAGGAGGTGGAGGAGGAGGAGCAAGTGGTTGTCCCACGAGTGGAAGCAAAGACGATGGCCTTAAAGGAGGAGAAGAAAGGGCCTGCCACACCCCAGCCCCCTCCAAGACCCCGTCGGACTAGCAGCAAGCTTCTAGCTGATGAAGAAGCAAGTGAGTGTAACAAATACTTCCTTTTTTAAGTTTTTAAATTTAGCCCTCCTCATGTCTGACAATTTCTAAATCATTCATGCAGTGATCTGGAATGATACCAGCCTTCCGTATGATGTTTTGCGGTGAATGGACAGTGCACAGTTAATTCTGTGCACAGTTGTGCCACCATAGACAACTCGTGCATGGTTTCAATTTTGTTGGTCGGCTATCTGGAAAATGTTGCCAAGAGTAACTTGATTTTGTAATAATGTTGTATCTCGCATGAGAGAAGCTTTGTGCAAAAAAAATGTTTTTTCTTGGGTTTTATTTGTACATCAGGATATTTTAAGTGGAAGAAAATTTTGTACAATTTCAAACTTGCGTGTAATGTAAATGCTATTTTGTGAGATAAATGACACAACAAGTTTATAGAGCACTTTAAGGTTTTTTTTGTTTGTTTTTTTAATGGGATTTTGTTGAAATGATTTGTGTACAGAAGCCAAACAGGCAGCTTTGTCTATCAAGCATCCTCTTCCCAAACCAGACGAAGATGACAGTGAATATGACAGTGAATATGAAGACGATGAAGATATCTGTGATGTCTTAGGAGACATCGATGATCTTCTGAATGAGGCAGAGCAAGCCATGGAAGCAGAGCAGACCCCTGAGAAGACTCCACAGACGAGCGTACCAGAACAGAAGAAAACCCAGGTGAGCATCTCGGATTTCTGTCAATCCTGTTTTGTTTTTTTTAGTTAGAGAAGTTTAGACAAGTACTGGGCCCAATTTCAAACAGCTGCTGAAGCAGCAAATATTGCTGAGTTAGAACTTTGCTGCTAAGCAAAAAAAAGCAGGACACCAGCAACAAATGATACATGTTAAATGGTAGTTTGGCTGGTAACCTTAATCTCGTTTAAGCATAATGCTATTATGCTTAGCTCCTTTTTGTGCTTCAGCAGCTCTGTGAAATTGGGCCCTGGGCCCAATTTCATAGAGCTGCTAAGCACAACAATTTGCTTAGCATGAAATTTCTTCATTGATAAAAACAGGATTACCAAACGAATTTCCACATGATTTTCAGAATAAGCAAACAGCTGAATACCAGTAACAAGCAATATGCAACACATGGAAATTTGGTTGGTAACTCTGTTTTTATCAAGGAAGAAATATCATGCTAAGCAAATTGTTGTGCTTAGCAGCTCTATGAAATTCGGCCCTGGTGGTTTATTTACCAAATCCCAGTACACGTTTACCTGAGGTCAGTTTAAATGGTTTTTGCTGTTCGTTTTTTTCCCATTTTTGGTTTGAAATAAGGAACAAGTACCAGCAGTAATGTCTCAGCTGTTGAATGTTTGAGAACATGGGATGCAACTTAATCTGATCATTGTTGACTGATTTACTTTGACTTTTTTTGCCTGGAAATCTTGCTGTTATTTTACACACTGTTCCTCCATGCAGCTCACAGAACTGCAAGCCACAGCCCAGAAGCCCCCTACAGGAGGTGTAACCCGTGCCAAGCCAGGCACCTCCCAGTCACCCAACCTGTACAGCATTGCGTCATTCCGCAAGAACAATCCCAAGTCGCCCAGTACAGCGGTCACCAAGAGCATCATCAGAAGCGAAAGCGGGTCGGTGGGCGCTGGACAGGGAGTCAAGCCCATGGCGTTGAAGCCGATACCGGTCAAGGAACAAATACAGGTCAGGACTGAAATGAACTAGGAGGCCTTGTCCAAACTTTGGCTCAGGCTCCATGTGTTGTTGGAAACACAGTGCAAAATGTACACTGCTCCTAGATTTATGACAGAGCCCAAGCCAAGGTTTGGAAAAGGCCCTAAGGGCTGTTTCAGTAAAAAAAAAACAGTACAAATTGTTGCTGTGCCTGCTGGCACTTTCTCTTTTCCTTTGGCACAGTGCAGTATGCTTAAAAGTATGAAAAAGAACCACGGATGAAGCAATTGTCACCCACAGCAATAGACCAATCCTTTGAGCTCCTACCACCATACCGGCATGCAACTTTACAGCTGATTTCCTCTTCCCCTTGGCCTTTTTATACAGAAAACAGGGTTTTTTTTGCGTGGGCATTCCCTCTTTTTCTTTGCACATACAATGCTTACATGTCTGCACCATAGCAAGCCGGCTATCAACAGAACCAATGTGGGTAACGTGTACAAGATGTGCCTTTCGCACCACAAAGAAGTGCATCATGCCACACAAATGCCTGATGCAGCAATTCAAGAGAAGGCTGCTTGTTTATATTTTGTAATAGTATTATAACGAACCATGCCTTTGAGTGCTCTGTCGCTGGGTTGTAAGTTGCTAATGCGTGAAGGGACTGAGCCTGCCGGATCAGTGGATTTGGTGGCGTGATCCATTTTAGCCACAGTGAAAATAGAAAATGATTATGCCACCAAAATGCACCCAAGTGGCTAACTACAGCTGAACACATCACAACGTTGACTGCATCTACGATATCCGTGGATGATAACGAGATTTCTTTTGTTCCTCTGTTCTTCTCAGACCCTGATGGAGGAAGTGTCCGCCCAGCAGAGCATCATCTATCAGACGAGTCAAGCGCTGAATCTAATCGCATCCAATCCTGAGCACCAGGGCACCACGCAGGAAGTAGAAGCAGAGAGACTTCTCCTCATAGCAGGTAATCAAATATGGGATGTTCAAGTTTTTTTCTTAAGGTCAGCCTTGGCCCAATTTCATAGAGCTGCTGAAAGGTAGGGTCTTAGATTGGTTCTTGTCGACGTGATGCTGATTTATAGGCGAAATTATTGAGAAAGATACAATCAAAGTTACATGTGAAAGTTTCAGCTGAATACAGTGTCTACTTGCTGAGAAAAACAGCAAAGAACTCTCGTGGTATTTTCACAAGAACCTGGAATCCATCCATGTTTAGCGAGGTAACAGCAGGCACCAACCCGACTGGCCGCAGCATTCGCAAACAGACACCAACCCTCAGAAATCTGAGAAAACAATTCATGCATGAATCATTTCTCAGATTTAAATGTTTTGGGGTGAAACAAATTTCAAAACCATATTACTTTGAGGTTTATCTTGGGAAACCTAAACAAAATATCGCTTCCCAATCTTGTTTCAAAATGACAGGGATAACTCTTAAAGGAAAATTACAGAATTGGTAAGAAAAAAACTTGTAAAATATACTTTTTGATCACAGATTTACATAAAACTTTACACGGTCTAATGATGATGATAGTAGAAAACATCCCTTGAAATATTTCTGTCTGAAATGCCATATTTGATGAGAAATGTTTAAACTAATTTTCCGATTTGAATTTATCGCTCAGTGAGAGTTTTATTCATTTGTTGAATCTATATGATTTTACTCAAATGTGTAATCGGTTTTTCACTATTTTCTGGTGACCCAGATGGCCGATCGATCTCAAACTTCTACAGGTTTGTCAGTTTATGTATATGGTGGATTACATAAAGTGCTTACACTGCCAGCAACTGTTTTGTTAGCAAAAACCAATTCTGTAATGTTCCTTTAATTAGACTAACCCCTGTCCTCTTTTTGTACCCATAGCTCAACGGCGCCAGGCCTGCCTCGCTGAGATACAGCGTCTGAAGACCACCCCTGCAGTAAGAGGAGTAGACACAATGCAGACATCAGACGGTGAGGTGATGAAGGCATGTAAGGGGTTTGTTACCCTACAGGACCTCAGGCTACCTCTCAAGACGGAGTACGTACTCGGCTCAAAACAAGGTAAGGCGTCAAACCTCCTCGGGATTTCTGGACCTTTTACTACCCATCTCACTGACCCCCCACCAAATTTGATTGAACAAAGACAATGGACAAACAAGCAGAGAGGAACAAGGACTTTTCTTGGCCAAATTTGTAGTGTCTTTAACAGGCCTGTAAATTGTCCTTTTTTTTCCCCTAGTTTTTTGTTTGTTGAACATGTAGCCCTTTTGTTTCAAAACCACTAGTTTTACATTTTTTGGTGATATGTAGAGTCTGTCAATTGTCTGAGAGAGAGAAGAATATGACTTTCCTTAATCATCTTCTCTCTTTTGAACCCACCAGATCGTATGTGTCACTACTACTTCCTGTTGCTGAGATGCAGAGAGCATGTCCTAGCCACCCACATCCAGACGACGGTGGATGGCTTATCTGGGGACTGCCTACCGTTCACTAACATCGCAAAATTGTAAGTAACTTATAAACATACTATTTCAAAAAGAATAAAACAAGTAGATAAGTTGAATAAGGGTTTTGGTTGAACTCTTTGCAAGGTATTAAGGTTCAAATATTGAACTGTTGTCGTTGTCCTTTTGCCTGTAGCAATAATCTTGACAGCGACTTTGTGGTGGAGGTGTTCGTCTTTGAGATGCAGATTAAGAGACCCAAGCCAGCCGACGAGAAGACGAAACCAAATTTCTTCTCTGGTCTGACACCTAAGAAGATCCTCGCCAACATATCCAAAGACACCAGGGTGAGTCAAGCTGTCTCTTGAACAAATAATAAAAATCTACACCTGGGACATCTGCTTCTCAACTCCTGAGGTCTTTGAACTTCGTACAGTTTTCAATTACCTCTTATCCCCGATCTTGTCTTGGTGCCTCTTGGAAGTTTTGATGACAGCCATGCAAGACAGAGGCTCAAAAGGCCGACTTTCAACAATTTGTTCTTCTTGCAAAGAACTTAAGACAAAAATACTGTGTAAACCCTTATAAGGTGTTACAAAAAAATTCAAAAACCCGTTGGAAATATATAATGATAAGCGCTTTGAGACGCCCGTAGAAAAAGGGCTATATAAAAACTAGTAATTATTATTTTATGTCCACTGTTTTTGTTGATTGTAGCAAAGTACAAAGATTCTGAGTAACCCAAGTCCTGGTGGTCCAGGATCAGTCCGTGCAAGTAGCTTCACATTGGTAGGTGCAACCAGACTGAGTCTTCAGAGCTTCAGAGTCAACAGATTTACTCTCAGCAAGGTAAGAGTTTTCTCCATGACAGTTTTAACACAAAGAGCTTCTTAGTTTCTTTCGTGTCTACGGTCCTTGCTCAAGTTGGTTCTTGCCACACTGTGCAGCTTGAGTTTGAACTTGCCTGCTCCTTTCATTTGGCTTGTAATTTGTATTTTTATCTCTTTAAACTATTGCTATATTGTTGGTTTTGGGTTTATGCTTTTAGAGGTTTGTTTAACATTGTAAAGCACTCAGTGCCTGGTTTTGATGTTGGGCACTGCAAAAATGCTGCTTATTATTATTATTATTAGTTGCACAACAACTTGTAATAGTGCTAGTTGGAGAAATTATTGACAGTTTTACAGAAAAAACTTGTTTTAAAAATTTGTGTAGATTTTGAAAAGAGCCATTGTTGTGGCATGACAACCTTGATATTCATACTTTGTACATGTATGATAACAAAATGAAAATGTTGGTTGAATTTTTAGTACACAGAATGTTGATCATCAGTTCTGTTTGTTATTCCTGATTATACAAATAATCAACCAGGCGTGCAAGTTTTCCACGGATCAGCTGACTTCCACCTTTCTTCTTTAGTTATAGTGCCATAGAAAGGGTTTTTTAAAACTACAAAATTAAGTATGGTTCCCAGGGTCGAATCCCCGAAACGACAACTTGTTACACCACCAGTTTTTCTTTCAGAACCAACACAACTGACAGAAAGCTATTTCATGCACATGGTGTCACCGCAAACCTTTACTAGAAAGTTGCATATCTGTTTATAAAAGCCAAGTAATGAACCACAAGGGAAACTGACTGGGTAAATTTCAAATGGTTTGGAAAAATTGACTAGAGCGGGATTTGAACCAACGACCTCCAAAGCATCATAATAACTAGCCTGAACATCTGACATCACACTTTGAGGCTCGTGAATATTGTCAGATACCGGCCTTGAGGGACTGGCAGGACCCTTCCAGATGTACCTTTGACCTCACTGCAAGTTTATCCAATGAAATCATTGGTCCTGTAACCTCACTGCAAGTTTATCCAATAAAATCATTGGTCCTGTATTCTCACTGCAAGTCGTTGGTCCTGTAAGACCAGTGTCTACCAGTCTACATGATAACAAACTGACGTGATATTTCTACTCTGTAGGTCCCTTTCAACTCACCTCTAGAGGGCACTGTCCACATGGGTATGTCTTGTCACACCAACACCAATGTCTCCGAGAGTGGCTTCCTGACCATGTTTGATGACATCAGTGGTTTTGGGGCGTGGCACAGGCGCTGGTGTACCCTGTCTGGGGGCTACATATCGTACTGGAAATATCCCGATGATGAGAACCATAAGGTAGTGTGAGGATACTGGGATTTCTTTCCTGAGGGGGATTTTTTAGAAATGGTCACCAAGGCGTTTTTCTCCTTGGTAAAGGGCACTTTTATATGGAAATTGTATATTTGTATTGGAACATTTCAATGGGCAACAAGGCAATGACAAGGGGTACGGAGGCAATTGCCTCCATGAAGTATCAAGCCTGGATTTTTATGCTTTAAAAAAATACAAAAAAATGTCAACAAATATTAAGACGGAAAATTTGAATATTGTGGCAGAAACACTCTCACTCAACTAGCTCATCAGAAAAACAAAGGAATCTCAAGATAAGTAGCATAACAGTTGGCAAAAGCCAAAATGCACCATGTGCTGTGACCATACACAATGTTAGTGATTACTTCATCTGGCAAGGTTTGAACTCCAACTTCTTGTTACTGCAGGAAAACAAATTTTCAGCAATCATCAGATTTCCCTCTTTTTTATATATATATATATATATATAATAGTGCCCTAAATAAAAGGACACAATGTAAAAATGTTAGTGTGCTCAGACGCTTTCTCTTTTTTTTTTCTTTTTTTCCTTTTTTTTTCTTACGAATTAAATTTAATCGATGACAAAATTGCATGTGTGTTTATTGTTCACCGGTTACCTTTCCTCATTCATTCTCCAGGCCCCGATGGGAACCGTTGATCTCAGACAGTGCGTCACCAACGAGGTGGCCCCCATCTCGCGCATCTGTGCGCCAGACCCAACACATTTGAGCTGGTAACCGCAGCAGGCGGCACTCCAAGACCCACAGGAAGGACACACTGGTCACCAAACATGAAGATTCAGTGGTCACCACAAGTGAGTCCTTCCACATTTAAAAAGTTGCACGCCCGAATTTGCCAGAGAAATTGTTTTTAACAGTTTTCTCTCTAAACAAATTTTGATAGTTAATGCTGTTTCAAATTTGTTTTGTTTTGAGAAAACAGTTGACATATGCCACGGACTAATGCACAAAATACATTTTAATATGCCAAATTGTTTCGTACATGGTTGATGACATAAAATAATTTCAGGAGCCCAACAATAGTTCAGTTTTAGTTTTATATTTCAAATGCTAGGTCCGATTTTTGGCCGATTTGACCCAAACATTTAGATTTTATTTTTAGCCATGTACAAACAATTTTGCATGTCATATGCAAAAGTAATTTTTTATTTTGGGGGGTTTTCTTTGAAACAGCATCATTCATCATAATTTGTTTGTCGATGCAAGTATCGGAGCATGCAACTTCAACTGCCACATATCATTAGTGGATTTTTTTTTTTTTTTTTTGCAACACCTTAAATGAAAGCTTATAACTTTCTCGGGTCTATAAAAATAGTACTGTATCTAAAATAACCTTATTGGTGGTAACAACTAAAATTTCGCAAAGGTAATTTTAAGGTTACCTGGTTTGTTGTAACCAATAATCCGCACTTCCAATACAAAATCCTATAATTGGGCTGATTTATCGGTCCGGGTCACTGCTAAGGTTAAAACTTGAAGATCTCCGTGTAAAGAGTGCTATTGAACCACATCAAGGGTGAGAAAGAATAAAATTGACCGTTTTAATGTATGTTTCTGCAGGCATATGCTTTCAGCTGACGTGAAGGAAGATCGTCTGAGATGGATCCACTCTCTAAACAAGACACTTCTGGATCTGAGGACGTGGAACAGAGAGGCTGCCAGGCCGACGCCCACTCCCTCGTCTTAGACTGTCTCCAACTCACATCTTTTCTGTCTCACACTCACTCGGCCTCGGAGGTGGTATAAAAAAAAAACTCCAAACATACCCTAGTTGAGTCTTGAAAATCATCATCATCTTCTCCCTGTACTATGAAGAAACCTCCTCCGGAGTGTACTTGTACATTAAGGGACATTATAGGTCTGCCTCAATTGTTTCAACCAGTATGCCTTAAGCTCGGTTAATACTTCACGCGATGCGAAGGAAATTTTGGTGACGCAATAATTGGTGCTGTTTTTCCAATTGTGACACAAGACAATTTGCTTTTGCGTGAAGTATGAAACGGGCTTTACTCCTTTGACTTGCTCAATATATGCAGTCTTGTATATTTGTGTGGCTAGTTAAAACTTGCCCTGTAATGAGTGAGAAAAAAATACAGTTCGAAACTCTGACCATCGTGAAACGAAACTACATGAGAGAGTAGAGCAAAGCATTACTGATTTGACGACATAATGGACATTAATTACGCAGACATTTACCTTATTAACCCTATTGCTGTACCTCACCTTCAGGTGTGAATTGCTAGCTTTAGATTTATATCATTTTTGAAGTGTCAGCTTGTTATGTTTGGATGGTGGGGTTGCCTCGTTTTCTTTTGCCTCATCAGTTGCTGCAGCCACGAATTTTGGATATTGTAGACTTAAAGCGGTAAATATGCAAAGGTAAATAAATGCATAGATCTTTGCATACAGTAACACAATCAACCCTCCTACTTGTCTGACCATTCAATATTATCCACTGTGGTTTGGAATAAAAGATAAACTATGCCAGCCTGCAATATGATATCATGTGGTGAATGCATCTATAACATACACATATGTGTAAAGTTGTGACACAACACACAACCTGTACGGTTGAATGGTTTCAAATGGTTGGTCAACTTACTAAAACATAATACCAAGAGTAGGAGGGTTAAGGCTGCATCACACCTTCCACTTTTGAACGGCATTTTTCTATTTGTAAATGTACTGTAATCTTAAAAAGGTTACAAAACATTTTTTGTGGGTTTCTTAAATAAACTAAAATTGGTTTGTTGGTTTTTTTGTTAAATTGGTTTGGAGCATTACTTGGTAATGTTAAGTCGCATGCATTATTCATTTACTAGTCTGTATTGTGTTATTCAAGATTAAAATTTTGGTTTTGGAAGACGGTTCTCATTAACTTTAGCTCAAATTCAACAGCATATATTATTTTACAGGAATATGTAGCGTAAAAATTATAATCTTAGTGCAAGAAGATTCATGCAGTGTTGCTACTGATAATATAGCATTATATGTACAGTGTATGGAACTCTCACGATTAGATGGATAGTGCAACAGTTCATCAATGATTTCTGTTTTCAGTGAAAATTAAATTTGTCACTGTTCCTTGTCCATTCATCAAAGCAGTGTTAGTGTAAAGCGCAGAACTAACTTTTTCTTGCTGGTAGTGAAGTATGTATTGTACAGCACAGTGGCAGCTAGAGGAGTGTCTTCTTGTAGGCACACTGCTTGTAATCTGTCATGTACATGTAGTGTTGCCGAAGTGAACAGTTTGGACAAACTTGAGCAATTCTGCACAGCCAAACCTACTAGCAGTGTTAGTGTAAAGCGCAGGACTAACTTGTTTTTGCTGGTAGGCACACTGCTTTTAATTTGTCATGTACATGTAGTGTTTCCGAAGTGAACAGTTTGGACAAACTTGAGCAATTCCGCACAGCCAAACCTACTAGTTATGAACGGGTTATACAGGCATGCAACTTTTCAGCTGATCAGTCTATTTCTAGGTCTGGAATTACACAAAGGTTGGTTTTGGTTGCTCTTGACTTGGCCATGGTACTCCTTCCTATAGTTCCCTATAGTTTTTCCTATAGTTTACTATAGTTTCCTATAGTAGACCTTGAAGAATTGTCCAATGGAAGTGCCCTTTGTGAAAGAAACACCCCTAAAACAGCAACAAAAGATGAAATTCCAGGCCTGTGTTTCCTCTAATTTTTTTCCCCATTTATGTGCCATAGAAAAACACTGTACAAAGTTAAGCAAGTTGGGCCAGTTTGAAGTTGCATGTTTGGTTATAAGATTCCAATTTCATGGAAGTTGTATAACGATTACCTTTCACTTAGTCTTAACTGTGTAATCTCACTACATGTACTCAATTCATTACAGCCTGTAGCATTTATAAGCACATGGACTAGACTTATTGCAATCCAGTACACCATTACTAACGGCAGCTTATGTTTTTTTGTTTTTTACCAGTTTTTTGTTGTTTACCTTCCACTCAACTTTTAATGTAGGCAGAATTGTATAAAGCATGTAAATAAATGTATTCGTTTATATAGTATTTTAATTATTATGAAATATTATCCTAATTATCGTGGCGACAAATGTTGCTGCTGTACCCAATATTAATTTAATTTGATTTTTTATAATAATTTTTTTTTCCCAATAAAATCAACGGTAGAAAATGTACAAATGTCTTTGCTCTAAATCATAAGGGGTAAGCCTTGTCTTTTTCTCTAAATCACAAGAGGTAAACCTTGTCTTTTTCTCTAAATCACAAGAGGTAAGCCTTGTCTTTTTCTCTAAATCACAAGAGGTAAATCTTGTCTTTTTCTCTAAATCACAAGAGGTAAACCTTGTCTTTTTCTCTAAATCACAAGAGGTAAGCCTTGTCTTTTTCTCTAAATCACAAGAGGTAAGCCTTGTCTTTTTCTCTAAATCACAAGAGGTAAACCTTGTCTTTTTCTCTAAATCACAAGAGGTAAACCTTGTCTTTTTCTCTAAATCACAAGAGGTAAGCCTTGTCTTTTTCTCTAAATCACAAGAGGTAAACCTTGTCTTTTTCTCTAAATCACAAGAGGTAAGCCTTGTCTTTTTCTCTAAATCACAAGAGGTAAGCCTTGTCTTTTTCTCTAAATCACAAGAGGTAAACCTTGTCTTTTTCTCTAAATCACAAGAGGTAAACCTTGTCTTTTTCTCTAAATCACAAGAGGTAAGCCTTGTCTTTTTCTCTAAATCACAAGAGGTAAGCCTTGTCTTTTTCTCTAAATCATAAGGGGTAAGCCTTGTCTCTTTCTCTAAATCATAAGGGGTAAGCCTTGTCTCTTTCTCTAAATCACAAGAGGTAAACCTTGTCTTTTTCTCTAAATCACAAGAGGTAAGCCTTGTCTTTTTCTCTAAATCACAAGAGGTAAGCCTTGTCTTTTTCTCTAAATCATAAGGGGTAAGCCTTGTCTCTTTCTCTAAATCATAAGGGGTAAGCCTTGTCTCTTTCTCTAAATCACAAGAGGTAAACCTTGTCTTTTTTGCTAAAAATCATAAGGGGTAAGCCTTGCCTTTTTTCTCTAAATCATAAGGGGTAAGCCTTGTCTTTTTTCTCTAAATCATAAGGGGTAAGCCTTGTCTTTTTTCTCTAAATCATAAGGGGTAAGCCTTGTCTTTTTCTCTAAATCACAAGAGGTAAACCTTGTCTCTTTCTCCAAATCATAAGGGGTAAGCCTTGTCTCTTTCTCCAAATTATAAGGGGTAAGCCTTGTCTCTTTCTCTAAATCATAAGGGGTAGACCTTGTCTTTTTTCTCTAAATCATAAGGGGTAAGCCTTGTCATTTTCTCTAAATCATAAGGGGTAAGCCTTGTCTTTTTCTCTAAATCATAAGGGGTAAGCCTTGTCATTTTCTCTAAATCATAAGGGGTAAGCCTTGTCATTCTCTCTAAATCATAAGGGGTAGACCTTGTCTTGTTCTCCAAATCATAAGAGGTAAGCCTTGTCTTTTTCTCTTAAAATCATTTGGGGTAAATCTTGTCTTTTTCTCTAAAAAATCAAAAGGGTTAAGCCTTATCTTTTTCTCAAAAATCAGACTCTACTGGTGCCATTTTTTATAGCTTGACCCAGGATGTTTTCTATTTTTTTGAAATATATTATTTTGACAAAAATGTGAGATATGCCACGGTCAAGGGATAAGAAATGGTACCTGTAAGGGTACATTTTAACATCCAATCAACTATACCAATCAACTATGAATTACTGACAGAATTTTCATGCATGTACCTGCAGACATTTAGTTTTCTCAAATGAAATTCAAAATAATGATTATAGCATGAACAGTATGGGCAAGCTCAGTACATGAACATAATTTTTTGTTTTGTATGGCAAACTGGACCAGATAGACCAATGAGAAAGCTGCCATTTGCCGTACAGCCAAACTGGCTGTGCTCTTTGGGTGATCACCAAAATGGCAATACATGTGTTAGAAGCATGATGGAATGCTACAATCAGTGTTGTAGGGCTCGACCACCTAAAGACCTTCTTTTGTGTTCTCGTGTCTCGGTCTCTCTTTTGGGCATCACAGTCTTGATCTCTATCTCTGTCTCCGACTGGAGGTCTTGACTACAACACTGGGAGGAAAACCCCAGGGAATTATTCCGTGGAAAACTCACACAATCGGGAAGTGCCACCCCCCCCCTCCCCCCTCCCCTTCCCTCCGGCGTGATTCGAACCGGGGTCCCAGGGGTGGAAGGCGAGGAAAGATACCAATATGCCATCCCCACCGCTTTATTTTCCTGTATTCCAATTGTGCTTGTGTGATAACTGATAATACTGTCAAGTAATGAACCACAAGGGAAACTGACTGGGTAAATTTCAAATAGTTCGGGGTTGAACAAAGAAAAATTGACTAGAGCGGGATTTGAACCAACGACCTCCGGATTAATGTACCGGTGCTCTACCAACTGAGCTATCTAGCCTATGTTGGCGGTCTCCCTATTTGTCAATATCTTTGTTTGGGGGTGCCAGTCAGAAGCCATGCAACCGTTAACTGCCGTGTAGTTTACAATACAACCTGGGAAGCAGCAGCCACGGGATCACCTTGAGGGGATGCAACTTTTTTAATTTAAATGATACAGTAATTTGTATGGTGCACTTTCCTCTAAAAAAACAACAACATTCAATGGGGCCCGTCATGAAGACCGAATCATTATTATTTTTCAAATGGTGGGGATTGCAAACGTGAAGAAGTGTGCTTTCATTTTCTGCTGGACGAAAGCAATGCTGTGTATTTTTCCTCAGGTTTTCAGGTCGTGAACTCTAAAGTCTGAGTGATAAAATGGAAAATGAAATGCACCCACTCGGGTAAGATTTACAATGCCTTAGTACAAACAACTGAAACACCATGGAAACAAATAAATCTGAAAACAAAACTAATTAAAATTTGTAATTTTTGTAATCTTATGCAATGTCTATTTTATCACTGAAACTTCACAAATGTGATTTTCACCTTCCTTTAATATTAGGTACATGTAAACTATGAAAACAAACAAAAACCATGAGAAAAAACTTTCTCAAATATTTTGAAAAAAGATACAACCAAAACGAAACAAAACATTTCAAGTATTTTCATGTATGCCTTTTCTTATAAACAAACAAATCAAATCAGACCTGGAATTTCATCTTTGAGAGGGCAAGGCCGTTTTCATTTTGCAAAGGGCAGTTCTATTGTAAAATAAAAAGGTCTATGGGAAACGTTTGAAGGGGCACCAAGGCTAAGACCAGGGGCAACAGAGACCATGGCCTCTGTGGCCTTCGTGTAATTCCAGGCCTGGCAAATCTGTGTTCATGTACATACATGTGGTTGTATCCATTCCATGACATAGAACTAATCGAAAGACACCTTCATTTTTAACATTTTTGTTGTGTATAAAAAAAGGACTGCAACAATTTTCCTCCTTTGAATTCTTATCTTGTTGCCCCTAGTGTGGAACAAGCCCCAAGGTGACATCAGGGAAGCAGCATCCACTGCCACCTTCAAGCGCCAACTCAAAAGCCCAACTACTTCCTAGCTTTAGATCTGTTTTTATTTTAGCTTATTTACTTTTTTTTGTTTAATTCAGGGCTTTTTTCCGAACCTCGGCTTGGGCTCTGACTCCGGCTTTGAGCAGCCTGTTTTTTGCAGGCACTGGTTCGAACATAAGACGGAGCCTCGTGCCAGAGCTGACGCCCAAGCTGAGGCTTGGGAAAGGCCCCAGTTGTTGATTTTATTGCTTCGGGAAGGAAAAAAAAAACACTTTTTAGAAAACCCGGCAGCAATCCAAACCATTGACTTAAAAAGTTTTTTATAACATGCCCTTAACTTTTGTAGTGACTTGCCAGCTATAGCTTGTCCACTCAGCTTTTTCACTGGTCTATAACACGTTGCCTTGGATCGGTCGAGTTGGTCTATAAAAAGCGTTTGTAACCGTTTGTTATAAAATGCATGGTTAGAAAGATGTTTTAAAAGTAGAATACAATGATCCACACAAATATGCCTCAAAATTGCGTGGTTTTCCTTGAACTTTGCGATCTAACAAGGTCGGTCATTTTGTGGAGTCAAAAGTTTGACTCCATAAAATGGCCGACTGTGTTAGTTCACGATGTAAAAGGAAAACCACGCAATTTCGAGGCATATTTGTATTCTACTTTTAAAACATCTCTCTATAAACCATATGCATTTTATAACAAACGGTTTACAAACGCTTTTTATAGACCAACTCGGCCGATCCAAGGCAACGTGTACCTTTAAGGTTTTTTTGTAACACAGTCATTTGTATGGGACTTGAGTTTGAAACCGTGAACATTCCGAGCAGGCAGTAGTTTTACCATAGCTTTGAGAAATGAACTAGCCAGGCAGGACCACTTGGACAGAATTTTGACCAGTCTTCAGAAGTTATAACTGGCAATTTGCCAGCAGACTACTGTTAAGGGAGAGCGCTGTCATTGTGTGAAAACTGTTGAGTTTTTAAAGACAGCTTTTTACCAGTAATAGGAGAACTGAAGTCACTCTGATGTTGTGATTGTGACTGTATTGCCCACTGAGATGGCAGGGCTCAAGCTTGGTCCAACTGTTAACTCAATGAGCTCAGTTTTGTCGTCCATCTCTTGATACACTTCCGATTCCGAGACAACCTCTAGCTCAGTTCCAATGCCGTTCAAGTCTATGCTCTGTGACACCGACTCCGCCTCGCTCTCCGATTCCTCAGAGTCTGCCTCAGAGTCCGACTCGTACTCGCTGTCACTGTCCGAGTCGGACACCATCGCTTCCAGGGTCTTGAGGGCTTCAAAATCAACGCCAGCAGTTGGCTGGGGCAGTTTCTCACTGGTGGTATCCATCTTGAGCCGGCCCTGGCTGCACGATACCATTCCCACTTGTGGGTTCCTCTTCACAAACTGACGATACCACTTGTTCCCGGGCATGTTCCTGTGCTTCTTGAGGATTGTCTTCCGCTTATCCTTGTCCAAGATCTTCTTGACAGTCTTAAGGAGTTTCTTCTTGTTGACTCCGTAGCCTCGGTGGGCCATACTGATGATCCACTCAGCAAGCATCTGCTCCTCAGCCCTGGTCAGGATTGAGGGTGGGCCGCTTCTTCTACCAATACCAACTTTACCGGATACGCGGTCAGCCAGGTAGAGCGCTTCACGCCCCATTTCTCGGCAGCGTTGCGTATAGTCATCTTGTTCTCAATCACATCCTCCACAGCTGACTTCATAATCTTAAACCTCTTGTCCAAATCAGCAGACCTATCATAAACACACACACAATTAGTTTTATGTCAGTTTGTAAATTTCTGTCAGTTGTGCAAAAATACACATATCACTCAACATGCTCAAAGGAACGCTTTGTACAATGTTTAAAAATAAAAGAAGCGCTTTTACTTTTTGTACAGTAGCCCACCGGGCTAAAAAACTTTGCATTTTAAAAGCCCGAGGAAGTTTTAGTAGCCCAGATTTTAAACATGTACTGTCATAAATGTATCTTTCTGATGTGTTAATGGGAGTGATCGACATCACGCGCACATGATATGCCAAAAATAACTCTTGAACCGGGCACTATCGCGCTCTCATGATGTGACCAGTGAACAGCAACAACAAAAACTGAATCCAGGGAAACTAAAAAAGCGTTCCTTTAACTGTTGAAAATTTTGCTTTTCAAATGATTTTAGTTGCTTATAAATGAGATAATTGTTGAAGTAAAACGGTTCAGTTAAACGAAACCCTAAAAATGTTCTTTTCTTGTTTTTATATTTTGGACTGAGATGGTTATAAAACACATATATGACTGGCATAGTTCGGTCAATAACTAGTGCACATCTAACCCCCCCCCCCAGGCCTGTGAGTGACAAGAAGGGGGTACTTTTTCCTAAATAGGTCCCTTTCTGGTCACTCACAATCCCTCGGGAGGATAGACATGCACTAGTGAGCTCATCGACAGTCCATGTGTGTATAATATTTACAGCCATAAGCTCCAAAATTTGAATAGAGACTTAAGTTAGAAATAGTCCCATCAAGACCCTTACACAGTCCCAACTTCTTCTATATTATCACAATTGCCAAAGTGAAGGACTGGGGCCACTAGTCCCAAGTAATAAGTGCGTATCACTTTGTCAGGCATTCCATTCTTAACAACTTGGTGTAGGATGACATTGGAGGAAGGAATATTGGATGATTGAGGCAAAATGCCAGCCAAACTGCCTAGTCTCAAAGATTATTAGCGCCAAATGCTGGGCTCCCTTCCCTTCTTGGCCCTAGATGGCAAGGGACTGACGTGGCTGCTCACTTTTAACCATTTACACAGTTGTGTCAAGTAAATTAAAACGGTATTGCGCTGGCTCGTTTCTCTGAAGAAGAATCTCTGAGCCGACAATAACATGTTTAAAGACGGTCCGCAGATATGGTGTTTACTGATGCGCATGTGCACTGAACAACCCAATCACCCGTTGTTGTCTGTCATGTTGATGTTTTTTAAGCAAACTGTTCGTTTATCCGTTGCCAAACACAAACGGAATGTGTATAATGATACCAACTGGTCGACAATTGTCCAATGCTCAGCAAGTGATACACGTGCATTGCTTGTGGTTGGAGAAAGGGTGCAGCCCCAATATTATAGCGAGCGTGTAAGTGTGGTCACTTCACCTCGCTGCTGGAACAGTGACTAGAAGACAGCTCTCTGTCAGCGCTGGCTGCCAGTGATGTTTAAACGTGTTGTTGCCAGCTCAGAGATTCTTAGTGTCAGGTCTCCAGTTTACCGGCCTTACACTAAAATCACTAGCTTCCAGCTAGTTTGGATAATCATTTGTAACCCTCAATCCTCCTAGAGGTTGTAGACAGTCTACAACATGTACAGTCATCAGGAAGATGGAAAAGATTATGGGAGGATGGAGGGTTACAACTATTGCAAAGGATTCACCGTGGTCACACTGACTAGACTAGTGGTGTGCCGTGGGGCTAGCCTCAGGCCTGTGGTCCAGTGAAAAATTCGAGCCCTGGCTAATTTAGAACATGGAGGTAGAATTAGAAACAATCTAAAAATTGGGCAAGGGGGAGCAACCAAAGGCAAGGCCAAGGCAAGACAGTCTACAATTTGTAACATGAAATGTTAAACACCAAAATCTAAACAGAGAAAAACAGTAGTTTCAGAAAATGCTCACCAGTTTTTCCTCCTCGTCTTTGTCTTCTCCTTCTCATGTTTGCTCCTTTTGTGGCTCTTCTTACTCTTACTGGAACTAGATCGATGGCTTCTTTTACTAGAATTTTTAGGACTAACGTCAGCAGATGATGAGGGCGCCGATGTACCGAATTGGGTCTTTACTTTAAATTCACTCTTCATTTTTGCTTGGCGTTGAGTCTTACCCATTTTCTGAAGAAAACTGCTGCAACTAACGTGGACAGAAAGGGGAGTGGAGCTGACAGCCTGAAAAGTGTTACTTCTTGTTGTAGACAATTACTGCTTCCATGGAGGTAGCTGCTTCATATGACTTCTCTGTTCTCACGGAAAACGATATTCTCTATGGTTAGTGCAAGGACATACACCTGCGACTAGTACTACTCACTAGTATTCCGCATAATGTGCACAACCAGCCAACCCATAGAATTGCATGGACATAGAGCGCAATCTCGGGATCAGCTCAATCTCGAGAATGAGCAGCGCAATCGTGGGGTTTTGTACCTTCTTGTTGTCGCCCGTGCACCAGTCAAGGATATGAAGGATAGTGTTCGGATTATAAATCATTAGCAGGATTTTCGTGACAATACTGAAGATTGTAGTTTCAATCATAACCTTTCAAATTCTTTTGAAAACAAATTCTCAACACCTTGCATGTTGCTAAATTACTCACAGAAAGCCTTAGGCCTATACTACTAGAACACCCGTCCCCCCCCCCCCCAAACTAAGCCAAAGACAAACTTTGAAGCCAATTTAATTATCAAGTCTCTTCAAAAGAAATATTATTGCCACTGAACGAAATTAAATTTTTCAGAGATTTTGGCCATGATGTTCGTAGCCTACGTCCTTTTTTAACTGCTGCCAATCGAAATAAGTCAAGGTGACAAAATTCTGTGCATAGTTCTCGAAGGTGGGTGATTTTCCACTTGAACTTTATTTTCAGTGAGATTTTAAGAATGAGAATAATAAAACTGAATTTCAAACCTTTTTTGTACATCTGTCTATCCTGGCTTACCCCCCCCCCCCCGACCCGATAAAATCAACAGCAACAACAAGAAAGAAATAAGTACAAAGATGCGTCGTCAATCTTCTTTATTTGTTATTTTTATCCCGAAGTGTCTCTGCAGTTTCGTGTGGTTAATGACATTACAAACTAATTGTACCTATAGGGCAAATATTGAGGTTTTTTCTCTTGTCAAGTGCAAGTTTAAACCGAGGCTTGAAGGACTGAATAATCTGTCCCTTAATCATCGTTGTGTAGGCCTACTCAGGCACCGGTGACTCAGGGAACCCGACGTATAGATGGCACGACTTGATAAACCTCTTTGTAAGTTCGAAGAACGTACAACATCGTCCCTTCCTTAATTATTTTATTACTTCATTGTATGTAATTTAATTTTCGTTTTCTCCGACACTACTTCACGTCTATTTTACATACCTTTACATAAATTACATGAGAGTTACAGCATTTATTCTCGACAGCATTTAAACTGGTTTTAGTTCACTAAAATCAAAAGTAACTTTTTTAAATTCGTGCACGCCTTTATAGGAACATTACAGAATTGGTTTTTGCTAGCAAAACAGTTGCTGGCAGTGTAAGCACTTTATGTAATCCACCATATACATAAACTGACAAACCTGTAGAAGTTTGAGATCGATCGGCCATCTGGGTCACGAGAAAATAGTGAAAAACCGATTACACATTTGCATGAAATCATATAGATTCAACACATGAATAAAACGCTCACTGAGCGATAATCTCCAATCGGAAAATAAGTTTATTCATTTCTCATCAAATATGGCATTTCAGACATAAATATTTCAAGGGATGTTTTCTACTATCGTCATCATTATATTGTGTAAGTTTTATGTAAATCTGTGATCAAAAAGTATATTTTACAAGTTTTTTTCTTACCAATTCTGTAATTTCCTTTAACTATGTTTTACAGTTTTTGAAATTCAACGGTACAGATAATGGCGTATGAGAGCCCACTAAAGAATCAAGAACACCCATTTCCAAAATGTTTTTGTCGACTGACAACTTAGAATACTATTTGTCCTTTCATCGTCTGCACTTAAAAACGTCAATGTAACCATTGTGAGCTTAAAGGCCCTGTACTCTATTGGTAAGATCGAAAAACACAATGTTCACAGATTCACACATAACTTACATGATTTAAAGTAAGTAATGATAGAAAGGGTTCCTTAAAATATTTCTGCCTAAAATGCTATCGTTTCTGAGAAACGAGTAAAACAATAGTAATTATCGCGCGCGATAATTTGAAAAAACAGAAAAAACATAAGATCTCTTTTCACTATTTTCTCGTGACCTCGATGACCAATTGAGCTCAAACTTTCACAGGTTTGTTTGTTCATGCATATGTTTAATCACACAAAATGTGGACACTGATTTTGAGCTGTTACCAAAAGTGTACAATACCTTCAATAACTTGTTGTACCCAGAAACCATGTGGCAATTTGAACAATAGGCATCGGCCACGTGGCAATAAATCGATACTTTGGAGTAAAAACACAAGTTGTTTGAGCGTAAGAAGAACACAAAATGCCTGTTTTACACTTGATTGTGCTGGGTTTATAAAGGTGTGAAGTTATAAAGTTATAGTTAGGTTAGAGTTGAGTGGTGAGGGTTAGTTTGGGGTATGATTGGGGTTGAGATTATGATGCAGTCATGGTGGCATGATGGTGCGTGATGGGTACCTTTGGGATTGTGTACGGGCAGTGCAAATGAGGCCAGGGGCCGGTTTCACGAAGACCAAAACTGATCTTAACTGTACTTTTGATTGTTCAGCAAAGTGTGATGTCACAATACAAATCACCCCATATGGTGATACTGACAACTCATCTTCAAAAGATGAATTGTGAATTTGAATTGTGACATCACATTTTGCTCAGCTATTAAGATTGATACACAGCTTAAGAACAATCTTAGGTCTTTGTGAAATCGGTCCACGTATAACAAGCATCAGTTTTGCGCTCGAGTGTGCACTTTGAAATCCACACAGCTGAAAGTAGATATTTAGCAAAGTTTGCCTCACTTTAGTCTATAGATGAAAGGTCGATAAAAAAAAATCAATTAATTTTAGCTTTCAAATTAACTTTACCACTGTAAAGATGGCTTCCAAGGCCGATAACATTTGTCTGTGATGCTCTCATTTTTCAATAGATCTGGAGGAAGGAACTCCATGAACAGAAAGAGTCTTTACGAGATTGGACAATTACGATTCTCTTATCTCACGTTCAAACGGTAAAATGCCGATGTATTTTACACTCTTTCAGAGCTACACTTGAAACATGACGTAATTGGATACAACAACAAAGGGTCTATTTTGATTGAATATCATAAAAATTCAGGAATGAACTTAAAATATCCTGTACAAAAATGTACAAACCCATACATTTGAAATGTGACGTCATTGGATGTTTTTTGGATTTCGACAAAATTGGCAATGGAAGACGGTATCAAATACAATGGCATTTTACACCGTTTAAACGTGAGGCTACTATTGGAAAATGAGTGCATCATAAAACTGAATTCGACTTCGGAGCCCCTCTTTAAATTACTTCGTAGTTGTTTGCAAAATCGTAGCCCGTAGCCCAAAAGCCTAGTCCTAGACTCCTATAACCAGATTGGGGAAACAACATTTTTCAAGTTTTCTTCCTTCATAAAATAAATTAGTTCACACATTTTTTAAACAATAAAATCAACGACAAAACCCGAGTTTTTCTCGCCATGGTCAGAACAATGATCTTAGTTTATGTGTGTGATTTACAAGAGTGTAATTCTAACTACAGGCTCCTAATAGATGACGTAACCTTTTCATTGGGGGGGGAGCTATGTCAAGGACATCATTTGGCTCTTAAATGTAGCGAACTATTTGTGCATTTTGTTTAATCCCATGTGGGGGGGGGGGGGTTATGAGTCCACCCCCCCCCAGTTATGCTAATAAAGGGTGGTTCAGCTTTAGATCATGAAGCATGCTTATTTAATTATAATTCGCCAGGAGCAAGGAAAGTTATTTTTTCTTCTCCTGAAGAAAACCTCTCTTTTTTTAATTCTTTTTTTCCACTCATTAATAAAAAAAAAAAAAGATTTTGACAAGCAAACACATATTACATTGTATATTTTGTGCTCACAATGCAGAAGTTTTGGATGACAAGTTTAAATTTGATTATTTTCTTCTCCATTTGTCTTCTTTCTTTACAAAAACTGTACCATCTTTAAAGTACTCTGAATCCATCAAAATCCAAAATGGTATTTCACTTGAATTTATGCACTCAATTCTCAATGATACCAGCTGATGTACCAGTCAACTGTGTGGGTGCCAAGTTACAATAATGGCGTGGTGGATTTGGATGGATTCAGCAAACTAAACCGTATCCGAATTGGCGGCTCTGGCTATGGCTACAACCATTGCTAAGGGTGTTGCTATAAGAACATCCCATACTTCATCGCATGATGACGCGGTGATCCAGCCATAGGTGTAGCTGTAGCCGCTTATTCGGATACGGCCTAAAACAAAAAATACTTAATGACTATGGAGTAAACATTAAACTAAGATGGTCCTCCGCTTGCAGTGTATTCAGACTCAACGCAGTCCTCCTTTAGCAGGTTGCACAGCAATCACTACATTACCCAAAATCGTTGGTTGATCGGGCCAACCCTTTTCTTTTAACAGTTTTTTTGTATGGCGAATCAGCCACGCACAGTCCTTCGTCAGCTGATCGCACACAGTCCAAAAGCGTTGGTTATTATAGCTGGTAGTGCCCTTCCTTCCTAATTAGCCAAAACATCTTAAAATCACTTAACAGTTGAACTCGTGGTGGTGAATGGCACAGTTGAGTTTGTCAGCTGACATTACACGGTCCAAAAGCGTTGGTTAGAGCTAATCGAGCCCTTCCTCCCAAATAGTGGACTTTTGGGTCGCTAAGTGGCAGCAGACTTACCAGGTAAATCCATTGTTCTCGGCATCGTGCGCATGCTTAGAACTATGTAAACAATGGAATTTTACCTGGTATGCCTACTGCCATCTAGCGTTCAAAAGTCTCCCATATAGCCAAAACATCTTAAAGCCACTGAACAGTTAAAATTGTGGTGATTCATGGCACAGTTTGTCAGCTGATATCACACAATCCGAAAGTGTTGTTTTAGCCCATTAGGCCCTTTCTTCCCTCCATAGCATCATTATCCCGAAGTCACTTTGAAAAGTTTAGTTCGATCTGAGGAGAATTATCTGGCTAGACTTGACGCAGTCTTTTGAAAGCTGACAGTCCAAAAGCGTTCATCTGGCCCTTCATCCCTCTATAGTTAGCATCAACATCTCTAAGTCATTTTGAAAAGTAGAACTTGTTCAGGAGATTCTTTTGGCTAGACGCGAAGCAGTCCTTCGTCAGCTGATACACACAGTCCAAAAGCATCTGTCCAGCCCTTCCCCCTCCCTCCATAGTTAGCGTCAACATCTCTAAGTCCTTTTTGAAAGTTTAACTCATTGAGGAGATTCATTTGTCCAGACTTGACTCGGTTCTTCGTCAGCAGATAATAGCACACAGCCCCCAAAGCGTTGAGCTTCAACATCTTTAAGCGTCTTAATCTGCAGGAAAACATGTCAGAATTTTTATCCTAAAAGCTACTTTTTATGTTGAACTTTTTTTTTTAATACCAGTACTCAATTGTCCCCCAAAATGGCCTAGTTTGAATACTGTTGTGAGCGAATAATAGTATACCATGCCTGATATGTGGCAGAGGGGAAAAAACAAAACAACGTTCCCTACTTGAACCCACTCTTTTCCTCTTGTACAGAATTAAGTACCCTCTCCATAATCCCCAAAGAATTCCTGAGATACCCAGAAAACTCTGAAGACATAGTAGGAGGTGGAGTACATGCAAAATATCAGGCACTAAATGAAAAATGGACCCCAACTCCGATCCCCAACAAACACATCTAGGACGTTAACTTTTTCCCCTTAAAAAAAACTAGACCAGTTTAGATGATTTGTTTGTCCACATGATTTTGTGTATGATGTATTGAATGAAAACTAGAAGATATAAACAAATATATTATTTTAAGAATTGAGATTTCAAACCTTTGACAGTTACTTCTTTGCTTATTTTTTTGTAGGTAGAATTTCTCTTCAAGGTAAGGTTTACAATGTATAATGTTGAACTTACCACGCTGTCTGTTGGCTTTCTCCACCTGTAGTCTCCACCGATGCACATCACTCAGATCTGCTTTCAGTCACCACTGCACAGTAGACTGCTGAATTGAGAGAGTAAATAAATACGCACAGACCACTTGGTTACAATATCTTTGCACAAAAAATGCAAGAAGAGCTAAATAATATAGACCTTTCATGGTGCAACCATCTTGATGTTCGCCCATTCAATGTAATCAAACCGAGGCTGGAAGGAGAAATAGTCTGGTTCTTTTTTTTGTACAATGAATATTAGCATTCATTACTATTAATAGATTCAAAGAACATGACCAAAATGGCGGCAGTATGATAATGGTCTATTGTTTTAGGTCAGGTATTGTTTGCAATTGCAGCAACGCAATCGATACTATAAAAGCAAGTTTGGTTCTTGATATGTTTCTTGGCTCGTGATTGGTTGATTGGAATAGTTTGTGCTAGTTGTTGTGGAATCACAAATGATAAACTTTTGACACAGTGCTGGCACCAAGTTAGTTTAGAGATTCGTTTGAGAAACTCAAAATCTATTTTACATTTCTTGATGCATTCTTTTTTGCAAGTTCAAATGATAAGCTGGATATCAGAATTGTTATGATCCTCCATAACTCGAATAACACAATACATTACCAAAGCTTTTGCATGACGTCAGTCTCTAGCTGCAAGTATCAGGTGCAAAAAGAAGTTCATCAACCTCAAGAAGAAAACACAATCTGCTTATTTGGAAAACAAATTTATGGAAAGGTTAGCACTTGTCTTCACATCATATAAAAGTGAGGTTTACTATGAGATTACCTTAATACCTTCCCAAGGTTTCATCATCTACGGTGTACACATCATCGAATGTGTCCCAGAGTTGCCACAACATCCGCTTTATAGGAACAACAGTTACTGAACTATGGAAAACAAAAAGAAGGTTAAAAACCTGTGAAGGAAATGGTTAGAGGCTGTTGGGAAAAAGCTGCAAAGGAAGAGGTTAATCGCTGCGGAGGAAAGGTTAGAAGCTGTGGGGGAAAGGTTATTTTAATTTTTAAACTATACCCCGATATATACTTGACCTGATACTTGACCTGATACTTAACCTTTGCCTGAACACTTGACCTCACTGACCTCGCTGACCTCTGGTCATCCATCAGGGTCACCAAAGAGAGATTCGTCATTGTCTACTCAAGTTCTGCATTTACTGATGATGGCGTTGTACTTATAGAGTTAAGCGTCTTAGAATGAAGACAATTAGTAGTACACACGTGAACCTGCTGAAAACAAGGGAGTTAGTCTTATCTCTAGGCCAACACTTTAGTTACAATAGGCCTCTAATGTCTTAGCATTCATACGTACCTATATGCATTGTTGACATCTCCATGGTTGATCTATCTGCTTCATCAAGGAGAATATAAAATTTCCACCACTTGTCTTCTTGTTGGTTTTCTTGTTATTTTTCCTTCCGTAAAGGCATTTTCATATGTTTTGTCGCAGCACTTACAGTTAAGGACCAATATGGGCTTGGTTTGAGAAAGATTCGTAATGTGCGCTAAAAGATTTGCATTTTGGAACTACAGCTATAAATACATGTGTTTGCTATGTTTTTATTATTTTAATTTGTATTTTTTGTTGTTGTAACTTTGACAAATGAGCGAGAGAGAGAGTGACAACGACTGTGCTAAAATGTTGTCATTGTCTTAATTTCTGTGATATACTTTATTACAATTTAAAGGACTTGTAGTCAGTTATGTCCAAGTTAAAAAAGCTACATTCAAAATCTACGTAATGCCGATTTAAGGAATATGTAAATATTAATTTAGCATGTCTAAATTATTTATTAAATACTCCTCAATCAAACATTGGTCATCAAATGAATGCAGATTGGACAGGATTAATTTGAATCGGGTTGTGTTTGATATACATTCCGAAGGCAAAAGTTGTGGGTTTTGTGCCCACTGTACAAAGCGCAGCAGCAAAACATGATTAAATTTTGAGAGGAAAGGTGCAGAATCCAACTATAAATAATTTATTGTTTGCTTATTTCACTCAAAAATATCATCTGCTCAGATGAATTGTGTCAAGTTTATACTATTATTAATAATAGTTGGATTTTGCGGCCATCCTTTACATAGCTAAAGCTATTTAAATTACAAAGTTATGACCATTATAATAAAACATGACAACTGACGACTTGAAGGTTCAATCCCGATCGGAAATTTCCAGTAAGACTAGTCTTCTAAAATTAGAAAGCATCATTGGCTTCGACCAATATGCAAATCGAGAGAAACCGAGACAGTGTGACGGCACATTGAAAGACAATACAAGGGGGGACAACATCAACAAGTTCATCAATCATCATCTAGGGAAGGGGCGGGGACTAAGAACTAAAGGGTGGATACCTGCAAGAGAAAGGGTTAGATCTTCGCTTACCGTTTGCTGTCTTCAAACACTCTTTACAATTGACGATCTCTGCAGTTTCATGCCAAATCCATACCACACAATCCATAGATCTTCAATTCACTTGACATACTGTTGATGATCAGCCAAGCCTCATTTCATGACCAAGAAATTTATCAATAACATTGTCAAAATGCTTCAACAGTTCCCACCAAAGTCGCTTTAGAATGTACATTATTGGCTATGGTCAGAATTAAAACAAATCGACCAGAGTTAAGTTCATCAAAAACGCGATGTAAATCCCGTGTTGAGCCGGCCATGCTGCATTCAGTCCACAACGCTCCAGGGTCCACCAGCTATACTGAAAACACCGAATTCACACACGAGAGTGCTTTGAAAACAGCGCAAAAAGAACCCCCACCATATCATTATTTGCATAACAATATAGATCTTCTCAAGCGAGTAAATTCAAGCCCATAAGCTGTTTGGAATCTCCATATAGAACAAAAGTCAGTTTAAGTCATGCTCTGCTCGAATTCGAACTGCAGTTGTTCAATAGCGTGAAATTAGGGACGCCTATGCTTTGTCGTATAATTGTGAAAAAGATACTATTATAGTAAAAAGTGCAACTGCCAAATTATTGTATATTATTCTAACAAGGAGGCTGGAGTGGGCGTGATGCTTGAACGAAATAAGAAATGATTTGGGGCTGAACAAAACAAATTGACTAGAGCGGGATTTGAACCAACGACTTCCTGAAACGTGCCGGCACTCTACCAACTGAGCTATCTATAGTCCTCAGTTGGGAGAGCGCCAGCATGTTTCCGGAAGTCGTAGGTTCAAATCCCGCGCTTGTCAATTTTTCTTTGTTCAAACCAAATCATTTAAAACTTACCCAGTCAGTTTCCCTTGTAGTTTATTAGCTGAAATAAGAAACGGGTCTGTGAGAATCGCCACTTGGAATTACGGTGTATGCAAGGTAGAGTTTTTGTCTTCTACTTCGAAAGTACAATGTGAGGCGCACATTACGGAAGCTTTAAATCGATATTGAAAGAGAGAGATAAAAACAACAAAAAATGTATTACTTACATCTCATAATTATGACTTTATAGTAAAAGTCATAATTATTACTTATTTTAAGTCATAATACTAAGTCATAATTATGGGATGTAAGTCATAATATTACAAGTTTCTTTTTTCTTTCTCTTTTAATGTCTCTTCAACGTTCCTGTAGCACTAGACAATGATAATGTGAGGAGCCGGATAGGAAAATCTGTCCACCAAGATTCTGGCCTCCGGGAAAATTAACATAGGCTGAAGGAGGGTGATTCCGGGCGTTGTCAGAACTTTGTACACAGGTAGCCGCATGGGGGGGGGGGGGGACAGAATCTCCGGGGGCCAGAATCTCCTGCCTCATTCTTCACTGTATGGCAATGACTGGATTGGTGACGAGGTCCACAGCGGCCAGCCACCAGCCAAGATCATTACCACGCAACTGAAGGCTGCCTCCGCAGTGTTAATGCCATTAATAAAATAGCTTTATGAAAAAACGGTAACAATTTTCAGCATTTGTGTTTCGCCGATAGTGTAGACTTGTTCTATTCATGTAAGGGCCGTTCTTAGGGCTATTCATTTAAATGGATATTATTATTAAAAAAAAAAACCTTTACGAAGATGCAGCATGATCAGGCTCGCACCCGAAAAACAGCCTTTATTGGAGTGTGAGCTACGGTGTTCAAACGAGATCAATTACATTTCTCAAAGGCTTACGATTTTAACTATTAAGTGTGATTTAAAGTAAAATGATTTAGATTGTGCTACACCTGAAGAAAATGTGATCACAGTGGGGTTGGCGATATATCTACTGTCCGGGGGAAAGGTGGGCGGGGCAAGAATAACTAGCGAGGGGTCCTTTGTTTATGAATTTTCAAAACAGTCTCAACTAGTTTACATCACATGTGGGCTATGCACATTAAATGCTTTAATTGCTGGGGGTGAAGTTCCAATCGGGGAATCTTGTTGATCCCTTAATATAGCCTAACGAGTAGCCTAATGGTAGTAGTAACATTGGCGAAAGTTACCGGTAGGCCTACACCGATCTATTCTGCAACTGCGCTGCTCAATCTCAAGATTGAGCAAATCCCGAGATTGCGCTTAACAGGCGCAAACCAAGGAAGAAAACCAGAGACTTCTTTAGCGCCCTCAAGAGGCAAGTTCAGAAAATAACCTTTTTCTGGTCAGACTTTTCTCTATGAATGAAGGGTCTTTTATCAATGCAGTTTTAAACAGTAGGCCTAGGCCTATCAGTCCTATCAGTATGTCAGTATCCCCACTTTAAACACAAATAAACAAAGAAATGAACAGATAAATGCATACATCTGTTAATGATTAGATAATATTGGGATAAGCAGGATTTATAATTGGACATTGACAGAATTTTGAGAGATGGAGAGGAAGAAAGTATTTTATAATCATGGAGGTAAAAACCCCTTTCACTGATATCACAGGAAGTGACTATCTTCCCATGGTCTGCCATTTTGGAAATGAAATCGCATGTGTACAGTAGAGATATGATAGAGTCAAACCACACATACCTCGGCTTAAGTACACATTACACAGTAACACACAGACATTCCGACTCCCCAAAATGACACAACCAAGATTTATTATAAGTGATGAAGTCATGGGAGTTTGGGTCAATAAATTAAGTTGACCCATGTAGAACCCTTGCCCCCCACATTTGAAGAGGCTTTATGTGACCCCCCCCCCCCCTCTAACCCAAGGTACACTGCATGATATATGCCATTAACTGATGTCCTTTTTAAAATGAGTTTTAAATGTTTTTCTTTGTAAAAAAAGTTTTATCTTCCGTGAGTTCAACTGCATTTCAGTCACTGGGCAGCGAAATATAAACTATCGGACTAAACCTGAAATATAAAAAAAATGAGTGACCAGGAGTGACCAGGACCCACATAAGGGAACAACTATTTGCTCTCCAATTTCTGCTAATTAGGGAGAAAGGTTGCTTAAAAATTCCTGCATAGAAAAAAAACTAATCAGGGATCTAGTCCGACTTTGTTTTCAATCTTTCTCTTCATGAAATTTGGCCCATTAAAATATTTCCCAGGAATATTAAAGGTAGGGTCAATACGCTAATTTATCGGCAAAATTATTAAGAAAGATAAATAAAAGTCACATGTGAAAGTTTCAACTGTAACAGTGTCTACTTGCTGAGAAAACAACAAAAACTGTCAAGTATTTTCACAAGAACATCGAATCCTTCCACGTTTGTGAGGTGGGTACCAACTACCGGTACATCTCGAACCCAAGCATTCATGATCGGACACCAAACCTAAGAAATGATTCACGACACGAGTCTTTTTTGTAAAACCTGTCCAAACCATATTACTTCCAAGAAAATCTGTTCTCAAAGTTTTTTTTTATACTATCAACAGCTGCAGTGCTTCTCAGCAAGTAAGTTTTTATGGTCGTAATTTTTTGGAGTATTTACCAGTCTATGACCCTACCTTAAAAAAAAACTACAAAACGTGAAAGAAATCTTCCATGACACTCACCAGCTATCTTTTCATTATTCTTTTAATATTTTATAATGTTGTAGCAATGACAATGACTCGCACTATGCTTAAATTAAGTGATATTTGTATAATTATAATAAAATTGGTTCTCCTACGTCTGTACAATGCTACATAATAACAAAAGTTGAGTAAATACTTCATACAAAATGCGAAGTTATCTCTTACTTCGAAAGGGTCTCTACTCAGTATAAAAAATCCCATAAAAAATCTTTAAGATGCATCGTCTGTTTCGCTCCAACTACATCACTGGTCATTTCAGGTATCAACCTTTTTCTAAAAAGTCAAATTATCCCCCATGACAAATACAAAACAATGCCAGAATGCGATTCAGAATTAAATTCCTACCAAACTTGACTTTCTTAAGGCAAACAAAATCGTGGGTTGAGGGTATGGGGTATGGGGTGGGGGAGGGGGGGGGGGGTAAGGGACAAAATTTACCTGAAGTTTCCAGTGAAATAGTTGCACATTCGATATGTAACTTTAAACCACTCTGTTTTTTCCTTTTTTCCACCAACAAAACACTTTTCGTCAAGGCATGATAATCTTAAAAAGTGGAACATACGTATAAAACAAAAAAGAGATACAATGTACAACTGTACATCAGCGCTGCTTGAAACAAAACAACAAGTGGTTGTGGAAAGGTTGAAAGAAAATAAGTATTCGGATCTCCTCTGGAGAAAAGGAAAATAGAAAAAACAAATCAACAATGTTGCCAAATGTTAATTGTGTGTTAACATCTTGTGTTGACTTGGGAAGCATGGACAATTGTCAATTCAACAACTGACCATCAGGTCCTACACTGAATTTTGGCTGGATGGAACTGGTTTGGAAACTGAAGCCCTTTGCAGCGTCTAGGGCCCAATTTAATAAAACTGCTTAAACAGCAAAACAGTTATCTGCTAAGCAAAAATAAGCAGGATGCCAGTCACAGATTGTACATGTGGAATGGTATTTTGGCTGGTTACCTTATTCTGGTAAGCATAATTTTGTTGTGTTAAGCTTAAGCAGCTCAATGAAATTTGGCACGTATCCTGATCAAACGACTTCAGCTATGGCCAAGTTAGTGCAAGAACTATTATGACCATAGATCGACTAATTTAGCCCGAACTCGGTCTAGTTGACAACAGTTGGACTACGCTAGTTGATTTATTTGGAACCAAGCTACCAGGCATGTTCGCATCGCTGGTTACCAATAGCCGTTTTTAAAGCACAGTGCAGAGTGGACCAGTTATCAGAAAATGATATCAAACATTGAGCCGCCGGTCACGTTGACATGACATGACTGTGCGCAAAGCCTTCTGTGCGCAAAGTCCTACGATGTCACTAAACAACCATTAGTTAACCCTTGGTCCTTGTGCGAACTTGACCAATGGATGTGGCCTTTGGCTGCAATAACAAAGCAGAATAGAACTTTTCATCAATCTGGCAACAACACCGTTGAGGCCAATCTTACTGGAACCATACAGAATCTTACGGATAACAACATTTGTTAGAAGTCATGATTGAGAAGATCATTTTCAAATTATAAAATAAATATTCAAGCTCATTTCATGTCTGTTAAGTTGATAACATAACCCTTGTTGTTTCAAATAACCATATTCCCGAGTTGGGTTTGGATGCTTCAAATACATCACCTTTTTTTAAGGCAAGCTCACTTTCCAGTAGCCTTCTTTCACAACATAAGGCTTTATATACGTTTCACAAAAATATAATCTGCCAAGGAAGAAATCAAGATTATAGCAAACCTAGAGAAACTTACTAACCATTCTCGTGTTTTACACCTTCGCTTTAAAAAATCAATTGAAAGAAACTAAAATATGGAACTTCTTTTCAGGGAAAATAAGAATTGTTTCTACATCACCATTTTTTCCCCTTGAGAAAACCTTGAAAGACAAATACAATTCTTTTAGTTAATATCCGAGTGGAAACAAAACTTGACTCACGAGGAAAAGTAAAAAATCTGGCTATTCATTTGTGAAGGTGTAGCAAGGCTTTCTTTTCCCAAGCCCGAATTGTACGGAAAATGGATGAACAAAAAAATATTTGGTTTTACCTTAACGGTTTGTATCAGTTCGGTAACTGGGGGACGGCGGGGGCCGGCTCCAGTCCCCTTCCCCCAAATGAAATTGAAGACAAACAAACTATGAATATCGATTTGAACTGTATCAAATCCAATGACAAAAATAATACTGATATTCACACAAGTCTGTGACCTTTAATAACCCAATCAGAATAAATGGGGGAGAAAAAAACTAAACGTTCAGACACGGTCCAAATGTCCCGTATTTCATGTATGCGAGTGCTGCAGTTGGGCAGTTGTGCTGCGGTTGGGCAGTTGTGCTGCGGTTGGGCAGTCCATGCCAATGAAGGTAACACATTCCAACCCAGACCATCACCGCAGTCCGATTACGATGCTTTGCACTTCTAGTTTCTGTTGGTGAAGTAATTATGACCAATCTTTGCCCATGCTTCCCCCCTCCCCCAATGAAAATGTCTAGTTATGTCATTGGTCCGTATCATGTCATATCGGCTTCCTTTTGACCACAGCAGTGCATTATAAAATGATTATCATCAAAGAAATCCGTCTATTTTAAAAAAGGAACCACACTTCAATTAAATATAATTATTCTCATTGGAGCTAACATTTTCTCACATTACAGAATAAAATCTTTGGTATGACTTTTGAAATAAGTGTCTTCTTAAACCTTGTCCATGAAACCGTCGGAAGACAAACTTTTACAATTTGACTTGTCTTTAAGTAGGGCTGTACAGGGAATTATATCATTCATAACGAACCTTTTCAATAAATAGGAGGGTTATTTCTTAACATACATGAATGGTTATTGAGATTTGGAAAACGTTCCTACTATTTAGTAAATTTGGAATGCATTTAAGACTTTTTAAAACCACACAAGTGACATGAAAAACATCTCAGAAAGAAAACAATGAAGACACGCAAATATTTGAACACCTTTTCTTAAAATTTTCGTCAAAACTCTCAAGTAAATAATTTTTTCATTTTTCCAGTGTAAACAATAATTTGAAAATCCAAGAATGAAATTTAAGAATAAAAAAATAATTTACATACAAAATAACCCCCCAAAACCCAACCCGTTGATCACCAAGCTGGTCAACAATAAATCCATCAAAAATTACAGCTAAAACAATGAAATCTAAAGACAAAAGTGTTAGAAATGTGTCGTTTCTAAATAAATACTTCAGGGATAGTGTTAAAGAGACTATGATCCAGTTACCGGAGCAGCTGATGGTTGCCACAGACAGAACTTGTTTGCGTATCGTTATGCCAGGTACAACTTCTCAAAAAAAAAAAAAACCTTTCACACTACAGGTCAAATTCACAGGAAACTCCTGGGGGAATCTATACCCCACCTGCCACCCAGTGTTTGTTTCACACTTGATGGAATTCTCCAGGGGGAAAATGAACTCATTATGCTAACCCTGGGGTTTGTCTCATTCAACCCTATTCCCAAGCAAGAGGAGCTCCCCCCCCCCCCCCCGGCAGTTTGTCAGGGTTAGCAATTCAAGTGCGAACAGGTCAACAAAACTTTCCTGGGAATTTCCTGGGTAATTTGTCTGGTGTGACAGGGGCTTATATCTCATTGCAACTGTGGATATTGTCCTGTCCAAGGTGTGCGGAATAACTTTAAATAAACAAAAACAACCCCCATGAAAGGCTACTGAGTGCGCTTGAACAATTCAACACAAGATAAATTCAAAATACAAAAACAAGAGAAAAAGCGTAAATATATAATGAGAAATAATAAAGATTCTAACCTACAATAAAGTATCTATACATGAATGTTACAAAAAGGCACTTACAAGGCATGTAGCATTTGCAAAGATGTTTCAGAGCAAATAAAAATACTTTCTTTCCATTCGAGAAATGTTGAGAAGAAGACGTCAAGGACAAAATATAAATTTTTCGCCGATATTGAAATTATTTGAGCACACTTGTCTCACCACATCTTGACAAAATCACACAGAGAGCCCGCTTCAGCAGAAAAGTGAGTAACACTTTTTTGCAACTAAGCAAAACTAAGCAGGAAACCAGTCAAAGATGGTACAGTTGTGCTATGGTATTTTGACTGGTGTCCTTACTCTGGTAAGCAAAATTGTTTTGTGCTTCGTGCTTTTTCTGCTTCAGCAGCTCTATGTCGTTGGGCCCAGCTGTTTTTAATCTTTGTAATAAATACTTGGGCGACACTTAATACTGGGAAGAGCTTTTTGTTTCTTTTGTCGTTGTTCAAAATTACCGTGTAACGTCTAACACAGTCAAGGCTTGAATCCAATTACTACCTCCTTCCCATTTCCCTGTATGGCTGAAGTTAGCACTGCATGGTATGAATGCTGGGCCCAACTTCATAAAGCTGTTAAGCAAAAAATTCTGCTCAGCAAATGTTTTCGCTAAGCAAGAAATGGGTGGGGAACCAGTCACAGCAATGGTGACTGTATGGTATTTTAGCTGGTATCCTATTATTGCTAAGCAAGAGTTTTCTGTGCTTAGCAAGTTTTTGTGTGCTTACAGGCTTTATGAAATTGGGCCCTGGTAACAAGTTTTTGCTAAGCAGCTTCTTTTGTGCTGAGCAGCATTATGAAATTGACACGGATTGTCATAACATATGATCACCACATGTTGAAAAGGAGTCCCTAGACAGTATGAATGCATTTTCCCAATCTAGTCAACTGAATTTTTGATTCCATTTTTGTTTTATACTTTTTTGCCCTTTTAAAAATATATTTCCAATGAGATTCTTGATTGCTGTTGCTCTCAATTTGAGTCACAAATTGAACAACACAAACAATTTCACTGTTGTGTTTTTTTTATCACAAAGGCTATGAGCAACTTCAACATGCACCTTTTCTGTGAGAAAACTTATTTCATAGCTTGCCATGTTTCACTTGTTTCAACTGACATATCACTAGAAATGAAATTTGCCACCCAAAACATGCAACTTGTGTCAGTGCAAAAATGTTGCATCTCCTAAAATAGTACTTACGTTAGGCTCCAGTTTGCAATTGTCATAATGTCATATCTCATTTAAAGGCACTGGACACTATTGGTAATTACTAAAAATAATTGTTAGCATAAAAACTTACTTGGTAACGAGCAATGGAGAGCTGTTGATAGCATAAAACATTGTGAGAAACGGCTCCCTCTGAAGCAACGTAGTTTTTGAGAAAGAAGTAATTTCTCAGTAAAATATTTGAATTGATTTTGAGACCTCACGCGTGAGGTCTCGAATTCAAGCATCTGAAAGCACACAACTTCGTGTGACAAGGGTGTTTTTTCTTCCATTATTATCTCGCAACTTCAACGACCAATTGAGTTCAAATTTTCACAGGTTTGTTATTTTGTGCATATGTTGAGATACACCAAGTGAGAAGACTGGTCTTTGACAATTACCAAAGGTGTCCAGTGTCTTTAAAAGAGCCTGGCTGTACACACGCAAAAAGTATGTGCCAAAATATGACATTTTTGCATGGAGAATTTACGTGTGAAATAACAACGTTTTTACAAAAACGAGATAACAATGTTTTCTGCAAAAACGAGATACAACGTTTTTGCACTGACCTGACAACATGAAAGCTTGGCCCAATTTCATTGCCCCACAAACCACAGATTTCTGCACTAGCGCCATATAATTACACACTTTACAGGGTACCATAAGTGTTTAGGCCTTCTTTGTGTTCGGATGTATTGGTTGTGTGAGTGTTGCATGGGTTTTTAAATGCTACATACAAAGTGTGGACCTGAGAACAAAAGAGGTCCACATGATGTAAGGACTTGAAAAACACTAAGTGGACTTACGCACGTCCACACAGTGTTTTGTACAGTGTTAAAGAATAGGATTTTCCTTAAGTGTACAGAACAAAGGACTGTATACAGAGTGAATGCAACACAGAGTTGTGTGTCTTGTGGTGTGTTGGGGGAGAGGGTGGACCGGTTGGCGCTTGTGGGTATGGGTAGGCATACACACCGTTGTGGGGACTTTTACACAATGAAACAAAGGTCCCAACAACGTTTTTCTTTGTTAAACTGGGTCCCCACAAGGGAATTCTATAGAAAAGGGAACAATAGAACAACAATAGGAAGTCCCCACAATAGTGTGCAAAAGTGTGTGTGTTTTAGTACCATTTTTGTGTAAGCAGGATTGAGTATTTTCTAGGTACATGTAGATGTGTGTTAGCCTTTTGCTCGATTGATTTTTTATATCTTGATGGCTTTTTAATGATGTAGTTTTAGCTTTTTATTGATGTAATATAGTTGCAATTCAGCTTTTATGCTGTGATGGCTATTGTGAAAAAAAACCTTTCATCTATTTATCTCCATCAAGTGCAGAATTCTGAGGCAAGTAGAGCCACGAAAATGGGTCCTGTTTTCTAATCTGTAAGGCAGCCCACGGGTTGACTATTTTGTTAGAAGCTCCTCATACGTTAACTATTTCCTCAGAATGGGACTTATTTGTGTATAAATTGTCAAACATATTGAGTTGTGGCAATTAGTTCTATTCAAGTGTGTTCTGGACCAAAAATATGCTTTGTTTCAGTTTTTTATGGAAAAAGTGCCTTCCCTTTAAACCACTAGTCCTCAGAACTCCTTGGGAATGTTTCCATTCTTGAAGCTCTGCTGTAACTCCTGGCGTCGCTTGTCCTTACTCGGCCTCATGCGGCAGGCCATGGCACGGCCGTTGGCGCTCTTCCTCTTGTTGAACAGGTCGGCCCGAGTCGGCGACATTTTGTGCATCTCTCTCATATGCATGGCAAGATAGTCCGTCCGGGCAAACCCTAGGGCACAGCCGTCACACTTGTACGGCTTGAGGTGGGTAAAGAGATGCTCTCTCATGTGCTGTTTGCTTTTGAATCGTTTGTTGCAGTCATCGATCATACACTGGTACGGCCTCCTGTCCATATCCCCATCGCTGTCTTCCACTATGTTGTAGTAAGGGCTCAGGTCCAGACCTCCTCCGATGTGGGTTGAGAGAGCTTCCACGTGAGAGGCAGTCGAAGAAGGCGGAGGTTTATTCCTTGGACGTCCTCTTCTCTTCCCCCTCTTGATGTGGATTTTCAAGACGATGCCACGTTTCTTTCTCTGTCTTCTCATCGGATTGTACTCTGGGTCCTCGTTCTCGCAGTGCCGCCTCCGACCTGACTGGAAGGTGTAGTTGCCTGTTTTCCGCTTGGGCCTTCCAGTCGGGGTGTACAAGATGGCGTCATCGGATTCATCCGGATCATGATTGGCATCTGAGTTTGACGGGTATTGAGGGTAGTCTCCCTCGTTGAGATCATCAATAGCTCCATTATCGCTTTCATCTTCGTCCTCGTCCTCGTCCTCTTCAGAGTCATAATCCATCTCCTCATCCATTTTGTCAGCTTGCTCTTCTAGATCAATCCCATTTTCCTCTGTGATGTGTTCCACTGTATATTCTTCAGTCTCATTCACTTCCTTCTTGATACGACGCTCCTTGCCAATTTCAACAGAGTCATTCCCCTGAGTGGATTCATGGCAGCTCTCAACCGTCTTTAATGAAGTTGAGAACTCTGGGGTCACCCCTTCCTCAATTATTTCCTCTTCAGCTACTTTGACGGGAGTGAGTTGTTTCCTCTTGGACCAAGTAACCTCCGGATTGGGGCTCTCCTTCGGGGAGGTCTGAGCTTGAGAGTTTCCGGGAGAGATCTGGGCACCGTTCTCGCAGCCAGGTGCAACATCGTCAAAAATCTCTATCACCTTCTCCTCGGCTATCGTTATAGGAGCAACCGTCTCATCACTGTCATCCTGGCCAGAGGTATTCCCGAAGAAATCGACTAAGTCTTCATCATCATAATCATGTCGACGCTTTCTCTTCCTGCTTCTGTCCCTATGAACGATATCAGTTCCACGGGGGATGATAACATTGGATGGCGGAACCACCATACTCCTGGACGCTGGAGAGAACCCATTTCGCACAGGATGTGGGGAATGCTTTTCTGCCGATGATGGAGTTTCTGCTGGCTGGTAACAAGTTTCAGGAATGTGATCAGTTGGCTTCAGCCGCTTCCCAGATTTGAACATCATCTCAAGTTCTTTGGCATCCCCCTCAAAATTGTGGTTCTTCTTGAGGTGATCTGCAAGGTATTGCCAACGGGTGGTGTCAAAACTACACTCCCCACATTTGTAAGGCCTGGAGTGGATACGAACGTGATCGGTGAGGTTGTTGGACCGCTTGAAACGATTCCCGCATATATGACAAGCGTAGGGTCTTTCCTCTGGGTTCTCATCTGTCCTTGGTGACCGTTTTCTGCGTCTATGGGACTCATGCTCAGTCGATCCACAAGAGGAATGTCGTTTCTTTGGAGAGCGGGGAACTGATCGGGGACTTGGCAAATTGGGAGACACTTGGGGAGGCCCGACATGAATCGGCGGAGAAGCAAATGTTCCATTCACCACTGGCACGTACTCTGGATGAGGCTCATGTGCAAGAGGGCTTCGGGTAATTAAGGTCTCCAAAATTTCCCCCTTTGTAGGAAGAACATAATGTGGCCGTCTTGAATGGTCTATATGTGTAGATGGAAGAGAAGGTGGCAAGGGAGGAGGAGGCGGTATGCTTTCTCCTTGGGAAGACACATCTTGAAGTATGGAACTGTTCTGTGACACATATTGTGACACAACCTCTTGGAGATCGGAAGCTTTATCATCATCACTTGACTTCTCTCTCTTGACAACAAGCTGCACATTTTGTTTCTCACTTGATTCCTCCACAGTGACAATCTCTGACGCCTGATCTCCAGGTTTGATGACAGTCAGATCCTGTGGTTGTTGATGGCCTTGATAAACAAGTGGCGGCGGCTGGTCATTCAGCATTTCTTGACTCATCTGCCGGGGTAATCTTTTAACCATGGTTTGGCATCTGCTCATCAACATGAACGGGAACTCTGTTAGGACCTGGCAATCCTGGTCTACTTGGCTCTGGGAATCTGGAAGGAGTAGTTGCTTCCAAGGAAGTAGATGGTCTAAGAGGAAGGTGTGATCCAGGTGGAAAATGGGGACCAGTGGGAAGTGAGGGTACCATACTGTTGCCGTTCTGCTCTAAATGAGGTGGCGGCTTGGCTATTTCACCAAATTCTCTAATCCTGGGAACAATCTGTGGATCAGATGGGTTAAGATGCTGTGGGAGCCTTGCAGTGTTTGCTTTGAACTGGTTGCAGGGATGGACAAGGCTATCTGAGGGTTCTATATTCAGAGGGTTTATGACTTGATTGCTTCCAACTCTGTCCTCGTATGGATGCTTCGGGAAAATGAATCTGTCTGTCTGGCCAGCGCCTGGGTTAGTTGACGAGAACCCTGGTTGATGAGATGAAGCATGAGAAGGGGATATACTTTTCAGGCCATGTTGACGTTCCTGCCACTGCCTTTCAAGCTGTTGGCGTTGGTACTTCTGCTGATCCCGCTGCATCTGTCTCTGAAGATGTTCATGCTCATGTTTCTCCAGCTGCGCCTTCTTATGATGCTGGTCAAAATGAGCCTGTTGATCGTGCTTCGGCAAGTAGCCTCCTCTGTTGAACCCTGCTTGGCCCATCATCGGGGGGAAACCGCTTGGACCCGGGAATCTACCCTCCGGCAAGGAGGAACTCATGTGTGGAGGTCTGTAACCCATCACTGCAGATGGTGGACTCATCCCGGGATGTCCTGGATAAAACGGTCCCCTTGGATCCATTATTGATCCCGAATGAAACATGGATATATAGGGGTTGGAAGGATTAGGATATCTGGGTATGAAGGGTTGTCCAGTGGATGGATCTACGATGGGCACTCCCATGGAGTTATACATCAGTCTGGAATCATATGGGGGAGGTGGGTACGGCTGACCTGGACGGTTCAGGGCTTCTAAAATGACACTTTTCCGCTTTTGGTTCATCTCTACCTGGTCGCTCAAAGAACCGACCGAGGCAATGACAGGCAAGACTTGTGAGTTGGGCGATGAAGTTGCCTCTCGTGAACTTAAAGGATCACTTGTGGGAGGTGGAAAAGGTCTTGGACGAGAAATGCTTTGAAGCGGAGGAGAAGAAGACACTAGTCTGTTTTGAGTCATTGCTGTAGTTGTTGGCCCTAGATTCTTGCTGTGATCAGTGGAGCTGTCTTCAGCAGTCATTTGTTTATCGTCCATCTCCGTCTCAATTTCACAAACTTCAAAAGGTTCCTGCTTAATTTTCACTGCACCACTCTCTGAGATAATTAAAGTGGTGTTCTTCTCTCCAGGAATGTCTTGCTTATTCTGAATAAACCTTTCAACAGAGAAGATTTCCCTTGAATTCACTTGGACCTGATTTGTCGAAAGTCTATTTTCAAGTGCTTTACTTGGATCTGACTGATAAGTGCCACAAATTTCCTGACACTGGGGTAAAATTTGTTGAATGTTGCTGGTTTCCATGACAGCGTTGCTTTCCCCATCTCCGCAGAATTCCATTTTAACTCTGGTTTCAGGGTTGATGCTACACTTGGCTTGTGCTTGAATTACTTCAGTGAGCTGGCAGTCCTCCTCATTTTCTGCTTCCTCTCCATCAGCTTCTTGGCTCGAGAGAAAGATGTTGTCCGTGTGGTCTAAAACTGAGAGCTCCACTTCCACAGCTCCATCAAAAGGAGCTCTACTTGCACCGTCTTCGACGTTAACATCACCACCCTCAGCATTCAAAACTGTGTAATAACTGTTTTGTTGTTCAGGGGCATCATCAATGTCTTCTTCATCAACTCTCTCAATGTCTCCTTTCTCAGTATCGGCCTTCAGAATTGTGAGTACCGAGTGTTTGGGTCTGATCTCCAAGTTGTCATCATCGATGATGAGAGTCTCATCCACACCCCCTGTACCTGCTGCCGGGTTTGCATCTTCATCCCTGAGCAAAATGGGTCTTGTCTGAATTCTCTCGACTCCCTCCTCGTCCTCAGATTCAAAATCAGAGCTGCTCCATTCCAGGATGTCATTCTCCGAGTAGGTGTCGCTATCTATTAAGGATTCCGTAGACTTCGGATCTGAGGTGGCACTCTTCGCTGAACTGACAATGGCTGCACTGATGGTTCCAAAATATTTGGCAACTGTTCCGAAACAGATCTTGGGGATTGTGTGTCTCCATTTAGTAGAGATTGATGTTTGGCGAATGGCGATGAGGAACGAATTTCTTGATTGTCCTCTCCAGGTTGAGTATTGTATGGTATCGTCTCCATAGGTGTAGTACAAACATCTTGTGAGAACTCATCATGTGTAGGTACATTCTCTGGGACCAAGCGATCTTGCTTTACATTTTGTTCATCTCGCCCCGAACAATCACTGGAATGTGTGGGCTGAGAAGCGGGAATGCTATTGTCTTGGTTCGGCAACGCCATTGGAATATCAACACAGCCTGCCTCCAAAGATGCTACTATTGAAACATCTTTGCTGATGTTTTTCTGGTCCGAGGAAAGTTCTTCTTCACACTGATTTCCAGAATTCGTCTGGTCCTGAGCATCTTCATTGGAAGTGATTGAATCCTGATTGAATGACCCAACAGCCTCTTGTGTCCCAGATGGGTAAGAGGAAGAACAACTTTCTTCCGTTGTTGTTGTTGTCTCCATGTCCTTTGGTGGATTTTCTTCTGCTTTCTCCTGGGTAGTGTTTAATCCCTGCGACAAACCATCCTCTTTGGATATGGAACTGCTATCATTCGGCCCAATTTCGCTGGGATCCCGTACTTGGCTTTGAGCTGGTTGCGTGATACAAGGGCTAGGGATAATGTGACCTTGAGTATTGGCGTCATCGTTAATTTCAGATTGAGCTTGCAGTTTATCAATGTTAATTTCAATCGCCTGGGTCGAGTCTTCAGCTGATTGCGTGTGACTTGAGTAATTGTGATCGCCTGAAGCTGGTTGAGTGCTCTCCTCAATTTCATCCATCTCTTGATCTCCCAGGCTATCGGTGCCCTTCTCTGGACTTTTGTCAGGGTTGTTCTGTCTGTCGCTATTACCAGAGTTGTCATGATCGTTGTCATCATCATCATCATCATCAGGCGGGAATCTACCACTGCCAAAGTAATCGTTGGGCTTGTCGTCCTCGTCATCCAAATCAAGATCTGGATCCTCATCGTGATCGCTCTTCTCTGTCTTGATGTGTTTTACAACCTCTCCACAGTCTCCTCCTCGTTGCCGTCACTGTCGGAACTTGAGGGTGACGGACTCCTGTGCTTTGTCTTGCTCTGCCTCTTCCTCTCATACTTGGGTCCGTTGTGATGTTGCTGGATGTGCTTCAAGACATTGTCCTTCCTTGGAGACTTCCAGCCACAAGCGCTACAGCTGAAGGGCTTGATGTGTGTCTTAATATGCTCCAGCAAACAATGCTCCGAGGTAAATGCCTTGGCACAGATCTTACACGAAAACGGACGGACGGCTTTGTTTAAGTACCTCCCATGGGTGTTTATTAAGTTCCGGGTCGTTGCATCTTCATCTTTTAAGACCTCAGCTCTACACGGATGCTCCGGTGATGACCGGGTGCGTTTCTTGCCACGATGCTTGCTTTTTTTCTTTCTCTTCACGTTCACGACTAGTTTAATCGGAGGTCTATCCTCTGACCCATCTTGAACTTTCGGAGTGCTGTTAATAACTGCCCACTTGGGAGTGGCTTCCTTGGGGGTTGGCACAGTTTTAGCGACACTTTGTGTTTTTTCCAACATGGCAATTTTCTTGTACTGAATATCGGCTTTTTTTGCAGAGACATTTTCATGGAGTTCTGCAATGTGACCCGGTAGTAGGTGGTGGCATCGGACAATATGCCTCTCCAGATCCACTAAGTTTTTAAATCGGAGCTTGCAAATAGAGCAGATCACGTTGAACGTGGGTATCTCATTAGTGCAGCAAGATCGATTTGTGTGGAACACTAGAGACGCCTTAAAGGCAAACTGGGCAGTGCAGATGGAGCACTTGTACGGAAGTCTTACATGTTCTGGGACGCCTTTAGTATGCATCTCAGTGGCCAAATGGTTGAAGAGACTGGCCTTGCTTACAAAGAGCTTCTTGCATTTTTCACACTGAAATATCTTGATGCCTTTGATATCCGAGCCAGTCGTGGTCACGGTGCTGGGTTTGGGGTCGTTGCTCACCGCTACGGAGGGTGTGGGTGTGCCGGAGATGGGACTGAGCGACGCTGTGCGGATCAGATCCAACTCGGGATTAGGGCAGGTGGTCCTCTGCCTTTGAGGTTGCACACTGGCGATAGGCTGCTTCCCAAGAATAACCGGTCGATTGAAGGTGCTGACAGACGCGGAAGGAACTGATGTAGACGGCATCTGCAAAGCGGAAATCTGTAATTGAGAACTGTTGGACTCAACTATCGGATTATTCACGTATGTTACAACTGCTGCTCCTGCTTGCACTGCCGGTTCCTGTGGAACAGACGTACTGTTTCGAATGTTCAACAAGTTCTTAACGGAGTTCACGGGCAGGATGGAACTGCCTGGCTGTATGACCGGCTGCTGTTGTTGTTGGCCGCTAATGCAGTCTTCCTTCCCGATGACGATCAGATTTCCCAGGCTGTCAAGCTTCAGCGCATCGCCGCGTTGGAGGACGAAGACTGTCTGCTGGGGTTTGATGAGGGTTGGGGTGGTGGAGCTGCAGGTGAAGATTGTACCGCTGGACTGTTGCGAACTGAACACTGGAAGTTGTTGGGCAGGCTGTTCGGGGATTTAAAAAAGACAAATTTGAAAATCAGTAAAATATACTAAAGTCATGCGGAAAGAAATATTTAAATTTAATTCTATTGTACACTTGATCTAATTGATTTACTTGTAATGCCCATTATACGAGTGAAGTTTTTTTTTACAAACACTTCCATGTTAATATGCGCCATTTTGCTCAAAGGGCAATTTTTTTTATTTCAAACACGCATTTCCATCTGCCACTCAGCGCTCAAATTTCATGCACGCCTCTGAAAGATGTGTGCAAGGCAACTAGTGTTCAAAATAGACACAATACTGCCCCAAGACACAATTCTGCCCCTTGATCAAGATGGTGGACATAATTCAATTGTTATCGTTGTAAACCAAACAGCTTCTAGTCCTTGGAGTGTTTGCACATTTCACGGCCTAATTTAAGTTGGTAGGTCGCATATTTGGCTCGCACAAGTTAAACTTAAAGGAACATTACAGAATTGGTAAGAAAAAAACTTGTAAAATATACTTTTTGATCACAGATTTACATCAAACTTACACGGTCTAATGATGATGATAGTAGAAAACATCCCTTGAAAAAATTTCTGTCTGAAATGCCATATTTGATGAGAAATGAATAAACTAATTTTCCGATTGGAGTTTATCGCTCAGTGAGCGTTTTATTCATTTGTTGAATCTATATGATTTCATGCAAATGTGTAATCGGTTTTTCACTACTTTCTCGTGACCCAGATGGCCGATAGATCTCAAACTTCTACAGGTTTGTCAGTTTATGTATATGGTGGATTACATAAAGTGCTTACACTGCAAGCAACTGTTTTGTTAGCAAAAACCAATTCTGTAATTTTCCTTTATAATTAAGTTGGTAGGTCGCATATTTGGCTCGCACAAGTTTGAAACTTAAACATGCAAGTTTGAAACTTGCAGGAGCAGCTATTCTGCGCGCAACACATGCATAGAAATTCAACGCACAGTCCAGGTGAGCTGAGGCTAAACTGTCAGATTTGTTCTCAACTTTTACTGGTTTTTTTGGATGTTTTTAACAAGACAGACAGAAGTTATTTATGAATGGAAATCAAAGTGTGTTGAATTGGTTAAAAACTAGTTGCTTGAACACGCTGAGGCCTGGTTCTTGATCATTTTACTGAGATGACCTTGACTCGGGAAAAATGATCAAGAACCAGGCCTCAGCATGTTTAAACCACTTGTTTAAAGGCAATGGACACTATTGGTAATTACTCAAAATAATTGTTAGCATAAAAACTTACTTGGTAACGAGCAATGGAGAGCTGTTGATAGTATAAAACATTGTGAGAAACGGCTCCCTCTGAAGTAACGTAGTTTTTGAGAAAGAAGTAATTTCTCAATAAAATATTTTAATTGATTTCGAGACCTCACGCGTGAGGTCTCGAAATCAAGCAATCAAGCATCTGGAAGCACACAACTTCGTGTGACAAGGGTGTTTTTTCTTCCATTACTATCTCGCAACTTCGACGACCAATTGAGTTCAAATTTTCACAGTTATTTTGTGCATAATGTTGAGATACACCAAGTGAGAAGACTGGTCTTTGACAATTACCAAAGGTGTCCAGTGTCTTTAAAACCTCTTCACCTGCACTTTGATTCCCTTATTATGAGGTTGGAAACTCACCTGTTGCTGAACAACTGGAATCTGGCTCTGGTACACAGAAGGCATGACTGCCGTCTGTTGTATGATGGACTGCATTGGAACGGTCTGCTGTATGGACTGTATCGGCACAAACTGCTGCTGCTGCTGCGACTGCTGCTGAACAATCACACTCCCCGCCGCGTTTGCCGGCTGTAGGATGCTACCTTGCATGATGCTACCCTGCACGAGGATCTGTCCCTGCAGCGGTTGGATGAGCTTCTGCTGCAGAATGGGAAACTGGGAATGCTGCTGCTGCTGCACAAGCTGCTGCACAAGCTGGGTCGCCTGAGTCAGCGGCTGCTGTTGTGGATGGTTCACAGGAGGTTGAGTGGCTACCGCCGCCGTGATTTGAGCAGTTGCAAATTGAGGGTTGGTTTGAGTAGTGCTTTGACGGCCAAACGTTGCAGCGTCTACCACCCTCACCACCGGTAACCCTTTTGAAGTAGGCACATTGATCACGGTCGCCTTGGTCATACTCAGTGCTTTGGTGGAGTGAATCTGAAGGCTCTCAGCCATTGTCTTTCCATCTTTTGATTCAACCTCGTCAACGACCATCGGAACATAATCTTCCTCGCTGTCATCCAAAGTGTTTGCGATGCTGAAGAAGTCCGTAATGTCCGAGGCAGCATCAATCATACTTTCCAAAGAAGATCTGTTGGGCAACGGCTTCTTCGTCTTACGTTTACTCTTAGCCATGATCTGAGTGACTGGTTTGTTGATAATAAGATGAGGGTCATCCGGTGTGACCTCTGACCCCTTACAAGAATCTTCACTCAGGGGCTCAGGCGTCTGTGTGGTGGAGGTGGGATGAATGACTTCTGTGTTCGGAGGTAGGTCAAACACGCTGCCGGGGGAAGGGTCTCCCTCCACAAATCCTGGCACATGAATAACATCCTTCTGTTTAGTCATTGAGAGGTCTTTCGTTTTTGCGTTTAAAATGTCCAGAAGTCTATTCTTCTTGGCTTCAAGGTTATTTGTTCTATTCAGCGAGGGGGTCGAGCTGTTCTTTGTAGGATGCTGAGGGGTTGTTGTGGGCTCCTTGGTGGTCGTCGATATCGTTGGCGGAGGCTCTGATGGGGCTTGGTCACCACAGGGTTGGACGAGGGCTGTATCAGGTTGAACTTCGCTAGGGAGTTGGTCAACCCCAACGGGGCCATCCACAGGTTTCGATGAGGGTTCATTTGGACAGACAGAAGTGTCAGGAATGACCTCCGAGTCTCTGTCGTGATTCTCTCCTTCCACACTCACACCCTTACAATCTCCATCACCCTCCGAGTTCACTTCCAGAGGGACTTCGTCGGTCTTGGACAGCATGTCCCTGTGGAGCCACCCTCTCTCTGACTTTGGTCAGCAGAGGGTGCTTCAACAATTTCAACACTTCCCGACAAACATTCGGGGATTATTTCGACCTCGATGTCGTCACTTTGAACGTGAGTTGCTTCATCACAATCTTCCTCAGCTCTCGGCACATTTGGTGTGTCGTCTTTGGAGGCCTCTGTATCCTCCACAGAGTCATCCAAGGGTTCAACGACGAGGGTGTCCGGAGGGACGTCTACTGGGAGTGATTCTTGAACACTCGGTGTTGGATTGGCCATTATGGTGAATTGTGTCCTTTTTACAGGATTCGGTTGCACAAAGGCTCTTGCGTCATAGCATCATTATTCAAGGATCTATAGAAACAAATGATAAAGACAACTTATTAACGTTCAAGAAGCTTATAAAGGACAAATAAGACATATCATGTCCTTAAGCTGGCTCTCACATGCCATGGCATCCAGCAAAGAAAAAAAAACAAAGAAAAAACCCAAAAAGTTCTTTTTCTTAAATGTGACAGGTCTTGCATCAGGTGTTGATGCACTGTATACAAAAGGCCTGAAACCAAGATTCACGTTTAAAGTGATGAACAAACATAAGTGATTGCACAGTTCGCTCGGCCCCAGCGGCCTATCCAGGACCGCTGGGATGGGCTAATCAGCTTGCACAGATTCTTGTTCAGGAAGTACGACGTCTTGCGTGCAGTGTGAGTGTGATGCATGATGGGACTGAGCATGGGACTGAGCATTAACGTTAACGATACGTTTGCCCATCCCAGCGCCTTTGGTTTTAAGGCAAGGCGCTGGGGACGAGCGAAATTGTACAGATGCATGAAGAGCACAAGGTCCATTCTACGCACATTATACCATAGTTTTGAAAACCAAGTGTTTCCAGGGACGTGCAAAATTAAGCTCTCTGTATGACTCACTGGGCTGAGAAGTTAATTTGCAGCTACTGGGAATGCCTCAGGTGCGAAGAAGCGGAGTACATAATTGCACATCTAGGAAACCATATATTTGGATTTTGTGAAAGTTGCAAAGTAAATCTTTGAATTAATAAACCACGAGGAAATCTGATCTCGGATAAGGTATTGACAAAATAGGGAGACCGCCAACATTAGGGTTAGATTGCTCCAGCTGGTGGAGCACCGGTATGTCAATCCGGAGGTTGCAGGTTCGAATCCTGCTCTAGTCAATTTTTCTTTGTTCAACCAAAAATTAAGAAAGTCTTTGCTCAAACTATTGTTCTTTTATCTGTGTAGTAACAGCTAGTTACAGTTATAGTTAGTTGAAACTTGGTTAAAAGATACAAATAAAGTTATTGTCGGGAACCCGGCATTATCTCAAGCTACCAGCAACAATGGACAAACAATTTGCATGTTACAAATATTTTATGCAGTGAAAATATTTTATGCAGTATGCGTGGCACATGCAAACAACTTTTATGTTTTTTTCATTTTGGAAACTTCTCCATTTGTTCAAAGAATTAAAAATATAGGCTAAATTTGTTGGTCTGTTGACATTGTTTGGAGAAAAAAAACAGTCATGCATCATATATGGATGTAAAATATTCTTGATTAAAAATATGTAATATTTTGTTGTACTTTGTACAACTGTGTGACCAACTTTATTATGATTGCATTTGATTGGATATTAATAATAACTAGTTCCTATATAACGCATTTTACAATAGCGTGTCAACACACCTTACATTAGTGCCCTGGTCATTTGGCCAATAGCATTCCTGTAATCTTACTAAGCTCCCTGGGGAGCATATAGCCCTGAGCTGCCGTGACACTCAGAAGGCTTTTTCAAACACAATATCAACCTCTTCCCATGCAGGTACCCCATTTATACCCCTGCGTGAAGAGAAGCAACTATAGTAAAGCATCTTGCTCCAAGGACCAAGTGTCATAACCGGGATTCGAACCCACACCCCGATGGCTCAACCACAAGAACTTGAATCCGATGCTCTAAACCGCTCGGCCATGACACCCCACTTTAATAATTGGGGAAAAATTGAATGACGTCCAGAGTTGGGTGTCGTGGCACAGAGGTCTAGGGCGGTGGACTCTAGTTCTGTAGTCTACAGAATGTGGTTTCGAATCCTGGCCTGGTCAGTTGCGACACTTGTGTCCTTGAGCAAGGCACTTTATCATAGTTGCTCCTCTCCACCCAGGAGTACAAATGGGTACAGGCGAGAGCTGGGGAGTAACCTGCGAGGGACTGTCCGGGGGAAGAGATATATTCTCAGGTATTTAATGCCAATTGAACCGGATTAAAACACCAGCCTGATGAGCCATATTGGCTTGGGACAGACTTTACTTTTTGTTTCCTAGACCTGTACATGTACATGCAGAGATGTACATGTACACGTACGTGTCAACAGATGAGTCAGGCAGCTATGATGCTGCTATTTCAGCAGTTTAGTCATACACATATTAAACGTTTTAAATTTCACTGTGCCTTAACCTCCTCCTGTCAGTGACTCTTGGCAACATTTTCCAGTGAGTTGACCAACCATTTGAAACCATTCGACTGCCAAGGTTGTGTATGATGTCACAACTGTGCACAGAACTAGCTGTGTACTGTGTACATGCATTCCCTCATGGTATCATATTGCAGGCTGGCATAGTTTATCTACCATTCAAAACCACAGTGAATGGTATTGAATGGTCAGACAGCAAGAGGGCTAAGGAAAGTCCACATTTTCCAAATAACTGACAGAGCCTAAACCCAAGCCCAAATTTCGAAGAGGACCTAAATCAGTTGGAACAGTTTAATGAACTTCTCTTGGTATCAAGCACACCAATGCTTTGTACAAATGTACACTTCACGCACATTCACGCCGTGTAGCATCAGCATAATGTGCCACAGGATGCATATGAAACGCAAATATATCAACAGGGAATTAACCATCTCAATCTGACTGTTAACGATGCTCAGTCAATCAAGGAGCATCCATCATGTCCAGAGGCTGTTGACAGACTGCTCATTCGGCTCAACTAAGGGTAACGCGTGCAGGACTGCAAAAAGCTGCGACGTACCTAGGTAAACTTGAACCCAGACGAGGTTTCAGAAAAAGTCAAAAGGACATCAGACAGATAATTGTTTTAACTAGAAACAAACTTAACCATAAGTATTGAACAATTAAAAACAAAACAAAAAAACAATCCCAACATAAAAATTTAGACACTTGAGAATAATCAGGAGAGTGTCCACTAATCAAGTTGCAAAAGGAATATTATGTCGACCCAAAATTACGGGAAAAAACAGTTTAAAATAAATGTTAATCTCTTTCATATCTACAATTAGATAATTTAGAACCCGTTTAAACTGATCAGATTCCCCCCGTGAACTCAAGGTCACAGGGGCTCTAAATTAACGTCTTTGTTCTTCTTCTTCAAAACCAGAGATCCAAAAACAAAACTGTCTTCACTGTCAATTGATTCTAGTGTCCCACCCCACTTCCCCAAGCGCACCCACAACTAATGGTCCTTGGTATCGAATACATCAATACACTCAGCACTGATGTGAATCCTTTGATTAATAAGATCAAATTCGTTCACAAAGCTGTTCAAGTTTTGGAGAGGAACAAATTACCCCCCCCCCCTTTAAAAGAATTTTACAAAATAAAAAGAACGGGAATAAAATCACGTTTGTCTGGGTTTTGTCAAGACATTGCAACTTATCTGCACGTGTAAGATCTGATTCAAGCTTTAGATCTCAAAAATAACAAAACAGTATTGCAGCCAGTGACACTGACAATTCTCGGGAAGATACCCACTCTTAGGCCGTATCCAAAGTGGCACCTACGGCTACGGCTACGACTGTTGCTAACGGTGTTGCTAAGGATGTCCTATTCTTCAACGCATGATGACGCTGCGATCCAGCCATAGCCATAGCCGCCAATTCAGACACAGCCCCACATGTGCGTATTGCTACCTCAAACGAGACAAAGTGATTATTCTGATTTATGCACTTTGTACATTACGTCTTTAAAGTTGCATCATTCGATTTTTATCCCTCAGGTCCGTTAGTCAACACAAATTCAACAGGATGATATTTCACAACAGAAAAAACCCGATACTACAACTTTTAAGTATGCCACGTACATGGCACAAATTACTTGTGACATGCGCATTGTGTGTACATGGCTGCTGGTAATGTAAGATAATGTCAGGTCCCCACACGCTTGTATCTTCTAACCAAGTTTTAACTAATCTTTTTTTTTCGTTCAATGTCTCAAATGAAAGTTTATAGCTCCCTCAACTGAAGGAGAATAGCTGTCCAATATTTAAAAGCAAAATTTTTACCATCAATTTGGCAACCGATATATTAAAAATAAAAATTTATTTAAAAAACCCAGGCGTCGCATCTTTAACTGAATCTATGCGTAGACTTGATCGAGCCAGCCAATACGGTTGACAGCACTCGGTCGTGCGCTGGGTTGTAGCGCTCATTAGTATTCAGAATCATTCAGAGGGTGTGGTCTGACGCTCACTCTCCTCTCTCTCTCTCTCTCTCTCTCTCTCTCCCCCTCTCTCCGCCTCAGCCCTGCCATTCAGATATGCAAATCATGCGCCAGCACAATTTCCACAGCCGGCATTCAAATGCAAATACTCCTCTGAAAATGTCTGACGCTGGAAATGTTCAAAGCTGTTATTTTGCTTTAGTTGCGTCACTCTCTCTGTAAACCACTTTTTTGAGTACCTGGCCGTTGTTGTACCAACAAAGGATGCAATTAGAAATAGATTCACATAAGAACTTCAGGAGAACAAAAAAACTATAAAAAATATGACAATCTGGAGTGTTTAGTGTCTTTCTTGTACACAGATAAAACTGAAGTTTCAATGGATCGTCAATTCAATTGATTGTCAAAAAAATTGCTTCATGTTGCTAGAGTAAAATCACTACACAATAGTACAACAATATTGTTGTACCGTTATGTAAGTGGAGCGATGCACTCACAGCCAGAGTCCTGGTAAGCAGTAAGGGCAAGGTTGTTTTTTCTTTATTAAAGGGCATCTCTACCGTGAGGATAATGTAAATTTCTACTTGAACCAGCCAAGGGGCACCAAGGCAATGACCAGGGGCATGGAGAAAATTGCCTACGTGAAAATACCAGGCCTGCAGAGATTTATCCAAAACTGTACGGGGAAAACACATTGACACACAGTAAACGGGATCTCTCTAACATTAAATATGACCTCGCAATTGCGCCGACAAAATGACAGATTTCTTAAGAGGTGTTTCCCAGTCAATCTCAATCTCTTATTTCCGTTAGGATCGTGCATGCAATATTTTTCTTGATATCTGTATTTTTATGCTCGTAACAACCAGTTTGAAATAGAGACACAAGACGGAATTTGATTGAAAATGGATCGGCATCAATTTCTGCTCCCAAAACGCCAAAAAGATAAAATGCGAATGCACATGTACAGTACTTTATGAAAACCAAATAGACACTAAAGAACAATTTAAATCTTCATTGAGTTGTAAATTTGCACAAGTACGCCCCCCCCCCCCTGAAAAAAGGAAGAAAAAAAAAAAACGGGGTGTGGATACGCTACATGGCATTATATAAAGCATCATAAGGTCTGCACGTATGTGTCTGCACAACCTTATATGGTACATTCCCCAGATCATGCAACGGGGGCTGACGCCTCATTATAATCTACCGTCTGCATGAGAGCGTCTAGCAAGACCCTGGATTGCTTCACCCCCGTAAAGGTGCGCCGTACTACAAACTGCCGACAGCGAAAAAAGGAACCTTGCATTTTATACGCCAGACTCTTAAACCAACAGTTCCAACTTATTCATTAAAAGACCCCACTTCAATCTCAAACGACAAACAGACCAACAAATGAAATAGGTGATACTAATTCCGTTGACTGTGCTCAGGTTTTCAAGAAAAGGAAAAATATGAACGTTATTTTATACACATTTTTGTCTTATCTGGCACGGCAAAGAAAGAGCCGCTGAAATTCAATTTTGTTCAACCGTGCCACTGTCAGCATTTCGGATAAACTTGTATAAATTATATCAATCGTCAATGGCAACCTTCCTTGAATGAATTTTTTTTAATAAAATAAAAAGCAAACAAAAAAAACCCACCAAAACAACAAGAACAAGTTGAGAAACATAGTCTGCTTTTTTTTTTTCTCTTTTTTTTTTTAAAGAAGAGTGAAATGATCAAATGCGTCACTGGATGTTGATTCATTTTCGACACAAAAATAAGACGAGGCCACATGACTAAACTTTTGCCGTCTTATTTTTTTAAATAAAAAACTGAAACTACGGAACTAGATCATTCAGAGGTTTTGTTGAAACCACGGATTCTTTACAAACAATGTCTGCCCAAGGTATGGTTCTCTTTCCAGGCTTTGTGCCATATATATGCGCATTTAAATTAGGTTCGGAATTTGGAAGGATTAATTACATGGGGAGCTGCAGAAATTAATGGACGTTTCACCACAATAAAAAAAAGGAGAAGATTTTCACAGCTTTGCTTGCCTTTATACCGGACGTATAAAGGTACAGACATACTGTACTCGTGCAACGTAATCACTTATAATATTTGAAATACTTGCAAGATGAGGTGTTTCTCAGACCATCATAACTTGCTAACTGAAATAATTGCTCAGTACTGCAATACTCTGCATGAAACTACTGCATTCGCTTTCATAAATTTTACACCGAAGAGAGAAGGTGCAGAATTTAAACAAAACAAAAATTGACGTGTGATTCATAGACTCAACTCACTTTCAATATCTAGATGATTCAGCACTTTGGCAATTCCAAGGAAGGAATTTTAAACCATTTTTAGAAATGTTCAATTCTTCCTTAAGAATCGTGGTGGGAGGGGGGGGGGTGTAGGGGGTATGGAGAGGTGTCTGGCTCCCAACCTCTTTATGTACGAGTACCAAATTTGTAAAATCTAAAGGCTTACTGATGTCTTCAGATAGTGGACTTGACAAGTGTTATACATACGTGTACATGCACAAAGAGTATTCAAGTGTAATTTACTACATGTACGTCAAGTTTGAACACGTTCTTACGGAACTTCCACTATACACATTATTGTATTATGTACAAAATAGAAAAACCTATATGTGTATTAACTGCACATAAGGTGATGGAATCCTCTCAAGACAGTGGGGGAACCATTTTAAACTAAAACTCTTCTGTGCTTCAGCAAACTGAACTCCTTTTGTGAAGTTGTACGTGATAACCAAAACAAATAATGACCGTGTTTCTTTTCGTTTTTCTATTGAAAATTTTGAGTATATTTTGTAATTTCAGGAAATGTATTGTGCAGTCGTCATCATTTTGTTACATAAGATGAAAAATGGCGAAAACGTATTCCCTTTCACACAGCCTCAATACGACAACAATGCTATGAATACTGGACCCCAAAACAAGATGGCTGCCTAACAATGGCCGCCCCATGCATTGTTTTTTAATGCACAGCTCCCGAATGCTCTGTGTCAGGTCAACGATAGGACGAGAATAGCATGTAGCCATCTGCTTGTCACGCCACCGCGCCGCGGAGGTCAAACCCTCATCATAATTTAGCATGGCTGTCGCCAGGCTCCATATAAAGTGCTTGCTGCGTTTCGGTGGCATTCTGTACAAACACCTTAATGTACACGTGTGTGCGGGTGTAGCCACGTACATGCTCTGTACAGTGTTAAAGTAACCGCATGAATCATCTTACTGTAATTCCTTGTGTAGAGTACCGTCAGGGTGTGATTAAAGTACACTGATAATGCAACGCGACTACAAAGAAAAATCGCGTCTCTCCTTTTACTTCCTTTTCCGCTTCCCCTTCACGGTGGTCCGCTGGACAAATACAGGTTTAAAAACAGCTGAGGACCGGTCAAAATTCACTCCAAGTGGCCTGGCTGGCTTAGTTCTGCGTTGAAAAGCAAATTCCCATTTCATTTGAACTATGGACTAGGTTTAAAACAGCTGAGGACCAGTCAAAATTCACTCCAAGTGGTCCGCGGCTGGCTTAGTTCTGCGTTGAACAGCATTCCCGTTTCATTTGAACTATGGACTAGGGAAATGACAAGCTAGCTGGTCCTTCTGGCCAGTCACTGAACAAAAGTTAAGGGCAAACCCTGCAGTGTACATGTACATGTACAAACACTGTATGGGAGGACAACCTTTGACTTAAAGGTATAGATTGGTAAATACTCCAAAAATTCATGACCATAAAAACTTACTTGGTGAGAAGCACTGCCGCTGTTGCAAGTATAAACTATTTTGAGAAAGAATTATCTCCAAAGTACGCACATGTAGTATGGTTTGAAAAGGTTTCCATCCAAAAACATTTGAATCTGAGAAAGTGATTACTGCATGAATCTTTTTATATTTTTTTTCAGGGTTGGTGCCGTTCGTGAATACTGCGGTGCCAGATATGCAGTTGGTACCAGCTGTCACCTCACTAAAAGCCGATGGATTTAACGCTCATGTAAAAAAATACCGTATAATTTTTTGCTGTTTTCTCAGCAAGTAGAAACTGTATTCAGCGTGTTCAGCCGAAACTTTCACATGTGACTTTTATTGTATCTTTCTTCATAATTTTGCCTACAAAGCAGCGTTACAAGGACAAAAACCAATCTATGGCCCTTTTTGAATTCACGGCTTCGGCTCCGGAATGGGCTTCAGGCCCAGTTTTCTTGTCTGAAACCCTGACCGCAAAGCATGCGTAAGTTAAAATAATTGAGGGAGCCTAGCTAGCCTGAGCCGATTTTGGAGCCGAAGCCGTGAATTTGAAAAGGGCCAGGTGTTTTAACCGGCATTTGGCCAGCGGACCACTGTTAAAGGTACACGTTGCCTTGGATCGGTCGAGTTGGTCTATAAAAAGCGTTTTTAAACCGTTTGTTATAAAGTGAATATGGTTAGAAAGATGTTTTAAAAGTAGAATACAATGATCCACACAAATATGCCTAACACAGTCGGCCATTTTATGGAGTCAAAATTTTGACTCTACGAAATGGCCGACCGTGTAAGTACGCAAAGTTCAAGGAAAACCACGCAATTTCGAGGCATATTTGTGTAGATCATTGTATTCTACTTTTAAAACATCTTTCTAACCATATGCATTTTATAACAAACGGTTTACAAATGCTTTTTATAGACCAACTCGACCGATCCAAGGCAACGTGTACCTTTAAATAGGGATGCTTTTCAATAATGAACTAGTCAGCCAAACCACTTTGAGAGAAGTTTAACTGGTCCTCAGGTGTTTTAACCGGCATTTGGCCAGCGGACCACTGTTAAGGGAGAACGGAGAAATGCTAACTTGTTCATTGTCTTCGACTTCAGCCTGGTGCATAGGGGTTTGAGCACTTTCTTACATTTTAAGGTAATGAGGCAAGCATTTCTGCGGTGTTTGTGTCAGAACAGACATATTACATATACCTACATATACATATGCACACATACCTTATAACAAGTACATGTGTACTTGTACGTACTGTACATGTGTACTTGTACGTACTGTACATTGTACTGTACATTAAGTACAATGTACAGTACACAGACATCATGTACTGTACATGTAAATGAAAAGTAGGTCACTTGGCATGTGCACTTTGTACATTGTAGACAAACACTTAAACGCTGTATACAACAATTTCCGATACAGCCATAGACAACTGTAGACCCAATTTCACAAAGCTGTTTAAATAAGCACAAACACAAATGGAGTACCAGCCAATACACTGTGTAAAGTAACTATCACTCATGACTGGTTCCCTGATCATTTTTTTTGCTTAGCATATAAAATTGTTAGGCAAAAATGTTCTTCTTTTAGAACAGCTTTATGAAATTTGGCCCAGCCTTATGCAATTTCAATAGTCACAGAGGCCATCGCTTCGTTTCCGGTTTCGACCTTTTGAATGTCTTCATAACCGGGCTTTTCCTTTTAGACTTGTGTAAATTGATACCACATGTACTAGTTATGAAACTTTCATACCATTGTTATAAAACTTGTTAAAGTTTCTTTCATGATGTTTCTTGAAACATCGCCAAACAAAATTTTGCGCTTAGAACCAAGTTATACCTTCATGTGGTAGATCATTGGTACACAAATGTATTTCTGCTAAATTTCTACATTTTACTTTTAGAACCAAGTTATACTTTCACGTGGTCACGTGCTAGATCATTGGTACACACTTGTATTTCTGCTAAATTTCTACATTTTACTTTTATTAGAACCAAATTAAACTTTCACGTGGTCACGTGCTAGATCATTGGTACACATATGTATTCCTGCTAATATGAACACATTTTATACATGTACACTTTGTAAACATGTACACTGTGTGGATAGTTAAAACATGGCATGAAACAAAGGATGTCACATGAAGAGACAAGTCTATTGTGCATTAACACCTTACTTGAACTACGTTTCCTGTGCGTACATTGTACACTTTCAAAAGCATTGCTCATGACAAAAAACATAGAGTACACAATACATAGTATACGTACGTACAGGTACAATACAAAACAGCAAAAGCAAAAGCTACGCTATGTTATGGGCTGGTCCCTGAACAAAAGGCGTGCCAGGTCAGTTGGCATCGTGCCATCTGGTTATCACGCGTGGTGGCTCATTATAATTCCACGTCCGCGATAAACTACAGAGACTAGATGCTCAATTACTCACTGAGAAAACTGAGTGCACGTGGACTGTGCAACGTTGCTTGTAGACAGTTCTCACACACTGCTATCGGCAGGCCGTGTCGCTATAGCTACAGTCAATGTTTCCAAGTTGAATTTCAGACTTCTTTTTTGGACTTTGGCTACGGCTGCAACTGTTGCTAAGGGCGCCCTTATCCTTCAACGCCTGTTGACGGGGGTGATCCAACCGTAGCCACCAATTAGGAAACGGACAAAGGATCTTTTCTTTGTGGCTATTGTTGTCAGGTTCCCTCTTCACATAGGTGTGGTTACAGGTGTAAATTAACACTCACAAATGGGACCAGACTAATTGTTTTAACAATAACAGCCTCACAATGGTTGCACGTGTTTATATGAGCAAGTAGAAGACATACAAGATGATTGCACAGTCGCGAATATTTACTTCGTACATGGTAAAATGCATGTTGCTAAGCTACAATCTACTAGCAAGGTACATGAACACAGGCCCGATATTCACCAGGGCAATTGCCCCCACGCCCCAGTACATTATTTGTGTTTCCCTCGTTGAGATGCCCCTTTACCGAAGAAAAACTGCCTAAATGCCCTTAATACAAGAACGAAATAAGAGGCCCGTTAACATGTGCAACCGTAGTACAAAGTGCATGATCAGCGCAGGCTACGAAAGATGCATTATTGCATTATGCACATGAATGTAAATTCCATGCGGATAGAGCTGGATAGAGACAAAAGATTGTTCACTGTGTAAAATGCTCATTCATCTAGTGCTATTTTTAGCTGCCACACTCCGCATTACGTGCCACTACAGGTCACGTGAGGCTTTGAGACTTTCCGTTACATCGATGCACGTACCTGACCTTTGATAACAGGGATGGATACAGTTTGTACGTAATCCTGTTGCGTACCGGGTAACTGAATTTTCCTCATTGGAATTGTTTTTTGGTTCTTCTTACAAATATTCCCGATCTTGCTTCCTACATTATTTCTCCTAAAACTGTCTTCCCCCTCCCCCAAAGTAAACTCCTGCCCATTTTTTCCACCCACATTTTCCTCATATTCCCTGTTCACTAAAATAGTACCACATGTGGCTCTTAATGTTCACCCTGGTTTGGTTACTAAGAGATACATGCACTTAGCAACAACAAAAAACAATATGGCTTCATCATGATAAAAAAATTGTGGGATGGAACAACACGGCCTATTTTGGGGACTCTTTACGAAAGATATTTGGGCATAGTCCTTCCAGCGTTTTCCCTTAACAGTGGTTCCTGGCCAAATGCTAGTTTTAACACCTGAGGTCCAGTCAAACTTCACTCCAAGTGGTCCGACTGGCTAGTTCAGTCTCGGAAAGCATCCTTGTTTTCTATGAATTATGGACTAGTGAAAAAGCTGACGGACTTGAGAAACGACAAGCTAACTGGTCCATCTGGAGAGTTAAATAAAAAAGTTAAGGGCAATCCTTGCCTTCATTTTGTCCACAACTAAGCCCTCAGTTCCAACAAGCCTCCGAGGGTTTACAGGTTTTTTAATCATATCTATCCATGTACTTTGTACGCTCAAGGAAGTACAAAATGTAAATGTATGAATAAATTGTTGGACTGACGCCGAATCAATAAAAAATACAAATTTGTTGCCACCATACTCTCCAGCACAACAAGAAGACGAATATAAATGAATTCACGTACACACTGTAGGTTCCTCTGAGCAAACACACCCATGCTACATTCTCTGCATATTTGAACTGAATATCAACGCGTAATAAAAGCGCTGTCAAAGATCCACAGCCCACAAAACCCACACACGCAAGAATCAACAAAGACACCATGAAGGCGTGCACTTCCCCCGAGCTTCGCATTCAGCGAGGGGCAAGATTCCCCTAAAAACACCATCCTAACCCGGCCAGACCTGAACCATGTTTTTTGAAGCGTGATGACTCACCACTCTAAAGGCGGACTCTAGCATTTGTCTCGTCGCGCTGTTGCTATCGGTCCCCCATGCCATGAGTCATAATCGCTTGTGTACGATAGCTTGATGATTACGGGGGGGGCCCTGGCGGCGAGCCCACGCGGCGCGCTCCTTCATATAATCCGGACGGGGAGGAGGAGGGGATGGCTGCAAATTTCAAAAGCGTGAAAATTAAATACAAGACCAGGAGAGTGTTGAAAGAAGAACGCGGAGAGAGGGTGATTGGACGTAAAAAAATGGATTCCTTGGAAGCGTACTGTGGAGTGTATTATTTGAATGATTTCACAACGACTATTTAAAGGGAAGGTACACGATTGGCAATCATTCTAAAAATTAATGATAATTAAAAACTGACTTGGTTAGAAGTACAGCAACTTTCGATAGTATAAAGCATTTGGAGAAATATTTAAATTCAATAATGTGGATATGGAACAAGATATCAGTTTTTATTCCCTAAAATTTGAATCTGTATTCCTATTAGGGATTATTATGCGTGGAGATATTCGCTGCGGATTTTGGCAATATTTCAAAAATGCGACCACCTTTTGAAATTTTACATAGGTTTAAAACAATCAAACGGTCCAAAAAACCAAAGGTATACTTTGCCTTTAAAGATGATTGGTCCGACTTGGAAAAGCTAATTTTATGGATCATAGAAAGTTATCAGCTTTCATTACAGGGATTGCATGAAAACAATCCGCAAATGAGGAGTCGTAGTCAAATAAAAACTCATCATGATTTTTTGTCCGGATCCCAAATTTACGTCCATCCAGGGCTTGAATTTGACACTGGACCGCAGGCCCGAGGCCAGTGATTTTAGCATTTGGCTAGTAAACTCATGACCGGACAAGTCCGGCGGTCTTGTGTTTTCACTTCAATAACAATTCATGTACCTCACTCTATAATATCTTGAACAGAAACAAACTATGTTCAAATGATGACTTTTAGTAATGATTTGAATATACCCTTAAAGACAAATGAGGTAAATCTTCTCTTATATGTCTTAGTGCTTGTTCAATTAATTGATGCAAGTTGAACTGTGCAAGAAAGTCTTTTTCAGTTTGAGTCTGGTCTTGTAAAATTATTTCTGGTCCAGTAAACGTATTGAGATACAAGTCCTGTGGTCTTGTGAATTTTTCCCCCAAATTCAAGCCCTGGGGAGCCATGTACAAACAATTTTAAATACTATCCCGTACATGCATTTTGCATTTTGTTTCACCATTTTGAAACAGCATCATCTGTCAAAAGCTGTTGAGAGAAGAAATTCTTTAGAAAACCCAAACAATTCTTTTGGGAAAAAAATTGAACCTGGTTACTATCGAAGACAAAAATATGATGAGTTTTTTAATCTGAAAGCTCATTGTTTATAAAGTTCAAACCAGTATCACTCATACAGAGAATTCATTCCATCTAAAATACTGTAAAAAACATACAAATAGCATTGAATACTCCCCAGAACCGATAGAGCCCTGCTTATTTTGATGCTGCAATTAAATTTAGACCGATAGTAGCCTACATAAATTTTCAGAGAAAAACTATTTTTCCTTGTTTTCACTCAAACGTGAGCCCTTAATTTGATGATATTTTCACAGCTTGATTGGATGGCGCGTTGATTGAAAACTACAGAATGGAATGATCTTTACTCTTCTAGTGTACTTTCCCTCCAAAAAGGGTCTAGTATAGTGTTGGTATACACACACAAAAAACAAACCAAAAGTCAAAAATGTGTATCTTACGAGTTTCAATTTTCAATGAAATGGGTTTGTTTAAAGTCATTATGAGACACGCCATTTCAATTCAGGAGGGAAACAGTCTGGGCCCAATTTCATAGCTGTTAAGCATAAACAAAATTGCTTAGCACAGAAAAATCTTGCCACATACCATATAATGTATATTGTCTGTGACTGGTTCCCTGCTTATTTCTGCTTAGCTGAGATATTCACTGAAGTACACTTTTCTGCTAAACAGCTTTTTATAAAATTGGGCCCAGCCTCAAAGACTTGGCATTTTAGACTACTCTTCCAGGGTTATTATTATGATTGTATATTTCTGGTAAGGATAATGCCTCATAAGTGAACTTAATCACTGTAGCTCACAAGCCTGAGGAAAACTGTCAATAAGCGTGCTTGCTATGTGAACCAGAAACACCGGGGTTAACCCCTACTCTTCCACGATAAGTGTTCTGGGTTCTTTTACGTGCACTACCAATCCTTCATGTCCTTCCGAAGGACAAAGCAATTACGGTAAAGCATCCTGCTCAAGAACCCACACTCTGCCGATCAGAAAAGCGAGAGCTTGACTCCGATGCTCTCAACCGCTCGGCCACGACACACGCCACAAATGGATGATTGGAACCTGCTGTACCTACTTCATACCAAGAAAGCTTTCAAATTAAAAATCCTTAATTTCCTTTTACTTAGAACCCCATAGAAACTATCTCTAAACACAGCTGGTGCTTTCTGCTTAAAGAGGGTCACCAAGGTCAAATAAGTTTTACCATGCACCAACTTTACAATGCTTGATTTTTTTTGGGGGGGGGGAATATCCACAAGACTGCAGGGCTTTTTACTCTTAACGTTTACTGGACCCCACATGTTTTTACAAAACCAGAATCAAAATGAGAAAACAAACTTTTACGTGAATTGAAACATATTTATCAGACTGAAAATCAAAATTTGAGCATAATCGTTTCTTGTTAAATATTACATACAGTGAAGTAATGTTATTCAATAAAAAAAAAAACACAAGACCCCGGACTTGTCTGGTCCTAAGTTTACAGGCCCAATGTTAAAACCACAGGCTTCGGGCCTGTGGTCCAGGGTTCATTTTGAGCCCTTGGCCCAATTTCATAGAGCTGCTTCAGCGAAAAAAACAACAGCTAAGCACAACAAAATTATGCTTACCAGAATAAGGTGACCAGCCAAACCACCATGTCACATGTACAATTTGTGGCTGGAACCATGCTCCTTTCTGCTTAGCAGACAATTGTTAACATGGTTAAGCGACATTTTCAGCTTAAGCAGCTATATGAAATTTTGTCTCTCCCATACAAGAACGAAGTATCAGATCTGTTGGCAGTAGAGTTAATTTTGAATGACAGATTATTATTTGTTCCCATCATACAACAAGTCCCGTTTTGTCAGCCACACTCCGAGCATTGAATGTTTGATAATAATAATAATATAAAGACTTGTTATGCGCACATATCCACCCTACTGGGTGTTCAAGGCCATGATGTTGGTGACATCCAATTAAACCACCTCCCATTTGTATAGAACTTATGCAATGACGTCATAGAACCACCATCTTGGAGGTAAACCGATCATGAAACGATGGAAACGCACAGATATGTACGTGCTGCGCATAGCATTTGCCGATGAACAACCTCTTTTTGACCTCCAGTTGAGGGCGCCCTACTCAAAAATGGCGTCATGTGCAAAAGGTCTATTGAGAAATCTTTAGCGTGCCTCTGCGGAGTATGATTTTAAAGATCTTTTTTAGAGCTTCCAGAATAATGAGTTTTCTTTGAGAATATCAGTGTCACATTAAAACCCTGACATGACCAAGGAAGACAACATACATGTAGGTTCCCATAATAAGAACCAGGATTTGTTGTTCTCTTTCGAGAAAATTATGCAGTCACTGTGAATCAGTCACTGTTAGCTAAGACCAACAATTTGCCATAACATGCTGGAATCTCAGACCACTCGGACTTACCTCGCATTGAGCCGAATATAATCATAAACTATGTTTGGCAGCTTGCCATTCTTAAGCCCCATTTGTATAACACAAGGACAAAGGTCTGGAACCACAAAGGTCTGGAATCTGGGGATAACACAATAACTCCCAGAAAAAGGGAGGTTTTGAGCATGAATTTCAGTACAGTCTGTCCCTCTTTGTACGAAGCGTTGCACGGTAGGTGCATGGCTGTAAACGACACACAATGGAATATAAACATCAGCCGGTCAACTGACTGTGAAAAAAAGAAGAAGAAAAAAGAGAAAAAAAGATGCTCCAAAGTTGTTCCTGGCGTTAATGTCCATTAAGCCAAATTGGAAACATTTTGCATGTATTCACATTATTCGCTTGAAGTGGTTAAAGAGCAAAGAGCAGACCTTCCAATCGACAAGTCTACTGCAAATTCAAACGATTTAGGAAACCTACAGTTCTATTTGAGACCTTGAGTTCCCGTGTTACACGTATGAAGCCAACAAAAAGCGCACACTTTAATTTGCCGTCCTGTCACGGAAATTGTGTAATTCAATGACACTTTTCCAACGTCTTTGTGTACAAAGCCTTTTTACTGCCAGCGTCCCAGCAATGGCGCGTATGGATTGGTGTGATGCTGGAAATACACTTTGAATTCACTGCGGATACTCAACATGAGCGCATAATTCTCGGTGACAGAATATACCACAAAAGTATCAAGGTACAAAAATTGCTTTTCGCTTTTTTTTGGGGGGGGCTCAGCATTGTAGTCTTACATAAAGACAACCTGATGTTGTATTCCTTCAGACGCTTTGTTCCGACTGCAAATTACCGGGCTGCATACCTGCGGGTAACAGTAGTTCATTTAACTTTTGCGGCCCCTGAGGCTGTTTCTGTTTCTTGTTGTACATTTTTTCGTCCATTATTATTTGTATATTGTTGGCCCTTTTAAGATGTTTAGATTCTGTGTATTTCTGTTCATTTTGTATTATTGTTGTTTTGGGTTTTTTTTTTGGGGGGGGGCCAAGTAATGAACCACAAGGGAAACTGACTGGGTAAATTTGTGTTTTTTTGTTGTTGTATGCTTTCTTGCATAATAATAAACATGATAAAAGGTTCATTTATTTAGTATACATTTTGTGTTGTTTAGGTGGAATAAATAACAATAATGATAACAACAAAATAAGTTAGTCATTCTTGGCTCCAATGAACCTCAAACTTAAAGCCTTCAAGTCGGGTTCATTTGTGGGGAATTTTCCTTGAAACTTGAGCTTGCCTTCTTCCCCTGAACTACATTTTATCAAAAAGAGTTGAACAGCCTTCCTAACCACGTAAATATTAAAACTGGGCAAACCAGCCCCTCCTGGAAGAAACAAATAAGTTCCTGATATCAACCACTGATGAGGCAACTCAGTTACAAAGATGTAAGTGAAGGAAGATCGGCCAAGATCTATGACTTTCTTCACTAAACCCAAGAATAAACCATACTACTTTTAATTAGAATAACTAAACACGTTGCATAATAATAAGTTGCATTGCGTACATCTTATTTCGGACCAATATGCGCAGTTTTTTTTTTGCCCTCTTGTTTGTGTTAAAAAAAAACTTCTCCTGTAGTTTTTAGTGAGAAAGTAACAGAAGAGTGTGGGGGTGGAGATCAAAATGATGGTTTTTCCTATGTTGCTAAAAATGATACAAATACCTTCCCTGCGCCCCCTCCCCCCAATTTTGTTTTAAATAAATAAATAAAACAAAAAAATTCCCATTCCAAAATACCCATCTGAATTCAAGCCAAGGTTGGCCGAGATCGAAAGATCTATGTGTATGTTTTTGAAAATGATAATAACGACCTTGTGTTTTGGGGGGTTAAAACCCTATTTAAATCAATGTGACCCACACCGAGGCTAGAAGGGAAAATGGCCCTGTCCCTCTTTTGTACATATACATGTACATGTACAACTGGATAACTAGCAAAACAGACAAGACGGTGGCACTATACCCAAAGGTTTACATCGTTGTCAAACCACAGTAGCGGGTTAGGATAATGTGGCATATTTCGCCAGGATTGTTGTGGGCGGCATATTTCTTGGAAACCGCCCCCCCCACACCTCCCAACGAAAGGCCGCACAAGTTCGTTGACAGCTTATGAGTAACTATTGTGGTTTTAGATGCTGCTACACCACTGATGGCAGTAAGTGTTGATGACACCGTCTGACGTGGGAGTGAAATAAAGTAGAGGTCAACACGATTCATCCCCAAAGCAAACCATCAAAATCCAACTGCCTGATTCTGTTGGACTGAGGGCTGCATTAGTTAAAGGAACATTACAGAATTGGTAAGAAAAAAACTTGGAAAATATACTTTTTGATCACAGATTTACATAAAACTTACACGGTCTAATGATGATGATAGTAGAAAACATCCCTTGAAATATTTCTGTCTGAAATGCCATATTTGATGAGAAATGAATAAACTAATTTTCCGATTGGAGTTTATCGCTCAGTGAGCGTTTTATTCATTTGTTAAGGCTATATGATTTCATGCAAATGTTTAATCGGTTTTTCACTATTTTCTCGTGACCCAGATGGCCGATCGATCTCAAACTTCTACAGGTTTGTCAGTTTATGTATATGGTGGATTACATAAAGTGCTTACACTGCCATCAACTGTTTTGTTAGCAAAAACCTATTCTGTAATGTTCCTTTAACTGATTAATGCTTTACACGGGATCAGGCATACCGCCATATAAACAGAGTCCAACAGTTTTGGTGTTGATTGTTGGATTTTTTGTTTCAGTGAGGAAGGATCGTAGTAATTCCCTCAAGGGAGTTATTTTTTAAATTTGTTTTTATTGCATTACACACCCAACAGTGCAAACGCCAATAACAGGATGGTATAAAAGGAAGTTACAAAAAGAAAATTTTAGTTTTAGATGTGGGAGGATAACCCCAAATGGGGGAAACCCACGCAATCAGGTAGGGACTGAAAACCCAATCCACATGCAAGGCTCTGGGTGAGGATTCGAAAGGGGCGAGGTGAAAGGCAGGGAAAGAAACCACTGAGCCAACCTGATGCCCGCTGGAAATAAAACATGTAGGACTGAAAACTGTGTACATATAAGATTACAATAAATTACCAGAAAAACAAACTGAAAACTGAAGTGATTGTCAGAAATGTTTTGAAAGTGAAGTGAAGTATTTGCTGGTAGGTGTACTGATCACCTGACAAATAATTCATCGTCCAACAAGAAATCTGGAAAGAAGTGAATTTTTTTGTGCGGGCAAATCAAACTATGAAATAAGTTCAAGCTGATGCACCCCATTTTCTTGAAAACAAGAGCACCTTTTTTTTTTCAATGAATTTTTCAATGAAATTTTCAATGAAAATTTTCAACACAATTTTCAATGGAATTTTTTTTTAAAATAAATTGCTTTCTTCACCAAAACAAAATGGTGTAAATGTACCATCCATTGTTTGTGAAAAGAGCAAATATCTCCTAAAGTTTTCAACACACACACCATACACATCCAACACTTCAAAAATTAATGTAATTTCGTGACACTTCAGTGAAAACAAAAAAGTTTAATGTTCTGTCACAGACTTTGTGAACATCCATTTAGGACTTATTTGCGGCAATCAAAATAAGCAGCAGAGATTTCTAAGGTTTTCGACAGTATTTCGGACGGACACATTTTCACTGAAGGATTTTTACCGGCAGTGTGAACTTGTTTAATCAGTGGGTTTTCAAATCTACTGAATCTAATAATTTTGTTGATTCGATGATCACCAACCCTGATTCACATTTACTTCAAAATGGGGACTTACGGTTTTTTACAAAAACAAAAGTTACGAACCCCCTAACCGTGGAGACTAGCGTAATCAGTACTTCATAACCCCAAGAAAATGTATCTATCGTAAAAATCTGGCAAACCCGTTTATAGAACCGGCAATTTTTTTCAATCAGAAACAAAAAAGTACCACCATTAATCGGGACTTTTCACTCCACGGAGTATATGTTAACAAATGACACACACGGTGGTCATAACAGCACTAAAAAAAAAAACCCAGTCAGACAGCAACTTAAGCCATACGTACAACGCCACTATAAAATTTCCCCGTATCGAAATAAAACATTTTTGGGAGAAAAAAAAGATGAAAAGATCGCCCCAGCGACACTGTGCGGAATGTCTACCACACAAGTGTTAAGTGCATCCCAAAAACCCAAAAGGTCAGCGGAAACGTTGGGATGCAAAAACGTACATGTACCAGTACTACAGGGGACCATGTGTGGTGTGTGCTGACTGTACGTGTACGCTGGCCACTTACTAGTTCCAAGCTCAGTGACCCTTGTGAGTTGGTGGGGCAATTACTGGGAATGGCAAGAGAAAAAAAAAAAAAAAAAAAGTTGCATTGGCAAGGCTGTGTGATGGAGGTCAACACATCGGTTGAATTGTATTCTAATGCCGAATGCCCAACTATGGGAAGTTGTGCATGGGACTCAATACATGCGGGGGCTATGTGATGTGCACACATACATTGTACATGTACACTATGAATACTGCCTGTGTGTGTTGTTAGACTGTAAACATCCTATGTCTACAGTACATACTGTATGTGTACTGAGTGTACTACTACAGTGTACAAGTACTGTAGTGTATGATTTTACTTCAAGTTTTGTGCATACTAAATCACACACAATACTTAACACAGTTTTGAAGTACAATCTAACTAAGTGTAGAAAAACACACCCAAGTTTTGGTACGTACATGTACATGTAAACACCTGTGTGCACCGAGTCAGTCGTGGATCTGTGATGGAAATATCACCTAGTTGGAAAAATCCCAGTGGTGTGCCAATGTTTGCAAACTTCACACTGACCTTACAAATACAACTATTGAGGACTGCAGCAAAAACTTATTTTCACGCGACCGTATAATTGAATACATACCAATTCCACATAAGCCACTAATGGTCAGTTATGTACACGGATAAATACAATTTCTGACTTTGAGAGATATTTTCTTACATTTTGTTTTCTAAATTCACACCACGGTTTATTTTGATACTATACTGGCGAGTATACGGTCGGTAAAAATTTAAACAAAAGCATTGAAGGGGGGGAGGATTAAAAAATGTAGACTTGTAACTTTGACATGATATACTTACATTAAGTAAACCCAACTAATGTGCTGTGTCGATTACCCGTTTATTATAACTCGGAACAAGAGTTGGCGTTGCGTGTTGTACATATGTAACTATCCAATTGGGAGCGCATTACACTCAACATTGCATAATAATGACTCTTCGTTTACAGTACATGCATGCCTACGTGAACTCATAAATGAAGCGTACACTTTGTAGGGGCTGAATGAAGCTTTTGTAGCGTGACTGAACACAATATGCTTATCACAGCATTATGCATAGTGTAGAGGGTACAACAAAAAGACCTACATACACTACAGACAAACACAGACCACTGTGTGTATGGCGTACATGAACATCAACATTATGTAAGTGTTATCAGGATTCTCCCTTCACAGTGGTCCGCTGGGCCAATGCCGGCTAAAAACACCCGAGGACCAGTCACAATTCTCTCCAAGTAGTCCGGCTGGCTAGCTCAGTATTGAAAAGCATGGACCCCTATTTCCCTACATTAACGGACTAGTGAAAAAGCTGGTGGACTATTAAGTGAAATGGCAAGCTAACTGGACCTGCTGCCCGGTCACTGAAAAAGGCTACGGGCAAAACCTGATTATCCATGTTCAATAAACTGGTTGTCCAGCAACTTGTTCGTAAAACCACCAAGCACAAATGTATTACAACATAACAGCGTGCCTTCCTTTAAAATTGTTCCCAACGATAACTAACAATCCCCACTACTACCAAAGGGGTGTCTTTACGGTTACATGTACTTATTAAACGTACGCCGTCATCAAATATTTGTGTTAAAAATTCAAATGCCACTGGATAAGAAAAAACTGCTTGTCAAGTCAGACTGAAAAAGCTCGCACACATGACAACGTGATGCAAAGGTGCACTTTTGCTATAAGTAATGAATGATGCCCGGTTTAACCATCCGAGTGTCTATGCGGGCAGTGCACGCAGTATGGAATTTGGAGCATCGGTAAAACGAATAATTTTCAATAACGTTATCTACGTGTTCCGTGTTTCATACATACCACAGTAATGGCGCCGTTGAACTGAGGGTGTTCGATGGATGAATTTAACGGGTCTGCTCCGTTCTGAATTTTGTAGTTCACCCTACTGTAAGAGCAAACAAGTATATGTACGTGTGTGTAGTGCACCACCCCAAAGCGGGGCGAACATGATCAGAACGTGTAGTCTACAGTCGAGCTGGATGAGAGTTTTTTTAGGGGCTGTGCTGATACACTATGTAGAGCCACCGTGGTACAAACTGAACAAATTTGCTGGCAGTCCGGGGTCACGCCTGCGTATCAAATGACAACCTGGGCCTGGCACACAATGCCCACGCTGGCACAGCAAGGGCCCTATTACCATATGAATATGTCATTATCATAGCCCAATGCCTCCGTGCTCATTGGTGGAGACAGAGAAGAGGGAGGTGGTGCAAAACACACACACAGTAAGGGTTGTGTGTGTCAGCGCCACGACGGCATTATGTAACCCCTGCTCTAGCCCTGGTGTTGTGTGGACAATGCACTGGCCTGAAGTGTCAACTGTTGGGGAGCATGGGAGTGGGTGCCCTTGTTCAAGGAATTTGTTCACTCCCCCCTGACTTGGGTTCAGCGCTTTGGGTTTTTTAATGTGCCCATGTGACTGTCTGGCCAGTGGGTTTACTCAATCCATTGGGTGCAGGGGAACTCAAATTTTATTGCTTCAAGTGTTTTAATAGCAAAGGTCTTTTTAAAATTTTTTTTAAACATCTGCACTCCATGTATGTACCATGTGTATCCACATGTGAACTTTATTTTTCAATTTGAAAACTTACTTTTACGAACTTTAAAGAGGGGCTCCAAGGTCAAATTCAGTTTTTATGATGCACTAATTTTCCAATAGATAGAGTCCTTACGAAAGTGGACATAATATTATGAGTCTCCTACCTCACGTTAAAATGGGGTAAGTATTTGTTGCTGTTCCAGTGCAAAATTATTTGTTAACATCCCCAAAACATCCAATGAAGCCACATTTCAAATTTATGGATACACATTTTTGTACGTGGAATTTTTTATTTCATTCCGGAATTCGCTTAATATTTAATTAAAATGGCGTTGAACTTGAACTTTCGACAAACGAAATATGTACAGACCCATTTGTCGTTGACATCCGAAGATGTCATGTTTAAAATTTCGCACTGAAAAAGTATCAAACAGCACTACAATTGACCCCACTTTTTATTGTGACATTAGGGACTTAAAGGGAAGGTATACAATTGGTAATCACTCTAAAAATTAGTGGCAATAAAAACTTACTTGGCTATAAGTACAGCAACTTTCGATGTACAAAGTATAAAGCCTTTTGAAAAATATTTCAATTCAAAATAATGTGGATATGGAAAAAGATTTCAGTTTTTATCCCCCAAAATTTGAATCTGAGAAACGTTTCTCAGATTGTTTATTCCTTTTAAGGATTATTCTTTATGCGTGGAGATATTCGCTGCGGATTTTGGCGATATTTTAAAAATGCGACCACCTTTTGAAATGAAATTTTCACAGGTTAGTTTTTATTGATCTACATTTATGTAGGTTTAAAACAATCAAACGGTCCAAAAAACCAAGGGCATGCTTTGCCTTTAAAATATTGTTTAACCACTTTCATGGACTCTATCTATAGACTGTGCAAGTCTTGGGCGTATTGAAAGCAGGAACACAACCCGAACAAAGACTACATTTTTCTGTGAAATCCAATCTTCTTTTTTCATATTTACAAAATGCTTGAAGTAAAAATACCCATAGTGATTTGTTATCAAAATTGTTTAATCAATATCAACAATTTGATGAAATTAACACTGAAACATAATTAAATCTTGGGACAAGGACGGTTATTTTTTAGAAACCCCATTTGCCAATAAAGCTCACACTCGTGTGACTATTAATAGGTTTAAATAATAATAACATAAATGTCAATTGGGCAACATTCTTAATTGTTTACAAGAAACCGAAACGGAGGTCATGTCTCATTCCCGGGTTTTCTTTGCTAGTTTGTTAAATTTATTTTAATTTTCATATAGTTCATGGCTAAATTTCACTATCCCAACAATATGGTACAGTTTTTATAGCCATAAACTAAAGTATTTGAAAAAAGAATCGCGCACACATTACTAAAACCCAATATGGTCCTAGAAGTTCTAACAGGGCTCAAAATTTACACTGGCCCGCAGGCCCTAGGCCAGTGATTTTAGCATCGTGCCAGTAATCTTTTTACCGAACAAGTCCGGCAGTCTTGTGTTTTTCAATTGAATAAAAATACCTTACTCACTTTGTAATATCTTGAAGAAAAACAAATGATGTTGAAATGTTGACTTTGAGTCTGATAAAATATCTTTCAATTCTGGTGAGTATTGAAGTATACTTTTAATACATGTGACCATAAAACAATTGAGATCAATTTTCTCTTCCAAAGTCTCACTGCTTGTTCACCTAACAACTGTGTAGAATGTTTTTTCTCGTTTTGATTCTGGTCTTGTACAACAGTTTCTGGTCCAGTAAAAACAATGAAGCTACAAGCCCTGCGGTCTTGTAGATTTTTCCACCAAAACTCGAGCCCTATCCAATACGCCCAAGACTTGCACAGTCTATTGGAAAATTACATTTTACACCACTTAGCTTTGAGATTAGAGACTTTACAATAATTTTTACCACTTTCATGGACTCTATCTATTGGAAAATGAGTGCATCACAAACTAAAAAATTGACCTTAACCCTAAAGAACCCAAGTCCTACAATATCTTCATTGCTTGCCAAAGTGCAGGATTGAGAAGGATTTGGGCTATTAGGGATCTGCAACACAGGAGGATTTCGAAGGGTTTGGGCTAAAATGAGTTTTCGTTAGGTTAGGATTTCGCAGGACTTGGGCTATCGGGCTGTTTTTACATAGGAGGATTTAGAAGGTTTTAGATCTTACGCAGCTTAGCCAAAATAGGATTCTGAAGGTTTTGGGCTTTTAGTTGACTCCCTAACTTCTGTCTCAAACATGTCAAAAGGATTTAGAAGGATTTGGGCTAATATGTATATTTACAATAAGGAGAAGGATTTAGAAGGATTTGGGCACTTTAGGTTTATGACAACTTTAATCTGAAGGATATCAAAGGATTTGGGCCCTTTAGGTTTATGACAACTTTAATCTGAAGGATATCAAGGATTTGGGCCCTTTAGGTTTATGACACTTTAATCTGAAGGATTTGGGCAGTATGTCTACCCAAGGGCCTAGTCTGTTAGGGTTAAAGCCACTCTTTAATACAAACTTGTCCAAACTTCCTGACAAATGTTTCCACCTGCCGTACTGCTATACCACATGAGCAGTTTGGTGCACCTGCAAGAACACTGGTCCACAACACAAAGTTCCTCCTCCAAGTCTCCAAAATGAAACTTAAATAAAAAGCAAGTGCTATGCACAGAATCCCTGACAAAGCACACAGACCCGTAATATTCACTGTTTCTCGGAATCTCTGACCTCCTAACCTCCGTAGTACATGTTGGCGCGCTTATTGAAAACTTGAGTACTGCTCGGTACAACTTGGACGCCTGGATTGGAATGAATTTAGCAAAATGTTCTATGCAAAAAAACAAGCAAAAAACAATGTATCATACATCCCCACTGTACCTCAACATTCAAAATTTCAACCCAATCTAAAAATCAGCTCTTTTAAATTCAGATTTAATAGATTTTCTTTCTACGAAAACACTTCTACACAAGAACGCCAAAACTTTAATTAAACTCTGACTCAACAGCAGTATTTCCAGTACACACGCGTACAATGTTACACATAAACATGGGAGATACAAGCGCTGGAGGAAAAACCAATGACATAAGGACCAGAAAATGGGAAAGGCAACGCTCTTAAATTTATATTTCACTCTGTCAATACAGGCCAGTATCTCTGTTGCCAAGTGTTTGTCTGAGTGCTTAGAACTCCAATTTCTACCCTAGCTTTTAAACATTTCAATGCGCCCTTTTATTTCACAGAGAGAACCGGACCTCACCTCCCCCCTTCCAGAATGAATTTTCAAGCCTGTTTTTTCCTCCATGTCATAATAAAACTTATAACAAATATATCATTATCAAATGTAAATTTGAAAACAATGTGTAGCTAATTTCAGGGGGTGGGGATCAATGCCGACAAAAAATGGCTTAAAAAGTAGGATCCAAATTTTGAGGAGGCTAGTGGAAGTAATGAGATTTCAACCCCTTGGCAACCCCCTGGAGTCTTAGCTTTCAAGGAGCTTCTGGGAACAGTATCCTGAGCTCTAGAGAAGTAGATCAAAGAGTATAAACTTCTTCATATCTGAAGAAAACGGAGCTAGTTTCTCACCGGGCAGACATTAAAAAGGTTTTAATTCAGATATAAGTCTGAAATTTCTCATCCCTGTAATTTGAGATGGGAAATTGGGTTCAATGTGTTATCTTCAATATCAAGACTGCTTTCACAACGTATGTAGATCCAAAAATACCAAACCGTACCCCCCCCCAAAAAAACTAACACTCCCCCCCCCAAAAAAAAAAAACACACACACAAAAACAACACTTTACCCTACCATGATTGTAAAAGTTAAACATCGCCACTGATTCTCTACTACGGTCTGTCGTCATTAGACTGACCAATGACGGACTAAGTATAATTAAATGCAGAATTTAAACATATCAACGATTTTTAACAGCAAACATGCCAACAACTTGTTTCACAACAGTCAGAAGTTGTTGTCATATGGTATATGCTCTTCACTTTCTCGCTGTAAACAAATGGTACTTTCTCAGAAATACTTCCGTACGGAGATAATTTTTCCAATATTTTGTTGTCGGGGGGGGGGGGGTACTGGTGCTTTTTACTAGTAATCCATGACCAAGAAACACCCAGCCACCCGGAGCCAGCCAGCAGTACCACATAAACAGTCTTCCCACACACACACAGCTGGCTCCTCATTTGCATACCATGACGAGCCGCATGGAATGCCATCCCCATGGCCTCATCCTCGGCCAATCACGGCGCTGCGATCGTTGAACCTTGCCCTCCATCGCCCAGTGCTGATAAACAGCCAGCGCACACGGGGAGTACAATCCAACAAGGCTTGTTTGGCTCAGGTTTTTTCAGACGGGCAGGATGTGTAATAAACAGATGGGGGCCTCCAAAAGGGGAACAGTTGGCCATGCTCCACGACGACGTGGGATCATGGCGGATCATGGCGGCCGACGACAGTCGACAGCGCTTAACAACAAGGATATATGCCATCCACACTCCCAAAACAAACTTAACAAGTAGTTGATGAGACCTCAACACTGCGAGGAATGTATCCGTAAAAATGCTCAGAGCGCATTCAGTTCAAATGAAAGTGCCCAACTTTTTGTTACAACCTTGCAAAGATGTAATGAGCAGTTTCATAGAGCTGCTAAGCACAACATTTGCTTAGCATGAAATTTCTTCTGTGATAAAAACAGGGTTACCAACCAAATTTCCATGTATTGCATATTGCTTGTTACTGGTATTCAGCTGTTGTTTGCTTATCCTGAAAATCACGTGGAAGTTTGGTTGGTAATCCTGTTTTTATCAATGAAGAAATTTCATGCTAAGCAAATTGTTGTGCTCAGCAGCTCTATGAAATTGGGCCCAGATTTCATGGATCTTTCATAAGTACCAACAGGAAAAAAATCTCACTTCTTACACAACATAGCACCGCAATACACAAATAAACGGTCGGACACTACAGCCATAGGGCAAACTTTCCTTTAAAGAAAAATGTTCAACCAAATTCTTCTTACCGGGGTATCTACCGACAGATTTTGGAAAAGGATGCGTACAACTTTTTTCTGTTAAAAAGGCGGGGGAAAAAAAAAAGCATTGAATGATACACCCTTCTTTAAAGTCATGCTTAAAAAACACTTAAAACAGGTGGGTTCTGCTATGAACAGGGCTTGAATTTCGGGGAAAAATGCACAAGACCACAGGGCTTGTAGCTCGAGATGTTTACTGGACCAGAATTGTTTTGACAAGACCAGAATTAAAATGAGAATAAAAACTTCACGACACAGTTCAGCATGCATTGAACTGTTTTGTTTTTGTGTTTTTTTTTAATCCAGCACTAAGACATTTATAAGAGAATAATTTCTTATTCGTCTTTATGTGTACTAATTAAACTTCATTACTCAATAGAATTGCAAGGTGTTTTATCAAAATCGAAATCAACAATGAACATAATTTGTTTTTTGTTCAAGATGTTACACAGCGAGGTTTTATTGTTCGAATGAAAAAACAAAAGACCGACGGACTCGTCCGGTCACGAGTCTACATGTCCTGATACTAGGAACTACTGGTACTCGGGCCTGTGGTCCAGTGTAAAAAAATCGAGCCGTGACATTAGTTTGTCACGTTATGCACACTATTGTTACAGAAAACAGACACACACTTGAAAGTAAAATGTCTATAAAAGTACAGGTAAACCTCGAGAACAATCTACTAAACCTAATAAACAAATAAAAAAGGCAGAGTATACATTGTACTATTGGTTTTTGGAACCGTTTGATTGTTTTCAATCCTAGATAAATGTAGATACAATAAAACTGACCTGTTAAAATTTGGTAGCGTTTTTGAGATATTGACGAAAATCTGGAGCGGTTATGTCCACGCAGGAAGAATAATCCCAAATTGGATCATCAATATAATACCTTTAACACTAACACTAACAGTCCTGGAAGTTTCATCTGTAAGAGGGCAAGGCCATTTTCATTTTGCAAAGGGGCACTTCAATGGGGAATCTTTTGAAAGGGCACCAAGGCCATGACCAGGGGCAACAGACGCCATGGCCTCCGTAGCCTCCGTGCAATTCCATATTTGTTATACCAATCCTGCACTTTGCCTCTAAAAATTTGATTACCAAGGTTACACTTTTCACGGAACTGTTCAGTCGGTGAGCTGTCAGTATTTGACTCACAGAAAAAGGGTTTAACACAAAGAACGCTACACTCAACTGTTCCCTGAATTTATTTCTTTGTCCCTGCCCTGATTTTTGTATTTCAGAAACTAGGTTGATTTGTGAAATACAAATCTTTCATGGCACATTGTCCCATTTCTTCCCATACCTGAGAGTGAGACCTGCAAGGCACAGTGGCTTAAAGCCACTCCACTAAAAATATTGCTAAGTTCACTTGTCTGCTTAGCATATCATTGTGTAACCAGTCAATTAGCAACATGCATCGCATGGCATGTTGATTGGTAACCTGCCTTCGCTAAGCATTATTTTGCTTTGCTTAGCAAAACTGTGTGCTTTTACAGCTCAATGAACACACACTTGATCCAACAGAAGCGGAACATTGAGCTCAGCGAATTTTGAACGCCGGGCTAGCGTTAAGGTCGAGCCCTGTGCATGCATGCAAACCTTTGAATTGGGGATCCTTCATTGCATATTCATAAAAACCTGGGACAGTTCAGCCATTCTGATTGGCCAAGAGGAGATCACGTGGCCATGTTTACAAATGTGAGCACTGTGATATAAACACAGTAAGAGTGTTAAAACATAGCCGGACGAACTTGTGTCAAAAGAAGCTGCTGTCAGATGATTGCGCAGAGCGCGCAAATTTCACGGCCAATTTCAGTTGGTAGATCGCAGCATGGTTTGTCTCACGCAAATTTGAAACTTGCGTGCGATTGTTTGAAACTTTACCGCGCCAGTTCTAAACTTACGCGAGGAGTTACTAAGCACTCCACATTGATAAATCAATGCAGCAGAGTTGAGGTGAGCTGAGGATACAGATTTTTTTCTGAACTTGTAAAGGTTTTATGATGTTTATAACAGAAAGGTAAATTTATGAATGGTAACAAAAAGAGTGGCGACTCAGTCTTGAACATTTATTTAAAACCTTTCAGGGACGTGACCTTGGCCGTGGCCTACGGCTTCTTCATTTCTAGAAGTAGGTCAATGGTGAAATTTTGAAGCGTTTAACAGTATTTTGATTGTGCTTCAAGATAAACTGTGTCCCCCTGACAACCAGTTAAAGTTGACAACTTACTGAAGACATCGAGGCCACAAAAGGCGGGTCACCGGGGACTTGTGCACCAATCAAATTCAGCCTACTGCTACTCCCAAAAGTGCTTTGAAATTCATAACAAGAAAACGAAAATTGGATTATTAAAATGACCACCTTCCAAAGTGGTACCCATCTTCTAGAGAAGGCATTTACCCGCAGGGATTGCTGGGTCTGATGATGTTTGGTCAGGCCTTTTCGAAATTCTTCTTTGAGAGGATAAGGAAGGGCATACTTGTTTTGCAAAGGACACTTTCATTGGGACATACTTAAAGTTTATGGGAAACTTTTAAAGGGGGCACCAGACAAGGGGCAGTAGAGGCCAAGGCCTTCATGTAATTCCAGGAATGTTTGGTCACAGTTGACTGGTCATAGAAATCTCTGGGGGAAACGATTTTCATAAAAAAAGACCCATGAATGCTGACAGATACAAAATGAAGATCCGTTTCACATGCAAAACCTTTTTCTTTTGGTGGGGTTTTTTCAGAAAACTTTGTGCATGATTTGTGTTAACTTTAAAAAAAGGGCATTCTTTAAACCCTGTATTAAAGAACCTTACAATGAAAAAAAAGAGTCCAACTTTAAGGACTTTAGCTGTATGTAACATACCAAAGAATTGCAAGCTGTGAGACAAGCCACACTTTTTTGTTTCCCCTCTAAAACGAAAATTTATCATGACAGTAAAAAAAAGAAAGACACATAACCGTGGACCTGGCCATGAGGTAGTGGCTAGCATACAATTATCACATAATAAGTTACTCATTCCAACACCAGACCTCAATTTCTAAGAGTGTGTGACTTCGTGCAATCAGTCAGCACAGGTGTATACACCGTTTACATGAATTTCCACCCCCTCTGTTTCCGCTGAAGTATGTCAGCCCATGGTCTACCATTACCAACAGTGATTGTAATTCAGTGCACTAGAGCATGAGCACGCTAATCCTGCGTACACTGTACAAAAGGGGCTACGATAGTATCAATAGGGGCTGGTCTAAAGAAGATCGACAAAATGTGTAGCTAACTCCACGCTTACAATAACAATCAACTTTGTAGAGGGTTGCCCTTCTACCCATGCCCGATTTCATGCAGCTGCTTTAGCAGCAGAAAATATCGCTTCACATTTACCTGCTAAGCAGAAACAAGCCAGATACCGGTCACAGGTGGTATGTGATACTGGCATTTTTTTACTTCTTTGTAAAGTCTGAAATCCGGTAAGCACTGATTTGTGTACCTGTGCTTAGCAATTTGGCAGCTCTATGAAGTTGGGTTCTGTTATAATGCTTCTCACAAACATAATGCTTCTCATGTTGCACGTAATCAGTCAATTTGTTTTTGAGATATTTGATTTAACATCACAGTAATTTTTGAGCCCCCCCCCCAAAAAAAAATTACACTACTTATATTTCTCTTTGATGATTTATACAAAGTTGGCCAAAGCATTTATGATAATGAGCATGGACAGTACAGTGTACACATAGGGCCTACACTGTATGTCAACTAATTCAATACTTATTGCGTATTTCGTAAAAATTGTATGTTAACTTTGAAATCACGCAAGCATTATACAAAATTAAACACATTTTTAAAAGGGCTGGAACTTGATTTGTGAAGGCATAGGGGCAATGCGTGCCAGTTTTTTTTCCGGGGGGGGGGGGGGGATGGTTACGGTATACCTTATAAAATAGGGCGTACCAGGGAATGATTTAATTCAGCAAATATTACATCTAGCGAAACAATATTTGGACTGACCATATTTTGTGCACTCTGAAAGCTTATATAATGAGAAGCAAATGATGCTTTTTGAGTAGTAGCAACTTAGACATTTTGTGTAGCATTTTGCTGTGCTATACAAGAGAATGTGTTCACTGTACATTTTTTGAACGGGACATATTTAAAATGAACACCAAGGCCACATCCATAAAAGATTTACTCCAGTCCGGATTGTTTGATTGTAATAGTTACCCATCCATGAATCAACTGATTTAGCTCACAATGCTCGTAACATAAACTTCAAAGTTCAACAAAAGTCAATTTACATACCGTGTTAATGCACATCATGATTGCACGTTTTCAAGCACCCGTCCTTTTCATAATCCAGAAACTAGTTATCATTTCTCAAATCAACGTTCTTACCAAGCCTGGTCCCACAAAACGTCCTTCCAAGCTCAATCTACAGACACACTGTGCAAAGTACCACCAGAGCGTAGACTTAAACACCGTAGAGCTGTACATAAAACCAGCTTGTGAAAAAAACAGCAGCCACATGTCCCCCCAGTCTGCTCAAACTCATTGCACTGGCAGACAGCAAGAGAGAGAGAGAGAGAGAGAGAGACGTAAACCACAAGTGTACCAGTGCACGCCTCTAGTTTGCCTTTAACTTTTTCTGGCACTTTGAGGTCACGCCAACACTGTATCAAGTGGCTCCCAGTTGCCCAGTGCACACAGGAAGTTCAGGCGTACATGTACAGTAGGTACACTTTACTGTACCACCACAGTACAACCAGAGCACAGTTTGGACTGTACTAGCGCAAGGCAAGTTAGTATATTAGCCCGCACCAACCACTGTGATTAACATAATTCAACAACAAAAAAAAACACAAGTAGGTGTGTGTTAAAGCATTGTGAAGGATCAGAGCAGGCATTATGCAATCTCAAATCTCTATCAACATTGTCCATCGGCCCATACCCCATGCAGGGATCAACAGAAGGCTAAACCCATTCTGTACGATTAACTTTAGGCGTACATTTTACATGGGAGGTGGAATTTTTTTCTTGGAAGCCGAGGTCCAATCATGGAGGTATATAAGTTTGCTACCGTGTTTGTTCCAACACTTGTGGGACGTAAAAAAACGTGACTTTGGTTGTATACATGTACAACTGATCAACAACACTGTGCGGTAAATGTCAAATTCAAGGTGGACACTTTACGAGAAAAAAAAACTATAAAACGCGAAAGATATATTTTGATTTGTGTGTGTAAGAGTTGTAAACTCAGTACATAACAAAAGACTTTATTGTGAAGGTTACTGCGGGAATTTTTTCAATCATCAGCATTGATGAAAAAAATAAAATAAAATAACACAGATTCAAACTTAACTTTTTTACAAGTCATTGACAGGTTTTTGACACTGACTGTGCAGAAACGATTTCATCCGTAAACATAAATTTGTTTATTTTTAAAGTTAGTAGGCCCTTTATACGGTGCAGTATGCCCAAGTACGTATTTGTTTACAGCACAACACTGTCGGCCCTCGGCAACCCTGGGAAAAAAGTTATATCAAATTGTTCTTTGTTAACTTTACTCTTTACACAGCGTTCTCCCTTTACAGCGGCTAGCTGGCCAAATGCTAGTTAAAACACCTGAGGACCAGTCCAAATTACTAAAAGCTTCCCTATTTCATTTGAAATAGTGGACTAGTGGAAGAGGTGATGAACTAGTGAAAAGACAAGCTCAATAGTCTGGCTGGCCAGTCACTCAAAAAGAAAGTTACGGGCAAACCCTGTTACAGCTCTGATCATTAACATACAGTAGTGCACAGCCACAATCATGGGTACACATTTTTTTCGTGTCCATGTTATGAACAACACTTTGAAAACCAGTGATGTAACAGTTATTTCAATGTTGTTTGTAAATTAATTAACCATGAATGAAGAGTAGAAAGTACTTGAGTTTGTCAAATACAAGATCTGCAAAGAGTTACTCAATATTCATCATTTGGTGTCTTTGTAACAACAAGTGTACCCATGATTGTGGCTGTGCACAGTAAAAATAACACACATAGAACATGAAGTTTCCACTCAAAAATCATGTATCGTTGAAGAGAATTTAAATTGTGTAAATCCTTTCTTAATATCCCCAAACAAGTCACTTTATTTTGTACTTCACTACAAGTGTACATTTTCAAGAAGACCCTGCGGGGTTCAAAAATTCACACCATGTATAATTTGTGGCAACTGCACCAATTTTAATGCACATTTTTTTGTCGCGATGCCTAGTGTCCACATTTAAAGCAAACGCATCAGAGACAGTTTCCCTCTTGTGGGCCCCACGCACATCCTGTGTTAACACTGTGTGCCAAATACATGGGAGTCATCCCACAGGGAAAAAAAAAAAGAAGAGGTCAAAGGTCGACCGTTCAAGATCTCTGCGCTGCTGCGGAGTTGTCGGTTTGGGCGAGATGTAACGTGTGGTCGGACGGTGCAGGTTTTTCTAATGTCTGCACCGCGTCGAAAGCTCACATAAAAATGAGATGGCAATGGATAGTTTTTGGCTGCGCTTATAAATACCGGGGGAAGTTTTTATTTTTTTTAAATGATTTTTTGGATGGGAATGAAATAATGTGGTGCAGAGTTAACTGTCGTTGATGTAAAGGCAAACTCCCTTCCACAAAGAAAATTATGTATTGCATTGCAAGCGATTACGCACACAGTTACATGTAACATGTTTACTCGTGAATATCTGCTGAAGACACTACCAGTATACATAATGGACAAGCCTGGTTTGTTCTTGTCATGTAGAATAGGTGCAAGTCTCGCGGGTATCGAAACAGAGAAAAACAATTCAAACAAACTATATTTTTAAATCCTCTTTTTAAATTCTACTTAATTCTTGAAAATAAAAATACCAATGATAGCATTTTGTACAATTTAAATTTTTTATATTTTTATAATACAAATAATGTGTTAAAATTAATATTGAAACAAATTTTAAGCTCGAGGTGAGGATCATGCTTATTTTTTAGAAAACAACACCCAAATTTATGCGACCATTACATCACGGTTTTAAACAATTAATACAATAAACGGAAACGGAGGTCAAGTCTAATTCTCAGGTTTTCTATGTTGATTTGTTAAATTCATTTTACTTTTATATATATGTCATGGCTAATGTTTACTTTCCCAACAATAAAATATAATTTTTATAGCCATAAACTACAGCGAACTTAAGTATTTGAGGAAACAGAATGATACAGTATTTGAAAAAAAAAACCCGGAATAGCGCACACGCAAAACTCAACATAGTTAGAGTAGGCATAATAGCCTACACGTATACTACCTATTTTGTGCAATTTTATCATTAACTCAGACTCCATTCGTACAACATGGCACTTGATAGATGTTTATTTTGCATCAGGGATAAAGAATATTTTTATGTTTTTGCCCTAACCCTAACCCTAACCCATTTTTGCCCTACATCGATGTGTAAGGGCAAAAAGCGATGTCAGGCAAAATCTAAATAATATTTGTTTTCCCTGATGCAAGATTAACATACTATTAAATCGTTGCAGTACCCGCTGCTAAAACATAGGATTTGAACTGCCTCTAGCCACTGGGGGCTTAGCTCAGTGGTCTAGTGGTGCTCTAGCATGGTAAAGGTCATGGGTTCGAATCCCACACGAGTGATACAGATGCCTGTGGATTTTTCTCAGTAAACAGTGCTTAACTCACATTGGTGTAAATTATGCAAAAAAACAAATAATAGATTGCACTTGGTTGAGCTCCGTCTTCAGTTTAAACATTTTTCTATCAAATTTTTCTGTCAAATAAAACGAGTGGGCACAACACTGCTCAGGAGTGGACCCAGGGGCTTTGCGGACCCCTCTCTACTTTCAAAACATTTTTGTTTTGTGGCTCGCCATTTTTATTCTTAAACCTCTCTCAAGTAAAATTTGTTGATCCTTGCCCAACTGTTTTGGAGGAGAATTTTTAAAAGAGATACACGTTAAATGGAACAAAAATAAATCTACAATTTCATTCCTGGTAGGACAGCCAAGTTCCAAGTTATCAGTAGACATTCGTCCATATTGAAAGAAAGCAAGCCTCCGGAAACGTTACTCTAAGGGGGGCAGCAAGGCCAACACCATGGCAACAGAGGCAATGTCCCTTGTTGCCTCGGTGAAATCCCAGAACGAGACCTGTAGAAGTTCCCACATTAATTTCCCAGAAATTAAGTGGTCCCGCAAGGGGTACATGTACCTGCACATGGCCATACATGGGTATCCCCTTGCATTGGATCACCTAGTGTTGGGCAGTTCATTCATGTACGTAGCATTAAATATTTTTTGAGTAATCTTTTTTTATGACGTGGGCCAACTGGTATCATATTTAAAGGTGGCGGTCATATATTGGTAAATACTCCAAAAATGAATGACCATAAAATACTACTTGGTGAGAAGAACTGCAGCTGTTGATAGCAGAGCTGCCAACATTTGCATCTCGCAATTAGGGAGATTTTGTACAACCATCAGGGAGATATTTTATACGGAAAAAAGTTTCCATAATCAGGGAGACGGTCTGATTAGTACATCAGAATGTGGAAAGATTGGTTTATTTTCAGGGAACTTTCTGAATCAGGGAGAGTTGGCAGCTTTGTGATAGTATAAACTTATGTTGAGAAAGGATTCCCTTCAAAGTAATATGGTATGGATATTTTTCACCCCAAAACATTTGAATCTGAATAACGATTCATGATGAATCGTTTCTCAGATTTCTGAGGGTTGGTGTCCGTTTGCAAATGCTGCGCAGCCATAGATGCGGTTGGTACCCGCTGTCACCTTGCTACATCTGGATTGATTTGATGTTCTTGTGAAAATACTGCTGACAGTGTTTTTTGTAGACAACTGTATTCAGCTGTCACTTTCACAGGTGACTTTTATTGTATCTTTCGTAAAAATAAAACTACCTTGCGTTCAGACAGCTTTAAGTTAAACCCAATACGGTTTATCTTCAGTTTCAAGAGGTCAAACAGCACCATGACCCAAAACAACAACATCCGCAACATTTACATACATTGTACATGTAAACCCCTCACAATTTATGCCGTGTTACGCAACACGTCCTGGGTCACTGGTCACTGGTGAGGACTTAAACCGGATGTGGTTAACTTTGTGGTTAACCGTGCTGACACGAAGTGGTTTAGCGTTAAACCACCCTCGCTGATTTAACTCATTCGGGTTCAACCTGATTTGGTTAAGTTTTAAGAGCGTTCAGACACACAAAGTTAAACCCGAATGAGTTAAAACTGCCTTAAAACCTACTTTTAAAAGTACTGTGTCTGAACGACCTCTTTGTCTTTAAGAATACTTTTATTTATCCAGACCGTCTTTGTGGGATTTTCCTCTACCCCCCCCACCCAACACGCCCCCACCTGGCACGCCCCAACCCGACACGTCCCAACCCGACATGCCCCAACCCGACACACCCCAACCCGACACGCCCCAACCCGACACCCTCCCCCCATCACCTTTATTCCTATTTTTTCCCTCTCTACCAGCCTCCCCCAGTTTTCCTTTGAACATCTTTACTAAATTTACTATGGCCAACTTTCTTGTTGCGCGTAAGTAACATTTACATGTTTTCACTGCTTTTGCGTTGCTTTCTTGTCATTGGCCGAATAAATGATGATAATACAATTTAAAACTTGTACTTAACGTTTTCTACGGGGGTTAGCCAATTTTCAAGTGACTTTTGAAAACATTTCAGCTACAAATTTAATGATAGGGAATAATGCACAGATGGTTTATTCACATACTTTTCAAAGAGTCATGACCTTTGTCGGAAACTAGTCCAGCAGTGAAATTTCCTAGTTGCCCAGACTCATAGCACTGTATACGTAAAGGCATGCTATTTGGTCCTTGAAAAAAAGAAAATTTTAAACCTTTTTTTAGCACACAGGCTAACCTACGGGCTGTTCATGTGTTGTAGGGCTTAATAGACATTTTACAATGTAGGCTAGGTTTAATCACAGTTTTTCTGGCATACAAATCAGAAATCAGACTAAATTAGGAAGAGTATCATGCCGATGATACATTATAAACCATGTACCTGTAGGCTTCAGCTACGTGATGCTGAATGACTGACGCGACAGCCGAGCAGACTTTTCCCCAGGGTAAGACAAATCCCAGGATCCTAACAACATAATATCACAGACAACAGCTATCATAGCCACGTTGTTGAATTGAAAGGTGCTTGGTTGCCATGGAAACCTAAGAGTACAACTGAACGGTGATGTCACCATTACTATTTCTTCCCCTCCACAATTTGCACACAGACTTGACAGAAGAAAGGGAGGGTGGGGGTGCATTCTCCATCAGCACAAAGTTTAACTGTGCAATTTCAGCAGTTTGGTTACTTTACACACTGTAAAAAAATTATTATTATACCAGTGTACAGGCTAAGGCTGTTTGCCACAGGTATGTAATTGTAGAGCCGGGTACCCTTAGAAGTGAATACTGATCAGGCACCTGGGTACCCAGGAGACCAGGTGCCCAACATAGGCCTAGTACAGGCCTGGAATGTCATCTTAGAGAGGACAGGGCCATCTTCATTTTGCAAAGGGCACTTCCATTAAAGTCTATGGGAAACTTTTGAAGGGGCACCAAGGCCAAGACCAGGGGCAACAGAGGCCGATGCCTCCATGTAATTCCATGCAATATAGAACTTAAATGTAGTGGGCTACAGGAGTAGTGATCATCACAAGCTAAGATTCAACTTCACTTAAGGATCACATATACACCATGCATGAACATTGTGCACTGTATACATGATTTTCAATGTAAAAAGTTGGGTTAAAAAAAACTATTATAACGCAAGTTTGCCCCATACAAGGCTAAAAGCCACTCTTGGAAAGGGACTACATACATGAAGTGCAAGAAGAAAACATTTACAATGAAAATAACTCAGGGGAGCCAAAGGTAGGAATTGATAATCCTCTTAAAACAGTCTAGATTGTAGGATGGAGGGAAACATGCACCAGGCAAGGAGGTCCAAAGAGATGCAGTACAAGGAATAACGCTGTTGGAAGTGTTTTGATTAAATTTCTTTTTGATTACGAGTACGATGGCAATTAGAAATGATAAAATACTAAATTACGATTTCTGCTAATGTTATAGACAACTACTGTAACCTCGAGGCTAGTCAGGAATTGTGCAGGGTAGTCAATCCAATCATATACATCAGCTGACACACCCAGGAAGCTACTTGTAGTCAGGGGGAAATATTGAGTGCAAGGCCTGTACTGTAAATATTCTTATGAATACTGTTGTAGATCTTATTCACATGACGTGACGTCACTGGAGTACAGCGCCCTCACACAGAGGTAAAAAGAAGGTTGTTTGTTGTTGGCCGATGCACCACGCGTACTATATCTGTGCGTTTCCATTGCTTCATATGACTGTGCGTCATAGCTTAAAGGTGTTCGTGAGATGAGGACAAGATGCATTTAAGGTCTGTTGCGCAAATTCAACACTTCAGTCATTCTAAGAATTGGGCCGTTCTCTAATGATGATAAAGGCCCTCAAACTCAACTGAACTCAACTTTAACCTCAAATCACAAGACAAATTGTGAGATGCTTACTACAGACTGTTCCGTTCAACACTTCAGTCATTCCAAGAAATGGGCCTTCTCTAATGATGATAAAGGCCCTCAACTCAACTGAACTCAACTTTAACCTCAAATCACAAGACAAATTGTGAGATGCTTACTACAGATTGTCCCATAACTTTACAATTTGAGCTCATTGTCTGGGACACAATACAGCTAGCTAAATTAACTAAGGCTTTGTAAAAAAATATAACTATACTGAAATCAGTAAAACAAAAAACAAAACCCCAGCAAAAATGCCCCCAATAAAAAAAGTGTAATTTTTTCTTGCAGAGATTTATAAACCGAACAGAACCTGACCAATAATATGCCAACTTGGAGCCTGGACTTTCAGCCTGTGCATGGTAATTATCACACGCTGCCGCTTGGTATGCACCAGACTACCCTTGTCTTCTTGTGGTAGTCTAGGTGCTAGCCTGTTTTTCGCTGAGTGCTATACATAATGCGCATTAAGTGCAGGCAATGCGGTTGATGGTGTATTGCATTGACTGATTGGGGAGGGAAAACTGAAAAGAACAAAAATTCTCCCTCCCGACCTGCAGAAGTTGAAAAGAAAGAATGCTAAACAAATATCTGGTTTAATGTGGCAGAAACTGTTTACCTCAATCACTTTCATCACATGGAGAATGCTCTTACATCAGCTACGGACCAAATATTTATACCATGACGGCTGGATCAGGTGATCTTCCGAATTACATGCACTGGCCACCTCTAGATTCTCTGAAGGAAACAATAAGAACAGAAATCTTGAGTTAATTTTGTTATTTTCATGGTTGGGAAGGAATGGGACACTTGGATGAGGGGAAAGTATTCATACACTGTCTTCTACTTAAAATCCGAGAAAACGTCATTTTATTTATTTCATTTATCAATTCTGGTTGTGAAGCCAAGGACTCTCAGAAAGCGAACTTAATCACTATACTAGCCAAGAACCCCGTGGAGAAAAGATAATGAAGGAAGTTTCAGTTTTAGGTGTGGGAGGAAAACCCCAGAGAAATATTCCAGGGAAAACCCACGCAATCAGGCATGGACTGAAAAACCCAATCCACGTACATGTAGTGCCCCGGTGTGATTTGAACTGGGGTCCCCAGTGGTGGAAGGCAAGGCAAGACACCACTACGCCAACCTGACTGTTCATCATCACAACAGTCTTGGTTGTGCTATTTTGGGAGTCATTTTGCCAGTGTTTTACAGGGCACATTTTAGGCAACGCGCATGTTTGAGATGCGCATATCTCTTTTCACTTGGGTAATTCGACTCCAAAAATGGCAGACCACAGCCAGCAGTAGCATCATACCATTGATTACCAGCACACGGCTTATGGAGAGACCAAACTGGTATGCTACGCGCAACACTGGTTCACGATAACCAACGGTTCATGTTTTTATACACGCAAGCAGCAGATTCCATGTATAAACACATGGACCGGGGACCAGCGTTAACTGCAGCCTACCATTGATTACTATTGGAAGCAGCCATATTTGTTACTGAATGGAGATGCAGATTCAGGATTCTGAATGACGATAAGAATTTATCATTTTTAGATCCGGTTTCAAAAAAGAACTGCAGGTGCATAAATGTGAAGGGCAAAAAGTTTTGAATAGGATTTTGAACATGATGACTTTGATGAGGTTCGTGGAGACTATAGCAGAACAAACCTCATACTAGCTGAAGGAGTATTGGCAGCCTATCCATTCTTTTATGTCAAACTTGTATTACTAAAGGACAAAGCTGTGCAATAGGGGAATACTCAATAACTCCCGGAAAAAAGTGAGATTTCAAGCATGAATTCCAGTACCGTCTGTCCCTCTTTGTGCAGGGGAAACAAGTATAGCATGCTACACAATTGATCAGGGTAAATATGTCAACCATCCAACTGACTGCCCGCAAAAAGATCGATCCAAAGTTTTAAACCTCTGCCAACAGCCAGTTTGGACAAGTTTGGCAGATACATCTTCATGTCATCCAAAGTGGTTAAAAAGGAAGTTCAAGTGGACATTTCATCATGCAACCGGAAGTCTCGTGCACTCACGCCAAAGGACCTAAATTGTAAAAATGGCGTTTAACAATAACGATACCAATCGTTGCATTTAGAAATAGACCTGAAAATGGCTTATTTTTCATAATTTTGACACTTCAGAGTTAGTTCAAAGAGCCTGCTCCTTTCTGTACATTCTGTCAACCTTTCTAGACAGGCAATGATATAGTTTGACCTAAATTGAGGCAGCTGAAGTGGCAGTAGGATACAGAACTTTTTAGCATTCCTCCTCCAAAGACAAGCATCTCCACCATGCAACACACGCACACTTATATTAACAGTGAACAGCCGTCTGGATTGTGTCTAAAATCTGCGCTGCATAGACGCTGCACACAGCACCGTGTCTGTGTAGCTACAGCAATGCCCACGTGAACTCGGGCTTGAAACGAAAACAGTCGAATAAAATCATCCGTAAGTCTCAAACAGCCCAATCAATCATTCAAATAATCACAAATTCTGATAAAACTACCTTTACTCAAAACAATAATTAAAATGTTTTCCTAGCCACATAACATGCACAATTTACCTTGGGTTTTCTGGTCAGGGTCGAAACAGCAAATCTCAGCAGACACGACGTAAAAACGAGTAAACGCCAGAAACTCGTCGCAAGAGGGGGCTATTAATTTTCAGGGATTTTGGGTGGTGGAGAAAAAGGGGGAACTCCCCTAATTTATAATGATCACAAACTTCTTGAACCATTTACCACATGCATAAGATCACTTTCCTTTGTGATGTTTTTCACATCACTAACATGGTTTGTTGACATCACCAAAGCATATGATGTCACTCATTGATTTCCGAATGGTGAAGGACCTTCAGGAAATTATAAGAAAGTTGCTTTTTATCTGGTCAAGGGTTAAAAGTGGGATGGTTTCGTGGTCTAAAGTGTAGTCGATCGCAGATCCAGGAACTTTACCTAGGGCGGTCGGGGCCATAACTCAAGCTCGACTAAGAACATTTACCACCATTTGTGAGCTTACGTCTGTAGCACGATTAGTGCTTTAACATGGGATGGTGTAAGTTAAGCATATACAGGACAAAGACAGTAGGCCTACAAGAAAAAGAAGACAAAAAATCACAAAGAATAAGGAGGGATCCAGATCCCGGGGGGGGGGGGGTTGTCTTTGCAACTGTGACAAAAAAAAACCACTCGACATAATGCAAGTTTTGTGACTTACATTTAGGAATGAGCACCAAAGCCAGTGGACCTCCTGCAGGCACAAAGGGTACACAAACTCTGTACCTGACTGTAATAGTTCAACACCAATAAAACAAACTACAAGCTTCATTCAATATTAACTTTTAACACATTTTATTTTGCCAACAATTGAGTATGGACAAATGCTTAAAAATTTTTAACATTGTAGATGCAAATTGTTCCAACAAATAATATGACATAAAAGGCCAATGCAATATATCATAGATCAATGTGAAAAACTTCAGAATAAACATAATTTTCCAATAAGAAACTTTCAGTATGAATTATAGAGAATTTGTTCAATGCTGAATATAAACTTATCAGAAATAAAACATAAATTTTCCAGAGATAAAGAAACTTTTCACGTCATGAAAATTATAGCCAAAGTTAAGGTAAAAATATATATATATATATTTTTTTAGATGAATACATTATTTTTAACCATCTTGTTTTAAAGAAACATTCCAGTGATAATTAAAAAAACAAAACAAACATGCTCAGTTGTTTTTGATTTTGCATGTAGAAATCAGAGTATCATTTAAAGAAACATTACAGAATTGGTAAGAAAAAAACTTGTAAATACTTTTTGATCACAGATTTACATAAAACTTACACACAATGATGATGATAGTAGAAAACATCCCTTGAAATATTTCTGTCTGAAATGCCATATTTGATAAGAAATGAACTAATTTTCCGATTGGAGTTTATCGCTCAGTGAGCGTTTCATTCACTTGTTGATTTCATGCAAAAGTGTTATCGGTTTTTCACTATTTTCTCTGGACCCAGATGGCCGATCGATCTCAAACTTCTACAGGTTTGTCAGTTTATGTATATGGTGGATTACATAAAGTGCTTACACTGCCAGCACTGTTTTGTTAGCAAAACCAATTCTGTAATGTTCCTTTAAGTGTTTATCCTTATACACAAGCTTTATACTCGATACTTTTTTTCGTTTTGCGGTAGAAAAAGAAGGAGAATTAAACCAAAAACTCTAGTATTCTAGAGCAAATGATTCAACAGCTAGACCACTGAGCGTGTTCGTTGACAACTGAGAGACCAGGCACACTCGGTGGTTCAGAAAAGGTAAAGCCAAAAAAAATATAGATATTCTTTAATCCTGATTAAACAACATTAAAGAAATAAGAGTGTTTTGTAAAAAAAAATGAAATTTTGCTTCTAAATCTGGCAGGAACATTTAACAGGACAATTGTTTCAATCTTTTCAAAAAGGGAGAACGTGTTTTAATTATCGCTAAACATTTGCTGAACTTTGGAGGTAGGTACTTGCTACTTGCACGGATCTGCCGTGTGCGTGTGGAGCCTCGACTTCATGCTTATTTGTATTGTATTTATGTATCTGTTTAGATGAAAGTGTTATTACATTACCGTGACAATACAGAGTTATATAATGCTTCTATTCACTGCTGTCCCCAATTCGAGGCTCTACTTGCAAACGGCTGACCGTGCATAGGGCGAATGGACATAAATTCATCAACACATCTATAAAAACTCTGTTGAAAAATCTTTACAAGTTTCAGATGAGACTGCAGCACTTATTTGACAGTTTAGACTTCACTGTAGAGCCAGTGGATATTTTTTTCAGCTGTACAGATGCCTTTTACAGTTATATTTGTGACCTTTCAGATACTGGTTGATAATGTGTTAGGCCAAGTAAAAATAAACACCAGTTGATCGTCCCTGCCCTCATCCTTTTTGAAGCCGCATCCTTCAACAAAAAATTGTAATTTTATTTTTGTCCTCAAAAAGACTAAATTTTGTGTGTATTTTCGCTTCATCTTAGCACCATTCTTTTGACGTTTTATTTAATTTACCCATATTTTAGACTTCTAAGTTCAACAAAGCCAGTAATTTGTTAGTCTGGCTCGTACCTCCTTGAAAAAAATAACAAACAAAATAAAAAGGCCCTCATCCTCCTTTTTTTGAAAAAACCAGGACGATCAACTGGTATTCTTTTTTACTTGGCCGTATCAATGCTGTAATAATCCTCATTAACTTTTGCTTTAAATCTATTTCTTATCAAATAATCGCTTTCATACAACATCAAATGTTATTTTACATATTTTTAAAAAAGTAAACCCACTTTGTGTTCCACAAAGTGAATGCAGTTGTAAAACATTTAATACAAAAAAGGTAAACGGTTTGACCTGAAACACAACTCTTAAAAAATGTATTGCTTGTGTTATTCATATAATACACCTATTCTTTAGAAAAAATCATAATAGCACAAATATTCTCCACTTATTCCAACATCATCTGACAAACTTTCCATTGTGACCATGATACCTTTCAAAACCATTTCACAACAGACTGTGCGTATTCGAACAAAATGGTGGACTGCACGTTTCGCTGTATTTCAAGAAGCAATTTTGTTTCTTTTTTAATCACTACTCACTAATTACAACACACTGTGGGTGTTTTTGTGCATGAACAATTCTTGAAAAGGATAAGGAGTGTTTCTAAACAGCAACATGTTGAGAGATTTGAAGGCAATGTGTCTCCCTTTAAAGGTATTGTACACTTTTGGTAACAGCTCAAAATCAGTGTCCACATTGTGTGTGGTTCAACATATGCATGAACAAACAAACCTGTGAAAGTTTGAGCTCAATTGGTCATCGAGGTCACGAGAAAATAGTGAAAAGAGACCCGTTTTCTGTTTTTTCAAACATCAAGTTTTTATCACGTGTGATAAAAACTATTGTTTTACTAATTTCTCAGAAACGACAGCATTTTAGGCAGAAATATTTTAAGGAACCCTTTTTACCATTACTTATTTTAAATCATGTAAGTTATGTGTGAATCTGTGAACATTTGTGTCTTTCGATCTTACCAATAGTGTACAGGGCCTTTAAACAATTTGATTTCAATAGCTCCAGTTCCAAGGTATGCACAGCTCTCCACCCCAGAGCGTCGTGTAGATGTGACCGATGTACAGTCTTGTGTCATTCAATGACACGCCGAGTTCGACAGGATTATCAACGAGGCGTTTACAGCATGACACCATTTCCTCTGCAGTGACCGAGTCTTCTTTGGTTAACCCTGTTAGGTCAAGTTCCTCCATGCAGGACTGGATGGCGGCAATTTCTTCAAGAAGATATCTGAAAAAGAAATTTTTAATTTAAGCACGGGTCTTCTCCCTCGAGTAATATGTCTGGGGATAGTATTATTGATTTTTTTTCTTTTTTCCCTGTGATGTTGTGGAACTTGGACCCCAAAAATATATAAGTAAAAAATAGCCCTCCCCCCATGACTTTTGAATGAGTTTTTCCCACTGCTATTTCATGGCTCCCAACAATTTAGCCATGAAATATTTGAGTAAAATAAAGTTAAAAAATCAACAAAGACAACCTGAGGATAAGACTTGACCTCCGTTTCCAGACACCTGTAAACAATTAAGAATATTATCTCCTGACTCACACAATGGATGAGGTCAACATTTTCAAAGGTTCGATTTTTCATGCATATGGTAGATCACACAAAACATGAACACTGTCTGCGACTACTTTGTCGGCTCTATCTACCGATCCTGTGTAATAACTCTAAGCGACAGGGTTCACCCGGGTGTTCTGGCTTGGTTTGGTGCAGGTTGCGCTGCAGCAACTTGTAAACCATTGTGAGGCTCTTTACAAATGGGTCTCATCATTTAAAGGCAGAGTATACCTTTGATTTTTTGAACTGTTTGATTGTTTTAATCCTATATAAATGTAGATATATACAATAAAACTACCCTGTGAGAATTTCATTTCAAAAGGTGGTAGCGTTTTTTGAGATATCGCCCAAAATCTGGAGCGGTTATGTCCACACATGAAGAATAATCCCTCATAGGAATACACAATCTGAGAAACATTTCTGACAGAAACATTTCTCAGATTCAAATTCTAGGGCATAAAAACCGACATCTTTTTCTATATCAACATTTTTTTAAAGGAACATTACAGAATTGGTAAGAAAAAAACTTGTAAAATATACTTTTTGATCACAGATTTACATAAAACTTACACGGTTTAATGATGATGATAGTAGAAAACATCCCTTGAAATATTTGTGTATGAAATGCCATATTTGATGAGAAATGAATAAACTAATTTTCCGATTGGAGATTATTGCTCAGTGAGCATTTTATTCATTTGTTGAATCTATATGATTTCATGCAAATGTGTAATCGGTTTTTCACTATTTTCTCGTGACCCAGATGGCCGATCGATCTCAAACTTCTACAGGTTTGTCAGTTTATGTATATGGTGGATTACATAAAGTGCTTACATTGCCAGCAACTGTTTTGTTAGCAAAAACCAATTCTGTAATGTTCCTTTAAATTGAAGTATTTCTCAAAAATGCTTTATACTATCGAAAGTTGCTGTACTTCTAACCAAGTATGTTTTTATTGCCATTAACTTTTTAGAGTGATTACCAATCGAATACCTTCCCTTTAAAAGAACCCTGTATACCTGTCAGGAACATACAGTAGTTGCTCTGAGACACAAGTAGAAAAAAAGCACTTTATAAACATTGTGAAACACCAAAGATCCAAACCCACCTCAGATGTTTCCTTTTCATATATTTGACTTTGTGTTTATTCTCGACGAGGAAGTCAATAAGATCTAGAGGTTGAGCAGAGGCAGTAACGTGTAGAGTGCCGTCTGAGAAAGCCGACAGTCTCCCAGAATCACTGAAATAAAATACAGTATATATATATATTTTTTAAATACCAATAATTTGGGGTTAAAACACTGGACACCTTTGGTAATTGTCAAAGACCAGTCTTCTCACTTGGTGTATCTCAACATATGCACAAAATAACAAACCTGTGAAAATTTGAACTCAATTGGTCGTCGAAGTTGCGAGATAATAATGGAAGAAAAAACACCCTTGTCACACGAAGTTGTGCGCTTTCAGATGCTTGATAAGTTGATTTTGAGACCTCACGCGCGAGGTCTCAAAATCAATTCAAATATTTTACTGAGAAATTACTTCTTTCTCAAAAACTATGTTACTTCAGAGGGAGCCGTTTCTCACAATGTTTTATACTATCAACAGCTCTCCATTGCTCGTTACCAAGTAAGTTTTTATGCTAACAATTATTTTGAGTAATTACATATAGTGTCCAGTGCCTTTAAACAAAGAAAAATTGAATAGGGCGCTCTACCAACTGAGCTATCTACTAGCCCTAATGTTGGGGGTCTCCCTATTTTGTCAATATCTTTGTTTGAGGGTGCCAGTCAGAAGCCATTCAACCTGTAACTGCCGTGTAGCCAGGAAAGAAAAGCAATTACAGTTAAGTGTCTTGCTGAAGGACACAAGTGTCATGATTGGGATTCGAACCCTCACCCCGATGACTTAACTGCCAGAACTTGAGTCCGGTGCACTAGACCACTCGGCCACAATACAACACGATTACACCACGAGTGTGTGAGGAAGTCAAGTGCACAAGATTTAAATGAGTAGGAGAGTTGTACAGGTTCTTTTATTCAGAGCTACACAAACCTGGTTATGTTCATTTCGATATTTGCCAGGGCACCCCTCCCGATCCTCTGAAGTGACTGTCGACCCTCGGTGGTCTGACTGAACCTTCGGAGTGCGTTGCCAAGTTTCTTGAGTAGGCTCAGGTAGACCACCGCCGGCATGGCGTAGAGGGAGCACTCCCTCGTTAGGGTGATACCGCCGAGGGCGTCAGAGAGATGGCGCTCTGCCGAGGTGAGGCTGCACAGGATCTCCATCTGACGGGGCAAGCTGCTGAGAAACTAAACACAGAAAATTGGGTTCTGTCAGCAAAAACAAATTCAATGCAGAGTGTTACAAGTGCAGCCCCATTGCTAGCCTTGACTCAAGTCCCAATCCCGTTATCGTCAGAAAACTATTGTTTTGCGTTCTGCATTCCCCAACCTGTTCAACCCAGCAATAGCTACATTTTGTCGGTGAGGGCGCACTGGTATTATATGTCTGTACTGTGGCTGCATGCTGGCACGTTACATGTGTGTTAGGGACCTCGCACCAGAAAGGGACTTGAATCAAGTCTACCCCATAGCAGGCTCCAGAACTCTGAACTTGAAATGGACACGACTATTAAGTACCACAGCTTACGTTGATACTACAGTATCAAATTCATTTGTTTTTCACCTGTAGTTGAAATGTGTTTTACTTTCATTGTTTAAAATTTTCTTTGCAGTAATTGTGGTTGTAATTTGTTGAGATGAGAGGAGAGAATTAACAGTTTACTCTGCTCTCGTATCCAAAGTGTCAACCTGAATTATTTTGAGTCACGTTTTCTAATCTTTTGAATCACTTTCCTAGTCATTGGAGTTTTTAGTCAATTTCAGTTCTGTTCTTCGTAACAAGAGTGATCGAAAGGTAAATTTTACAGCATTGGTTCTTTTCAAAACCAACACAACTCATTAGAGGGTTTCTTTTACATATAGTACGGGCAAAACTTCAGATCAAGATTATTATCTCATCTTGTAAAGTTTCAAACCTACAAATGGATCAAGTTAATCTCTACCAATCTAGTCAATTCATGAAGATGATTTTGCGCACACACTAGAAGCTTAGAACAATCTGTGCCATAACACACACCATTGGTTTTATATTTACACCCAGGAGCCTTGAAGGTACACCAATGTGAACGTAATTATCAATTCACGTATTTATACAGAGAAACCAAAATATCCCCAAATTGTTCCTCCCCTTCTAAATTTTTTTTCTCTACGCTAAAAGTTTATCACCAGCCAGTTCACTCTGGACCGGTTGGTTCTAAGCTTACTTCCGTGTGGACACTCTTGGGGTAAATTGGTGGGTGGTGGAGGGAGGGGGGGGGGGGTAAGGGAATGAAAGGGGAGGTAAATTGATTTCATGACTACTTACTGCAAGCCATTGGTGTTCAACATCTTTACTACTCAGCATGATGTAGCCTTCTCTGGTGACACCAGTGAAGCTACCAAACACCAGCGTCTTCCCTAAAACAGTCAAATATATGTACTCAACATAACAACAAGTAATGCCAAGCAGTACTAATAATTTGTTTCCTTGAAACATCCCTAGCCTCCCCTAACCCCTCAGAAGGAAGAGAGTAATAAAGAAAAAGTTAAACCCAACCACAACGGAACAACACAAACACACAATCAACAAAACGCAAAAAAAACCAAAAACACAAATCATAGTAGTACCACAATGTTACTTAAAATATATTTTTGTAATATTAGTTATCACACAAGCACAAGTGAAATACAGAAAATACAGTTGAATATGGGACACAGACGTGCTATATTATTCTGTATTCCACAAGCGGCATCAAGCACGAGGTGTCGCTGCATTGAGCACGCACATGAGAACAAATTTTATCTTCAAGCAAACTTGACATGCAGCTTTTTAAAATAGTGCAATACGTCTAGTTAGAACAGTGCAATATGCAGTGATATAGGACGTGCAATATGGGTTGATAACACACTGTTGTTGCCACGGATCGACCAATCAGTATCAAGGACCCGAGTTAGCTTCAAGATAAATGGTATTGTATTTCTTATTTTTTATACAAACAATTTGAAAAAATTTCTCACAGGACTAAGAAAACACTCGATATACAAGTGCTTATCACACATCAGTGAAGGGGTAACGACCGAACATAATATTCCTTATCCCTCGATGCAATTATTATGTACATCAATGAGATTGTTGCTAAGAAATAACTATAACTATAAATAGTAGTAAACCTGCGGGTACAACCATGTGTCAAATCTCTTTTGGGAGGAGTGTTGGCTCTGAGAAAAGCCGGTTTGGTCTCAACGTTTCGAAACAGTATACTCTGCTCGTCTTCAGGAGATTGTTGCTGTACGTGCTGCTTCTTACTGGATTCAAACTGACCTCTTATAACTGGGTATGCTCGACGGTCTAGTGGTCAAAACATTTGCTCTAGAATGTGGGGGGGTCGTTGGTTTGAATCCCACCTGTGGATCTTGTTCTTGGGGAAATGCAGTGCTTACCACACGTCGGTGTCAGGGTAGAAACCAAGACAAAGTGCCCGTAGGACTCACCTCTCAAGTTGTTGATGATGTCAGGATGTTCCCGCAGTAGTTTCCCGAGAGACTTCAGGCATGCTCTGAATGTATTCAAGTCCCACCTCGACATCCACCTCAAGTCTTCCAGTTGGAGGTCCTCCTGGAGGCTGGCGTGGAGGCGATCTGTCTCCTCACGCACTGGGAGGCTGGACTCCATGTTCTTCCTGGCCTCAACGATGTTCGTCTTCAACCAATACCTTTTCAAAGTTCAAAATTTTAAAAACTCACATTTATTTCCGCACTTTATGAAAATTTCCAAACAATACAGAGCCAAAACATTAATTTAAAGAAGTAACCATAAATGCATTCTTTACGAGGCAGAAAATTACATAAGTACGGAGGCATCTTCTAGAAGCCAGGGCTTGTGGTGAGATGCCTGTTGGACAGACAAACTGAACGCACACAGGAACAAGAACATACGGACAGACAGGTTGGACAAAGACAGAAATGATGTAAAGAGATTCCAGTGATATATGGTTTTTGAGGCATTGCATAGTGGGATATCAATGTATATTCGGTTTGCGGTAACACCATGTGTATAATTATCTACTTTGCTGTGTAGATTTTGTTCTTTAGAGAACTTGTCTTGCTATTTGTTCTACTACCGCTGTGTAGATTTTCAGAATTTGGGAGACTTCTCAGTTCTGAAAAGAACTGTCCTGCTTATTAACTACTACCTGGGCGGAAGGTAGGAAATCGGCCTGGACTACTACTTTAGCTTTGTGGATCAGGGAGACTTCTCGTAATTAACTGCACTGCTGCGGAGTGAGTTCTTTTTGGTCTTAACGCTTCGACTAGCTTGCTCTAGTCATCGTTCCAGTGAGATACAAAGCTGTATGCATGGTAGGGTCATAGATTATTAATGGTCCAGATATTAATGACCATAAAAACTTACTTTGTGAGAAGCACTGCAGCTGTTGATATCATAAACTATTTTAAGAAAGGATTCCCTTTGAATGGTTTGGAAAAATTTTCACCCCAAAACATTTGAATCTGAGAAACGATTCATGCTCAGATTTCTGAAGGTTGGTGTACGCTCGCAAATGCTGCAGCCACAGATGCGGTTGGTGCCCGCTGTCACCTCACTAAGCGTGGATGGATTTGACGTTCTTGTGAAAATACAGTGAGAGTTTTTTTTTTCTTTTCTCAGCAAGTAAACACTGTGTTCAGCTGAAACTTTCACATGTGACTTTTATTGTATCTTTATTTGTAATTTTGTCTTTAAATCAGCATTATGTTGACAAAAACCAGTCTATGACTGTACCTTTAAGTAAAAAGAAAATTGCTTTAACAGGAAAATTAGGGAAAGTACCAGTCACAAACAGTTCATATGGCATTGATGATTGATGATGGATTTTGAATTGAACGTGAAGGGTTTTTACCTAAGAGAGTCTTTTGCCCTGTGTCTAGCATCAGGGCTCTCTGCATTGGGATTCTTCTTCCCTGTGTAGGCGTAGTAGCTATGATGCCAGTCCACTGGCCGGGGAAATGGGGCTGGCGGGTTTGGTGAGAACCCCTGCAGATCCTTGGTGGACAGGCTGCACGTCTTCAAGATGTTACTGACAGTAGTGTAGACATCTCGAGTCAGCAGGCTGACTGTGACTGTACGAAACGCCTGACCTGTTTCGGAGAGATTAGAACGGATAAGCAGTTTTAATACTTGAGTTGGGATTTTGGCACGTTCCTAGCAGGGGCAATATTGTATACAAGTAAACAATTCTGAAATTTGATAAAAGTTTGTTCTTAGTGAGATTGAAGCCTTATGAATTCACGTTACATTTTAGAATTTTACAGATTCTCTGCATTATTTGAATTAGATAGCTGATGTTATGGTTAGGACGAGTCTCACATCTCTGTAATGGCAATTTTGCCTATTTCAAGAAAATATGAAAGTGAAAGAAGATCAAAGAAAAATCATAAACTTTGAAGAACAAAAAACTTACAAATCTCATGCCTGAAATCATATCTTTTCTTTAACAAAATTCTTTAAGTATTACCACAAAAATGTATGCACCAGGTTGCTATATTTTGGATTTTTTACAGACTCTCTACATCATTTCAATTCGATCTCTTAAGGTTTGGTTTTAACAAGGGCCAAGTCTTACATCTCTGTGATGGCAATTTTGCCTCTTTCAAGAAATCTGAAGGCGCAGGGAGATCAGTGAAAAATCAAGAAATCAGGAAAAATCCTGATCAATCACAGACCTGTCCTAGTCAGACTCATCATCTACACTATCATCCACTTTTTCTTCATAAAAAGAAACTTTCTTACCCTGACTGTTGCGCAAGTAGAACGTCAAATCTTTGGGAGAAGCTTGAACAGACTGTTGTCTTATATTCTCCAAGTGGGCATACAACTGCTGCAATGAATACTCATTCACAGCCTATCAAAATTAAGTCAAAAAGGCAATCAAAATAGTTTTTTTGACAGCAGCAAAATATACGATAAAACAATAACAAGTAATAAAAAGAACAAAGATATTTGCAAAATAGGGAGACCGCCAACATAGGACTAGATAGCCCAGTTGGTGGAGCGCCGATACGTTAATCCGGAAGTCGCAGGTACAAGCCCCGCTCTAGGTAATTTTTCTTTGTTCCACCCAAAAAAAAGAAATTAACGAAGCAGTACTGGGAAACTTTCAGAGGCTCTAGCTGGCAGCAGACTTACCAGGACCTAATTTCATAAAGCCTGTAAGCGCACACAATTTGTAAGCACAGAAAAATCTTGCTTAGAAGAAACAGGTTACCAACCATAACATTCCATAAGGTTTACACTGCTGTGACTCACTTTTTGCTAAGCGAAGAAATTTGCTAAGCAGTATTCTCTGCTAAACAGCTTTATGAAATTGGTTCCTGGTACTTTTTGAACTTTTTAGAAAGTGCATGGGCACATTCTTTTTATGAGGTAAGTCTGTAGTCACCAAGTGCCCCTTTCCCACTGCTGTTCTTTCAATTTGTTGTTAATGTTTAAACATAATTATTTGAACCAGATGTGTCTATTTCCAAACAGTATCAATACTAACCACACAACCAACGTGTGCCAACTCCCACACCCCCCTGGGGTTGGGCCTTAGTACATTGCTCCCTGTTTAGTTGTTTATGTCAAAGTACATGCTTCATGTAGGGCCAACACTTATTTACTTGTTTGTTTAAAACATATTTAACGAGGGTGATCCATCCAGCACAGCTGATCATTGGGACCCCCCTCACAACTTACAAGCTGTGCTTCTAATGGGTTCATCTACAGTCTCACTCCTTTGTTTATGATTACATTATTATACTTTTGATATAATTGTGTACACTGTGAAATAAATGAACTGAACTGAACAACCCAGCCCCTTCCGCAACTCCTCCCCCCCAAATAAAAAGAAAACAGCATGGAAAATGAGAAGCTTATACTTACTCTTTCTTTGGGATGTCTACCAAAGAAGTCTGGATGGATAGCAAAGATGAAGGGCCGAAGGAACTCTGACGTCTGGGCAGTAGTCAGGTACTTATTATGGAGTCTCAATGGGTTGTACGCCGTGTGACATCTGAAGGGTCAAAATGCATATTATTTAGTAAGAATCACCTGAAGATAAACCTTCTCATACTGAAGACAAGGAACAGAAATCTAATAGACACAATCGGCTACCTGGTTTGGTTTGTGTATATTGTATACCTACTATGAGTTATGTGACTCTGGGCGCTGATTGTGTGTTTTGTCTTGTTTCCTTAACCAGACAGCGGCGTAGCCAGTACTTTTCTACGAGGTGAAGAGGCATGATTAAAGGATACATGGGGGGGGGGGGGAGGGGGAGGGGGGTCAGGGAACTTTTTAGTCGTGTATGAAATGAATGTTATTATTAGCAATTCAACCCCAGCACTATTGTGGCAGACACCAGGCGCATGTCATAAAGTAGGGAAAAATTTGTCGCAAAAAAATTTGCCTGTGGGGAATTCATAACAACAAGAGGGGGGCTGTTGTTCACTCTCTGAAATCAGGTGGTACAATAAGTGTTGTCGTATGTGATATTCTACTCTCGAGAGTCAAAGCCTTTTAATGGCATTTTACGCTGAAGTATGTCATGTTTGACTGCTCTTCAAAAGCAAGGAACATATAATACCGACCTTTGGAAATCTTTAGAGGAACGCAGTTCTAACCATATCTAGACTAAATTTGCTTTACAATTTCATTTAAAGGGGGGGGGGTACCACAAAATTGCAATTGATGTTGACCAACACAAAGTTGATTCTAAAGGGGGTAAAATCTGAGCCCTAAAATCTAAGAAAATCATCTTCAACTTCTTTTGTTCAACCTACTCCTAGAACTATGGAGGTTCGTTCCGCTATTTTCTCCCCGTGGAGACAATAGCCATAGCGGAACAAACCTCAGTCTCCTGACGATGACTAGAGCAAGCTAGTCGAAACGTTGAGACCAAAAAGAACTCACTCCGCGGCAGTGCAGTTAATTATGAGAAGTCTCCTCGATCCACAAAGCAAAGTAGTAGTCCAGGCCGATTTCCTACCTCCCGCCCAGGTAGTAGTTAATAAGCAGGACAGTTCTTTTCAGAACTGAGAAGTCTCCCGAATTCCAAAAAACCTACTCCGCGGTAGTAGAATAAATAGCAAGACAAGTTCTCTAAAGAACAAATCTACACAGCAAGTAGATATTTTTTACACATGGTGTTACCGCAAACCGAATATATACTAACCTCAGTCATAGTTCTAGGATTATGTTTCACCCTACATCTAAAAAGGACTCCCACAGATATTCTTTCGTGCCAAGAACAAAAACCGAGTGGAACTCACTTCCTACAGATCTCAGGGAAGTTTACTTCAGAAAGTAGAGTCCTATGGACCCCTTGCATATGACGTCACACTCTCAAGAAGCGCCATCCCTAGCCCTGAGGTCAAAAGGAGGCAGATCATTGGACGATAGCTGTTCTTTGTGCGTAAAAACGTGCACGTGACATCAGCGTACTTGTAGCGTTTCCCGTTATGAAAGGGGTCTATTGATTTCTAATTCCATAGCCCCCAACCTCCGAACAATGCGCATCATTTTGGGAGTCAAATTTTTTGTGCATATGTTTAGTGCACAATTTTGACTCCAAAAATGGCAGACAGATTATGCGCGTGTGAGTGCGCTGTGCGTTGTGCAATGGGTCTATTCAGCTATATAATTCAAAACTCCAAAGGATGCAGTTGTCTTAACACAAAGGGGGGCCTACATTTAGAATTATTGTTAAAATGATCGGCTAGCAACCACGCGCCTGCAACCATAGTGGAGTTTGATTGCAGTAATCGACTGATATGCAGATACAGAAAGGGAGGGCTGGGCATTTCCGACGCTGTCCCTCCCCCTAAACAAATTTTTAAAAATAAAAATAGATAAATAAGATAATATAAAAACAGTAGTAATATTTTTTAAATGAACATAAATAAACTGGATAGTGGGAGGCCTTTCTCCTCCGCCCATACCATGCCCATGATTGAAAAGAAAAACAATGACAACATTCAAATGCCGTGATATTCTTTAGTTACTCCTGTCCTGTCAGGTCTCAGTGCCACGGCCAGTGGAAATGTTGCAAAACAAGTTCAGTGCATGTGACAAGTGAGCGCATGTCAACAACAAACAACATTACCAAATTACATGGTTGAATTGAATGGCGAGACCGTCACACTCACGGTCTACTAAAAACTGTCCCGAACAATATTGGTTTACCTGCTTGACGCTAAACGGGCCAGTCTGTAGGTCCACATTGCATCTCAAAAACGCTACATAATGGCTACACGAGCTGCAGCTGACAGTCGTTCATTTCGAAAAGTGCGAGAGAAGTCTGCTCTTGGAAAGTGGCCGACTTCGACCTCTGTCGTGACACCATCATTGCCGTCAAAACAACCCCTTTCGTAATGACACGATCCATCGAATCACGCGTCCATTGCATGTACTGCCCATAGTTAGTCCACGCGTACATTGCATTTAATTCATTAGCACACATATACACAACGCATTTACATCATGTACATGTACGTGGGGTGATCTGAAAAATAACTTTTGTATCCCCCGCTTATAAATAGTATAAACAAAATGCAATCTTAACATGTTATCACGTACCACTCTTTGTGCTCAGTCAATAAATGTTAAATAACAATAACTATGCTGTTGCACTATTGGTTCAGGCATGGCGTGTTCAGGGTTTCCTGAACAAAAAGTACAAAAGTGTACTGTAATAGTGAAATTTGTGAGCATGGCCTAAAATTAATTTCATCGTGAAAGATTTATCCCACCACCCCATCCCTGATTATCATCTCTCCAGAGGGAGTTGGTGATGTGAGCAAGACATGCGAGAAGGAACTTTTCAAGCTATTGAGGCAATGATTCCATTCAGAAAGTATGGGATTATCACCTGCATTTCGGTCAGCTATAGATTCGGCTGGCCCCAGTTAAAGTGGAAACATTCTTGGCAGTTGCCTGCCCTTAAACAAAACTCAAACATTGTTGCTTCGATGCTTGATATGAACTTTCCGGTTATCTCAGATCCACCGATCTCAATGTATACAAAATCCATTTGAAGCAAACGATTAGCTGATAACCTAACTGTTTGCCTGTTTGTGTTTTAAAAAATGTTTTTAGGGGGAGGGGTAACTTTTTGGGCAGCATAAAGGCCAGCTTGTTTTTATTTTTTAGAGGATAGCCAATTGGTATTTTTTTTTTTTTTTTTAATTTTTTTTTTTAAAATATAACTCTCTTTGCTTCCCAACCATATCCCTGTCATGAAGCTGCTTCAAAATTGTTGTGTTTCGGACCACTAAGCAGGAAACCAGTCACAAACAGTACACATTAAATGGTAATTTGGCCGGTAGCCTTTTTTCTTGTAATTTTGTTTCTACCTGGCTACATTATTGCCCAAAAGCAGCTCTATAACTGGAGACTTTTGAGGCGATAGTGGGCTTCCAACTCACTGGTCCTTCTCCATCGTTCTCAGAAATGAGAATTGTAGAAAAGGACCGATGAGTGGGATGCCCTCTATTGTCTCGAAAGTCTCCATTTAGCAATAGCATAATGGTGTTTACAAATTAACTTATCATACACTATTTTATGGACTCTTCAAAGTTTTAATAGACAATGACGATGACTAGAGCAAGCTAGTCGAAACGTTGAGACCAAAAAGAACTCACTCCACGGCAGTGCAGTTAATTACGAGTAGTCCAGGCCGATTTCCTACCTCCCGCCCAGGTAGTAGTTAATAAGCAGGACAGTTCTTTTCAGAACTGAGAAGTCTCCCGAATTCCGAAAATCTACTCCGCGGTAGTAGAATAAATAGCAAGACAAGTTCTCTAAAGAACAAAATCTACACAGCAAAGTAGATATTTAAACACATGCAAACCGAATATAATGCCTCAAAAACCATAGACAATGAAAGTATTGCACGTATTCTAAGGTTGAGATCAGTTATAGCATAGGTTTATTGCCTTCTTCATCAGGAGGCCTGACGTTTCATCTTTGAGAGGGCACTTGAGGCCATTTTCATTTTGCAAAGGGGACATCCATTGGAAAATCTTAAAGTCTATGATAAACTTTTGAAGGGGGACCCTGGCCAAGACCAGGGCAATGGAGGCCATGGCCTCCGTGCAATTCCAGGCCTGCTTCATACATTAACCCTCTTGCTGTCTGACCATTCAATACCATTCAAGTGGTTTTGAATGATAGATCAACTATGCCAGCCTGCAATATGATACCATGAGGGAATGCATGTACACAGTACACAGTTAGTTCTGTGCACAGTTGTGCCACCGTACACAACCTTGGCAGTCGAATGGTTTCAAATGGTTGGTCAACTCACTGGAAAATGTTGCCAAGAGTCACTGACAGTAGGAGGGTTAAAGAAATGTACATGGAAACTCAACATTTGCAAATGTTCAAAAATATAAAAGATTTGCAAGATTTACTGCAATTTGAAATGGGAATTGTATCGTAAAAAAAAATCATCACAAGTTATTAAATTACACTCTACACACAGATTTAATTTTCACAGCCCATCAATTATTATTAATAAAGGTAAAGAAAACGAACATTTTGAGCAACTTATAACCGTTAAGGCCTCTTCTAGATACATGATGAGAAAAATACACTAATTATTGATTTCATCATTTCAAGCCTGCAGCCACCTTTGGTATTATTGTTAAAGACCAGTGTTTGCATTTTGTGTGACCGTACATATATATGAAATAACAAAACTGTGAAAGTTTAAGCTCAATCTGTCATCGAGTCACAAGAAAATAGTGGTAAAACCACGTTAGTAATCTTCAAAAATGTGTGATTATCACTGGTCATGTGCTTAAATTACAAGACTCAGTTCTTCAGTGGGTACATAAATGTGTTTTGAGTCCCCTCTAGACAAAATAAACATTTTGTGCAAAATGTGCAAGGGTCGTGTTGCTCCACTGATTTTCATCAGTTAAGTGCAGCTTATTGGTAAACCTACTAAAAAGTGTCATCTTTGTGTAATTTTGTATTGGGACAAATATTCCAGAGAAATCTTGCTGCATGACATCTTGTAATTTCTAAGAAAACTGTGAAATCTGCTCTTACTTAAAGGCCCTGTACACTATTGGTAAGATCGAAAAACACAATGTTCACAGATTCACACATAACTTACATGATTTAAAGTAAGTAATGATAGAAAGGGTTCCTTAAAATATTTCTGCCTAAAATGCTATCGTTTCTGAGAAACGAGTAAAAAAAGCAATTATCGCGCGTGATAATTTGAAAAAACAGAAAACACATAAGATCTCTTTTCACTATTTTCTCGTGACCTCGATGACCAAATTGAGCTCACACTTTCACAGGTTTGTTTGTTCATGCATATGTTTAATCACACAAAATTTTGAGCTGTTACCAAAAGTGTACAATACCTTTAAAGGCAAACTATACCTTTGGTTATTGGAACTTTTCAATTGTTGTATTCTTATATATTGGTCGACATATATATTGTACAATAAAACTAACCTGTGAAAATTTCCTTTCTAATGGTGGTAGCGTTTTTGAGATTTCACAGAAAATCTGGAGCGGTTGTGTCCACATAGGAAGAACAATCCATAATCACAATCTGATAAATGTTTCATGCAGAAATGTTTCTCAGATTTAAATTTTTTGGAATCTCTGTCTCTCAAACCACATTCCTTAGAAGGGAACCGTTTCTCAACATGTTTCACATTATCACCAGCTGCAGTGCTTCTTACAAAGTAAGTTTTTATGGCATTAATTTTTGGAGTAATTACCCAAGGTGTTACCCTCCCTTTTTAACTTGACAAAAAACAGATTAAAACTTGTTTCAATGCCCATGTTTTTGTGAAATAACACACTCACTATATTATTCACAAAGTTGTCGATATATTTTACTCCAAATAATAAATTGAGTAAGAAAAATGCACTCGCTAAATTTCATTTAGAGGCATTTGAACTATCAATGCACGGAATGTTAATTTTAACAAATCTTACACAATTTACAGGTGGATTCTCCTTAAGGTCAAAAATTAGTTTAAATAACAAAATAGTTTTGCCCGAGATTGATGTTTGATAAATACAGGATACTAAAGTACTTTTTGAGTCAGTGTAGAGAAGAATCCATCTGTCCCTTGACATGCTTGAGAGGGATTGAATCGATTTAGCAGTGCTTCATCATCGGGCAAGAATTAAAAACCATTGCTCTCTATAACACCTCTTACAAATATTCTGCCTTGCGATTGGTTAAGAGCGCGTCACATGACATGTCTTATTTTTTACTAGAAAGCTGTGCGAACGCGAATCGCTATACATGCAGCAAACAATGTAACATACCCGTGGCAACCAATGACCTATCCCATAGCAACCAATGTACTATACCCAAAGCAACCAATGTACTATCCAATAGACCGTATTGAAAAACCCCTTTGTTGCTATGAAAGTCGCCATCTTGTAGGGCAAACCGTATGCACGTCTAAACGCGTACATCAATGAAGCGCGCAGCATTCCCGGTTTGATTTCTACAGCACACGTACACACACGTACACGCTCACAGACGCCATGTTGAAGGGCAGGTTTTAGAATGGTGATGTCATATCAATACGGTCTAAAGCAACCAACATACTAACCATACACCCATGCACACCAATGCACCTAATCCCATAGCAACCAATGTACTATACCCATAGCAACAGCAACTTCTTGGTACCTAGACGTCTAGGCACATTATATGTATGGGGTGTTGTAAAACAAATATTGACTGCTTTTACTAGTGGTATGGTTAAAACTACGACTCCCTCGGTGATCCCTGGAGCAGTCTATTTTTCCTCCGCTTCGCCTCGCGCCTTTCTGGGAAAAAAAACGTGCCGAGGATCACCTCAGGAGTCATGGTTTTAACTGTAGCACTCACAGCAGTCATTATAAAAACATTTTGTATTAAATCCCCCAAGCAATAAATACATTATATCGATTTAATATAAGTGGAAAAAATGCCAAACATTACTACTTAAATTATTTTACAGAGGTTTTTCTGTCATTATCTGATTCAAATTTTCATGGTAATTAAAAAAGTAATAGTTACAATCAACTCAAAATTGTTTTCAGTAATAAGCATACATGTCCATTCGCATGTTGAAACACTTTTTGGGTGGTTTCAGGAACAAATTACAAATATTCGGAAAACTGTTGACATGACGGAGGCAAAGTGGTAACTTTTTAGACTTTATGCATTGATGTCATCCAGCTGCCATCTAACAGGTATACCAAAGTTGAAACAATGAATATGCAGGCCTGGAATTACACGAAGGCCACGGAGGCCATGGCCTCTGTTGCCCTGCTCTTGGCCTTTGTGCCCCTACAAATGTTTCCCATATACTTTAAGATTTTTCAAGGGAAGTGCCCTTTGCAAAATGCAACTGGCCTTGCCCTCTCAAAGATGAAATTCCAGGCCTGAATGAGCACAGATTTATACTGCGCGGCGTACAGGACTGGCCAATGAACAACTCCCTTCTACCTCTAGGTGAGGGCGCCCTACTCAAATGACGTCATATGCATAGAGTCTATTGCGTTTGTTCTCAAATGCAGGGACATTATTATGTCATAGAGCCGTTAGCACACCATGTTAAAGAGGATCTCCGAGGTCAAGTTAAGTTTTTTGATCCACTCATTTTAACCAATCGTGCAATGAGATTTGTGAAATGTGCGCTTGCTGCACGCCTTTCTCATGCAAACCCCAACACTGTGTGTTTCAAATTGCCAGTAAAAAATGTCCGCATTACGTCATATTGCAACCTCTCTATGGGAATATGAGTGCAACACAAAACTCAATTTGACCTTGGAGCCCCTCTTTAACCATTCATGCCTTAGGTCGTGTAAATACAAACAACATAAAACTTTAAGAAAGTATGCTGTGCTTTGTTCATTGTGCATTTTTTATGCTGATTGCGGTTTTCATCTTTCAAGCATTTCATAACTTGCATTCGATCTAAACTGATGGTGCTAATTTATTCCACAAAATATGTCAAGAGCTGAGCGATGAAAGTAGATCACAATCTCCCAGGCAAGTTTTCATAGAGCCACTATGCAATCATAAAAAGAAACCAGTCACAAAAAAAAGTACATGACATAAACCGTTTTGCGGGTTTCCAAAAATGGTGTACTTGGCAGCTCTTTGAGTTAACATCTGGGCCCAATTTCGCAAAGCTGCTTTGGCATAAAAAATAGACCAGCACAGCAAAATAATGCTTACCAGAATAAGATTACAAGCCAAAATTTCGTGCCACGTGACATGTACCGTCTGTGACTGGTATTCTGATTATTTCTGCACTACAGAAAATTGTTTGGCGATATTTTCTGCCTGAGCAGCTCTACGAAATTGTGCCATCAGGCATCACTTGGTCTTCCATCACTGGTCTTCTACCGCTGAGGGAACTACGACACATTCATCAGCTACATAGGTACTCTCATCACCTTGAGTGTCCGCTACCTGTACCATCTCATAGACGTGGTCAGTTCCTGATACCGCCGTTGCAACTACCACGTTAGCGTTCTCGGAATCCTCTCTCTGCTCAAAGCTTTCCTCAGCAACGTCTTCGCCAGCTCCGGGAAGCTCCACGTTCTGTTCGATATTCTGAATGGAGCCGTCGAGGTTGTGGGCAACGGTGAGGACAGTGACGGTCATGGTGCCTTCCTCCCCTTGCATGATCTCCAAGGAGCCGTCTTCAGAGCTCTGCTGCATGGCGGCGTGGATGGCCTCTGCGTCGGCTTCTGAGAGCTGCAGGGTGTTGCCCTCTTCATCAACGATTTGGAACTGCTCCTCCAGTTGCAGTTGATTTATGGTCTTCTTGGTCGGCGAAGGCTCCTCATTGATGGGCGTTTCTCTTTTTGAGGCCAAGGGAGGCATCGTGTAACCGTCACCAAAAGTGGAGATGTCGTGCTTTCGGAAGAGGTGATTCAGAAGGTTGTGTTTATGCATGAAGGTCTCCTTGCAAGCGCTACACATCAGCGGTTTCCTCTTCTTGTGGATGCTCATGTGGTAGATGAGCTTCATCTTATCTTTGGACGCAAAGATACACTCCAGACACTGGTACCTGTACATGTTCTCATGGGTCTTCTGGTGTTGCAGGAGGCTGTAGCGGTCGTTGTAGACTCCCTGACACAGTGTGCAGGTTATCGGTTCACACTCGCTGTGCATGTGGTTGATGTGCGCCTTTACGTCCACAGGAAGGTTGAAGATGGCGTTGCAGTGAGGACACTTGTCGGACGATCTCAGGGCGGTGTGCTTCCACAGGTGCTCCTTCAGGCTACTCTTCTGGGAGAAGCTCTGATCGCACACGCCGCACATGAAGGGCTTCTCGCCGGTGTGCGTGCGCATGTGACGCTTCATTCGATACTTCTCTAGGGTAGTGTACTCACAAATGATACATTTCTGCATAACCTTAGGGGCTACTTCTTTAGCCTTCTTCTTCGATGCAGACCTCTTTGATCCACTCTTCTTCGTCTTCATTTTGGTAAAAAACTGAAAACCAAACTGTTGAAGTGTATAAAAATACCCTTTGCTTGCAATCAAAGTATCAGTTGTTAGGGAGTAGTGCAGAGTGCAATGTTAAATGCTCATTGTTCACTTTCTTCCACCGAGTTTAAAACTCAACCAGAGATAATCATCTTTTTCAGATTGAGGTACATGTACGAGAAATGTTGCAGGGACCATAGGCAGCCTCAGATTTCACGGTGGATGAATAGTTCTGGATACCACTGAGCCTCAAACAATGTCAACAGTCACCTGAAAACAAATTTTAAAAAAGAAAAATCAATTATAGAGAAGTAAAAGCTTCCTTGCAAGTTATTGAAGCGTAACATTTGCAAATTTGCTTGATCTTTTCAACCAGACCAGAGTTTAAAAAAAATAATGAACTCATCTCTGAGAGCAGGGCCCACCCTCAACGCTAGTCCGACGTACATTGATTGATTGATTGATTGATTGATTGAATTTATTCGGATAAAAATACAGCAAGAACATGCCAAAAATACATACATGTACACAAAAACAGGAGAAAAGACAATGAAATAAGATTAACCAAAACAGAACACAAGTAAGAAAGCCCCCAAAAGCCAATATCTTAGACTTATTTCCATTGGGGTCCTTACAAAAAACGGCAAAAAAACCCAAAGAGAAATGGAAGTACCAAAAACAGACGAACCTAGTCAAGAGCAAAAAGAAGAATCGTGGAAAACAAAGCAAGAGAACACAAAATAAATAAATTAAAAAAAATAAACATACATTGTCTAGTATAAAATAAACATACATTGTCTAGTATAAACTGCTACGAGCTAGTAAACACCACTTCTCAACTTGCCCTGTGGGCTACTAAAAACTGTGCAACCTACTTGTTTAAAATGCTCATATTTCTTCCTTTTCAGATTTGAATAATCAATTTCAAAAATGTGTTGTGTTTTTAGTGTGTGAATGTAATCGACTATTAGCGATCACTGATCACTATATTATACACATCAGAAAGATACATTTATGACAATAAATAATACATGTATAAAATCTGGGCTACTAAAATTTCCTGGGGCCCAGTAAAATACATAGTTTACTAGCCCGGTGGGCTACTTTACAAGCTTTTAAAGCGCAAGGCCTGTAGAGTTTACGTCCCTGGAACTTAAACTGGGGCCAAAAACGCAATGAGTTGTTGCTCTACCCTTGCAATTAATCTCCTTATTTAACATTACAAGAATTTGTTTTTTACTTTAAAAACCCAAACATTTAAAACAAAAACAAAATGCAAAGGGGAGGGAGGGGAGAATAAAGAGGGGGGGGGTGGGGGATTAAACAAAATGATTAATCCTGTTACAGTCTGACCATTTAATATAATCTGCACAATTTTGAATGATGCAGTATGCACTTTAACCCTCCTACTGTCAGTGACTCTTGGCAACATTTTTCTGTGAGTTGACCAACCATTTTAAACCATTCGACTGCCAAGGTTGTGTACGATGGCACAACTGTGCACAGAACTAACTACTGTGTACTGTGTACATGCATTCCCTCATGGTATCATATTGCAGGTTGGCGTAGTTTATCTATCATTCAAAACCACAGTGAATGGTATTGAATGGTCAGACAGCAAGAGGGATAAAGCACACAGCCCTGTGCAATCGGGCACATCGGATTCCACCATACACAACCCGTTTACAGGCCTGGAATTACACAGATGCTAAGGTTGCCCCTGATCTTGGCCTAGGTGCCCATTCAGACGTTTCACATAGACTTTAAGATTTTCTAACGGAAGATGAAAGTCTAGGCTGCATTTGAAACAGTTAATTGGTTGGTCAACTAACTCACTGCCAATACTGAAGTAGTTGGATTAATTGAATCAAAAATTATTGAGTGCGACTTTATTGTGACTTATAAATTTGTACAATGCCTTGCTTTCTCTCACCTCATCTTAGTTCAATTTTCCTCATCACTTCCAATTTCATTATCACTACCCTCAAAAAGGTCAGCAGGATGAGGTTTGAAACCAGCAACGCCATAAAGTATGTCATTCACAAATTTGGCTTTGGAGGCCTGTCTGGCCCGGCTGGCCATTCGGGTTAAGTTCTCCGGCTTCAGAATGGTGGCACTTGGCTTCTCCGCTATCTCCTGCAGGAGGACCTCATTTACAATCTCCGATGTCGGCTGGAAGAGGTCAGACAAGGCCTTGGCTCGTATCTTGGCCGCCACCTTGGTCTTGTAGCAAGCTCCTGGCTTCGCAGTGTGTACATGAGCGTGGGGCCCCGCTGTAAATCTACCGTCGACCTCTTTGTACGAGGCCAGGCAGCACATCTTCCTGCCGCGGATGGTGCACTGCCACTCGATGGTACTCCCTCGGGCTCTCTTGATATTATACGTGAATCCCTTACTGTCAATGAGTCTTGGGCGACTCAGACGAGTGGCCGCCTGAAGTATTCGGAAACCCGCAGCATAAGCTTCTTCACTGAGTTCACGCTCTTGCGACTCAAATGGATTGGGTAGTTTGGACTTGGCATTCACAATGTCCCAAGCTTGTTTAGTAATGCTCTTGTCTCGTTTACAAGTAGCCATTTTGACCAGCCTTTTAGGTCTAGTGGTACTAATATTTCCCCTACCGACATGACAGTGGGACTCAGGGCCGGCAGTGAACTCTCCGTTTTTCTGCTTTAAAGTTGCTTTACACTTGAAGCTTTTACTATTTAAAGTACAATGCCAATGAGCGATATCTCCGTTAGCCTTCTTAAAGACGTACGTGTGTCCCGTGCGTTTCTCAATTAGTCTCGGTTGTCCAAATACATAATTTGAGTAATACTGTTTTTCTGCGCCTTTCCTTCCTTTGCTCTTGACAGAGGACTTTTTCCCTTTCATGGCTTTGATCATTTTTGCAGTCATTTTCGGATCTTTCTTTGATGGGGACGTAAGAGTTTCCAATTTGTGGGAAGATATACCCGGCTCGGCAAAGTGAAGATGCGGCTGAGGACCTGGAGTGAATGTGACATTTTGTTGTTTGACGGTCGCTCGGCAAGTAAGAGCTTTACTTCTCACAGTGCATTGCCAGTCGGTGACCGATCCCCGAACCCTTTTGACATTGTAGGTATACCCCAGGCCATCAAGAAGTTTGGGTTTGTTGCGTTTGAATGACGTCTCAACCTTTCGCTTTTTGATCCTCACAGCCTGAGGAGGACCAAGACTAACTTGCTCATCGACCACAATAATATCTTGTTGCGTTACTTCACTTGATGGTGATGCCTCTGGTATTGGAACTTCAAGATCTTGGGCCTGAATAATTTCCACCATTCCGTCGAGCAATACCGACGTACACCCAATTGGGTCTGTTTGGCATGTGATCTCAACGACTTGCTGAATGGTAACCCCATGTTCAATGTCTTCATGGTCCCGTTCGATGTATTGCTCCATCCTGATTACTCAAAATAAACAGTCTACTGCTCTGCAGACTCTACATTTAGCAGTCAACAGAGGGCTACAGTCAAGGCCGATAATTACACCCTTCAAATGGCAGTCTAACGGTCAAACAGTTGTGGCTGAAAAGATATTTCAGAAAATGGGGGAAAAAAACTAGTCAGTAAAAAGTCCACTTAAAGTTGAGTAATATTGAAATTCCAACCCAAAATTGTAAAATTTGTAGCTCCTATTTTATTTTCGTTAAAAAACAAAACAACAAAGATTGTGTTCCAAATTTTGAGAATTTTTATTTTGAGCTTTTACGAACCCATGCAATAACCCAACAATGAATTTTAACAATGCTAGCTTTTAAGAACTGCAATCCACTTTGATTTAAAAAATAAATAATTATCAGATTTATTTTTCTTTGACAGTGTGACATTCTTGATCACATAGACAGATAGAACCAGCCTATCATTATATAAGTCATTGCTGTTCCTAGTGTTGTAAATGTAAGAATTGTTTTGTTTTTTTCAAGTATTTTCAGTGTGAAGTACGGCCTTATTTGTTTTAAATAAAAAATAACAGCATATAAAAAGCATTTAATCAACTTCCGCTATTTTTGAAAAACAAATTTCAGCAACCACTGTTTGACCACCTTCTGCCTTACCAAAAAGTACAACCACACATATTTCTAAGAAAACTTCACTGTGCAGTACTTAAGACAATTTAAAACAAGCACTAAGCAGCTCAAAAATAATACTCTTCCCAATTTCTGAAATAAGTCATTGACTCAGCCTAGGCTAGGTAGGGTGACTGCTCTATATATTCCAACAGTCCCGAGTCCTAGTCATATGTTCCAACAACAGCCCCCCCCCCCTTCAAATTGAAGGGGTTAGGGTTACGGGCCTGGCCCATCATGTTCATGATTAGCCCCATGAATAGGGCCAATCCACTCCGTATCCTTGGCCCCAGCACCACTGATTACCAATTCTTTCGCCCTATGATGTTTTTTTTTTCTGCAAAGATCTAGATCGTGAAACTTACCGATTGAATGCCCATGTACTTGCAGATAGCCGGACTGTTAAAATTTCTTTAAAAATCATCACACTTTTTTTGTGAAAATCAAATGATTTTCGAGTGAACTTTTAAAACGATCTCAACGATCTTGATTATTTGCACTTGCGGCGTTAGTCTTGGTGCAAGACGTTGCTGTTCATTATCACCCAACTATCGCGAATAGCGGGCGCTGTTGGGAAACTTCCAGATCACCACCACGCGGCTTAACGCCCTCTATTGGTGGAATAGTCGCGTCGTGTGTAGTATTGAGTGACTCGACAAGAACGTCTTGCACCAAGACTATCGCGGCGTCTGCGAGTAAATTAGTCTGGTACCAACTCAATCGTAGCAATTGATTGTATCGTTTTTTTTAATGCTGTTGAGGGAGCCAGACACTTAAAAATTTAAGCAAGTTGTCAAGATCGTCGAGACAATTCTAAATATTAACTCACGAAAATCATTTGATTTTCACCCAAAACGTGTGACGTTTTTTAAAGAAATTTTAACAGTCCGGCTATCTGCAAGTACATGGGCATTCAATCGGTTAGTTTCACGATCTAGATCTTTGCAGAAAAAAAACATCATAGGGCGAAAGAATTGGTAATCAGTGGTGCTGGGGCCAAGGATACGGAGAGGATTGGCCTATTCTGATATTCATGGGGCTAGTTCATGATTTACAATTACAGTCCACTCAGTTACACAGTACACGCTACGAATAGAGTTAGGGTTAGGATTACGTGTAGGAAAGTACACAAGGGGTGTCGCAACATAGGAGGGGGGGGGGGCAAACATAGGTGTGTGACCTATGCTAGACTTAATTACAATTACTCTTTTATAAAGTTTACACTAATTTTGGCCATGTATCTCATGACCTCAATCTGTACACATCTGGGGCGAAGAAGATCGTGATTATAAACTCCCATTTGAGCTCCAACCATTTTGCAGGTGAGCTTCAAAAATAACTATACGAAGCCATATTTTTCTCATTTGCTGGAAACATGTTGAAATGTGTAACTGTGATTACAGGAATATTATTAATCTTAGACTACTTCACTTACCAAGTAACGATAGTTTTCATCTTTCTCGCCAGTGTAGCTTGTAAGTTGAAACGAATGAGGATTGAAATGAAGCCAGTTTGTCGCATGGTGTCCAGTCTCATATCAGTTTACATACTCCCTTTGTGCTTACGGTTACAAGATCACACGAGTAACCAGCCTATCGCTGATCTTGTCACGTGATCGCTGCAACACGGACGCGCGCGCACGGTAGGGAGGGGAGGGCGGGGTAGCGGATATAAGCCAAGCAGAAAGTGAGGGGGTTAATGTGCCTGTCTCAGCAATGTAAAAAGTTATGACATTTTTGCTAAAACAAGTTTTTTCTGAATTCTTACAAAACAAATTTTGCTTACAGGTTTTGGTATCAAAGATCTGTTGACCAAAGATTTTTTTACTTGAACCATAGTTAAAGGAACATTATAGAATTGGTTTTTCTAACAAAACAGTTGCTGGCAGTAGTAATCCACCATATGCATAAACTGACAAACCTGTAGAAGTTTGAGATCGATCGGCCATCTGGGTCACGAGAAAATAGTGAAAAACTGATTACACATTTGCATGAAATCAAGCAGATTCAACAAATGAATAAAACGCTCACTGAGCGATAAACTCAAATCGGAAAATTAGTTTATTCATATCTCATCAAATATGGCATTTCAGACAGAAATATTTCAAGGGATGTTTTTTACTAGCACCATCATTAGACCGTGTAAGTTTTATGTAAATCTGTGATCAAAAAGTATATTTTACAAGTTTTTTTCTTACCAATTCTGTAATGTTCCTTTAAACTCATCGATGGGAAAAGGATCAAAATGTTTTTCAACAAGTTGGGTGTGCTTTAACAAGGAGTACATGTCGCTGCACTTTTTCAGTATTGAATTCTGACTCTTTACAATTGTTTTTTTTGCTCAAAATATTGCAGCTAAAGATGGCAAGGTCATAGCTAGGCATCTAGTGATCACTTTGCAGTGCTTACTGTACGGTATGCAGTAAACTTCAAAGTTGGAGACATATTGCAATGGATGTCCTTATCTGAAATTTTATGTTTTTTATTTTTAAAAATACATCAAGGGCATTTTTGTTGAGCCGTTACGTACGAAGTGTGGACCAGAAAAAACAAAAGACTTCGACACTTTGCGTAGAGATCGACTTCAAACACTATGTGGACTTGCACACATGTCCACATAGTATTTTTGTTTTTATAGTGTTGAAGAATAGGATTTTCCTTCAGTGTACAGAACAAAGGAATGTCCACAGAGTGGATGGGCTGTGTGCAGAGCTGTGTGCATCTTGGTTGTAGTAAAGGGGAGGCTTGAGTGTGGGTATAGTGGTTTTTACTTGGGGGGAGGGATTTGGTTGTAAATCCTGTATCTGCTTCTGAGATGGGCCTGACCAATGATTTTCAGTTTCCTTGGGCTAGCTTTTCCACCGATTTTCGGGACCACTTTGGTCCCATGTACATTGCTTTTAACGCATGAAGGAAACAAACTCGTGCACTTTAACGGGTCCCAAATGTTTGATTACGCGTGATACTTGCAAAGTCTATACTGTATTACTGGAATAGTACCTGAAAAGTTAAAGATTCCGAGACAAACTATTGGGCAAAGGGATGGTGCAAAAAAAAATCAAGAAGGCTTTGCAGTCAAGGCTGGTAATGCACGTCAAAAGTTATTTGCATTTAAAGGTATTGTACACTTTTGGTAACAGCTCAAAATCAGTGTCCACATTTTGTGTGATTAAACATATGCATGAACAAACAAACCTGTGAAAGTTTGAGCTCAATTGGTCATCGAGGTCACGAGAAAATAGTGAAAAGAGATCTTATGTGTTTTCTGTTTTTATCAAATTATCGCGCGCGATAATTACTATTGTTTTACTCGTTTCTCAGAAACGATAGCATTTTAGGCAGAAATATTTTAAGGAACCCTTTCTACCATTACTTTCTTTAAATCATGTAAGTTATGTGTGAATCTGTGAACATTTTGTTTTTCGATCTTACCAATAGTGTACAGGGCCTTTAACAAAGAAAGATGTTCAGGAAAATCAGCACAGACCATGTTCATGTCCAGCTTTGGAAGCATTATACTGTTTATTCCAACTTGATCATCAGGGTGACACCTTCAAGTGCAAATACTCCATATCAACTCAACAAAATACAAAAATGGCTTCGAACAAAATAGTAGTCAAACTTACTTTAAAAATCTGCCAAATAGGTTTTAAGTGCTGTATACAGCTGTTGTTGATACAAAAGTCCTCTGAAACTTGCCTTAGAAAAGACACCTGTGGAAGTTTCATTTGAATACAGTTTGGTTTTACCCTTACACCGATGTGTGTAAAGCACTGTATACTCAATACTTTCCAGAGTCCTATGAAAAACAAAATCAACAGGCATTACTCGGGTGGGATTCGAACCCACGATCTTTGCCATTCTAGAGCAGCTGTTTTACCACTAGAAATCCAAAATTGCCTATAGTAGCTAGAGGCAGTTCAAATCCTATATTTTAGCAGCCGGTACCGCAAAAGTTTCATCAATTTTAAATTTGCATCAGGTGTCTAGCAATTTATTGAGAAAACAGGAAAAAACTGTCATGGTATTTTCATCAAAAGCAATGAATCCATCCACGTTTAGCTAAGAGACAGTGGGTACCAATCACACCTCTGGCCACAGCATTCACAAATGGACACCATGAAAATTCAACATACTTTTATTGATTTCTAATCAACGGGGCAATTCAGACAAAATAAGTCATTTCGCAGGATGTTTACTTCCATTACCATCTTTATGATCGCGGCTTTCGGATAAAAAATTACACAAATTTTACCAAAAGACTGACCCTCTCCAGTCATATCTGGCAAGTTTTTAAAGGATGAAAGAGCCCACAAAACAGTTGACCAAGAAATTCATTGTATTAATTTCAGTACCAAAAATGCATTTTCATCAGGTTTAAGATATTGGTTAAAATCAGGTAGAAATTCCTAAACTTAATTTGTACCTCACTTAAACAAGTGGGGAAACACCTCGTGTTAAAATGATGTAAAATGTCACTTTATTCGATTCTCTTTCAAAAAAAATGTCTGTACATTCCACAAAGAAATGATTTGTCAGGCCAAAAGGTCAACTTCAATATCATGAAACAGGAATTAACTTTTAAAAAAACTTGTACAAAAACATATACAGACTCATACATCTGAAATGTGACGTCATTGAACGTTTTTTTGATACTTAATATATTTCACACTGGAAGGGTACGAAATACAATGGCATTTTACATTATTTTTTACAGGAGGTAAGAAACTTATTTTCCCCCACTTTTATCAAGACTTTATATATTGAAAATTTAGTACCAAACTGAACCCAACTTCAGAGCCCCTCTTTAAAGGCAGGGTCATAGATTGGTCAATTCTCCCCGAATTAAAGGCCATACAAACTAACTTGGTGTGAAGCACTGCAGCTGTTGTTGGAAAACCTATTTTGAGAAAGGTTTCCCCTTCGAAGTAAGATGGTTTGGATAATTTTTCGGCAACAAACATTTGAATCTGAGTAATGATTCATGCATGAATCGTTTCTCAGGCTTCTTAGGGTGTCTGTTCGCGAATGCTGCAGCCAGAGATGCGGTTTTATGTGAGTCATATAAAACGAACGGGCGGGGAACGATTACTTTGGAAATGACGCTGCAAAGTGTTGCTGTGAAGTACCCCAAGCATCCTATATTTTTAGATTTAGGACTCCTATATTAAATGTTGGAGTATCACGTGCGCGGCAATAACCTCGCTAAACGTGGATGGATCTTTGACGTTCTTGTGAAAATGCCAAGACGGTTTTTTTGCTGTTTTTTCAGCAGTTAGAAACAGTATTCAGCTGAAACTTTCACGTGTGAATTTTATTGTATCTTTCTTAATAATTTTGCCTATAAATCAGCATTACGTTGACAAGAACCAATTGAAGACCATACCTTTAAGAATGTTAAAGTATTAATCAAGCTTAACCTTTGCTAATCAAATATAAAAATATATACAAGTACATGTGACGGTTAAAAATACTGTTGAGCACAATGGTAAGGTAAAACAATTTTGTGTTTATTGTGAATAATTGTTCAAATGACAAGGATCTATGTGTGAGTTATACAAAATGAATATTGGATGCATTTATATCAGTGCATTGTCACAGAATATAATCACAGGGTAAAATCTGGACTATTCCATTTCCTGAGGCCAAGCCGAGTAAAATGGAAAAGCAAGATTTAAAGGTACACGTTGCCTTGGATCGGCCGAGTTGGTCTATAAAAAGCGTTTGTAACCGTTTGTTATAAAATGCAAATGGTTAGAAAGATGTTTTAAAAGTAGAATACAATGATCCACACAAATATGCCTCGAAATTGTGTAGTTTTCCTTTCACATCGTGGACTAACACAGTCGGCCATTTTATGGAGTCAAACTCTTGACTCCACAAAATGGCCGACCGTGTTAGGTCGCAAAGTTCACGGAAAACCACGCAATTTCGAGGCATATTTGTGTGGATCATCGTATTCTACTTTTAAAACATCTTTCTAACCATTTGCATTTTATAACAAACGGTTACAAACGCTTTTTATAGACCAACTCGGCCGATCCAAGGCAACGTGTACCTTTAACCGAGTGATTATATTCTGCGACATTGCCCAAACAAAATGAATTCATTATTTGTTTGATATAACTCACACATATATAGATGGTTTGCCCTTAACTTATTAAGTGACTACCAAGCAGGACCAGTTAGTCTGTCATTTCACTGGTCCCCAGCTTTTTCCACTTGTCCATACTTTGTATTAAGTGGGATGCTTTTCAACACTGAGCTAGGCCAGCTGGACCATTTGGAGTGAATTTTGACTGGTCCTCAGGTGACTTAACTGGAATTTGGGAGAATGCCGAGATCCTTGTCATTTGAACAATTATTCACACTAAACACGAAAGAGACAGAGCAACTCGTCCACCCGACACTCTGAAACTTCTATAACCCCTTCTAAACAACATGGACGACTCCATGTAGACACCAACCTAGTCCGCTGTGAAACGACTTTGCCTCATTGGGACAAACGGGCGGGGAACGACTACCTTGGAAACGACGCTGCGAAGTGTTGCTGTGAAGTACCCCAAGCATCCTATATCTATAGATTTAGGACTCCTATATTAAATGTTGGAGTATCACGTGCGCGGCAGTAAATACATGGCAAAATAAAGTACGACACGTGACGTGTGTTCCACCAATCAAATGACAAGGATGTATGTATGCGGTGTGTCTAACAAAATGGCCTTAAATATCAGCCTGAACAGTTTTACTTCATAATGCTTTAATTCCTAAAATATTTATATGATTACAAATTGCAGGGCAACTTTTCACTTTGGGAATAACAGTGCGAGGACCTGGTGGTCTTCACTGCGCGTGGGCGCTGTTAATGGACCGAGCCGACAGCAAGGTCATTACCCTGCAGTGAAGACCGTGTCCTCACACTGTTATTCCCATTACTAAATATCATAAATATATGATTTTTCTTTTGCTGATATTTTTCAGAATTGTTTTTTTTAAGTACAAGGGCCATTCTTTAAGCTGCACAATTTGTGTGTGGTACCTAACCCATCAGACTATGAGCTTTTAAAATTAACAATACCATATATGGAAATACTTTGGTTGGTGTTCGGCTTGATGATTTGCATTATGTTGGTTTCATGTGCGTACCCGCTACCCTAAATTTATACATTGTCTGCACGTTCACGCATATGCGTGTTATGCGCGTGCACGCTGCACCGACCATCTCTTGCCAAAATAAAAAAAAACCTAAAACATTCACAAAGGTAACAGTTGATTTGAGAAATCCCCACACAACATGCACAGTGCATACAGAACTTTTTAACAACAATATGCGTGTTTGGGGGCCATTTAATCGCTAATTCCCAGAGCCAGTCTTTATATCACATGTAAGTACACCCCAACTTGACCAGTCTGCCTCCAATCAAAGTGCATAAACTCTAGTATTATTAAATTTCAAATTATCATGGAAATTAAGGATTTTTAGAAATATCAATATTTTCTCAACGATTAGAGCATTTTCAGTAGAAATGGTCTTGGCATTATTTGTGTCTGAACCAAATTAACATTTTATGAGAAATAAGGACAAAAGTTTCACAATTTGAAATTTGGTTGTTACCCAATGTCGTACCCATCTGTAATGAGACAACCCAACCTGTTCTTTATGTACAATTATCTCATTGTGTCACTAAGCTACATTATGCAACGTTCCACTAGTAGAGAACTTAAAGGTTCAAAAAGTTTAACTTGCTTGTAATATACAACTTGAAAGTAGCGATTAATCTGAAAATCTGCTTTATGCGTGATAAATAAGACATTTTACTTATCTTTAAACTGGATTTTACCTGAATGTTTTTGATTTATTTACAACTATTTAGTCACTACTATTTTCTCTCTTCCACAAACCGGTGTCGTACATTTTAATGATGTTTTTGAATATGACAAAACAAAAAATGGGGAGAAAACTGAAAAATTCAAACTTCACCATTATCGGTTCACTTACTTCTATTTCAAACTAAACGTCTACATCAAACTTTCAAACACTTTGAGTTTCAAACTGGTATTTAAAGAATGTTTAAAGTTCTTGATTATATACAATGAAGGATTAAAAAATTGAACACAGAGAAAAAAAACACACAAATTAATTGGTCTTTAAATAAAGTGGTGCTGAAGCTGTGAATTCAGGCCCGATACTTCACGGAGGCAACGACTGCATCCGTTGCCCCTGGTCATTGCCTTGGTGCCCCTTGAACTGTTCCAGTAGAAATTTACAATTTCCCCCTAGAGGCGCCCCCTACCGAGGAGAAAACGCCTCTGTGCCCTTGCCCTTTCGCAAAAGAAGCATCAGGGCCCAATTACATAGAGCTGCTCGAAAATATGCAAAAACAGGATTACCAACCAAATTTCCATTTGTTGCATATTGCTTGTTAATGGTATTCAGCTGAAAATCACGTGGAAATTTGGCTAATAATCCTGTTTTTATCAAGGCAAAAATTTCATGCTAAGCAAATTTTTGTGCTAAGCAGCTCTATGAAATTGGGCCCAGGCCAGTGATTTCTTAATAATTGGAGTGTACATGTGCCAATACATTGCTAAAAGAATTTCTTTTTGTGAACGAGCAGAGTGTGTGGGTGAAAATATGATATTGTGATTGATTCACTTTTTTAAACTCGGCACATAAACTGATGCACATAACAGCTCCACACATTGTACAGTGGTTATAACCCTATACACGTCCAAATTCTAAGTTCTTTTAGGTCATGGGGTAAAAAACTAATCCAAGCACATGACACAAAATTACATTCATTTTATGACAAATACTCGCAGTAACGCTAAAAAAAAGAAGAACAAAAATGAACAAGGTGGCCACAGAAAAGTAGCATGGCAAAACACTGAGCTTCAGACATAGACTATAGGCACTGTTTGCTGTCACATCCTCGTAACGCGTGAGGACGTTACAAATGATATCGCTCAAAAAAGCAATCAATTAAAAAGATACATTACAAATACAATAATCAATTAACCTAATATCTACACTTGCAAAACTTCCAGTTCAGTGGTTGTTTTTCGATTGGATTTCACAAAGTGATGGTAAGTTTACACTGCTAAATAGATTCACCAGCCGCTCTCTGCGAGATTCAAACCTCCCCATCTCCGATCACACAGGAAATGTTTCCGATGCTACAAATTTGGGAATTTGCAGTGAATAACGGACACTGATTAAACACTACTTGTAGCTTTGGACAATAAAAGTTCGCATTTTTAAAGATGGTTGTTAAAAATTACAGGCTTTTGACACTTAATAACAATTGAATGAAGAAATCGTTTAAAGAATGAATATACACAAAAGTCAACTTGAAGACTGGTCCCCTGATCACTGCTCTTCAACAAAGAGGTAGATAGTTCCATCATCGGGGACTTCTTCATCATCTTCTTCTTCCTCTTCGGCGTCTTGGCTTATTGCCTGATTTGCCGGGACTAGAATGGACTCCTGTTGGGTGATGACATTGGGGTTGCTCTCTACCGCAGGCTGCGACTTCTCCTTTTCCTCCTTCGTTGCCATGACGACGTCAGCGGGGCCCTCATCCGGGACTGTCGCAGCAACTGTTTTTTTCTTTTCCGTCTTCTCGACCTTCAGCTTCGCTGGGGACGCTTCTTGCTTCTTCGGTGGTTCTTCTTCAGCGGATCCTTCAGCGGATCCTTCAGCGGATCCTTCAGCTGATCCTTCTGCCGATTCTTCGGCTGATCCTTCGGCAGCTGAAGTGGACTGACCCTCCTGTGCAACCATCATGACCTGCTGGGGTAACATGTCCTGTGCCATTTCTTCCTCTTCCTGGGGCTCCTGGGGCTCTTGCTGCGGCTGGATGTTGCTCATGGCTCCGTTGACAAATTCGACATCGCCGCTCAGGTTCTCCATGGATTCCTCTGTATTGTGAGAGACAGTCAGCACTGTGACTGGACCACCCTCCTCACCTTGGATGATTTGTAGTGTGCCGTCCGCCGTACCCTGCTGCATGGCAGCCTGGATAGCTTCGGCATCCTCTTGCGACAGCTGCAGGGTGTTCCCATGCTCGTCAACAATCTGGTGCTGTTGCTCCGACATGGCCATTTTTTGTCGGCGGGTTACCTTCTTGCTTGGAGAGACACCAATCTCGGCTGAGTCTCTCCGTTTGCGCTTCAGGAGGTTACCTGTCTCCTCTACCTCCGGATTGATGTTGTGCTTCTTCTGCAAGTGATTGACTAGGGTCTGTTTGTGCTTAAATGTTTCGTTGCAATCGTCGCACTGGAAGGGACGTTCGCCAGTGTGAACCCTCATGTGGACGACCAGGTGGCGCTTCTGCGGGGCAGAGTACTCGCACTCAAGACACTGGTAGATCTTCTCACCCTTGTGTGTCTTCTGGTGCTGCATGAAGCTGTAACGGTCTGTGAAGCCATTCTCGCAGACTTTGCAGATGAGAGGCTGTCCCTGGGTGTGCATCTTACGAATGTGGGTTTTCATGTCGGCATGACGCCCGAACGTGGTTTCGCAGTACTCACACCTGTGAGCAGGGCGGGAACCGGCGTGCTTCCACAGATGCTCCTTCAGGCTACTCTTCTGGGAGAAACTCTGCTCGCACTCCCCGCACTGAAACGGTTTCTCACCAGTATGAACTCGCATATGGCGCTTCAGCTTGTAGTTGTCTGTGCTGGCGTAGTCGCACAAGGTACATCGGTACGGCTTCTCGCCCGTATGGGACCTCATGTGACGCTTGATCTTACTGGCCTCTACGCTGTAATACTCACAGAGAGGACACTTGTGTGGTTTTTCATGGGTGTGGATGTACTTCATGTGTCTACCCAGCTCTCCTGAGGTTCCAAAGGCCTTTTCACATACCTCACACTTGTATGGCTTGGTGCCTGTATGTGTGTTAAGGTGGTTACGGAGAAGTGTAGAGGTGCGGAAGATTCTGCCGCACTTGTTGCACTCGTGGACCTTCGGCTCACGAGGGCTGGCAGGAGACTTCTTGGCACGCCCTAGGACCTGATCAATGAGACGGCCGTCGTCAAACTTAGGAACCATGTACTTCTTCCTTTTCCTGGGAGAGTCCTTTTCATCCAGGCTTGGTTTGGTGACCGGTTCATCGTCGTTGTCCCCGGCGTAGAAATCATAAACCGAATGGTCCTGGATGGTTCTCTGACCATCCTCACCTTCCACCACCTCCCGGACAATTACAATCTGGGTGTTCATCGGAACAACGACCTCTTCATGCTCCTCCGACACGACCAGTCCCTCTCCTTCTTCTTCTCCGACCTCAGCTGGACGTTTTCGTGGTGACCGGCGGATGGTGATGACCTTCTCTTTTGACTCCTTGATGGTGCTATTACCCCGGGGCTGGAGCTCAATGAAGGACGGTGGCTCTCTGCCTTCCTGGATGATAGCCGCTTGGGCAACCGCACGCTCTTCTTCATCGTCCTCAGTTGGTTCGATGACGACCTCACTGGAGGTAGTGGCACCAGCTGCGACCTCACTGCCCTCTGCACCATCCGCCTGGATGATTGTGTACATCTGCGTGCTGTTATTTGCACCCTCTGAAGAAGCCTAATGAGTAAGATAAAAAAAAAAAGTAAATTGTTAAAAAGAAAGTACATCATTGTTTTTGAAATTTGCATAAACTAAATCCTATACAATCATTGTCACTAAACACACCATATAACCAACTTGTGGAAAATTTCATCAAATTCGTCGGTCCTGTTTCAGTGAAAACAGTGACAAAAACGTTTATGTTTTGCCAGGGATTTTTGTGCACACTCATATGAACAGAAATGACATTTGGCAAAACGCTGAAACAGGTCCAACGAATTTGATGAAATTTTCCACTAGTCGTTTATATGGTGTGTATATGGTGTGACATTGATAGGGAGACCACCAACATAGGGCTACAATGTAGATAGCTCAGTTGGTAGAGCGCCGGTACGTTAATCCAGAGGTCGTTGGTTCAAATCCCGCTCTAGTCAATTTTTCTTTGTTCAACCCCAAACCAAAGGATTTAGTTTATGCAGAGGTTTTTACCTCTTCCTTACCATAGGCAACTTTTGTCAACTGCACTCATACACCTTCTTTACCATTGCCGACTTTTGTTGTCCAAGCTTACCCACAAAATAACACTCAAGCCTGAGCACAAAGGCCATTTTGTTATGAAGCTGTAGTTTTGTCCATGTTCATCCTCCATACCCAAATTTACAATGGTTTGAAAAAGGAAGATCAGATCTTTCCAATGAATGTTAAATAAGATAAGTGTGTTATCATGCAATCCCATCAAATTGGACTGGAAAGATCTGAAATGCCAAACATTTCAGAGTGCCATATGGCTGTGTACAAAAAAGTGTTTGAGTTTACAGATCACACTGAGGAAACAAAGACCAAGAACTTTGACATTTAATGGCCGATCTCCATTATTTTTGGATTATATGGCAGAGATTTCAATAAGCACGACATTTTCAATTACTTATTTTGCTGTGAAACAATATCTTTATGGTGATTATAGAGATAGTGAAATAGGCCATTCAACAGGAGCTTTCCAAGCTCTAGTGTTGTCAGCAGCAGAGTGTGGGTTCGAATCCTGGTCATGAAACTTGTGCCCTTGAACAAAGCACTAAACCATAATTGCTTCATAAAAAGTTATTAGGTATTGCATTCTTCTCTACCAGCCAGGCTCATAGTGGATGATACCCATGCCTTATGGACTGTGAAGGGGATATAACCCTGTTTCAGCCCCAGGAGTAGGTGGCAACGTGCCCCTGGTGACAGTTGATTTGGGTGGACAGCCCAAATCAGTTACGTGTAGCCCTGACCTTGAAGTGGTCGTTTGGCCTAGTGAGTTGGGCGATATCTCATATGAAAAAAGACCCCCAAAACAATGAAACCTACCTGAGTAAAGGCAATCTGAGAGCCATCTTGGGAGACAGGAATGAACTGTTGACCTTGGCTATTCTCATAGACGATGCTGTTTCCTACCATGCTGACTGGTGCACCAGTGTTGTTATCATTCTGCATGGCCACCATAAGCACCTACAGAGAAAGAAAACAAAATGAATATGAATTTATAACTTCTTTGGTAAAGCTGTGTCTGAATTGATTGGCTTTGACAGAGGCTATGGATGGATCGCTGAAAAGTTCCGTTCTTCAATATTGACGCTGCAGCCAACTACCATAGCCATAGCCAGAGCAGAAGTCTCATAACTCGGACGCGACTTAGGCTTAAGCCATAACCGCCGAGCTACGCGTTTATTCGTAGTACACACAAACCCTTCAAACGCCAAGCTACGGATAATCACGTAGCTATAATAGCTATAATAACTTTAAAAACATTGCATCATTGATAAAAGCCTGATTGCCCTTATATGGTCGTATAGTATTCCAGCAGCCTTCACAATGTCATGCTGTGTTTGTCAGCCATGTTTTTCTGCATCGAACAGGACTTTCCTGTGCATTTTCGACCTTTTAAGACAAAAGCATATGGAGTTTCAGGCAGTACTGTGAGAAGAAATACTAATAAACAACTCGTCGTAAAGACTCTGAACATGAAGCTTAAAATAAAAATAATTTGATGCGGATTTTGAGTTTTTAAAAATGTGTGAAACTGAAAGCAACTGTTAAGTAACTTTTAACATGTTTATAAAAATGCCTTGTATTTACGACGCTATGGCTTGTGTTTACAGTGTAAAGATCCCATCAACAGGCATGCAACTGTAACTTCACCAAAAAAGAGGAAATTACAAAATTTCAATGATTTTGTACAGTATTTTTCAATTTTGAATGGTAAAACTGAGAATAAAAAAAGAGGAAATCAGCTGATCCGAGGAAAAGTTGCATGCCTGTATAAAGCGCAAGCAGTTGCAGATCGGCTCTGCCTCAAGGCACTGAATACAAGCAAATGGATTATACAAAATAAATTAAAAACAACGACAGAGATGGTCCTACCTGCTGTTGTTGCTGCACCATGTTGCCGTGTTGATCTACATGCTGCACCATGACGACTTGCTCTCCCTCCATGTTCTGAAGACCTTCAAGTCCTGGAAACAGAGACAGAAGATCTTGTTAATCTTCTTGTTACTACATTTATTAAGAAAGTATCTGGTTTCTTTTAAGGTGCCCTTTTTTGTCGTAGACTGAACATCTGCTGTCACACTTTGAGTCTCGTGAATAACGCCAGATACCGGCCTTGAGCACCAGGATCCTGCCAGATGTACCTTTGACCTCGCATCCCATTCACAGGGACGGAGATTCGTAGTCTTTTATGACACACAAACTACATCACTTTGGAGCATACCAATCAAAGTGCAGATATGGAAAGCTTACATCACTGCATGTTTATCCAATGAAATAATTGGGTCTGTAAGACCAGTGCCCGTCTTTTTGCCTGCCTTTGCCGCAAGGACAAAGACAGGGGACCAGTCTACCTTTTACAATGCAGTGACATTGAGATCAATTCCAACACTTGCCAATGATCTAAATAAGTAGGTTCGAATCCCACTCGAGTAGTATACCTACGGATTTTTTCCACAGGAAAGCACCGAGCATACCATGCTTTTAAACATTAGTGTAGGTAAAAGCACAAATAATCCTTTTACCCCCCGATGCAGTTAGCCATTCCCATGAAATAAGTTTATTACATTCAAGCATGCGTACAGAAAGTGTTGGTTGGCAAACGCCATACAGTTGTGCACTCCTATGCAGATGCACGAATGCGTGTCCATCCCGCCACCAACAGTCTCCATACAAAAAAGGCACAATGTTCCCCCATTTTGCCAACCAGGGCCCAATTTCATAGAGCTGCTTAAGCAGCAAATATTGCCTAACAATTTTCTGCTAAGCAGAAATCAGCAGGATACCAGTCACAAATTGTACATGTGACATGGCAGTTTGGCCGGTAACCTTATTCTGGTAAGCATAATTTTGTTTTGCTTAGCTACTTTTTGTGCTTAAGCAGCTCTATGAAATTGGGCCGAGTAGTGTTAGTCCCAAGCGTGATGTGCAATTCACATGTTTCATGGGAAGGGTCCATTATTGCAGCTAATAAAATCCGTATAAGTCAATAATGTAATTGTACTGGACAGGAGGAAACACATTGGTGGTCATTCAGTGAATTATTCACTGTTCATGAGAAGTGTATTCAATGAAGCAACAACAAAAAGAGACGGCTGTCACCTGCCTTGGACTATTTTCAATAAGTTCTTAAGTAGGATTTGAAACTTTGCATGGTGGAGATACAATCTAGTAAGGTTTGCAGTAACACCATGGACATGAGTAGGATTTGAAACTTTGCATGGTGGAGATACAATCTAGTAAGGTTTGCAGTAACACCATGGACATGAGTAGGATTTGAAACTTTGCATGGTGGAGATACAATCTAGTAAGGTTTGCAGTAACACCATGGACATGAGTAGGATTTGAAACTTTGCATGGTGGAGATACAATCTAGTAAGGTTTGCAGTAACACCATGGACATGAGTAGGATTTGAAACTTTGCATGATGAAGGTACAATCTAGTAAGGTTTGCAGTAACACCATGTACATGAGTAGGATTTGAAACTTTGCATGGTGGAGATACAATCTAGTAAGGTTTGCAGTAACACCATGTACATGAGTAGGATGAACTTTGCATGGTGGAGATACAATCTAGTAAGGTTTGCAGTAACACCATGTACATGAGTAGGATTTGAAACTTTGCATGGTGGAGATACAATCTAGTAGGTTTGCAGTAACACCATGGACATGAGTAGGATTTGAAACTTTGCATGGTGGAGATACAATCTAGTACGGTTTGCGGTAACACCATGTACATGAGTAGATTTGAAACTTTGCAGGTGGAGATACAATTTAGTAAGGTCTGTAGTACCACCATGTAAACAAAATCTCTATGGTGGTATGAAAAGAACCCTTGGGTAACAACTCAACGTTTTGACCAGTATGCTCTGATCAGCTTCTTCTTTTTCCTCCTGAAGATGATCAGAGCATACTGATCGAAAAACTTGAGGTGTTACCGGTGTTGTTGTCGAGACCTGACAGCTAAAGACCAAGACTGAGACAGAGAACAGAAGGTTCAAGACTGAAACCAGAAGGCTGAGACCATGAAGAGATACTCATTGCTATCCTGTGAAATGTTGATTTTTCCACAAGTTCTAAATTTTTGCTTACAGAGCAGAGCCTCGAAATTTGGCCAAGGTGTATTGACTAATTGCACTAGGAATGTGAGGCCATGTCCGGCTTTGGCAGCAGCTTTGGCCAGACCACTGAAAAAGCCTATTCTTCAACACTGTAGCTGCAGCCATCGGCCATGCCCATAGCCATAGCCAAAGTTGCTGGATTCAGATGCAGTATGACACCGATAGCCAGTGGAAGAGGGTGTGTGGAAGATAGAGTGCTTGACGCTCACCTTGTATAGTGATGTTCTGATGACCTGTGCCCTCTATTCCTTGGATGAAAGCTTGCCCCATGGTATCGGACACAGTGCCAGCATCGGACACTGCAACCACTGACTGGCTCTGAGAGACAATCTGCCGAGGGGAAATACAAAAAATGCAAGCAATTAATGACCAAGGTAAAGACCATCAGCCATGTGGAATGATTTTTGTGATCATCACCTGAACGAACAAAAAGAGGCAGTTTTGCATCAAAATTACTTAAGTCTATGGAAACCCAACACAAAAATGTTTGAATTCAGGGCCCAATGGGACACTAGGTGGCAGCAGACTTACCTGGTAAATCTATTATTCTCGGCAATGTGCGCAGGCTTAGAACTACGTAAACAGTGGAATTTTACCTGGTATGTCTGCTGACATATACGCTCAAAAGTCTCCCATTTCATAAAGCTGCTTAAGCACAAAATTAAGCTTACCAGAATACGGTTACCGGCCAAACCACCATGTCACATGTATAATTTGTGACTGGTATCCTGTATATTTCTGCTTAGAAAAAAATTGTTAAGTGATTATTTTCTGCTTAAGCAGCTCTATGAAATTGGGCCCTGATTAGGAGTGTTGTGGTTGAGCAGTCAAGCCCACGGGACTCAAGTTCTAGGGTCGCTAGACTGTGGGTTTGGGTCCTGGTAGAGGCACTTGTGTCCTTGGGATAGGCAGCCCTGGGATACTTGAAGTAATTACTCACGAAGTATATTTCCATAAAAACTTATTTGGCAAGGAGCACCTGAGAGCTGCTGATAGTATAAAACATTGTGAGAAATCACTCCTTCTGAAGTAACACAATTTATGAGATAGAGGTCATTTCTCACTAAAATATTTGAATCTGAGAATGAAGCCTTTCTCAGGCATCTAAAAGCACAAAATTCTGTGGAACAAGGGTCTTTTTCCTTTTACTCTTTTGTCGAACTTGCACACTTTCACAGGTTTGTTGTTTTATGCATATGTTGGGATACACCAAGTGAGGATACTGGTCATTGACAATTACCAAAAGTATACCTGCCTTTAAGCAAGACAGTTAGCCATACTCACAGAATTGGTAAGGATAAAAAACACCATTGTTTCATTTTAGTCTGAAAGCTTACTGATTAAGAGGTTCAAACTAGAACATGTTTTTCTATGAAATACTTCCCTGCTGAAATGAAGTCATATTCAGGAAAACTGTATCTGAAAACCTAAACAAATGCAACAGCTGATTTTGATTGTTACAACCCAAATTACGGACATTGTGTTCACATGCTGAAAACTGTGCATGGTTTTTCACTACTTTCTCCCGACTCACACAACGGATTAAGTCCAAATTTGCACAGGTGTGTTAATTCATGTATATGGTTGATCACACAAAAACATGAACACCGCCTGCGACTATTTGTCCGCTCTACCAATCCCTGTATACTACCGTTAAGCTGCACGGTCACCCTAGCAACTCAAGGATCACTTACTGGTTGTGTAGCAATGTTGGCGGAGGCGTTGGCCAGAAGCTGAAGGGTCTGTGTGATGTCCATGGCAGTGGCCTCCTCGGCAGAGTTAGCCTCCATGTGAACCTGCGGGGTCTCCTCTCCCTGACCTGGAGAAAAAACAAAACAATTCAACCATCAACTTGAGCCAAATTAACATTATTGTCAGGGCTCGAAAATACACAAGACTGCAGGGCTTGTAGCTCAAAATGTTTCGTACACCAAGAATGTTTTTACAAGATCAGTATGACATGCATGTTTTTATGAACAATTAAGCACTAAGAAAGACATGTGAGAGAAGATTTATCTCATCTGTCTTTATGGGTATTCAGGGTTCTGCCAAGGATTTCTTTAGCGGTGGAAAAAATGCTTCCCTGGAAACCATTGCGAGATGGATAAGTTCTGCAGTAGATCACATAAATAGACTCAGATCAAAGAAGTACTCAAAATGAATGGCTTCGGATACCAGTTTTACTGATAAATACCCAATCGTTGAAACCCTTTGAAAGGAAATTGCAAGTGTAATTTAAATTATTTTGAAAATGTGTGGTGGTCGAAAACAGAGAAAATTCTGCCGGTGGTGGTTGGGGAATCCTGAGTGCCGGGCGGGTTTTCCGGCACTGACCACTGTGGGCAGAACCCTAAGTTTACTTCATTTCTCAACAAAATGGAGTGGTTTTTACCAGACTCAAAGTCAATATTTGAACATCTTTAAATTAAAGATATTGTAATGAGGTATTACTATTCAACTGAACAACACCAGACCACCGGACTTGTCTGGTCATAAGTTTACTGGCCGACACTTACAACCACTGGCCTCGGGGCCTGCGGTCTAGTGTAAAATTTGAGACCTGATTGTTCTTTTGTTATAGAAAAGTAAACAAGTGGGTGATGACTACACATAATTGAGTAAAACTCAACAAAAAAATTGTTCATAAAGTAAAAAAAAAAAACCCCAAAACAACACAATTTGATAAGCCTCATACTGGGCAAAAATGCAGAGTTTCACGAAAAGTCCCTGATGAGCGCCTAAGAATCCAAACAGCACTGTGACGTCACACTACGGACTCGATCCAAACAATTTCAACGTGAGGATAGAGACTTGCAATTTTCCAACCATTTTCATAAGGACTCTATCTATTGGAAAATGGGTGGATCGCAAAACTGAATTTTTGACCTCGGAGCCGCTCTTCAACTCACCTTGTTGCTGAACCACCTCAGCCAGTTGATGGGCAACCTCTTGTTGCTGGCTCCCAGCGGCGTTGGCTTGCTCTGATTCCTCCTGCCCTGCGAGCTGTATCATTGGAATAAAAAAAATATGTTTTCATGTTCGTTCATCCGTGACCTCTGGCCCTACATGTACACTGCTTCAACCTGCCAACTGTCTGACCAGTCAATATCAATCACTATAGTTTTGAATACGGGAAAAAAAGAGTAGGTGATGAGGTCTTAAACGGCTGCTTAAAACCGGCAGGGTCTTGGCAGGCGATAAAGGACCTCGCCTACGACTCAGTCCTTTATTGCCTGCCAAGAACCTGCAAGGTTTTAAGCGGCCGTACAAGACCGAGTGACTACTCTTTTATTCCCATTCATAAATACCTTTCCATTAACCCTCCTACTGTCAGTGACTCTTGGCAACGTTTTCCAGTGAGTTGACCAACCATTTGAAACCATTCGACTGCCAAGGTTGTGTACGTTGGCACAACTGTGCACCAAACTAACTGTGTACTGTGTACATGCATTCCCTCATGGTATCATATTGCAGGTGGCATAGTTTATCTATCATTCAAAACCACAGTGAATGGTATTGAATGGTCAGACAGCAAGAGGGTTAAAAGGCCTCCAAAAACCTTTAAAAGTTGAGACCATCTCCTAACAGTTTCGCATTACCTCGCCTCTGCATTGAATTTCTATCCATGTTCAGTGCCAAGTAGCTCATGCAAGTTTCGAACTTGCACGCTTTAGTTTAAAACTATCGCATGCAAGTTTCAAACTTGCCCGAGCCTACCAACTTAAAATTGGGCCGTGAAATTTTGCGCAATCATTTGATAGTGCCCTCTTTTGACTCAATCTCCTCTGGCCATGTTTTTGGATTCGCAATTAAGATTAACCTTAGCTCTTTGTGACATCAAGCCCTGCCGATGTATCATTTGTTTCACTTGGACAGCAATATATTTTCTGCTCACTAGTTTGTCCGGCATTGGTCCGGCAAATCTGCGGCTGGTTAGCCCACGTCTTGAACAACAATGAACAGAATTTGAAATTGTACAATAGGTAGGTTGCAACAGACACCATCTTTACGGTCAACTTTGCAGGTGCGTCAAGCGCTCAAATTGTTAACATACCAGTGTTGTTCACTAACCAACGAGTTTTGTAAAATGTGCCAAGTGATGCACGCTTTGCTCACGCAAAACGCAAGACTGTGTGTTCCAAATTACCCGTAAAGACGGCCGATTTACATCATATCGCATCCTATCTATAGCAAGGAAACTCACCTGCATCGGCTCTCCAACAGCGACGTCTTGTGGTTGTACAGCAGCGACAAACTCAGCTTGTTCGTCCATGACCTCCTCAGCCGGCTGCACCATTGGCTCTTTGGGCTGTTCGGCTTCGGCTACACCCGGCTGACCAATCTCTTGCTGTTGCTGCTGCTGCTGCATCTGCTGTTGCTGCTGATGATGCATTGCTGCTACCTGCTCCGGCAGCTCGGACAAAGTAACAGCGACTGCGGCAACCTTCACCAGTAAATAAATGATAACAAAAGATCCCATCACTTCATATTTAACGATCATGAATATCCTTTAAAAATGTAAAGGCATTTGCCTTTGGCAGATGAAATATTTTATTTATATCACCCACAAATTACTAATCCAGAAATTAGCATATATCGTCCAGGCTGAAAAACAATTTCTGTTAAATGCTTTTATTACATTTTGTTTCAGACCTGTGTGTATTTCATGAAGTAACATTTTTAAAGGGAAAGTACTGAGCAATCCCCAACTAAACAAGACTACTATTGCTCTTCTTTGAAACAATAGCAACTGAGCATTCTTGTTGGTGGCTGGTACTTCACAATTGTTAGCTAAGTACCAGGGCCCAATTTCTTAGAGCTGCTTACAAGCACAACAAAATTATGCTTACCAGAATAAGGTTACCAGCCAAACTACCATACCACATGTAAAATTTGTGACTGGTATCCTGCTGATTTCTGCTTAGCAGGCAAGTGTTAAGCAATATTTTGTGCTTAAGCAGCTCTATGAAATTGGGCCCTGGTGCTTAGTTAGGGTTGGGATGTCTAACCGGTTAACTGTTTAGACGTAAACAAATGTTGAAACCTATTTCCAAATTTCCTTAATGGTTAAACAAAGCCAACAGTAAAAAAAACCAAAAAACAGACCTTCCTTTTCTTTAAAATGTTAGCCCCAGACACTATCCAGGGGGAATGATTGACATCCCTTTTGTTAGTGGAATGTTTCTTATCTTCATCCCCCACAAAAGTAATACTTTATTTTCAACCCCCTACATAAATTAGATTTTTTACCCTAACACCGGTACTTTCCCCGAGTCCTGTAAAAAAAATCCACAGGCAGGTTGCTTGGGTTGAATTCGAAACCCATAACCTTTACCATTCTAGAGCAAATGTCTTACCACTAGACCACTGATATGCCCGATAGCTAGAGACAGTTCAAATCCTATGTTTAGCATTGGGTACCGCAAATATAATAAAATAATCATCTGCATGTATTGTGGAAGATTTTTTTTTTTCTTCAAACATCTCATATGATTTGAGGTTGATAATTATTTATTTTGAAATGAAATAATCTTACGCTACCTGTTCCAGTTGGTCTTGACTTTGAGTGTCGCCACCAGAGGGAGCAGCAGCAGCCGGGGTCGTCGTTGACGACAGCTCCTCATTGAAGTTCTGAAGGTAGGTCTCCAGCACATTGATGGACGCAGCTGCAGCGTCGCTGTCCCCTGCTGCTATGCTGGCAGCAGCAGGGACAACCCCATCACCTGATGCTGTGCTGGTGTCGGCTGCTGCTCCAGCCTCGGTGGTTAGTTTCTTGTCGTCGTCGGCTGCTGCCACAGATTGGGTGGACATGGCTTGAGAACCCTCAGAATTGGCTTCCATTGTTAGCTTGACTTCTCACCTGCAATAGACAATTTTTAAAGGAATCGTCAAATTTACTTTGGAACAATGCCTTCAACTTTTAAAAGATTTTTTCCAACCGTTAATGAGATACTTATATACGAATAAAAAATCTGATGAAGTATTGTCCAAACGAGTACTGGCCCTAATTTACACCACTAAGCAGAGCTCTGCTCAAATACAGTTTTTAAAGACTATCTTCTGCTTTTGTCGCGCAAGGCTAATGAGAGATGTCCTACCAGCATTCTTGAATTTTCTGAAAGTGTCCTACCAGTATAAACACCATTGAATGTGTGTTAAACTTATCTTCATAAAAAACAACATACTAATATAATAATAGCTTGCATTTATATAGCACTTAATACAGGCGTTTCTAAGCGCTGATATATATTTTTCTGCCAGGTATGTGGAGCTACGTTTTTTGGAGTATGAGACCTATGCATTTATAGCACCATGTAATGGTTAACAAGGTGCTGTGGCGCAATATGCTGCCGATCAAACCAGGAACACCGGGGCGAACCCCTTCTCTTTTCGATAAGTGTACTGGGTTCTTTTACGTGCATTACACAACACACGGGACCTACGTCTTTACGTCCCATCCGAAGGACGCAGCAATAATGGTTAAGTGTCTTGCTGAAGGACACAAGTGTCACGACCGGGACTCAAACCCACACTCTGCAGATCAGAAACACCAGAGCTTGAGTCCGGTGTTCTTCCGCTCGGCCCCGACACGCCAGATCTCACCGATCCCATTGGTCCCCATTTCGGTACAGTAGGTTTGTGTTTTCGATGAGGTTGTATTTTAATTTCTAATTATTAAGTAAAGGGTGACCCTTCAGGGTCTGACCATAAATTTTGTAGTGACTAGCCAGCAGGACCAGCGAGCATGTCATTCGCTGGTCCGGCAGCTTTTTCACTGGTCCATATATTTTGCGGTTTCCTTCCAACATTGTCTCTAGCGTGGGACATTTTATTCAAAGCAATATGAACAATGGTTTACATGAAGCAGAGGTAAGCAATCAACTAGCAAGCGAACTAGGTTGACAGAATTCTGACCGGTCCTTGGGTGTCTTAATTGGCATGTGGCCAACTGACCAATGTTTTAAGAGACTGCCCATACGTAGCGATTCCCAAATGCTTCAAGTTTGATTTAAGAAAAATTTTATAACTTTCAATATTTCCAAAGTTGGTAACAAAACGTTGTACTATCGGCCCATTGTTACGATTTATGGCAAAATAATGAAGTACATGTACTTTGTCCCATCCTTCGGATGGGACGTAAAGCCGTTGGTCACGTGTGTTGTGTAATGCACGTAAAAGAACCCAGTGCACTTATCGCAAAGAGAAGGAGTTCGCCCCGGTGTTCCTGGTTTGATTAGCAGCATATTGCGCCACAGCACCTTGTAAACCATTACATTGTGCTATGTAAAGGAATAGGTCTCAAACTTCAAAAAATAGCTCCACATATATACCTTGCAGGAAAATACTGACTGTTGAAGCGCCTTGAGCGTCACTGCGTGACGGATACGAGCGCTATATAAGAAGCCACTATCATTATTATTTTTATTATTATTTAATAAAACCCTAAAACTGGAGTTAGAAATGCATCTATCTTTCTTTCATGTCCGTACAAATTTCACCATTTAACAAAGATAGTGGATACATAGCCTATAGATGCCAAGTGCTGGTACCGGCTAAGTTTGACTAATTGGTAAATGCTTTAGCCGCATCAAAGGGGGCTCTATAAATTATAGTGCCTTCTTTGATGCGTACACGAGTAGACGACATTAATGAATTAAAATAAATCCCAGGTATTTTTGGACAACTGCTGCGTAGCAGTGGCAGGTCTCCTGCTTGTAATTGACAGGTTCGGCGCTTGAATCCCCGACCAGCCTCTTTTTTTCCCCATTGTAACCGGCCCCCATCCCCCCCCAAAAATGATATTCTTCTTACGATTAAAAGAATACTCCTACATTTAAATGGATAGTAGGCCTAGTAACCTTTCCTTTTTAATTTTTTTTTTACATGTGGCTCCCCGGGATTTCTTTGACAAAATTCAATCAAATGGCATGGTCTATCTCCCCCAACCCAAACAGTCACTGCGCATTTTTAGTTGCTAGCACAAGTTACACTGCATTTTAACAAAAGCCTTAGACAAAAATTAGTTCATTTGGTTTAATAACATCCCTCTTCATTTATTCAGTGATAATTGTTAATTCTACTATATTGAAAATCAAACCATGAATCAAGGAACTGGGCCAAATTGAGTTCCTGGAACATTGAATTAGAACAGTTTATTTTCAAATCATTGTGGCAAAAAATCTTCCAACAAAAAACATGTCTTTATTTTTCTCCATCATGACATAGTCTGCAATCCGATTCACACAAAGGCCACACCCTGTATTTGCTTTTCAACATTTCCTGCAATATTGCCGGGTAAACAATATCCCCAAATATCCCCGATGATATTCAAAACAACAACCTACTATTCGACTCGAGACCAAGACAAATTTCGGACTAAACAAGAGCCAACGGCAGCGGGAAAGTGGCGCTCTCCAGCCGCCTAGCGTCCAATTTTCGACAGCGTCATTTTGGGTCTTCATTATTTGCATAAACTTATAAAGGCCCTGCAGAATTTGGGGGACGCTTGGGGGCGCAAGATTACAAAACAACAGCCAAAAAGTTACAAAGATTCCACTTTTACGGACATAAACTCAAAGAACGGTTTATTAGGTACCTTTGAATCAAGTGATGTTCAGGAACCTGCATCAATTGGGGTAGAAATCGGTTGTAAAATGTTGCATGTTCGCTGTGAAAAAAGGACAGCTCCACGGTTCATTTGCATAAATCCCAACGAAGGAGCCAAACACAACGACGTCAGGGGGCGCTAACCAGATTTGGAGGCATTTTGCGGAAAATATTCATATAATCAACTTACCTGTAGTACTGCAGCAACCTTCGATCGTGTCTTTTTCAATTCACAACAATATTTGGAGACAATTTTGTGAGATTATTGCGTATTTGGATGCAAAAAATGCACGAAAAGATTCCAGACAATGGCGCCTTTAGGAAGCAAGATGGCGCTCTTTCAATACGCATGCCCGTTGACTTAAAAGGTTTACTTATGCCCGACGACTCTTTGAACACGTACAATTTGAAAGCAATCTGTTGTAATTTCCCAAAGGCCTTAAATACAGAATAATAAATACAAACACGATTAAAAATATCTGGAATTTGTAGACAAATATTTAATAACATTAAAATGTTCCAATGTTTAAAAGGTTTCATGAAAAATCGTTTTTTGGTTTCATACAACAGCCGTAGGAACAGAACAATAACGACTCGCACACGTTGACAATCGAGGATGATCCCGCTTTCTGCGCACGTGATATCAGGCCTATACACTGGCAGGTTATTAGTTATCATACATCTGTGCGGAAATAATAACAACACATTGATTTGATTTTCTTTTTTCAGGCGCTGATGCAGTTCTTGATACGTAAAACAGGCGTAGGCATACTCTGGCTGATAGTGCACGGGAAGGTTCAAATGTCACTGGGCTCAGCAGTGGGTTGGATCATGGTTGGGTGGGGGGTCATTTATGTTTCCAAACACATGTAATAGCTAGAAATTCGCATAGTTCGAGGAAATTGAAACAATGCAACATGCAAACACACACAACAAATGAACACAAAAATAAAAAAATAAATAAAAAAAAGTGATTGGCAGTTCTCTTGAGTCTTCAGTTGTTAATTGTTACTTGGGAAGTGACATGGGATATTCCACTTATATCCCAAAGGTAGCCGAATAAAGAATTAGGCCTTTACCACAGCTGCGCTTTGAAGTAAAATATTCCATCACTCCTGATCATAGAATACCTACAGTATAGCCAACCACAGAGATGGTCTCAAAGGAAGAAAATAACACAAGTCACACCAGAGGGAATACACCACCCCCATTGAATACTTCTTTGTCTATAGAGGGCGGGCTTGGAGGTTCAAGGTCAAGTGGTGATGATGCGAGATGACAATTGTGAGCATTTAGTTTTTTTTTTTTTTTTAAACATAAACACCCCTTCTCTGCTCCTCTTCGTGGAACTGGCCTAACTTACAAAAAAGAACAAGTTTTTTTATACAAATCTTGACTTTTTATAACATTACCCCGCCGTTTGGGTGATCAAATTTGTTTTTGTTATCACCCTTTAATAATAAAAATAGTAATGATTCATACACACTGTGATTGTTATAATAGCAGTACTTGACCGTAATTTCCTCCGTGCCACGTTCGCCAACAGTTTTTTTTCCCCCTCAGCCAAGGCCCACTATAATACACGATGTATAGGGCCTATCCGGGCATCAAACATGAGCAGGCAGTGGCCGGCTATAATCTCCGCGGCCTAATTGAAACATTATTCTTTCTGCATTATTGTGCGCTTTTTAAAAGTGAAAGTAAACATAAAACAAAAGACGAAAGCACACATAATTGTCTTAAATACAAGAATGTTATAAATTGCTATGAAATTCTTTCGAATGTTTTAAGTAAAATCAGCTGGTATGTAACTTTAAAAATTTGTATACCCCCCCCCCCAAAAAAAAAACCCAAACAAACAACCAAACTAAACAAACAATTAAACAAAAACAATTGAGCTCGCTTGGCGATTTTACCATTTTCTAGCATTTTAATTTGCTGTAGGTCACTTCACTTTCGTTTGAATTCACTTCACATTAAAGCATTCCAATGGCACCCCTTAAAAATCTGTCTCCCAGTCAATTTCGTTCACCCAAATTGACGTGTCTCCTTTGGACCCAGAACACATTGAATGTCTTTTCGAATAAAACAAAAAATCCGAACAGGGACTTCTGCGATTGATTTCCCTTGGAGAGTTTTCCATCGGAACTCTTCAGGATATCCGTGTTGCCCTAAATGCATAGGTCTAAAAGATGTGTGGCCGTTCAATTTATCATGCACTCACGAGGCTCGAAAGTCAGAGGAACGAGTTTGTTGTACAGACCGCGGAGGTGGATCAGACTAGAGTACTAAACAGACGGTGTTTCCCTATGAGAAAGTTTACCTGCCAAACACCAACACCAATTACTACAAAACTCTAGGGTCAATAGGACTTTTCAGTGATGACGCCACAGTTTGTTTACCACTTAGGCCATTGTGTTGTCTTTCACAACTGTCGGAAATGCAGTACCCAGTTTACAACACTCGAGCAATGTAGTAAACAAACCATGACGTCATCAGCACAGGGGTCTACAAGAGCCGTACCTACGGACTGGGGGATGGGGGGGGGTGACTGTGTGTGTCTTCAAGTGACTTTTACGAAAGTCTGGAACATTGACCAGATTTCATGTCTTCGTTCAGTCTGCGACTGGATCCAGAGCGTCATGGCTCCCAAGGAGGATGCTCCAGTCTTGTCACGTGAAACAAACATCGCGACATCTTTATTGTAAAATTTGATTCTACGCCGGGCTGGGCCTAGGCCTATCACTAGCACGAGAAACAAGTGACGTCAAATTGAGATAAATTTGAACACGTGTGCAAATAAAGGCAACAACGTGAGCCCATCCCAATAATGTAAACGAACTCTTGAAGAACAACCTTACTTTTCGCTGCTCAGTTTGTGTACGAATACCCTCCCATCTTACTGAATTACTTAAAGGAACATTACAGAATTGGTTTTTGCTAACAAAACAGTTGCTGGCAGTATAAGCACTTTATGTAATCCACCAAATACATAAACTGACAAACCTGTAGAAGTTTGAGATCGATCGGCCATCTGGGTCACGAGAAAATAGTCAAAAACCGATTACACATTTGCAAGAAATCATATAGATTCAACAAATGAATAAAACGCTCACTGAGCGATAAACTCCAATCGGAAAATTAGTTAATTCATTTCTCATCAAATATGGCATTTCAGAGACAGAAATGTTTCAAGGGATGTTTTCTACTATCACCATCTTTAGACCGTGTAAGTTTTATGTAAATCTGTGGTCAAAAAGTATATTTTACAAGTTTTGTTCTTACCAATTCTGTAATGTTCCTTTAAACAGCTGAATAATAACCGAGACACCATACGTAAAGATTTTTAAAATGTGTTCCTTATGGAAAGTGAAATCACCGCTATTCCAATAACGCATTGATGCCTGAAATAACGTCAGCGCTGCCCATCATCTTGGTGGGGGTATGAAGCGCAAAATGCGGATTAAGTGCATGATCTATCCATAACGACATCCCTACATCAAGGTGTCAATTGGCGGCGGACATTTTTGGCGGGAAATCAATACATCACCCATCACGCCAGGCTCAAAAAAATGGCGTCTCCATTTGACACCTCGATGCATTACTCGTTGCACTTCAGTCAATGGGCACCCAGCATTGCGGTGTGACACCGCAATGAAGGATCAATATTTTAGACACTTTCGACAGTTCAGTACACTTAACACACGGTTGGGTGGATGACTTGTATTAGTAAATCAGTGATTGACGAAATATAGCAAGGCAACGATAGGAGCAAGTCTATTGCCAATAAAATTGCCTATGTGAATCACGGGTTGGTGGATTGTGTAACATTTTGTAGAAGTATAATTGTCATGAGCAATGAAAACGATATTATTCAAACAAAATGTATTTATGGGAAGTTCGGACATGACAAAGTAACCCTTTCAACTTCCAATTGTATCACTTTTGTTTGAAAAGACACGCAATTTGCACACAATAGCTGAACTGTTTTTGAATGCATGTTATCTTTTCGCAAATAACTGATGTTTTACAAACATGTTCAATAATTAGAAAGTGTAAGCCTAGATTGCCTTCCATTATGTTGTTCAGAGCTTCTGCTGTACGCTGGTTCTTAACTGAAGAAAAACAAATTTCCGGGAGCTAGCAATTCTTTTCCCGAGGTTTTGTTTTGTTTCAATGTTTTCGTTGCATTTATATTCAAATTCCTTTCACATGGAAAGCATCATTGGCCCTTTTCGAATTCACGGCTTCGGCTCCAAAATCGGCTCAGGCTAGCTAGGCTCCCTCAATTATTTTAACTAACGCATTCTTTGCGGTCAGGGCTTCAGACAAGAAAACTGGGCCTGAAGCCCAATCCGGAGCCGAACGGGCGACGGTGGGTCGGTCCAACCAATCTCACCCTCGATCATGGAGGTAGACTGTCTTCAACCTCGTCCCCATGGTTTGCTTTATTTCCAATTTTTATTATAATAGCTCTATGATTTCCAACCATGTTTAGAGAGCGGTCAACCTCGTACTGCTCGACACACCCTGGGGACGAGGTTGGACTGTCTTGTCTATCCCTCACCAAGTCTTATTTTCTTCATCAAATAAAAGAGTAACACACGCGGCAAGCCCGGCAACAGAAATTATTTGTCAGTATTCATTGAAAATACTGAAAGATTTTCCCTCTGGTCCCTGCGCTCCTCAAACTCCATGTAACAGTTACTAAACACTGATGTCTCCTTCATTTTTAGCCATTTGGTCTTTACCCAACTTGAAATCAATAATAATTGACACAACTTTAATTGTGACGCCCTCTCGCGGAGAAAAACTTTCTTATCTCTGTAAGTAAACCGCTCGAGTTGTTCAACCTGTGCAGTCGGCGGGTCTGTTTTTTTGTCATAATTATGCCAGTGAAACTAAAACACAAGGTCAAAGTTTGTTTGTGTAATTTCGGAGTTTGCCGACAGGTATCACCAGTGCTTGCTCTTTAGTTGCCACAGCAGTTCACTTAATAACAGTTTTCAAAATCCTGTGCCCAATTTCATAGAGCTGCTTAAGCAGAAAATATTGCTTAACAATTGCTTGCTAAGCAGAAATGAGCAGGATACCAGTCACAAAGTGTACATGTGATATGGTAGTTTGGCTGGTAACCTTATTCTGGTATTCATAATTTTGTTGTGCTTATCTACTCTTTGTACTTAAGCAGCTCTATAAAATAGGGACATGATCTCTATTAACAAGTTTGAAAAGATGCAAACTAAACAATCTATGGCAACATCCACAAATTTTGATTAAATTTGTTTCACAATTTCCTCCTATAGGCATGCCAATAATTTAGATCAAATGTGGACCAGTATATACAATTGCATCTTGATTCTCCTTTAAAAAACCATTTCAAGTCACAAAAGGCAGCAGAACACAGTTATAGTTTCTGTCAAATCAATCAGTAAGTTGTCCTATTTTTTTTATTAGTTAAACCTCAGTATCACAAAATATACAATGTTCCACTAAAACTACATCATACATGTACAGTGCATCTACAATAATACCATTTATACTGGGTGCGGTGTGGCATGACCAATACCCCTAATGTGCAAGTAGACTACACAACCTACAGATATATATATATACTCTTCCATTCCATACATACATCATGATAATATTAACACAGGACCCTACTTGGCATAAAAAATACAAAAATAAGCATTATATCATGTTAAATAGAGCTTTTGACAGTGGGCAGTGCCAAAATGACCGAGTAAAAGAAGTAAAATAAAAATTAAAAAAAATCCAAACCAAACAAACAAGAAAGCCAAACCCAGAATTCCAGATATGATCCATCCCATTTGGTGATGAGGAAAGCAGTTGTGATGTGGCAGTGTTCATCCACACCAAAGGTGTGTATGTAATGCAAGGATTTCCCCCTAATAGGACCTCTCAGTGTAGGCTTCTTAATGATAATACCCTCATGGGTGTGCCCCCCACTCCCATTATTCTCATTGGGGTACAAGGTACCCGATCAAGGTAGTAGTATATCTCAATGGGAATAGTTTAGGGGACAGCGACCTAGTGAATGCAATCATTTGGTCATTGTACACTAGCCCATCCAGAGCAAAACCCCCCAGTAAATATTTGACCTTCAAAAATTACTTCCCTATCTTTTATGAGTCAAACAACTTAGTTAAGAAATCTGTGGAGACACGAGACTTAAGTTTACACCAATCTTTAGAAACTTCAAAAGACCAAGCTCCAGTCTAGCTGACCGTCACTCCATATCACCATAACAGTCACGAAACAATCATAATGACACTGTTTTCAGAAACAATCTATGGTACGATCCGAGTGAACGATCAGCTGTAATTGGCCATTTTGATACACACAAGAAAATTGAACCCCAGAGCAAAAACTGAAACAGAGCTAAAATAATGTCTTGTTTCACATGCAAACGCTTAGAATTGTACTTGTTATAGCTTCATTACATACATTCGGGTACCGGACTGGCTTCATCTGCAACCCTGGGGGTAAACAAATCCTAATTGGGATAGTGTTTTCAGAACCATTTGTTCCCAGTTGGGGATCATTAATGTTCCTATTTGGGAAACATATTCCCAAATGGCCCAGTTTTGGGTGGGCTACAACCCTGCGAAAAGTACATTACCCGGGTCAAAAGTATTGGCTAATATTAAACAAGCTGTACGCCCATACTCTGCCACCAAGTTGTTAAAGAGATATCACCATTATTTCAGATACATTTAAGACACAACCAATTCGCCCAACTCACAACACTTAAGAGCAGAGACTTGTGTAATTCCTCCAATAACACCCAATACACAAAGCTTGGAGAGAAAAAAAGTCAACCTGGCAGTTAAATACACTTCATATAAGTCTCCATACTGTACACTTTGTAAGTACATTGTACACAAATTCAGTTTAGGTATAGTTTTTTTTTCCTGAAGTATCGCGTCTTAAACTGTCCAACCGATGGCTGTTGATTTTATTTACATAAAATTTAAACTTCCTTTGGCTTCGCTCGGTCTCTTGACCAGAAAATATGGTATTATTTTTATTTGCTGTACAACACATACACAAAGTGAAATAGGAATCATATTTTTAAAGCACACATATGCAAAATAAAATTTGAGCAAACTTTTAAGCTGAAAGACTAAAAAAACGAAAACAAAATAACAATGCTGGAAATGTTGGGGACTTTTGACTTTTTTGTTAAAAATGTTTTTTTCACCCAGTAAAATTCCCTTGTGGTTTCTTACTTGATTTTTTTTGTTAAAGATCTAAAATACTTTTGCGGCTTTCATTGTTCCGATGTATATTAGTATAATTAGTAATTAACTAAGCTAGTTCTTTGTTTGTTTGCGTAAGCTCTAATCAAAACAAAGTTAAGGTATGAAATAATACTGCATGTTGGCAATGGATGCCGTTCCATCAACTGACGTCCTCAAAAATTATACAGATAACTTGAGTACAGGATATACGACATAATTAATTGAACAATCAGTGATAGAATGGTCAACGAATAAACTTAATTCCATCTCCAGGAAACGAACAAAAGAAACAGAAAAAAAAAATACAAATTATAAATATCAGTTACTCTACTAAATTAACATGTACATGCAAAATATAACATACAAAATTAATAACATGGGGCTACAGATGACAATAAATTAGAAGTTTAAAAATCAAAACACAACATAAAGTTCTAATCAAATGGTTCTTCCCAAAGCTTATAGACAGTAGGGGGAAAACTCTATTAGTATTAAGTACAAAAAGCTGCAATAACCGAGCAGTATTGTAGTCTGCATAGTCAATAGTTTCAAAATAAAAAAAATCATGTACTCACAATTACATAAAGCTGACAGAGCAAGAAGGAAATAAATGTGTCTTTTTAAACATGACCATCATTACTTCCCCACCCTCCCTCGGATCGAACCATTCCTAGCGATATGCTCCATGTTCACCATCACATCTGACAAACAAGCTAAATAATAAACAGTTTCAAGCCTCAATTTCCGATTGGCATTGAAAGAAAGCATCTCTGAAAAACACCTACTGTTATTGTACATAATTACATCTTTACAGTAATGTACACATGTACTAGTTGGTTTATCTTTAAACACACAGCGAGTTATTCTACATGTACATTGAGACATAATTGTAGTTATTTAATCGGAATTTTACACTCTAATAATTGGAAATTTCACGTCACAGCAAAGTCAGACGCCATGCCGTCTGAAAAGAGGGTTTATATACAACGTTACAATGCAGTTTATGAGGGATCCATCTTCGGCAATACTTCGGGTGAATCTTTAGAACTGTATGCTCTCTTGTTTGATTGTGTGAATAACCCCAGAGGTATTAGTTTATCAATCTTTTGCCAGACAAACTTCTCAACTGGGGGGGGGGGGGGTATGGGGTTGGAATCCAACAGCTTTTATTCATTCTCTGCCTGCAAATTGATGATGATGCATGGTTGGCAATTCAGGGAATGAACAATATTGTTACATCACCGTGAAAAGTTGGCTTACTGACAAAGTGCTGGCTCCTCAAAATGGAATCAGACGAGCACTGCTTATTGTGAGACTCTTTTTTTCCCAACATCTGGCAAGTTTGTCTGGTAAAAGTAAGTTATGCAGGAATTAAAGGTGCTCCTTGATGAGGTTTTTCCTTGAACAATTGTATGCATCGGGTTCTTATTTTTGATCCCAGAGTGTTTCAGACTATCATTGTTTGCAGCCCAAATTGTTGGTAAGGTTAACATGCTTCAAAAATGGGTTTATGTTTATAAGAACTCATTATGTGGGTTCAAAGGTCATAATTTGATGCACCTGGTTGCTCACAGGATGATAAATGAGCACCTTTTAAAGGAGAGTTTTTCCTGTGATGTCAGACAGATATGATATAAACATTGACCCCCCCTCCCCCCAATTAGGTGTGGACTCTGATGAAACACACTAGTAGTTTGCCGTTTTTCACTTCAAAAGAGAAGGAGGGGTGGGGAAACCCAACAATGACTCAGGCCTGTATGCTTCGTTTTTGAAAGGGCAGGGCACCAAGGCATTTTCTCCTTGCTAAGGGCACCCTAGATGAGTAAATTGTAAATTTCTACTGTAGCAGTTCAATTCGTTGCCTCCGTGAAGTATCAGGCCTGATGACTGATCATTTTGAGTAGTTGCTGCCTTTTTAAACAAACAACACACGCTCACTGAACATAACCTTTCCACCAGACCATGGAGGAAGAAACCCATGACCAGACAGTACTTTGAAAGGATCTACATGAAAAGTTTGCTCCTCGTCGCTTCTCAAGAGTGACGACAAGTTATGTGACGGTAAGTTGTCACTATTGGAAATGGATCGTTAATGGATACAAATAGTTAAGTAGACGGTTACAATTGAACTAGACTATCATCTACACAAAAATGGATTATTCAAGTTAGGTACCGGTATTCACATTAAGTAATACCACATTTTTTCCCTGTTGTCTCACTCTAACTGTATAAATATGGGCAACACAACTACAATAAATGCATTCAAATGCAATCTCTTCACCCTGTTAAGGAAGACTTAATTTAAAACAGTGCATTTTTTTTTAAATAACAAAACTAACAAAATACAAGCTGTACTCCCGTACAAATCCCTGAGAATCTTAGCAAAAAAAAAAAAAAAAAAATGCTTGGTCTTTCTTCGAGGGGCATTTAAACCTGTTGGCCTCATTTGGGAGCATTGGTTTACTAATGCAAACCAACCACAAACATACAAAAAACTTTCAAAGTCAAATGACGTTAGAAACAAGGGATTTCAAAGCAAGATAGAGATGTTTTCATATGAAATGTCAAATAACAACTTTGAGTATCAGGATGTTGCTGTTGGCTTCCTGAACAATAAAAACTTTTACTGGAGTCCTCTGGGAGTTATTTCCACTCTAACAAAATGCGCTAAATCATCATCATTAACAATAATTTACAAACTCAAAGAAAGGGAAAAAACAGAAAAAAGGTTTGGGGGATGCGACAAGACGACAATGTCACAATATGGTGACGGATTGACAACAGTTCAAGGGTAAATAACCCCCACCGGTGTGTGGATCTACACAGCTTTAAAATGTCTCCCGAAATTGATGGGCAATTTTAAGAAAGGCCATCCAGAGGAATATTTTTCCACAGAAGTACTTCCTGGGCCCCCCCAAAAAATATGACTGATGGAATTGTAAATGAGCAGTTTGCGTGCTGGGGGGAAAGCAGGGGGCTTGGAATGGCTTGTCCAGTTTTATTAACGACCAAAAACAAATACAGCTTTGGTATAAATTCCGGCATCCATCATTTTGCCAACTGCGGGGTTTCAAGAATTTACACTTTTGTGTTTTTTTTTTTTGTTCTCCCTATAACATATGAAATTGTTGTTGCTCAGTAGGGTAGCAGGGTCATAAAAGTTGACATCAAAGTGCAAGTGGGTCGGTCTCTCTCTGTCATTGATGTATCTGTATAGAAACCCAAGACAACTCAAGATCGACTCAACCCCAAAGTACACCTGACACACTGAGAACAGGGGGGGGGGGTGAGTACAATATCCTATTGTGTGCAGAATGTTAACATCCCCGTTCAAATTGTCTTCCGTTGTGACTATAATGGAGGACGAGAGACTGCAACGACTTGTACTTTTTTATGATAGATTACAGGAACAACAAAATTTGCTACCTTCAGTAAAGGGCGATGGGCTCATCTCACTGAACTTGTTTGACTGAAAGTAATTTGACTGTGGTGTGGTTTAACGCAACTGCAACACTATCAAAAGTTTGTTTTTTCGTGGGAAAACATGTTAATGTAAATTTTGCTTTATGGACAATGCTATCATGATTTCCTACCTGTATGAGTGTGAAAACTGATAGAATAATATGTGAGTGACTATGACACTTTTAGGGATTGGCATTTCTATTTTTATCAAACAGTGTATTCTACTTTTAGTCTTTCTTCTATTTCCGCCCCCCCCCTCTAAGTTACTATATCATGGTGTTCCAACACTCGTCTAACAACGAACCTCAAACCTTCTCAATTATGTTTCTGATGGTACGACCAATCGTGCTTTCTTCTAAAATCCTACAGTTAAGTTACGTTAAATACTGGTAATATTTTTTTTCGTATTGTCCAAGTGTAGTTTAGAAAATGCATGGCAAAAATCCAAGACGGTATTAGAATATAAATACAATGGTTTAGAAATAAGTTAACAATTGTGGTGCTTGGTTAAAAAATAAATACAATTGGGACTAGAGAAAGAACATTCAAAAATACTTGTTGTCCAAATGTAAAAAAAAATTGATACAACTCATCCTTTCTTCAGACAAAACACTGATTTTTTTTGGTTAAGACGTAAAAATCAAGCTTTTCAAATTTGGATTTTTTAAATTTCATGGAAAGCAAGGTTACTGCACACGATCAACTAAACAAAAAAAAGTATATTTTTATGAAAGTGAGAATGAAAGAAATTAAATTAATAAGGCTTCATTTAAGCAAATTTTACTAGCTGTACACTAAGTATTAAATTATTCTTTTTAAAAAGATCACACACATTTGGTGTCCTTGATACTGCAGCAAAACAAATCTTTCAGCTCAACTTTTTTTGTTTTTTCTAGTTTTTTGGACAAAAGCAAATTAAAAACAGGTTGGTTGGAATCCACCTTAAAAAAAGTCCTCACTCAAATTCAGTTTTGAGAAATGAGTGATTCTGGTACAGAGTCTCTGGTGTCATGGGTAGAGTCATTTCCCTTCATGATCACAGAATTAGGGTTCTCAGGAATGCGGGTGTGTCCTAGGGACGAATGATGATTCTGTATGACAGATATCTCGTTGGCCTTGGACATGGCGGCAGCGTACCCATTCATGAGCTGAGGCGGATACTGGAAGAAAGCTCCCTCGTACATCGGACGGAGGCCAAACATGTCGTGGCGGAAAATCTCGCCTTCCTTGGGGCTCATCAGGAGCGGGGACTCCATGGAGATGCGCCTGCCTCGCCGGGTGGGGCCGCCGTTCCACATGTGGGTGCCGAGATGCACCTTCAAGTTCCCCTTGGTGGTGAACGCCCGGCCGCACATGTGACACTTGAACGGTTTTTCCCCCGTGTGGGTGCGGATGTGGATCTGCAGAGCACTGTCGGATTGAAACTGCTTGCTGCAGACATTGCAACTGTGCTTCAGAGCAGGGCGTTTGGGCGGGGATGGACAGCCAGATTCCGAGAGGGAACGTTTCAGTGATGACTGGGATGGTGATGCATCCGGGGAGAACTTCATGGGCTGGCATCCATCCGGGGAGAATTTCATGGGCTGGCATCCATCCGGCGAGAACTTCATGGGCTGGCCGTGCATCATCTTCTGCTGTAGCTCTTGTTGGTAGTTGTTGTTGTTGTTGGGGGAGTGCTGCGGCTGTTGCTTTGGTTGGCTGTTCGGCAGGGATAGGTGATGCTGACTGCTACTGGTAGCGCTCTGCTGGTGGATGCCATTGGGAGATTTTGTCTGGCTTGTTAGAGGGACCTCCTGTGAATGTTCGAATGGTGAAGTGGGCCGGTGGGAGTTGAGGGGCGAAATCTTCTGTGGGGAGCCAAGCGGGGAAAGTTGCTGCTGTCTAGACTCTGGAGAGTGTCGTTGTGCAGGATCTGATGGAGATGGTTCTTGCTGGCTCATCGACTGTGGTGACACAGACCTCTGCCGATGCTGCTGCTGGTATTGATGCAAAGCCAGTTCAGCTGAAAATTGAGGCATGCCGGGCATTAGCATGGGGTGGGTTGGTGGCTGCAGGTGGTGCATGGGGTGCATCATCTGTTGTTGCTGATGTTTGAAATGGGGATGTGCCGGGTCAAAAATCTGGGTTGGCATGTCCCTTATCTTATGAGTCAGCATGTGCTGGCGTAGATTGCCTCTGGTTGAGAAACCCTTGGAGCAGATCTCACACTTGTATGGCCGCTCCTTGGTGTGGCTTCGGTAGTGAATGTTGAGGGCACTGGTGCAGGCGAACGACTTACCGCAGTAGTGGCAAGTGGTGCTGGACCCGTTGAGGCGTTTGGAGGAGTAGGCTGCATTCAAGGTGTCTTGCATCAACAAACCAGCACTGCTTCCATTCATTCGGCCATCCATCGGGTGGGGGAATCCGAACGGCATCATCATGTTATTATTGACCTGATTCTTCAGGGCTTCCAAACTGTTCTCGCTGCTTCCCGAAGAGCCTGATTTGGGAGTGAGGTCCAGGGCACCGTTGTTATCCATGCGGCTGGTGTCAATCTTAAGCGGCGCCCGCTGAAGTTCATCATGATGGTATTTCAAGTGTTCTTGGTGGCTCTTATGCTCCTCATAAATACTTCTGTTTTCCCCTCTGCTTTTGTCGCCGTTGCTCTTGTGCTCGTCACTTCTGTGCTCCTCAATTCTTTGCTCTTCGCTTCGGTGCTCCGAGTGACTATGACTTCTATCGTCATTTTGTTTTGACTTTTGACCATCCGAATGAGTATCACCATCCCCAGTGATTTCATCACGATGGTTCCTCACATCATGATGGTTCCTCACATAATCAGGGTGTCTCATAATATCACCAGAATGTCTAGACATGTCGCTTGAATGACTTCTTAGAAGGCTCTCATGATGGCTTACAAGTCCATCTAAGTGCCGCCGCATTTCTTCTTGGCTGCTCCTGTGGTTTTCAGTACGTTCATTTCCTGGACTTTGGGGTTGTTGAGGGCCTCTTTCTGTGGCAGGTGATCCCTCTTGGCTTTTCTCTGAAGGAGACATACGTTCGGAATTGGGGAGGCGACCCATAAGCTGGCGGTGGTGATTCTCTGCGTTGCTGGCAGCAGCTTGAAGATGTAAAGCCGATGCTATGGAATCGATTCCTTTAGCGTAATTTGGCTGGGGTTCCGATGGGGAGACAGCGGTGCTACTACCATCAGTGAGATAGGCAGGAGGAGAAATGACGTCGCCTGAGGGTGATACCCGAGTTGACTCTTCAACGTCTTTACCAAGCCAAGACATTCGCATTTTCTCATTATTCTCCATCTCCCTGTCTATGTCTCGACCTCTGTCTGAGAGGCCACTTGTTTTAATCTGGTCGTTATGCTCCAAGACATCTTCCTCTGCGCGCTCTGGTAAAGCTTCATCAGGCAAGCCATTCTGGCCATCCTCTTCAACACCTTCTGTTTCAGAGAAGCCTTCTGGTGAGTACTCCATGTGTGAAGCCATTTCATTGAGCCTCACATCTTCCTCATCAAAATCGTCTTGGTCCAGAGCTCGGCCCTCCTCATTTATCATCTCTTCACCGAGCTTATCCTCTGCTTGAATCTGGAATGCAGACAAATCCTGAGGGATGTGGAACCCCTCAGCGGCATGCATGCGTAGATGTTGCTGCAGGACCAAGATGTTGCTGAAACGCTTTTGGCAAATTGGACAATCATGGAACATCCTCAGCGGAGGTTTGGCACGATGGACACTGAAGTGAGTCTTGAGGTTACCCTTTGTGGTGAAAGAGCGGAGGCAGATCCGGCATTTGTAGGGTCGTTCACCGGTGTGTATTCGGTAATGCATCTGCAGGGCACTTTTGCAGCTAAGGACCCGATGGCATATAACACACTGCGAGGAGTCGGTTATCTTCTGCTCGATATTTTCCACAAGCTTTTGCAGTTTTGAGGTCTCTGATGGCCGTATACCTTGCTCGGCCAGGGCTGCTAAAGATGATGGTGTACTTGGGGCAGTACTAGCTAGTGTTGAAGACTCGGACATAATCTGAGCCATGGAGTGAGCAAAACTGGGGAAGCTTGAAGACAAGGGAGTGCCTCTTTCTAGGTTTGAAGGAGAGGAAACTGTTGGCGGTAGGCCTACAGCCTGTTTGAACTCAGATTCAGACTTTGGTGGGAGAAACTCTGAGCCTGCTTTGGATTGTGACATGTCATCGTGACTCAGCGGCTCCAGAGGCTGATCACCTGAAATGCTGCTGGACGCAGAGTCAGATCCACTTGCCTGTGATATTGGCATCTGAGAATGGAAAGAAGTCGGAACGTCATTTGGAAGGCGTGCTATGTCACTTGGAATTGTTGGTAGGGGAACCTGCTGGATTGCGGGCGACTGGATCGGGAGTCGTTCATTCGGAAGAGGCGGAGAGGGTGGGTAAGGGGTTGTGTCCATCTTAACATGTGGATAGCGATCAATGTGCCGCTGAAAGTGCACCTTGAGGTTCCCTTTAGTTGAGAAACGGTTGCCGCAAATGTTACACTTGAAAGGTCTTTCCCCTGTGTGGGAGCGAATATGGATTTGGAGTGCGCTATCGCTGCCGAACACCTTGTGGCAGAAGCGACACTTATGTCGGAAGAATGGATCATCTGAAGGGAATTTAGGGTCAAAGACGGCAACATTTGGTGGCTTTCCCTTGCGATGTAGCATCAGACCAGGTGGGAAGGGTAGCCTTGGTGGCGCCTGGAGCAGGGGGCTCGAGACTGGTGGCATAACGGCTTGCTGCTGTAGTATATCAAATGGTGGTCTCTGTGGGGGCATTGGGAATGATGCTGGCGGTATAATCGACGGTCTCACTGGCATTGACGGCATCATCTGCTGTGGCAGTGGTCGAGGCAGTGAATCAAAATGATGCATTAGATGTGGTGAAGGACCCGTCGAGGAGCTTGGATGAGACATCATCTGAGACCGCGGTTGCTGCTGCGTTTCAGCTGAAGGGGTTTGGGGTGCTGAGGTAGTAGTGATGGGTGCATTCGCTGAGGTGACGCTGGGGGTGTGCTTGATTTGCATTGCTAGGCTCTGTAGCTGCTGCTGTATGTTTTGAATAAGCTGCAGCTGATGGATGTGCTGCTGCTGTAGATGAAACAGCTGGTCCTGGATGGTGGACATCTCAGGCTGGCTGTGCATGTGCATGTCATGATAATGCCTGACTGCGTATCTAGCTTGATCATGAGGACCCGGCATGAGACTCGAATGGGGGAATGATGAAGGCCGTTGGCTTGGTGATCTGGAGGTCTCACCTGGGTGTCTCAGTTGAGCGTGCGACTCCTCAAACTCCATGGAATCAACACTTTGAGTTCTAGTCCGGTCCGGCTCAGAGGACTTTAGGTCGTCCTCTTCCGGCCCATCTTTAGGAGGTGACAGCTGGTCTGTCTGGTTGCCATCTTGGTTGGCATGGATCTCATTTTGTGAGAGCTCATCAGTGGCAGAGCGATTATCAAAGTCCTCCTGGTCGTCATAATGAGCAGGGTCTTCCCCCTGCTGCTGGAGGTCGTTTAGCGTCGGCTCGTTGTTGTGGTACACAGTTTTGGTGATCTCCTGGTGGTGACTGAACTGACTGGATGGCGGCACGGGACTGCTACTGTTCTCCGTGGGGACATGACTGTCGTTGTTTATGACAACCACGACTGGTTTCTTGGAGCAAGTCTGCTTGTGCTGCAGAAAGTCAGGGTAGGCAGGGAACTCTGCACGGCATTTCCCACAGACATGAAGACCACCGATAACGACGTCTTCATCAGTTTCCTCATTGTTGGTAGTGTTTAAATGGTTCTCTTGGGCAGCACCTATTCAAAATAAAACAAAAGAAAGACTGATAAGTGCATTTGCCTATTGTTCATGATCCTTTAATGCTCAATTCAGAAGCATCAATGAGAGACTTTTGAGATGATAGGAGGCATCCCACTCATCAATCCTTTTTCCATTGTTCTCAGCGATGAAAACAATAAAGGACCAGTGAGTGGAACATCTGCTATTGTCACAAAAGTCTCATGCACATCGACCAGGGAAAATCTACAATGCTTTTTTGAAATAATTTTGTTTTAGCAATCAATGTTTTATATTCAAGTTTCAGCATTCAGAAAGTCACAAAAAATGGTTACAGTTGTTGAATGGAAGTAAAGAACAGACGCAATCAATTTATTTCTTGAGTTGATGATAATTCACAGTTAAAGCCAAGTAGATCCCCCAACATATAGACAGGTTTTAAGGGACCAAATAATTGGGAAAATTACATAACAGTTTGCTCTGTGAGAAAACTTGTCTAAAATTAAAACCTATACAGCATTTTATTCTGGTTGATTTTTGGACTCCATTCAAAATGAGTAGCGCCCTCTAGTGACACTGACTGTCCACACACATGTGTTGACACTTGGTCATGAATAGCAAACCTTGCAGGCATTTCATTCACCTTGGGTTATGGGCATTGTATTGCTATTAGTGACAATCAAATCTGGAGGCAAGGTCGGAGAGAGGGAGAAAAGAAATACTTTTTTTTTTTTCTCATTGAAAGCTTTTCAGCTGTTACTTCAAAATCAATGTATGCATATTCCAAGAACGTTGTTATCATGTGATAGACACATCTAATCTGGTATTCCTTTTTTTTTTTTTTTTTTTTAATTACAATTCTTAGGTCGAAATTCTATTAGTTGCAACAAATTAGAGAATTTCCGTTTCAAGAGATGAATAATAAAATGCCTTAAATTATTTTTCCTCGGGGGTTTCAGCTTGCTTAATTTCATTTAAGCATCCCTCCCAGGTATTTGGCCGTGTCCGTTTGGGACACTCAATCTTGCAACCGGACGTCAATCACCACAGGATCAATATTCTCTTAATCACATTATTTGGACGATTTGTGGGGAAAATGCCGTGGTTACGAGTGGCCCGGTCTTACGCTCCCCGCTCTCTCGGTCGAGAGGAGTTTTTTTTATGATTCAGCGCCAGTATAATGTACGCTGGCAATTACCGGCAAATTAAATAGAACCCAAATGAAACTGTTGTTTCGGGAGACAAACTTCACTGAAGGAAATTCCTAGGTAAGTAGGAATTGTGTTTAGTTGGTAAATATTTCCACTGAGGCTTGCTGTTAACTCCTGGCCTTCGATTCTTTCATAAAAAAAGCACAAAGTCAACCCTTTTTAAAATATAAAAAAAAAAAAGAAGAAAAACAACCGAGAAGCTACATGCTCAAAACTCTCTCCCGAAAACACTTTCTGGTCAATTCACAATACTTCACCTTACACAACGGCCAAACCTTGTCCAGGTCATTCTTGGCCTCTACTTTTTGCAAGAAATTTATCACAAACTTAAGGTCAAACTGTCATCCAAAAAGGTGATCAAAAATGCGTAAGCAACAAAGCTCAGCATCGTCATAGCTGTAAATCCATTATTCTTAACAGGTCCCACAGTAGCCTTATCTAGTTCACGTTTTTACTTGCGCCCTTTTTTTTCATAAATTAAAGAATATATTCAGTTCTTAGTGGGACTGATACTACTGAAAACTTATCACAGGAATAGCTTTAAACCTAAGTTTCATTTCAATATCAAACTTAATCTTAAACACTCACATTCCTAAATGTCTCATTCCTAAATATCTCATTACAATGTCAGGTTTCCTAGAATTGCTGAAGTTTGTTCTGCAAAGCCAAACTCAGCATCTTAAGTGAGGCCCATACTTCAATATTTCTCCTCCCCACACACCCTGTTTACATGTTGAGGAAGCCTTAATAAGTTTTTGCCTACTTTTTATTTCATTATCTTCAGCAATCTATTCAGGTCTGCTTAACAATAACTAAAGCATGCAGGTTTTTTTTTTTTTTTTAAAGGCTCTTATTGTAAATGCCGCATTCTTCGGCTTGAGTGCTTAATCATATGCTATGATGTAATAGGGGTCTTCACATCATACAAACAGTATTTTTTTATCTGTTTTTTTCTTTCTTTCTCTCTTCCATACAGGTTTTCTGAACCCCTAAAGAGAGAGGGGGAAAAACAGGGCAGTAACAATGGACAGGACTGGACAATAGTTGAAGCCTTGACACTCTTGGATGGGCTGAAATGGCTCCATCCTCCCCATTCCCAGTGCCCCCCTGACAATGCTCAGATTGCTGGGTTATTTTATCACCATTCACGCCTTGCTGCAACATCTAATCCTACGCCCGAGTGGGCAGGGGATATTTTCACTGGGAGACACTGACAACCCCAACGATCTCTAAGCCAACCTTTCATGCATTTATGGTCAATTATGAGAGAGTTGTTCCTGGCTGACAAACAAGTTGAATGAAGAGGCATTAACAAGTCATTCAAACCAGGGGGAAAGTCATCAGAGGGTCCACCCATGAATGGGTATGGGGGGCAAGGACCCCATTTCACGGGACCCTCAAAACGGGTGGGTTTTTCTTTCTATTCTACTTACAAAGTACTTCAAGTCATCATCGGCAAGAAGACTACAAATGTGGAGTAATTTTCACATTAAATCAACTATTAGTAAAGTCTCTTTCTTGCTCAAGTCCTTTGAGGACCAAAATTTGACAAGAGTTGCATGACAGGAAGAAGTTATGCTTAGCAATTGTATCAGATTAGCAATAGTTGACCGGGAACCAGCCGCAAACAACACACATCGCAATGAGTATCAACGGGTTCCCGGTTTTAACTCAGCAAAACGGCCAATAACTCCATAATTATGCCTTCTGTAAACCACCTGACCCCAATGCTCCCCCTGCACTGCCAAAGAAAAACCACCCAAACCTTCATAATATAAAAAAAGAGTAAACATCAAGAGCAAAATTATTCCAAACTGTTGACCGACATAAATGAACTGTAACCTAAATGCAAGAGAAAAGTGCTCTTACAGTCTCACCCCCAAAAAACAGGCCAAGAAAAAAAATACACGCAAAATATAAAGTTGTCGACTTTAATCAAAGCAATATATACATGTAGGCCCCATCATTATGCGGCAAAGCTCGCAAGTTGTAACAAACATTGATCTCATAAATGCTCTCAGCCATTCAATTTCTCACTCGAGCTATGCCACATCGGCTGTGCTCATGATGCTGGAAAACAAACTGCTTTGTCATATGAGTAACCTTACAACGGCTCCCGGCTACATGAATGTATATGAAGAATGGGTCCTCAAGAAAGATATGTAAATCTCAGCGACAACGCTGCTATGGACTGATCACTCGGAGGGGTCTAATTTACCTTCCTGTTTGAAAAGAGAAATGTATCTATTTCTTTTTAAGTTTCATTTTCTTTTTTTAGTCTCGAGGGTTTTTTCATTTATTGTCCACCGGTAGCAAAACAACAACAACAACCAAAAAACCTGTAGTAAAAAACAAGTAGGCCTATCACTGATGACTCTTATAGCAAAATCCAGAGGGTGGGGGGGGGGGGAAATTCTGCTACTGTTTTTTCTAAGATCTATTTTTTCCAGTGGAACATGTTAGAGTTCATTTTAGTTGTCATACACCCGAGCCCGAAACTTAAACAGTTTGTCGTTTACAATAGTTTCCCGTTGTCAACAAAAATGAAGGGATACCTTTTCTGAAATTAAGATGAGGGGAATGAGTGGCAGGCTCTTCCAGGGCTCTGTTTAATTCCAAAGCCGCAGGATGAATACCATAAATTCAGTCTATAAATATAATCAAGTTAAATTCAATCCAATACAGATTCCCATGTTATTTCCATACGGACATTGCATCATGTAACTCAAACCACCGAGAGCATTACTGGAAAAATGGATGATCAGCTCGTAATTGTTTTTTTCAGGAGAATCAGCGTTCAACAAACGACTGTGATGAAATTGTTGCAGCATTCTTCCCCTGATTCCGACCTTGAGGTCATCGCAAATACCTCCGCTGCCCGGCCCTGGCCTAGGTGCCCCGGCCCTGGCCTAGGTGCCCCAGCCCTGGCCTAGGTGCCCCATTTAAAAAAGACAATTTTTCTTAGTGATTATCCGGGCAAAATTTACTTTTTTCTATATCTAAAAACCACACTGATTATAAAGTTCATACCAGTCCCAATCCTCAAGGTACTTCTGTCTCAACTACTGTCAAAGTCGAAGCAATAGCATTAGAAGACCTTTTCATGAATCCTTGTCTCTTATTTTGATTGCCACAACCTTAGCATGCACAAAATTCCATGGCAAAAAAACTTTGGTTGCTTCTTCAAAAAAACACAACCACCTGTTTTTCTGAGATTTTTTACAAGTTGATTAGACGGTGTTTTTATTGAAAACTACAGGTTAGGAATTGATTTACTCCTCCAACAAAGAAAGACGGACCTTCCCTCTAAAGGGAGATTACATCATTAGGTAATTGTATTTTTCGAGAAATTGTGGATTTGTGAGGTAGTATCTAGTGTGAAACATCGTTCCACCAGCCTGTTTATATTTGTACGTCCCTGACTGTCTAATAAGCAAGAGCAAATAGTGACAATTTTAAGCTGTCGGACAGACCTTGTTGTACAAAAACTCACACGTTCAAAAGATGATCGGCTGACCACCGCTTCAAAATGATACGACTTCACCGGGTACTTTGGAACAACGTGTACTTTCAGTCAAGTAACTTATTTTGTATTAACTTGGAAGTTTTTCTTTTCATGTCTGAAAATGATGAAATCTACATTTAAAGCGACACCTTAGACAATCTGATTTCTTAACAGCAGTGCTCCTTACTCAGAGAGAGAGTGTTGTTCCCCCTACAATAATACAATCCCCAAGCCTTGATATTGATTTAGTATTTGATAGCTACTCATTTTTAAGAGAGAGAGCAGTTCAAGAACTACTCAATATAATGATTAGTCCTTTAACAACTAGCACTACTCGGCTGATAGATCCATTATGCCCCGCCCTATCTATCAAGGACGCCCTCATGGACAGCGCGCGTACAACACAAGCGTCTCGCTCAGCCCCGCGATGCAGTACTCCAAATGGAGGAAAACCTGCTGACATTTTGCACCAAGATTTAAACGTAAATTTGGGTTGAACAAAAGAAAAATTCACTTGAGCAGGATTTGAACCTGCGAGCTCTGGATTAACTTGCCGGCGCTCTACCAACTGAGCTATCTAGCCACAATGTTGGGGTCGTCTCCCAACTTTGTCAAAATCTTTGTTCAGGGGTTTTAATGTGCGACACCTTTATGTGTTTTGAACAGTTGTGATTGGTCGATGAGTTAAAAGGTACAGCTAAATAGATTAGTCTACTGCAATGGTTTGAAAAATACTATAAACAACAGGGTATTTTCAAATGTATGAGCTTTTGTAGAAAAGAGTAATTATTAGAAAAACAGTGCACAGCGTAATTTACATAAACCTGAGAAATTTAAATGTGTTATGAAATGATACCATAGGTACATTTGTTGATGGCTTTATCACAAATAATGAAGAAACATTGTTTGAGCTTCAGTCAAAGCTTCTGATATTCTCAGTTCAGTCTTTACAGTTTTCTTTTGCAAATAATGACCACAAGGTTGCGGCTTCAAAAACCAAAAATGTGTTCAACATTTAAAAACCCCATCTTAATTCAGTCAGTAACATTACAGACAAAATGGTTTGACCATGAATCTCTCGAGGCTTATCCTGGTACCTCATCCTGGTGCCTCTTACATGGTTGACTACCAAGTTGGACCTCCCAGAGGTACCATGGTGATCCCTTCAAGAGGGTCCATAGTGGAGCCTTAAGTTGGACCCATGGTGGGGCCCTTTAGCGGGGAAGCCAGCGAGCAGATGATGCAGACAGTCTTTAAGGTCCCCTGCACAGCACTGCAAAAAGTGCGTCCATACAAATGTATTAACATCAACTTAAACACTAAGTCAACCGCAGGATGTTTCTGTCATCAATTCATAATGACAAATAATCCCGATTTTCACAGTGAAGGAAAAAATGCTTTATAACGCTCCAGGAAGAACCAGGGGTGACAAACTTAAGGAAACATGCATACTGAAATAATTCACCATCCGGATTAACAGCGCAGTGTGGACGTAAGTTTACCTAAGCTCCGAGCAGAGTGAGTAATGAATTAAGTGTAAATGTACTTCCAATCAGTTTTTAATTTGTACTGGGAATTATCCGGAGTTTATGAATCGGAATGAGAAAAAAATAAATCGCTCAACTTGGGGAGCTTCATTTTGTTTTTTTTAAGGGTTCAAGTTTGAAGTGAGGAACTGTTAAGATGCTCGCATGTAATCTAAATTCGATGCCTGCAAAACATTCAAAGACGATCATTCGGAAAAAAAAATCAACGCCCTAAAATCTGAAACCCTCAATGAATGTATATGTCATCGTCGATGATTCACTCCAGGCATGTGGTTTTGCTGTCATTCGTCTTGGGGCACTTTGCCCAAAATCATTAACAAAACAACACACAAAAAAAAGAGAAAGTGGGAAAGCAGAGGGGGGGGGGGGCGGAAATTTTGAAGGGTAAAAAAGTACGAGGCAATCTCAACCATGACCCTGACCATTCGTACAAGTACGGTGCCAGCTTCAAAAAATGAACTGCTGCTGGAATGTTTTCACCTCGGCGTATTAATTGATCATGTACCTAATGGGCAAATCTGCTGAATGTCAAGGTACTATTGTTGGATCTGCCACCCTAAGTCTTCTCGCCCAATGATGGGAAACATGAATGAGAGTGGCCCCGAATGACCTTACACCTGTTTTGCATGTGTAGGTGTGGACTACAGGGTCACAGAGGTATCCGCTTGACTCCATCTGTCATCGTTGTTGGACAGAATGGGGGGGTGGGGGGAAAAGTACAGATGAGTGCCATCTTTTATGAATGACTGCATGTGAACGCCTCAAAATCGTTAAAAGGCAAAGTATACCTTTGGTTTTATGGAACGGTTCAATTGTTTTAATCCTATATAAATGTAGACACAATATGCAATAAAAACGAACCTGTGAAAATTTCATTTCAAAAGGTGGTAGCATTTTTGAGATATCGGCAACTACCTAGATGTCCACTTATTAAGAATAATCCGTAATTGGAATACACTATCTGAGAAGCAGATTGAAATGTTTGTGAATGTCTTTCTCTAAAACCACATTCCTTAGAAGGGAATCTATTCCTCAACATGTTATACATTATCAACAGCTACGATGCAATTCTTACCAAGTAAGTTCTTACGGCCATTCATTTTTTTGAGTAATTACCCAAAGGTAGACCCACCCTTTAAGGATCTAAGTTTTGGGGTGTTTTGTTTTTGGTAAAATACGGGAAGGGCCACCTTCAAAGTGCTAGCACACTTCGGTCATTATCTTGTGATTAGTAAGGTGGGTGGATATCTGAGGATGCGTATCTGTGAGATACTTGCAATGGATTGCACATTTCATCAAGTCATCACAGTAAATCTGAAGTCCGTTTAGTGACATATGCACAACTATTTTGTTTGGTTTTTACAAAATGAGGAATTTCGTTCAGTGTTCTATGGCAGTACATGGGAAGAACAAACAAATAAATATAAGTAAAGACAAATCCACAGATGAAGTTGCATGCTTTCTATGGGGAGCCGTGATGGACTGAAATGTTTCTAGATGAAGGGTTCCCAATTTCTTGTCAAACAATAATTCTCGTTAGTCACATATAACAACTTTTTTTCTCCGACCAGCTTACAAAAAGCACTTGTGGCAATTTGGGTTGTAATCCAAACTTGAAAAAAAAAGTGGCGCAGGCATAATTCATTTGAAGCTAGAAAGGTTGGAATGCACTTGGCACATTGTTAACTTGAAAAACGGTGATGTTAGAAAAACAACAGCAGCAACCAAACAATATTACAGAAAGAAAAAAAATCTGAAGCGCTTTTAACAAAATGCTGTTCCGTAGCAGTGCCGCAAGAGTAACCACTAAAAATAAAACAATTACCATAGGCCCTACAGCCACTCCACACTGGTGCAACGTGTTCGCCCGACCCCGCACCAAGAAAATTTACCAACCTGTACTATGGTGAAACCTTTTAAATTCTCTCCTCAAGTGCCAGTCTCACAAGAGGTTACCAAAGAAAACTCACCTATCATTTAACACTGCCTAAATCTCTTGTCATCAGAACAGATAAGTCATTGGCACTACTGCGCTATAAAAAGTCACAGCTCACAAGCTAAGCATCCTGTGTTATCAAAGTGTGCTGTCACTTTTTGAGGGGTACTCAAAAAAAAGAAGGGGGGGTTGGGAGGCATCCAAAGACCCAAAACAGAAAGAAAATAGCGATATCGAGAAAAACCACAAGGGTGGATGATGAGAGAAGAAAAAGTGGAGGACTGGATGATATTCATTGAGTCTGCTCAAGTGAAGCTGTGAGGTAACATGATGACAAGGGGGAATCACGGAGTGTGTGTCCTGGCGGTCCTAGAAAAAATAACAGTCCCCGAGTCTGTGAACCGTGGCTGTGAATACACAGCCCTGCAAGTGAACAACAATCAGACAATATCATGGCTGTCTGTTCAACCTCCCAACGAAGGGGGGGGGGGGGAGGTTGAAGGGTCACTGACCCCAATCAAGGGGATATCGCTCAAAAAGATGTACCATTTTACGTTCTCATTGACAGACGAGAAGAGAGGGGGAAAAAAAGAAAAAAAAGAGAGAAAAAAACACCAAAGGCTACAAAGAACTGACACATTCTTGTGAGTTTGTTGTTTTCCTCGTTATCGGTGGTCGTCCGACCTGATTCTCTGATTCTCATCGTCGGGGCGGGTCTCCACGCACAAACAGTGAAATTTGACTTGTAAATCAAAAAAGGAACATTATTAATGTGTCTGGATTATTGTTAATAATCGTGTGGGTTTGGGCCCGAGGACGACGTATTATGCCCCCAAGTATTGCACTGGTATGTTTCAATCTCACTGCCTCATAATTGAAGACAGTTCCATAGTAAATCTTTCCTTTCCTATGACACACAACGGGACACACGAGAAGAAAAAAGGCAAAAAAAAGGACAAAGATTTATGAGCAGCTGAAATCAATAAAATAATTTACACTTGTTCATAAACCGAAACCCATGTCAATTTTCCTATAAAGCAAATGAGGTTCTGGTGTAAACAGATGATGGCAAAGGGGAAATAATCCCGAAGCAGGCTATAAAATGGCAACTGAGCAAATGACAACAAGTTCTACTGACAAGAGGTAAGAGTTTCACCAGATTTGATATTTATTGCGAAAAGACGGAGATTTACAAAATGTGTGGCTCCTTTTACGAAGAGTAGAGTCAAATATCTCCAATCGAAAATTCCAATGTATTGGATTAACAAATATTGCTTACTCTAAGACCAACAAACATCGCTGAAACCCATAGAGGCAGCTTTGTTTTACTGGAACAAAGCTTGTTTAATTATCGAAGGCCGACACAAATCTTTTCCCGGACCACGGATTCTTCATTAAACAAAAAAAAAAACCACCGACAAAAAAGACGGGAGAAGGAATCCTACCTTGAAAGTAACCCAAACTGGGGCTCTCAAAATACTGGACTAAAATGATACCGATTTTATAATTAAAATCACCGTAGCGGAAAGGTGAATGGTTACCTGAAACCAGACCGATATGAAATCCTTGATACGATTCATAACCGAAGTTAGACGTGAATAATGTCCTAACCGACCCACAAGACCTACACATATACTCCCAAACTCGGTAAACACTATAATTTTTCAAGTAACCGGGGTGGTGTTTCGTTTTGAGTTGGGAAGAAAAAATAAATATGGCAACAAGATAAAAGTAAGTCAACCCTGTCTTGAGTGGCTGCCCAAGGGAACGGGGGCTGAAAGTGGCCACTTGCATATTTAACAGTGAACCTACGTAACGCTACCACCCATATGGGAATACGACATTCACGTGTAGTTTAGTTCGGCTGGCACTTTTTTTGTTCTGTTTAAGATTTCAAAGCAATGATACGTTATCACTGGCAACCTAATTCCATAGTAATTATTAAAAACTCAATGCCAATCTGAATCCCTCAAGTTTTGTCCTCTTTGAGAAAAAAAAAACGACGACAGCTCAGTCGAATAAGAAGATCACAAACTTGTCCGAGAAGCACAACGTTAATGTTTCAAATATATTTTGCTGAATGTAGAAAAATAATAAATGCAGCGCAAGCTAAGTTTCACAGGAATATATCGAATCCAAAACCAACCTGAGGTGGTCACCTGTCCGATATTGCATGTATCTTGTCAATTTTCAGGAGCATTTCATAAAATGCATGGCAGAAACAAAAAACTAATTACAACGATGACGGTTTAGTGTTCAATTATCAAACAAGAGATAGGCCAAAGGTTTATTCATTTATTTCTTTGGAAACACCCCCAAATAGGCAATCAAAATCGTCTATGTGTAAAGCAGAGCTGTGTGTTTGGTGTAGCGTTAATGACAAACTAACGAGGCTGTAGCTGCTAGTATTTTTCTTTTTAAGCGTTTATTTTGCTGCCCGATTTCATCACCGGATCACAACCATATACCTCCCCGAAAAAAGACAAAAATTGTTTATATGTAAATTTCAGCCATGTGTTTGATTGCCAATCGAGAAACCACGGCTGTGAAAGCTAAATTCTGCTGCCCCACTTCCCAACCAAAAAACAGCCAACTCCCAAAACCGATTGGTTTTATGTAAATGTGAGCACTTTATTAAAGTTGGGCTCCGACTTTGTCAATCAAGAGATGCACAATCATCCCTCATGCAGTGGGGGATATCCAAAGCCCATTTTGCGGTCTGCTAGTTAATGAAATTGTACACAGATAGATTGTATCACGGCAAAACAGCCCAGAGTAGTACAACACCAGGTCTTTCACAAAATGCCCGAATCGCAACACTCATCAGAGAGTCAGTCTGATACCCAGGGAAGAGAGAAAAAAGAGGGGCAAAAAAAAAGGGCATACTCCCCCCTCCCCCCCCTCTCTCTGTACCACCACCGGCTCGGCTCAGCTCAGCTCCTCTCAGATGGTACTAACTACATGAACTATTTAGCGCCTCGTGATAATTGAATAACTCAGCAGCCACCACACACAGCAGGATACAAGCATTTAGCTTCCAACTCCTAAAGGATCCCTCCCCTGTGAACAATTTCCTTCCTGTCTGCCCTAGCTGCCACGCTGCAGCGGCCCCAGGGAAAAGCACTACTGTGTGTCCCCCTCGACCAAGTCAGACACGGCTTGCTTAGCCGCTGCCCCTAGCCGCTGCCCTGGCTGGGGAATGCTTCACACATTGGGCGGGCTGGTGCAGCTGTGTAAAGCACATTTGTCTCCTTTCTTTTCTCTTTCCACTTTTGGGTAGCGGTTCGGATCGGAAAAGTAACTACTAATTACTGTACCTTATGACAAGTTGGATTAATGTTGTTCAATATCTGCACAGAATCTCTACCCCCACAAACTTACCCATGAAATGATGACAAAATCTTGCTAAAGGCACGACTTTGCAACCAAAAAGCTGCAGTATTATACTGAAGGTGTTCAGACAGAGTTCTAAAATTAAGAAAATCATTATTCACATCACTACTGAATGCTGCAACATTGGGCAACGATATTTCACCATAAATCTTTTGATATTCGGGTTTTTCTTTTTTAATGAAACTGGAATTATTAGGCTAAGCTATATTCAAAGGTAGAGTCATAGATTGTTTTTTTTCAATAAAATGCTGATTTATAGGCATAACTATCAAGAAAGATACAATAAAGGTCACATGTGAAAATTTCAGTCGACTACAGAGTCTACTTATTGTGATAACAGCCACAAACCGTCCAGTATATTCATCAAGAAATCCACCCATGTAGTAGCGAGGCGACAACGGGTGCCAACTGCATCTGCAGCATTCACAAACGGACAACACAGAAATGTGTATCTCTCTTGCCTTAAGGTGAGTTTTTGAAATTCAAAATTTTCAACATACTTTTATTGATTTCTAATCAACAACGGGGCACTTCAGACCAGATAAGTTCGCAGAATATTTACTACAATTACCATCTTTATAACAAGTAGAAATTACCAAATTTTGTCCGGGGTCACTACCAAGGTATAACCCTACCTTTATGGGCAAAAATGACTGTTCATCTTAATCATCTTTTCTTCTTTGGACGGATTTGTTGTTCTTGAATCATACTCTTTCATCGAAATCCTTTCGGCTGAGTTCCTCAAAAAAAACACAACCCTAAAGTTCAACATACACATATCTCAAATCTGAAAAGATCATCTTTACTTTTCTCCACGGCCCTCAACTTAAAAAGACAGAAGCCAAAAAAAACAAATGAATAATGACAAATGGGAAAGAGAAGAAGAAGAAGAAGAAAAAAAGCTACTTATGCATGACAAAACACTTCAGAAGAGCTAAATTGTTTTCTCTTCAATTTGTGTGAAGTGTGACACTATGAAGTGTACTAATTTTGACGGGTGCACTTTTGCTAGTCGGGCGGTCAAACACCCACTAGAATTAACAAAAGACACCTCCCAATCTGTTAACAAGGCTACATCAAACCTGTTCCGATGACAACGAAATTGTGTTTTTCCATCGTCCGTAAAAACAGAAAAATCATCCCCGAGGCCTGCTGGTGCGCCACTTGCAAAATGATGCGAGGGGGGTGAATGAGGGGGGGGGGGGTTTTTGAAGTCCTGGTGATTTCAGCACAGCACTGAGTGTTTTTTTGTGTGAAGGTGAACAATCCAAACGGTGTATTACTAATATTCCTAAGCTCGGGGCTATTTGCTAAACTAAAGCTCGGCAACAAGTGGTCTTTGAAGCCCAGTGAATAAACCAGTCTGGTTTATAAATGTGCCTGGCAGTCACTGCACCCATTACATTTTTTTTTATCACACATCCCACCAACAAAACAATTTTTCCTCTCTTTCTCTCTCCCTCTCTCTCTCTCTCTTTTTTTTGGAAATTTAATGAATAGTGGCATAAAAAGTGGAAAAATACACCTGGTCTGTCCATTGAGGGCATACATGCCATTCATTTCGCCCAGCTTTTTTTTTTTTTTTTTACTTCCAGAATGTATCACACAATAACAATTGCCTGTTGATCTACACTTGGGCAAGTATGCGTGAAGTTGAGATACATTGGGGGCTTATAAAATGAAAAGAACGGCCGTGACAGCATTCATTATGCGCCCTATCAATTACGCAGCTAGACCCCTTTAGAAATCGTGGCTTCGTACTCAAGCCAGTTGTCGCTAAATAATCACTGACTAAGGATTTCGGAAAAATACATTTAATTACCAGCTGGCACAGTTCATGACACTCTTCACATATAAGGGACCTTCCTATTTCGATATTGATGACGGCCATTGATCAAATAATATCATTATCATTTGATTGATGGGTTAAATGACCCAGGAAAAAGGAACCCAATAGTAAATAGACACGGTTCCATAGACACACTGTATTCATGGCATGACTAACCTTCACAATACACTTCTCTGCTGTTCAGATGATTTGCTTTTGTGTAACGATGAGAGATGTTTCTTCAAACAATCTTTGGGTCATTTTGTTCACAAATCCCTTTGTATAGATGACACATCATTAGGTTTTGGGACTGAGTGCATTTATTTAACTCGCTTATAGCTTTGCAAAAGCTCCACATGCAACCTTCAACGAGTTATTTGCTCAAGGCATTTAAATGATGGAGGGGCATTTGTTAAGCTTCTGTTTTTACAAACAACCTCTATACTTCTTCCGTCGGTGGGAATTCTCTGCACGTTGATGCACTCAATGCAGTAAAAAATCAAATCCTCCAATCAGGAACATGTAAAGTCCAATGAGTAGACTTTACATTTCATTTCAGTCCTTTTACCTTCATGCCAACTTTAATAGTAACAAAGCAAAAGAAAACATATGAAAAAGAAAGGGAAACAGCCTTCAGTTAAAAAACATTTGGTCTTGTCTACTTTTCACTGTATTCTTTTCCTGATCTATTCCTGTCACCGAAAAATTCCCCCAATTTGTCCACAATAACTCAACAGCCATGACACCTGGAACTCTCACAGAGCAAATGAACCGATACAAAAAAAATAAAATAATAATCACAACACACTTCAGTTAGAAATCCTTATGATTTTGACACTTGACGCCCCGTCCAGTAAACCTAACCTAAATTATACAATACGATGACAGACGTAACCAGACTAACTATTAACCCTGTACACTCTCACTAGGCTTGAGCCTTTTCTCTCTCCCCCACAGAAAGACAAGTGTCATCCCAATCGGCACTAAGACCCTGACAGCCGTGGAAGCAGACAGTTTGATTTTTTTCTTCTTTTTCGTATTATCTCCCCCCCCCCTCCTCTCTCAATTTGCACAGACCCCTAAAAGGCAGTCTGCCAATCAAAATCATTTCATGCATATTATCAATTAAGCCACCCCAGGCGTGAGAAACAGTGCCTGTTTTTCCGGTTGTAGGCTGTCCGAGGCGTTAGCGATGCTCATTTGGCCGATAACTTCTGCATGTCACGCGGCGCAAGAGAAGCGAAGATGCAGCGGATACGAGAGAGCCAGCCCCGCGGAGTCCGCCCAGCAGAAATGATCTTTCTTCTCACTCGCAGCAGCCAGCCAAGCCAGCCAAGTCAAAAGGCACTTGTTAAACTGACAGACCGGTGCCCATAAAAAAAAAAAATGCCCTCGCAGCTGAGAAAACGTGCAATTTATGGCGACAAGAAAATGATAATTCATCTTCTCTTTGTTAGTCATTTATCCATGAAGTTTTACGACGTGGGTCAATGTGGTGTACAAGAATAATGTAGGGAGTGTTGTTAGTGTTAAACAGATTGTCCACAAACTATTTTTTGCTTTTTGTTCCCCACTGCAGGAGCATGACAAATCCAGAAAACTAAATTGATAATTTTAAATTTGTTCTTCTCCATCAGTTACAAATTTACAACCAAGAAGAGTCCAATGTACATGTACAAAGATATGGCCTTGCTGCATGCCCATGGTGGCCTACACAATGTACATTAAGACAATTTATAAAACTGTTTTTTTTCTTCTTTTTAATGTACACGTCGGGTCAACAACAACAACAAATCTGTGCTTTTCCTGTTTTGCTAGCCTGCACAAGCCCATTACTGAAAACACTTGTAGGCCTTGAAAAATCGTGGACCAAATGGAGCAGGGCTAGTGGTTCGATCTTGGGCTGTCCGGGGAGTGAAGAGGACTGACAAGGCAACTGGAAAAAAGATGCTCCAACAACCAGCCGACCCATCAGCCCCTCGGCAACTTACATCTGGTTTACTCAATTCTGGAACCAAGTCAACTTGAAAGGGAGTAAGTTGTGACATTCCTCTAGATATGGTAAAGGATAATGGTACAGAGAGAGAGACGTGTAGCTTTGGAGTACTTCAGTCAAACTTCAGTCAAATCATTGAAATACGTACGTGTGCAACTGTTTAAGGCATTGTCGCGGCTGGTACGCAATCATTAAATTTTGTGAGGCCCATTTCACTCCATTCTTTTGTTTACCTCAATTTTTTTTCTGAAAGACATCAGTAACTCTTTCGAACGATAATTTTTGAGTTAATAAACTCCACTGTTTTTGCACTGCTACATGTGTTTTGTTTTTCTGTTTAGTATTCACGGATTTCATCACTTTTTCAATCTACAATTTTCTTCTTCTATTTACATACTTTTGTAAGTTTGTTATGCTAACACGTCAATTTTAGTTCCATTAACTACTGTTGAATAAGTTAATAAAGCTTACTGATTATGAAGGTAAAACCAGAACCATTTTGTTTCTGTGAAATACTTCCCCTCTAAAATGACGTCATATTTGAGAAAACTGTATCTGAAAACCTAATTTAAAAAACGCTATCGGCCGATTACGGTGGTAAAAACCCAAACTAAGGACAATGTGCATGCTGAAATTTGTGCATGGTTTTTCACTATTTTTTTCCTGACTCACACAACAGACTTAGCCCAAATTTTCACAGGTTTGTTATTCCATGTATATTATGGTTGATCACACAAAACATAAACACTGTCTCCGACTATTTTGTCAGCTCTACCAATCCTGTATAGTACCTTTAAGTAAGACAAAGGGGTGTCTTCTTGAAATCCTGTAAATTATATTTCATTGTACCCCCCCCCCAAAAAAAACCCAAAACCCGATAAAAACCAAGATAGGTATTAAAGTTTATCTCTACTCCTTGTAACAATGGCACGCCAAGTTTCTGTTCCCTTTCGGACAACTGTCTGGAAGAAAAGAAAGGGCAAGGAAAAATGATAACACAGGTTCGAGTTACTTGACTCAGCATGTTTGATAGACGCCGTTCTCATTCAAGCTTTCAAATGATACTTCAACAAAAATTTTGGGGAGGAGGTGATATCTCACCCGGCCATGGGACATCAATTCACACACCCTTTAAAATCCCTTGACAAAAAAAAGTTGCTATTAATGCCAGGATGAGTGGCTATTTTCAGAGTAGGCTTTAAATCAATCAGCCTCAAATTTTTTTCCCCCCCCCCTACCATTTTTTCCTCGCTGCCGAGAGCAGCAGACCTAGGACGGGGCCCCAAGAATTATTAACAGATGGATCATAATTTTTCAGTTCCCATATTTCACACCTTTTTTCTCTCTCTCTCTCTCTCTCTCTGTTGCGGAGCGCTGACATTAAGGCAATGAGTCACTGAGGTCATCATGTGACAATATTATCACACCTATATCTCAAGTCCCAGGCTACAGCCTCCACATGACCCCCCCAAACAAATGAGTGAGAATTTATAATTCTACCCAGATTCCAGATTCCAGATTTGGCGATTAATATTGGCTGGAGAAAAAATTAACAGATTTTTCAAAGCTCTGAGTTTAAGATGGTACTACAAGTCCATCCCCACAAAACACTAGACAAAAATGAGAAAATTGTGTTCAAACCTTACTTTATTGCTCTTGGCCACGCAAGAAATAAGTAGGTAAAAATGCAGACATAAATCGTGTCTAATCATAACCACTTTCTTCAGCAAACATTTAGGTTTTTTTTTAAAAGGTGATGTTTCTTGACAGCTAATGAGTTCGGTAAATGTGCTCTTGCCATTAATTTGATTTACAAACAAAGACAAAAACAAAACAGACCTTCAAAGAGCAAGCAGTTTGATCATGTTTGTAAATTCTTTAGATTACAAAAAGTTATGTTAAATTGGAACAGATTAAAATCACCCCGTGAAATTTAAATGGCTGAAGTTCTGGCTTCGCCAAAAACCAATTTCATTGCATTTTTCTCACACAGCATCGCAGTCAATGGCAGAGAATTAAAGTGACCGGACTCTTTATTACCTAACAATCTACCTTTCCTTTCAAAACTGTTTGTATTTAATTTACAAACTTCAATGTAATCATAAATCTTTTTTTTTTAAAGGTGTCTCGCCAACAATTTCAACAACAAATTCTTCTCAATGGTAATGAGAATGGGCATTTTCTGATATCAAAAAAATGTGTATATCGAGACATAATGTGTTTGTGATGGATTCCCAATATTTTCCCATCACCACAAATGACAATAAAATTGCCTTCTTATCGATGGAATCCACACCTACAGGAGTGGCAAATAATATCACTCTCCTACATGTAGGCCATTTGATCAAGACAAGATACACCGGACATGCAAACTGATGCCAAGGCGATATTGTTTCCCCTTTGTGGTGTTCACTTTTGTAGCAGTGGCAAATTTGAGGGAGGGAGGGAGGGAGGGGGGAGGTGGGCGAAGAAGTCAAGAGGGAAAGTCACTTTCTCTTTCCTTGGGAAGGGGAGAACGTCGAGTTTCTCAACATATCAAGCTTTGTTGCAACTTAGTTGGAGTTTAATGAGGACACTACCTCCTTGGTCTTGGTTGCTGCACCGCCGATTCAAAAGTTTCCAAGTAAATTCTTACTGTTCTCTAATGGCTGCTGTTTTTACTGAGAAAGTGCCTTTTTTCATGAAGTACAAAGGCCCGCATACCAAATACATCCATTTGATAACTTAAGAGAAGGTATAGGCTACATCTTTGGTTTTTGGAAGGGTGTACTCAATCGACCAAATGTTGGACATCATGAGAGGCGTTTTCAAAGGCAGAATTCCTTGCATCACGATATTACAGTTTCATTTTATTCTGACTGCCCGTAGTTTGTGTTCTTGTATCAATGTCCAAAAATAGTAATAATAACAGCAAAATGAAAACAATTTGTTTTACCCTCACACGTTAAAAAATACTGCAAACTCACATCCTCTAGTTTTCAACTAACACACCACACAATGTGATTACCTTCATCAAATTTGTAAGCCACGTTTTAGACAAAACTTCAAATGCAGCAATCAAAGTAAACTAGGGTCTTCAAAGGCTATTTCCTCGACTTGGACAGACTCTCAGATGAAAAAAAAAAATGTATCTGGAGGATGGGCACAGGTTACAGTACATGTATGAACTTGTTAATTGCTAAGCTTTCCGACTGAGCTTTCCGACTGAGCTGATCAACTTGTTTTTCGATAATTACCATTCCTGGTCTTTCTTTTAAAGCAACTGCCATGCACCGTTGCAACCACTTGTTTTCCTGAATGATCCCTAAGCTGTCAGTTGATGGATTCATTCACATTATCAATAACCCACCCATTTAACCCTAAAACCCCAGACATTATTTTTGTCCGTATTTCTTTAAGAGCGAAGTTCGGGTACTTTTATTTTCTAGGTGACATGAACATCTCTGGATTGATTGGAGAACGGAATGGACTCAACTTGTCAAGATGAGACAGATTGTTCCACTAAGGACGGGGATTTAAAACAGTATGGACTCTACCATTGTTGACAAGGGGTCGGCAAGTAAAATTATTTAAAAAAACGTTTTCCGACACTATATAAACTTGTGCGTCTATTCACTTTTGATAATTGTTCATTGCATTTTTTCCCCCTCTCATTGTGATAGGCAACAGTGTGTGTGTGCTTCGAAGTTGCTTTTTAAACTGTACTAACACTCAGTTCAATTGGGAAAAAAGTAATGTTGATTTTTGCTTTCAGGCATTTGCCATGAAAGACTTCCAGATTTGACATTAACGCAAGGTCGGAAGGAAAGATTGGTCTAACAATGTTTATAACTTGTCCCATTCATTACCAATGCTTGTACATAATTTGACAAATGCTGTCAAAGTATAACAGAGGTAAGTTATGATATTCAACAAAAACAGTTTTATTGATTGCGTAAGACTGATTATGTAATGCCTCTTCCACAAGAAGCTAACTTCATTCTATACATGTTTATTCTTTAAAGGAAAAAACACAGGTAGGGTGACTTGAATAATGAACGTTTACAATTAGCCGAGGAGAGAAAACCACAGCAGTACTCATCCTGTCCCTTTAAAAGGGAAAAAGGACAGACCCAATTGACAATGGAAACTCGTATATATCAAACCCGCACTTCCAAAAAATATTGTCACCTCTGACACATCCTGAAACAACAAAATTGTGGAAATTTGTTGATTGCCGTGTCATCGGGGGTCATGTCGGGTCATCGTTCCCGATGATGAGGCTAGTGTTTAGTGATTTATGGATAATAACCGTTTATTTGTAAAGTGATGAAATATTTCTGTTGGGCATTTAGGGGCTGAAAAAAAAAGGAGTGTGCACTTTTGTGTATGCTTTTAGTGGAGGAGGTGGGTGGTTTATGTCAGGGGATGTTATTTAAGATGTTTATGATCAGACTTCCTTGGGTCCTCCCCTCTTGGACATGAAATATAAATCTAAATTACAGACACAGCAGGTTTCGTGACTTTTCTTTAGAGTACAAGTTTTTTTGGGTCCTCTCAGGTGATAAAAAGTGTTTTTTCCACCTTGACTTTTTTGTATCATAAAATTTAATAAAAAGAAACTACGTCCGTCCGATGACTTACTCCAACCATGTCAAACAGATAAGTCATTCATTGAGCAATTTTGGTTTTAGAGAAGGTGTGGAAACAGAGTATTTTTATTCGTCATTTTTTCCCCACCGACAAATTATCAAGAAATGAAAGTGACGTCAAAAGCCAGCTGTTCAAAGAAAATGTGTAGGCCAACCTAAAAAATATTTTGCCCAAACGTTGATCCTTCTTCCTCTTGCGTGAAGCTACAAAATTGTTTCGCGTGTTTTCCCAAAACTAACACCATGTGATGTTTTTGTTAAAAACAGAAGGGTTGAAATAAACAGATTTCCACTTCCGCATCGTCCTTTCCATCGAGAGCATGACTCAAACATTCTCCGCTCAAAAAAGACAGTGACAGAAAAATTCCCAAACTCTGCTAATTCACACCGCGTGTAACTTCAACTGCAGTCTGAACAACACGCCGTCGCTGCTGATGACAAGCCTTCAATTCATCAACAAAAGTCTCCATTCTCAATCAACCCCAAATTCACTCATTTTTTTCAGCCTCGCCTAAATGAAAAAAAAAAGAAAAAAAGTGAACCCCATGGGTACCAGCTCTCACTCTTACACAGGTGAATGCTGCAAGGGGTGCAAACCGGTGAAGAGTGCATGCATATAATTATTCACTTCTTTGGTGGTAGCGGCATCTAATCTCACAGAGAAGGGGTCAGGGGTCAGATGCTGATGACTCCTCCACTCAACCCCAGATTCTTCTCTGGTCTCTGTCCATAAATTGTTATGAATACTTCAAGAGATATTCTTTTGGCCCACGGCAGAACTAACTGACCATTTTGATAAGTTAAGCATGTGGTCCACTGTAGAGGGGGGGGGGGGCAGGTATAGGGTCCTCACCCTAACACAAGTCAGCTACTGTACCCCCTTTTAAGCAATGGCACAACTTCTTAATTTTTTGACATTTTCACCCCCTGATTTGAGGACGCACTTGGGGTTAAATTTGAAATTCAAAAGTAGTAGTTTTTCTTCACTATGAATTCAACTTCACTTCTTTGTACTTCCCGTGGAAAAGGCATTCAAATTTACCATAAAAAAATTAACTGGTTCTGGTGCATAATATTCCTGTCCTTTCGAATCGAATTAACAAGACAAACTTAAAATGCTTTACTCAGCTTTTTCTACAGCAAAAAAAAAAGAAGAAGAAAAAAATAAACCTACCAGAAAAAAAAAATTGCTGCAATTGTACACATGTATAAACTGTACAATGTACAGGGAAAAAGCAACCGCCATCGGCAAGCCTTGAATAAGCTAAGCCGACTCTGATTGTGCCCAATCAGGCCGCACTCCAACAGGGGAGACCCCAGCCAATTTCAAACCTATTCCAAACTGCTCCGGGGAAGAAGGCAAGGGGAACAATTTCTAGAAGGACTATGTCAAAATGATTACCAAGCTCCTCAAGATATGCTACCCCTTGGGGTAACTTTAATTTTGCTATTTCTTCTTTTTCTTTTTTCTCCTCTTATTGTGCGAGACCAGCGATTTTGTTCCCTCTCTCCCCCCCCTTCAATTCTTTTCCGCCCGCAGGGAATGAAAAGAAAATTGCAGCCCTTTTGGAATATGAAACTCATAACTGTGCAAAGTATTACAAGCCATGTTCGTGTGTGTATGATCAGAAAGGCAATTACATGTTTTATTTATGGTCATGTTGAATGTTAATGGTGCTCAAGGATGTTCTCAGCATCTACCCCAAGCAAGTTTATCGTTGAAAGCGACCTCTTCCTACCGAGGAAAGACTCTCTCAACACACTCCGAACACGAACAACCCATGTTTCCTCTTTCCATAACTGAATTTGCAATGGGTAAATAATCGTAAAATACAATTCAAATTCAAATTCATTTTAATTTTTTTTTATTAATGACTTATTTTTCTCGCTGTATCTTTTAGTCCTCCTGGAGAGGGAACAGGAGCCTACCTTGAACCAAAAACACTTTCTGGTGCTAATCCGAGTCTTGACCACAGCAAAAACATTCATCTATGGAGTGGCATATTAGCTGTTCAGCGATTTCAAAGGAACTGCAATAACACTACATAAAAGCACGGTTTAAGTTAGAAGGAGTGTATCCTAAAAATGCTCTATTAAAAATTTGGATGGCATGTTTTGCAGGCTAAATATTTTGTTCTTGCAACTGGGCAAGGATTTTTTTAAATTCATTTAATAAAGCAAGGGGCAACCTCTATGAAGAAATTTCTACTGGAATATTTCACGGGGCACCCACCGAGGCAGTGATCACCGGCACGGATGGAGGCAACTGTTTCCGTTGCCTCCATGAAATCTCAGACTATTCAAGTACAACTGTCGAACAGCGAGCAATTTGGCAACCTTCATCTCAATTCATAGCAACATTTGAACACCCTAAACTGCTTCATCCCGGCCGACACCTTACACACAGTGCTGCACTTCATGACGCAAGGTTTACAGTGCACAAACTCCGATCCCAAGGAGGGACTTTGGAGCAGGCCCCCCGAACGGCAAATTGACACTCCGAATATGCAGATCAAGTCAACACAGTGAGTCTTGGCTACATGTATCATCTTAAACTATGTCAGCCCAATTATTACACCCATCGTATGACCCAGTTCGGATTTTTTTTTATGTCAGCATGAGATTAAAGCCCAAACCCGTCATTCCATATTTCTCGCATGTCATGTCGCTAGCCATCTCCTAAACACACAAATTGAGCCCAGGAATAAAAAGCCGTCCCCGCGAACAAAAGCCCCCGCTATAAACAATCTTCCACTCATATTTCATTCCGTTCGCCAATTTTATATGTTTGCCCGGCCAACACGGTGGGGAGACCAACTCGTCGTGCATGCTAAAGATGTAAAATGTATGTTTATGGCGTTGGGGGATGTGATACAGTCTAGTGTGTGCTATACTAACACGGACTGAGTGAAAATGAGGTCTAGCACACAAGCCTCTTTATTACAGGAAAAGCCACGCAGCCTTCGCCGCGTATGACAAAGCAAACATGCTGCATGTAATATATCTGGACACGCGAAGCTGACTTGACTACTACATCAACTTGGGTCGCAGTGTCCATACACACAAAAAAATGGTCCACACACCCCGTACACAGCATTTAGATGAGCGGCTACTTCTCTTTTGCTTCTTTGCAGGAGTGATCAGCCACTGTATTCATGGCTTTGTTTTGATTGCTGTTTTTAGGGGTTCCTTCCGTGAGAGGGGAATTTTGTTTGAGTTTCCCGAACCACTTAAAGGGGAGACCACCAACAACAGAACACCACTGGTGGCTAGAACTAGAAGCAAGTGTACACATGTTCACCAGTTACTGAAATACTGTCCTAAACAAACTGTGGACATTTCAAAATGTCATTCCATTATGACCACTTCATTCTTCTAGAAAGGAGACGGCCAACATTTGGAGAACATTTTCTAGGAAGTTCAAAATTGAAGAACTTAAAAGTTATTGTAATTGTGTTATAATCTTTATGACCCATTCTTTCATTGACACTTTCTATGTTGTTTATCCACTTTAGAGTTAAATGTTGCTTTTCATCTTTTTCTTGTTTGATGTTTACATATTATTAGTTCATTCTAAATCGTTTTGGTAAAAAAAATAACGATAACAATAACTTTAAAATTCCACCAAATCAACTTAACAAATTACAAAGGCAATTGGTGGGCCAGTTTTCTTCCAACTCTAATATCTAAAATCTGAAAAGCAGAAGTTATTGCCCTTAGAATATGATTAAGAAAACTTGATTAACTCTTAACAAAGAACATGTATGCACATGTCAGACCAGGTCGTGGCTGAATACCTCAGCCACCAAGAAACTTCTCCTAAGATCAAGAGAAACTTCGGCAAACTCCACGGACCGCTTTGAGACCATTACTGAAGGGCAAGGGAGTGTCACCTTCTAATGTGCTGGTAACCGGAGCCAAATCCCTCAAAGTTAAGGCAAAGCACCACAGCAAAAATATTTATGATCCGCTAGGCACCGATGATTGAGGGTGGTATTATGAGTTTTTGAAGACAGCAATGGCCACAGGGGCTACAAAGCACACTCTTGTTGGTCTGCCTCCAGAAATCATTACCAAAAGCAATTCAGCGACTTTGCAGGAACAAATTAGTACCACAAGTCCAGCATGTCACTGTCTCTGTCTTGAGACCCAAAACTTTCCACAGGAACATTTGTCTAGATGTCCTTGCCAAAATATATGGTACTACATGGTCTTTTGATGAGTACATCTTTCCCCCGAACATTTAAATTTCAACAAAATGAAATCGATACCACCCTTGAGAATTTTTACATGAAGAGCTACATGCTAAATTAGGAAATTGCTCAGCCCTGTTTCTGATGCCGTTTCTATTCCTAAGGGTATAATACATTTAGCGAACACAAAACACAAAATGTACAGACAAAAAAATGGTTGAGGTAACTTGAAATTTGGCAGGGTTTCAATTGATTGACGCTCATGGAACCTCATTAAACGATAGACGGGACACTAACAGAGAGGTAGAGGCAAGTTTAAAGACAGGAGATAAAACAAAGGGGCGGGAAAGAGCAACAATCAAGACAGACGGGAAAAAAAACACCACGGGAAGACGAAGACGGCATGACGCAGACGCAGACAAAAACAGGCAGCTATGGGGCAAGAGTGATAGAGAGGGAAAAGATAGGGGGGGTTAATAGTTAGTCTGTGATCAAGGAGGGGGGAAAAGTCCAGTAAAGTGATGGGGGGAAACTGCGCACTGTAAAGTGTAAATCAATTTCCGATTAGGAAGCGCCTATGTGTGAAGGTGAAGCTGGGCAACTTGCCCCCCTGGGATTTGACACCTCTGCTGAGGGTCCAGGGCCTTGCTGCTCACTGTGCCTCCATGGTGGGACAGAGCAGGGGCAACCCACGCGAGGAAACATAAGTTTACACAATCAGGAAGAAGGGAGCAATAAATCCATCAGAAAGAAAAAAAAAGTAGCGCAGCCGAATCGAACTCTTGCCCCCTTAAGGCCGAGCAGGCTTGCAGAAAACAATTTCGGGTCCGGAAAACAGAGCAAAAAAATAGTTGAGTTGATAGGAAACTGGCTATGATCCAATTTCATTTTGTTTTCTCTCTTGACACATCATGATCGACATTAATAAAGCTCCGAGTCATAAAGAAAAAAAATGGAACGGTGGTGCAAGTTAAACATTAAGCGTATCATATTGACATTTAAGAGAAGGGGAAAAAATGACACTACTGATTCGTTAGTACAGCACCGTGACATTTAACAAGTTTAACCCAGATTCAAGATATTATTAAGAGTGTGAAGATCATAAATACAATGTTGAAAGCAAAAAAAAAAAGAAGGGGGGGGGAATGGGCAAGGGACGAAGCTCTGCAGACTCTGACAATTTGAATGGCACGAGGCGCATAATTACAGCAAGTTAAAGTAACAGGCATACAATTTAAAAACCGCCCGGGGGTTCTGACCTATTCTTGTGGATGATTGACGGGGGAAGGTACAAAAACCATCGCGGCCGCCCAAGGCAGAGATCCCACCTAAGCATGAAATCAGGATCTGCCGGTTTAGAAAAATATCGCCGGATTATAAAATGAAAAGCCTCCCTTCGGCTTTGTTTCTCCATCGTCTTTATAACCGAAGCAGTTTGGATTTTTTCCCCCTCTTGACTCTCTCTCACTCCCCACCGCGGGCGGAAAATATGGTATAAACCGTATTTAGATCAGCAGACCTCACCACTATCCCTATGGCCTACTTCTCTGGGTAGTTTAAAAATAACAGTTACAAACTTGAAGAATGCTGTCCGATTTCTGAAACTGTTTTTAGAATACACACTTACAGAGTGGTTGGGTCGCCCGGAGTCATGTATTTAGACGACAGTTCAACAAGGGAATGTACAGTAATGCCTCGACTTGTCATATTTTTTCATGTAACACTTATCGCAGTAGACCTTAATAGCTTACTTTGGAACAATATTAGAGGGAGAGCCGAGGGAGGAAAGCCTAGTGAAGTGGAGGTTTAATTTTTTGTTTTGAAATGAATTCATGTCGGAGGAAAATGGCGGGGGGCAGTACGTTTTTTTTTCTTCTTCATCAACACAAAATACAACTCAAACAACTTTGCTTTGTTCTGTGTTTTAAGACACATTATATCGAAAGACAGCTTATGTTTCTGTTTAGGAGTAAGCGTAGGGTTTTTGTTATTGGAAAGGCACATCAGCGCATGAAACATTATAAAGCCAAGTTCGTCATTTTGCTGAACCGTTGGCACCTCAAATAAACAAATCATGAGCTGTTCAATCACAGACCATTGACTGGAAAAAAACCAAAACCTCTTGATTAAAAAATCTGACCCTAATTTCAACGTTATCAAATCATCATTTCCTTTCTTGGGCTAAATTGGCGTAAGATGATACAAGAGCCAGAAACAATGATTACTTGAAAGTTCCAAGATAAAAAGCTCACACTTTTTTCTAGTTTGTTTCTTTGTGGTTTATAAGCAGGGCTTGAAATACCCTCTGGACCAATGGCCAGAGTCCATTCATTCATGTTAGCATTTGGCAAGAAACCCCAACTCAATATGTCATGCAGTCTAGAGCTTCCAACTTTTAAGAAATTTACCAATTTTAACTGAAGTACTTCAAAACCGAACCTTCTAAAAAGGCAACGAAGTAAAAAAAGAAGAACAAAGGAAGTCAAGTCTTTAAAAGAATGTATAGGCTGGTAAAAGTTCTGAGTAACTTATGACTGGTGATCTACTCAAGATTATCTTGGAGTCTTAATTGATATTACATTATAAAACACTCAACGATTACAGACCTTGCATTTGAGAGACTTGAGTGTATGTGTTAAAAAAAAACACCCCAAAACATTGGTTTTAAAACTGTTTTCCTTAAAACATGTTCCCAAACCCTATACTAACACCGTACACATTGCACACATTTCCTGTTGGAACTTCCAAACATTCTATCACAGAGTTGTCTTTAATTATACCTTGCCGCTCATATCACAGAACAATAAAGCATTTATCAAGCCAAACATTCCAACAACAAAAAGCAATCTATTATACGTACTGCACCATACTCCAGATTTGCCGAATGAAACTGTAGGTATGGGCCCTAGTTGTGCATTACCTAAAGGTATTGGGGGTAATTGTGCATTATCAACATACCTCTTCTACATATTTCCTGGTTCTGCATTTATTTATATTCATATTCAGATACAACAACACACAGGAGGGTTTACAGACAGGTCTTCGAACAGGTAATCTGATACTGACAAGGAAATTTCAAAGGAAATGATAGCCGTTTGTGAAGTGAAAACAATTCTTGCACTAAATAACGGGGGAAAGAACCTGTATATACAGTTTGAATAATGCTATTGGAAAATCTTGGGGAATTCGTATCGCTCTTGGGTCAGACTAACACTGCAGGGCTGTTTCGTAATGGCTAAAAAACGCCATAATATCGGTGACAGTCGCAAAAAATTGATACTTGCATTTTTTGCTGAAAAAGAAACCCATCTTTGCTGAATTAAACAGCTCTGTGCTAATAGCGGATCTGTGGGAAAGGTTCCTGATAAATACGGTTTTGCTTTCAATTTGTCGGGGAAGAATTGCACCATTTTCAATCCATTTATAAAGTTTGATTTTAACATCAACAGTCCAGCCCTCTTTTGATGATGCCCTTTCACTATACTTACCTCCACGGTTTTCCTTAGCCATTTTTTTAACAAGGCTTTCTTTACGGCAGCGGACCCGAGCGAGTAGGTGGTAGGAGGCCAGCTCCCCGTTTGAAGGGGAGGGCTTCAATGGTGCACAGCAGCAGCAGCAGCAGGAGTCTTTTTTACAGTTAAAGAGTCTACTTTGTAAAGCCACAAGAGCAACCCCCGTGTTGGGTTTCAAACCTGGAACAGGAGAAAGCCTCTATGATCCTTGGAGACTCATTAGGACCACACAGAGACACAGGAGTAGAGTCTTCCAAGACATGTCTGTCCACACGCAGACACTTGCGTCAAGTTCAAAGTCGGAAGACGGAGAGAGAGAGAGCGAGAGAGAACAAGGGAGACCAGTACTGCACTGTGTTCACATAGAAAAAAGAAAGAAAAAAAAAAAACCACCCTGGCTTCCGCCACTGCAAGTCACAAGCTGCTCCTCACAATACACACACATTGATCTAATGGGTTGTCAAAATAAAAACAAACCACCTACCAACCTTTTTTCACACGAACGGAAAGAAGACAGCCCCGGACCAGCTACTACCTGAACTGCAAACCGGACCCCGCACTGCGTGTTACACAGAAGCCCCTGCCCTTGGAATCTGGTTATGACAACCCCAGAACTTATACACGGAAGTGAAAGTATTTGAGTGGCACGCTTGATCAGAGTTATGAAAATAGGACAAGGGCAGAAACATTATAAAGGATTGTACAATATATATCCTACACACAGCCTGCGGCGAGGAGGTAATTATGAAAAAGGAAGTTCACAAGGTCAACTATCACTTCATAACAATAACAGCCCAGATAACAAGAGGAATGTTTTGTTCAACACTGATGGGCAAAAAGGCTCCCTGATGGACAGGGGATAAATAAAACTTTTGTTTTACAACGAATTGAAAGAGAATCTACACGCAAGGGAAAGCTTAAAGCTCCCGAGTCTGAGCAACAAGTGTGCCACGGAGCTACAAAAATAGAGAGCTCCATGGGTAGGGATTGTATTTTTTCTATAGGATGGTGTAGAGCTTTGGGTCTTGCGATCTGCATTTTTTTGTAAACGTGCTCTGAAAAATCTTCAGAGGTTAGCTGTTGAAAGATGAAAACCTCAAAATGAAACCAATCACGATTAAATCAAAACAGCAACAAATTAAAAGTAAACAACATTAACAGGATACAGATTATTTTCATGCTGCTGTGTACACAGAAGGAAACCAATTCCTTAAATAACAATTACTTTCCATTCATTAAAAAAATAAATTACTTGACATTTCAGAGATATTGTTACTTGTGCCGATTGCTGCACAAATTTACTATTTTGCAGATTATCAGTGAAAGATGTAACAGTGTTAAGGCCATGGTTTTCTGCTATGAATAGTTTGCAGCTAAGAACTATAATCTACACTAAGCATAAGCAGAATCTACTAAGCACAAATAGCTCTAGCTCTATAAAAATGGGCACACGATTGTTACCATTCACTGTAAATCTTTACTTAAACGTAGGGATACTTTTTTGTAATTACTCCATTGAAACTTACTTGGTAAGGAGCACCTAGGAGCTGCTGAAAGTATAATTCATTGTGAGAAACAACTCCCTCTGAACATGGAGGTAGCTCTCTGAAGTAATGTAGTTTTTGAGAAAGAGGTAGTTTCTCACTAAAATACAACTCTATGCAACAAGGGGGTTTTTCATTCATTATTTTCTTGCAACTTCAACTGCCATTTGAGCCCAAATGTTCCACAGGTTTGTTCTTTTATACATGTGTTGCGATACACCAAGTGAGAATACTAGTCTTTGGCAATTACCAAAAGTATACCCTGCCTTTTAACTATCTGCAAGCAATCTTATCACTAAAAAAAGTTCCTCAACATTCCACTGGCTTTATAACAAGAACAAAAACCAACTTTTTTGAAGAGGGGAGAAATCTGGGGGGCACTGTTCTGGATGAATGGTGATCAATCACCCAAGGCATCCATCCCCATTACAAAGTTCTTTGTAAATAATGGCCATTTTCTCATCAATGCAATTTACCTTCTCAGAATCAAGTAAGTCCTATGTCCACAAAACAAGGGTGAAGAAAATCGGTGGATGGGTCGAGGGTAACTATGGGGTACTACCGGGCATGGGTGACTACTGTTTCGCTTTCTGTTTAACGATCAGCTAACGAGCCTCAAGTTAAATTCTTACTTTTGACACACTTGAGAATTGATAACAATTACGTAACACAAACATGCATCCATTTAAGTGGGGGGGGGGGGACACGACAGCCTTTGGCCTCAAATACTTTGAGGGAAAAACTAATGAAGAGTAGGAAATCAATGTTTTGAGATTCGGCTGTAGTTGAAACTACAGCGCCGCCCATCATTTTAAGACAAATTTTTCATGATCCGCTTTACCAACGGCCTTAAAAAAAGCCCATAAACCACACATTTACGAATCGCCTTGTATCACCAAACAATTGCTAGAACTTGTACTTAATGACTCTGAAGTTTGGCTATCGCGCAAGTAATGGCGCCCTCAGTTGCCAAAGTCACATTCAGGAAACGAGACACTCAACTCAATACCGAATCAATTGAACCATAGAGCAAGGACAGAGGATTTTTTTAGAGTACATGTATAGTACAGTTCCAAATTAAACACTTTTTACAATTGAAGAATAACACCCTTCCTGGCCCCCCATATCCAATCTATTCTTCCACCACCACCACCACCACCTCCATCCTGTATCAATCAGTGGGTATTTGGCTATTATTATTATTATTGGTCATCTTGATGGTCAGTTGGGTGATTCATTGGGTCAGTGTAGTTCTGGCCAAGACCTTTTTTTATTTCTTTTATCTCTGTGTGCTTCATTTGCTTGCATACCATGGTTGTTACATCATCAACAACCAGAGGGGGGCCTGAAATATGACACTAACAGAGGAGTCATAATTGATGGCTCACATCTGAGAAATGTTAGCCACATGGTTTAATCACAGCATGGTTTGGAAGGTGGGGGGAAGATATTCAGAGCAGGTTGTGGCACCTACTTTCTTTAAGGAGGGGGGGGGGGTTGATTTTGGGGGTGAAGAATTTTAGCAGCTGTAAAATATTTGACCACACATTTAGCATTCCAACAGGTGTTTATCTATCAGTTTCTATCATAGCAATTGATATCCAGATTCCACAGAAAGTGTCATCACCAGACGGATGATTCTGGGAGCATGGCACAAAATATATGATACCACAAAGATTTCATAAGATTATTCTACGCGTCATAACATGTACAAACAATTGCTTCCATTTGCTCTACGGTAGGGTCAAAGATTGGTAAATACTCCAAAAAAATAACGACCGTAAAAACTTACTTGGTGAGAAGCACTGCAGCTATCGACAGTACAAACTATTTTGAGATAGGAATCCCTTCAAAGAAATAAGGTTTGGATAATTTTTCCCCACAAGCATTTGAATCTGAGAAACGAATCGTGCATTTCTCAGATTTCTGAGGGTTGGTGTCCGTTTGAGAGTGCTGCTGCTAGAGTTACGGTTGGTACCCGCTTTCAACTCACTAAACACTGATGGATTAAATTTTCTCGTGAAAACACTGTGATAGTTTTTTTTGCTGTTTTCTCAGTCAAGTAGAACACTGTATTCAGCTGAAACTTTCACAAACTGATTACAGAATTGGTAAGAAAAAAACTTGTAAAATATACTTTTTGATCACAGATTTACATAAAACTTACACGGTCTAATGATGATGATAGTAGAAAACATCCCTTGAAATATTTCTGTCTGAAATGCCATATTTGATGAGAAATGAATTAACTAATTTTCTTATTAGAGTTTATCGCTCAGTGAGCGTTTTTATTCATTTGTTGAATCTATATGATTTCATGCAAATGTGTTATCGGTTTTTCACTGTTTTCTCGTGACCCAGATGGCTGATCAATCTAAAACTTCTACAGGTTTGTCAGTTTATGTATATGGTGGATTACATAAAGTGCTTACACTACCAGCAACTGTTTTGTTAGCAAAAACCGATTCTTTAATGTTCCTTTAAAATATTGTACCTTTCTTCAAAATTTTGCCGATAAATCTGCTTTAAATTTAAAACCAATCTTTGACCCTACTAATACAAGAAATGTATGTTCTGTTCACAGTATTGAACTGAACTATTGTGTTGTCAGAATGCCATGTCCTTTTACGCTTAAACATTAGATGTTAATTTTGCATCGGGGATGAATATTATTTGGTTTTACCCTTACACCGATGTGTGTTAAGCACTGTATACTCCATACTTTCCCCGAGTCCTGTGGGATTCGAACCCAAGACCTTTGCCAATCTAGAGCAGATGTCTTACCACTAGTCCACAAAGAGACAGTTTGAATCCTAGACTTAAGCTGCTAGCAGGTACAGCAACAATTCAACAGATGTTTAATTTGCATCAAGGATAACGAGTTTTAGCTTGTTAAATCTGATCCCATCACCCATGAGAAATTCACTGTTTGAATATTAAATAATATTGTCATCCCCCCGCCCCCCCAAACTGACATTTAACCATTCCTGAAAGCAGCATGAGTCAGGTACACAAAGTATGTTAGCAGTATTTATTATTAATACACTAATACCACTGTCTCTGTAAAAATAGCGTTTCCATAGCGAGATAGATTCTCAACAAATAAACACCCACGCAAATGACATCATCCGTCAACTGTTCCAAAGTTGTTGAAAATAGCATTCAAGAAAAAATGATCAAACTGGACCCATCAGACTGGTCGCTTCAAAACTATACCCCCCCCCAAAAAAAAACCTGGGACATCATGCAGTAGTGATTTTATGACTCATAAAGTTGGACCTCTTACTCTTGTCTCACCATGAGAGCTGGTCTCATCAAGTGCATGATGTTTTAATGTGTAATTTACACAGACTAAACCAAATTTGGCTGGAGGGCATGGAAATGTGGTGCTACAGACTGAATGTTGAGGGTACCATGGATCAAGAAAATCTCAAATGTGCAAATACTGGACATGATCGGAGTGAGAACGGATCTGATTCGAACGATCATGAAAGTCACGACTGAAATGTGTTGGGCATGTTCACCAGAAAGGACGGCCTGGAAAGAGCGGCCATTGATGGGCGAACTGATGGGACTAGAGCAGGAGGGCGTCACAGTTTGAGGTGCATGGAGGGGTTCACATTGGCAACCGGCACAACTGTGGCGGATATCACACATGGGGGCCTCGAGATCAAGTGTTTGGTTGCCAACGTCGGACTCTAGCAAGATGCACACGAAGACGAACTTCAGCACAAACAATCAGCCCAACTATCTACAGGCATGCAATGTAACTTCACCAAAAAAAGAGGAAATTACAAAGTTTCAATGATTTTGTACAGTATGTTTCAATTTTGAATGGTAAAACTGAGAATAAAAAAGAGGAAATCAGCTGATTCAAGGAAAAATTTGCATGCCTGTATCTACCAGGAGTTCAAGTTCATGTACAACAAATACACAATGGATTCAAACCACCTACCCTACCCCTCAATCACCTGGCCCAAAATGAGATTGTGCCAAATAATTTACACTGCCTGATGATGATCGACCTTTCATGAAAAAAAAAAAGTTTATAACTTGACAACAGTTTACACAGGTTGCACTTTTGAAGGAGGAAATGTAAATGACTTCTGCATGCCATCACTGCAACAAACAGAAAGTGCAAAAATCTGTGATCATGTAACTATTCCCAGCTACCAGAAAGTTTGTCCTCCACCGTCAGCTGACAAAAAAGAAAGAAGTTTAGATTAATATTTAGCCGGAAAAACCCAGGAATGATAGAGAAAGATGGGACTTCCTGGCTCCCTGGTGTGGAGTAAGGGACAATAGGAAGTAGTGGACAGGAAGTGACATGTAAAATTACATCTTTATTGGTTGGATCAGTGCCACAGGGGCTTTCGGTGTTTATTATGAAGCAATTGTCTCCCTCAGTTATGTAAGAGACGAACATGGTGAAGTGGGCAAGGTATGTGGTGTTGTAGGGCTGCTGTTGACCATGCCAGCATGTCATGGGTGTTCTTATTAATTGCCGACCAGCTGTTTACTCTATAATGTTATGTGACAGTTTTAAGGAGACATGAGATACATTGTACCTGCTACACAACAAAAGGGCCCATGTTATTTGTAACACAATGTGTCAAGCTTGCTAAATGCCCACCCCCATGCATAGATCTACAAAGTACAGGGGACGACACATGGGCCTTGCATGTTTAGACCATTAGACAATGGTACCGGGCGTGGTGTATGCATGGACAATTTGATAATGATTAGTGATGACAATTTGTTTTCCCTCATAAGACAAATTTATCGAGGGGTAAAGGTCTGCTGTAGGTTATTTTACATTCCAGTGAATGACCACAAGGATTGGGTATTGAGGGATGTGGATCTGGGCCCATTGCAAAATTTACTGCAAAATGAAATCTTAACTGACCACTAAATAGCTTGGACTTTAGAGTGGAAAGGCAAAGATTGTGGCACGGGGGCAGCAGAGGGAAATGCAGACAGATCACAAGCTTGCATGAAACCCAGTCCTATACTTGAATAAACATCAGGAACTAAACATTAAAAGTGCCAAGTTCAACTGCTTAAGTTGATGAAACCGATGTAGTAAATGAAGTCTCATAATGTTCATTTATTGAAACCTGGACAACTGGAATGATTACTCTTTCCATCAAATCCAACATTTATCATTTGATAACAAGAGCTATTTCATATTTCTGAGGAAATGGCTGTGAATACAAGAGAGTATCTCTGAGTAAAATGCTAATAAATGAAAGGAGAAAGTTGTGTTTTAAGACTTTTTCCTGCACCAAGACTCAACTTCAAGGAACTAAAAGTTTTAGACTCCATGAAGCAATATTTATCATTTGATAACAAGGGCTATTTCATATTTCTGAGGAAATGGCTGTGAATACAAGAGAGTATCTCGAAGTAAAATACTATAAATGAAAGGAGAAAGTTGTGATTTAAGCCTTTTTCCTGCACCAAGACTCAACTTCAAGGAACTAAAAAGTTTTAGACTCCATGAAGCTTCTGGGAATTTTAAACCCACATCCAACCCACCTTCATTTCTTAGTGTAATATTCATTCCAGCCCTACTTCCGAGCAAGGGTAGCTATTTTCCAGGCAATGGATATTTCCCAGGGAGTCTGCAAGGATTGACAAATTCTAGTGTGATATTGATCAAATTTTCCCTGGACTTTTCTGGGGAAATACTTATAAGTAGTGTGAAAGGGGGTCTGTTGACCATGATGCTGAAACCTATTCTTGGCAATGTCAGTTCCCTGCTCATTTAATTACATAAAAACAACAACAACAACACCTTCCACTTTTGCTGCTACCTGTATTTTAGCAAAAAAAAGAAGAAGAATGTGTCTTGAATTATGAATGCGTGCATTGTGTAGCATCCCAGTACCAAGGTGGTCGGGGTTTGTTTGACCTTGTTACAAAAAGACTCGGGAGCCTTTTTGCTTTCTTGTTCCATGTTTTTTTGACAACCCTATTGACTCGGGCACCAACCGCTGGAGTGGTCCTTTCATGAATATCACTTGATCATAAAGCATGGCTTTGCCGCAGATTAGCAAAGCTAACAGAGAAGGTAAGTTACTTTTTTTCGCCCATGCATCAAATGGACACTCGGATTCTCAATAATGTGTTACTCTCTTTCTCTCTGTGCCCATTGTGCTCAAGGCAGGGGAAAAAAAAAATTCTTAAGATGCTATGCAAGCTGTTATTTTGGAACTTGCATAGAATTGAAAAGAAACCTCTAAACTGTGGTCCTCTTTGGGGGCCCCCATAGGATTAAAAAAAAAGATGGTCACCAAAAAGGATTAAAAATATAAAGATCAGGCATGGAAGATGCTTTCCCGAAATGCACCAACACTGAATTAATCATTGCCCCTTGAAGAATGGCCAGGGAACACAATGGGTGCTGGCATGGGATGATGACAACAATAAAAACTGTGGGATTGATTAAAATTTGGTATGCTCCCTGAACAATGGGGTCTTAACTATGAATTGATGTTGTACACTGACTCCAAACTTCTGTCCCTGGTCAATTTACCATGTAGGCCCGGGCAATAGGAAACTACAAGGAGCTTTCTAATCTAGTCAAGGGTGATCCCTTAAAAATGGACTCCCGATGTTGACGACCAAGCACTGGAACAGTCATTATAATTACAAGTGATTCAATTAGTTGCAATCTCAACATTCACTGACTGCAAGGTCCACCAATCCTCCTGAGAAATTGTCTCAGTCTGAATTACTTTTCAAAGTCGAGAAAGCAGAATTTGAAGACACCCCTAAAATGCCTCCATTTAGTACACAATTGTATAAATCACATAAATTGCACAAAATCCATGTTCAAAGACAAACCTGTTGTCAGATGTTTTCACAAAGAGAAGGAAAACTTACTCGACAAAATATATTCACAGGTTCATTGAAAACTTGATGACGGAAATGAGTTTACTTTTCCCAAAACCCAATGATGTCAATCGTGCATTCAACATTCCTGTACAGTCCTCACAATATTAAGAAACTCCAAACAACTATAAGACTCCGAGAAGTCATCCCCTGTCTCACTGCACCACTTTCCTTTCAAGATATTTGCGGGGATTAAGGAAACAACATTTCAAGGGTGGCAGTGGGCACAAACACAACCAGCAGATCAAACATGAGCTTATTAAATATGGCCTCGGCAGCAATATAAGACCCCCTCCAGAAAAAAATGGAGCATTCAGGTTTTAGACAATAGAAGTTACTTGGCAAATATTAAAGCCCCCCTTTGTCCTTCTGAATCAAAAGGAAGGGTCTTATTATTACGGTTTTCCAAAGGAGGGGATAATAAAATCAATAACTCTGCATGTTTAAAAAGCAAAATTCAAGCTAAGAGAAAGTGTAAGTAGATATTTGCGCATGACACGGTAAGTAAGAAGGGTATAAGGATGAAAGTATGTGTGGTTTGAACATAAAGTGCAAACAGTGGACTCCTTGATTGTACAACACTCAAACTTTGTGATTACAAAACTCTCGGCTCTAGAAAACGCCAACACTAACAACAGAAGGAACATGTGTAAGATATGCATTTGCACCAATCAGTTCCTGCACTACAAGAATCTGGAAGTTGATTCTCAAAGTACAAGTCATTCTGGCAAAGTGAGGGGTTTTTCTTTTACAAAGAATGTTGGAGAAAAAAAAAAACATCTTTGATTTTGTACAAGTAATTGAGCATAACATTGACATGTAATAGTTTTTTGTTTAACTAAATGCCCTCAGTCCGAGTGAAACTTAGCTTTTTTGTAACTTGGCAGCATCTTAACACAAGTGAAACATTTTCTCGGAACTTTAATGTAAAAAACAAAAAACATGATAAGCCCTTATCGTAAACCCAATTGTAACATAAGACAACACAAATTTGTATCTCCCTTTTGAGGCTACTCCATTTTTCAAAAGTTCAACTCCAGACACCTGTCAGGATATAATGAAGTGTACATTAATGCCCTTTATTCATTACCGATCTAAAGTACCGACAATCAAACCCCCAGTTCCAGGGCAAAACAAAATATGTATTTTAATTGGCTCCAATCCACGGCCTAATGTTAACCAATGTATGCATTCCTTGTTAAAACCAGATGAATTTTCCTTAAGGCTTGGGTCGAGAACCCAAAGTTGTAGTTAAAATCACACAAAAATTCACAACAGATAATAAGGGGGGAGATCTTATTACTACCCCCCCCCTTCAAAAGATCTGATTGAAGATTCCGCAGATAAGCATCATCCTAGCCACAAATGCATCTTCATTAAGAGAAAATTTGGAGCAGGTGTAATCACAGGAGAAACACAGAGGGTTGAGGGAACCCTCCCAAGGGCTTAAATTATGGACACAGGCTGGGAGAAACATTAAAGGGGCAGGATGGGAAAGGATTAATGGGGCAGACCGACTTAAAAACTTGGCGGGATGATTCAGAAGACTGTCGTTGTTCCCCTACTCATCGAATCAATTCATACAGCGAGTACGAGTGATTCTATAAGCAGGCATGCAACTGTAACTTCACCGAAAAAAGAGGAAATGACAAAATTTCAATGATTTTGTACAGTATTTTTCAATTTTGAATGGTAAAACTGAGAATAAAGAAAAGAGAAAATCAGCTGATCCGAGGAAAAGTTGCATGCCTGTATAAACCTAAATCTAAAAACCTATCAAATCCTAAAATATTCAGAAAAACCTTCATGACAAAAACCCAAGTCGTGTTCAGTTCACCAAGGCCTAGTTTCGCTTTGGACTTCAACCAAAACTACATGTTCTTGTTCATTCCTGCCGATCAGCATCTCTGCACATGACTTGTGCACTGTATAACTTGATGACTGTACAAGTGTTTTAAACTTACTTGGGCGTGTTCAAAATTGGAGAGCAATTCCTAGGGTTTCTTTCACAGGAAATTAAGGGTAAGTCTAGAGACTAAAATGCCAGACTACACTACTCATTAGTGTTTACACACTGACAAATCTTGAAACAAAAAACCAAATTAAACTGGCGCAGAGGCATTTCTCTCGCCTAACAGAAAATCTGGACACGAGAAGATCCAGTTTTGTGCTTTCTTTTCTCAATGGTGTATTAAAAGTGACCATCGCTGCAGATAAATATATTTCAAAACCAATCATCTGGTTTTGAAACGTATTTCCTCCAATTCATTGTGAAAGTTTTTCCAATCTGAGAACAAGAGGCAGAACAATCCATATCCAACAGACTGGGAGCCAACCCTTTCAAAATCAGGCCAGGGTTTTAAGTTACCCATCAAATTATATGGACTGTAATGCGCTCAGTTTACAGTCAGAACTTAGAAGATTAAACAAATCTTTGTCAATCAAAAAGGAATCTTATATGGTTCCTTCTCAAAGAATATCAGACACATTGATTACAATCACGGACTATCGCAACAAAACTATATAAAAAAACATCAGAAAATCGGGTATACTGTTTCAGCAGACTATATATGTACACATATATATATAAAAAACACACCCATTCATCTACTCCAGAAAGGTTTTTCTTCATTTGTTCCAAAATGGTCATTTGATTGAGATGAAATTTGAATGCAGTACGTGAACAGCATTCACACAGTAAACCGTGCATATTTGGCCAATGTCTACACTCCTCCCTAGAGTAACAACCCCTTCGTGTACAACAAACTTCTCTGCATTTTTCAAAAATTTCTAAGGCAATCCATTTCTAAAGGAGCTCCAACAATGGGAAATTAAATACTTGCAACCATATAAAATATCCAGAGGGTCCGATATGTAAGTCTTTCAATACAAACATTTTTTTGCCATTTCTTATTCAAGCTGGCCCAGCCAGCTGTGCCCAGGATGCCACACCGAACAAATACAATCAGTTTTTGTTTATATTTCTAGTGGAACAGAATCCTGTGCTATTCTCATAGACTTCATTATTTTTTCGGGGGTACAGACCATACAAAAAAACCTGCACTCTCAAATTTCATGCCTAGCATTTCACAGTGAGTTGAATTTGATTTTGAGCAAACATAAAAAGCATACAGGGTCCGAGGGCTGTTACAGCTTTATGACAGCATAAATGGTTCCACAGTGAGCTGCAGGCTTTTCAAACACTCATAAATTTGTTTATGAAAAGCTATAGGACCCCCCTCTACACAGTGAGTTGATTAATTAGCATAGGGAGGGGCTTTAAAGACTCTTGCCTGGAGAGCCCATTGTAAATCTATGTTTCTTAGAACCTTCAAGTGTCTAACGTAAACAACTGCATCCTCCCCAATTCAAAACAATATCTTGATGATGTAAGGGTTTTTTTTTATATCAAAAGGAGCTGTACAATCAGGGTGAAATTGCTCAATTTCCACCATATGTGAAATTGATTGAACCATCAAGCTTTCTTATTACGAGAAAGTGTAAAACTAGTGACATCTCACCGAGAACTGTTGCAAGTTTTGTGCAACACACGCATAGGACATTGAGCAACCACTTCACCTTCATTCAGAATCCAAAACGGGATAGTTAGTTAAAATATTTTGTGAATTAGTATCATGAAAATCAGTTGGAGACCAATGAATTACATCTTCTATTCGAATTACAGAGTTGGCAAATTTAAAATGAGACAGTAGTGTAGCAGAGCTGCAAATAATTTTCTAACAAACACATTTACTTGATTCTGATTCTCCAAAAGAGTAGTTATGGAAACTGTAAGCATTTCAACTTCACTCTGTAGTTATTCATAAAGGATAAGTTTTTTCTGTTAGAACTTTAAACATAATCAAGTTTGTAAAACTTCCTAGACTAGCTATCTTTCTGACTGTGTGATACACGGCGTGATTTCTTTGTCTTAACGAAAAACTGCATCCATCAAGATGACTAAAAAAACACAAGTTGTTGACAAACAGAGAAAAACAAAATACATTTAGTTCACTGTCGCTCAAATCTAAATGAAGACAGCGAGTTCGACAGTAGTGACATGATCAAGTGATAAGTTCTTATATCTCCAAGTCTAAGACGGCAATCTTTATCAACAAAGTCTTGGTCTTCATTCACAATTAACAAGATAACAAAGGTTCTTAAGGTGAATCCAAGAATGATTTTAACAACTCATTTTTTACGCACTGTCATCTTCCCAAGAAAACAGAAAACAGATGTTCTTTAAGATTCTGTTATAAACTGCAGGTGCTTTACTATGTATCCCTCTATCATGTAATCTCAAAGTATGACATGATGTATGGACAGAAAAACAGCATGTTTGGTCTTACTTACAGGTTTTTTGTCCATTTATAAAGTTTTATGGAACATGGCAATGTGCCACCGCCTAAAGATAGGTACGTTTAAAACTTAAGTAAAAACTACAAGTTGTTTTTCTTATGAAAACATTTTGAACAATTGGGACAACTAAATAAATCAATGCCTTTTTAAGTTTTTGCAACAATCACAGGTAATGTGGAAGATAAACTTAGCGCAAACCTTGTTGTAGAGTTTATCAGTTTCAGGATGGATTAGCCCTTCAACAATTCTATCATTAACTTATTCCATTCTGCAAATCCATCTAAACATTAAAAACTTCAGAGAACTACCTTTGACTAGACTGGGACAAGTTCTAATCACCAAATTTCAAGAAAATCTTAGCGTCTACTGTGGCCTTATAAATATACATGTATGAACAATCCAGTTCTTTCGGGTCAACATATACACCGAAGAGATTGCAATCAAATTTGTCAAAATGTAAACTGATTATATTTTTATTTCAAAAGTTATCTTGCAAAGGATCAGTAGTAACTGAACACTTATCACTTCAATATTTACAGGTTTATTTGTTGAGAGATTTTTTATTTATGGACTGAAGGCAATGTTGTTGAAGCGAACTACAAAACATAGCGGCAAAACAATAACAGTAAAGACACATTTGCTGTCAAATCGGTTCATAACTAACAACGCGGCCCGGCGCAAGGCGAGGGGACTCTCGACACGCAGCGAGTTGCGCCCACAAAAATCAAGGGGGAAAACAAGCCACATGCCCCCGTCTCGGGTCTAGTCAAGAAGTCCACGGCCAATCGAACCGTCTTCAGTAAACCACCACCGAACCGGCAGGCCACAAGCCAGTTAGGTGTCTCCTCGGGAAACCCCACCACGATGACAACACAATTCATTGACACAATCACTGCCAAAAGCAAAGAAAACGGAGATAGGGGTCCCCGGTTGGTTGTACACGGCACACATCGCGTGTAATCTGCACAATAACACGGTATCTCAGGATTAGAAATAAGGGTGATTTGTGAGAGAGACTACAGTGAGAGATAGAGAAAAAAAACTAGGAAAAAAAAAAACTGGCCTAAGCTAAACTTGCTACCTACCATTTTCCAGAGTCGCCGGTAGGTCGTGTTCCGAACCGATATGCTGAGGGTTGGCCTGCTTTCGCCGAGACATGGCTGGCTGATATCCCCCCGTCTGTGGGTCTCGTCTCGAGCTAGGCTGTCCGTTATTGGCCGTGGGGCGAACCGGAACGGTTAAAGCGTACTCCTTATCCCGGGACCGGCCTGGCGAACTCTACTTACTGACAGTGACAGGACGCATTCATTCCCACTACTACAAGCTCGTTCAATTGAATGGCCAGGGAGAAATTACGGAAATAAAACCACCGCTCTCTCTCTCTCTCTACTCACACAAAATACTCTGCATAACATATAGCACGCCCCCAATGCGCATGTACACACACAGTTATGAATTTATCAATAATGCATAGAAGGTGTATGAAAGGCGCGTGTTGATTGGTCGCCGCTGCTAATTAATTAGGTGTCAAAACTTGTCACCGGGCCAAGAAGCATCTTCATATCAGCCCCGCGGGGAATACATTTTTTTGTGTGTGGCTCGCTCGAATGGTTTGTGGCCAGCGCGCCAAAACGGACAATTACATTCCGTAATTGATTATAGGAATCTTTTCATTTTTAGGGGGTGGTAATTATTGAGGGCCAGATCGTGGGGGAATGGTGGGACCGGAGACTGGCGTTCTGTACAATCCACCTTTTTGGGTGTGGGGAAGAGAAAATGTGGAGATTTTGTGTGCCAGTGTGAATATTAAACTGGTTCTGTACTGATAACTTGTATGCAATCTACAGATAACAAAAAATATGGGAGTACATGGCGTGTATGCGTACACATAACAAACATGTTCTTATTATTTATTCTCCTCAGATCTTGACATGAGTGGTATGCCAGATTCGGAACGGGAAAACCTCGATGCAGAGTAATCACCAAACACTATCAGAGTAAATCCAGCAGAGTCAATATTAGCAAACCACATCATATTTTATTTGAAGAGCGTATATAGATTTGACTTTTTTTTCTTGATAAAGATGATATCACAGGTATGTCAAATATTAACCAGTGTGGACTAAACCGATGCTATCATATTATAATAACGCAGGGACGATCCTCCGTGCACCACAATCATATTAATGTTTCGTATCACTCTGGTAATATTCCACCTATCTAGATAATTACATTAAACATATGAAGAAGACAAAAATCGATGGAAAAAAAGTCAATAAAATGATAGACAACGTGCGGTTGGGATGAAGCGTACGGTACACCTAGGTTTACAACCGGCACAGTTTTTTGTGATCTTCATAATACGATAGCGTAGCATCATTAGTCCGTGATTTTGAGGACACAAACAAAAGAGGGATTATTTTATGATATTCGTCTGTAAGATTTGGGCACTTGTCGTGATTTTGACGGCCTTCCTGACAGCGGAAAGCATGATTTATACTGTTATAAAAACCCAGCCTCCCGGCCCGGACCGTTGAAATGAAATTACCGAAGCAAACCCCAGCCACTCCGCGGGGTGCAACTCGGCCGATGCTAGGGTTGGCAAGCCACGGTCTACTCATCACGGCCCTACTCAAGAAGCGTACTGGAATGTGCCTTTATTGACATTAAAATAATTGCTACCTGCCGGGTGGGCAGCGAGAAAAGTATTATATAATGAGGATTTTAACCGTCATTCACAGGACTGCCAACTGCTATTCATCACACGCATGATTTTTATATGGCCGGTGCTGGTTTGTTGTTTGCAGTGCTTTGGGACGCCCGGCCAAATTCATATAGACTTGTTATAAGACATGCGAAACTTGTCAGGTGCGTAATGAATGCAGCACAGATGAAGAATGGAGATTTGTTGAAGATTATGTAATCATGACCGTGGATGGTGGTCCTTCCACCATGGTTTATGAAAGACCTTTATCTACCCAATCTGAAATTGACGTACAGCGCAATCGATAATGTTATTAAATGGCTTAAAACAGGAAGTACGTATAAAATACGATTTATGCATGTATAGAAGGCGTACATCTTTCGAGAATGTGAGTCTTTCTGGAAGGGTGAAGAAAAGACGCGTCTTATTCGGGGTGTTTACATGTTTATGCCAATGTCACACCAATCTTGATCAAATAGTATAAGCTTGCATTAATGTTCTTGAATGAAGTAGGGTTGTCATTATCAAACCTATACATGCCTTTTTGTCACTGTTGACAAAGTTGTTAAGAAGCTAAACGAGTACAGTACATGCTAGTACTAGTAGTTGGAAACACCATAGATCACTCGTTTGCTTTCCCATGGTACCACTTTAGGAATCGTGGCGGAAGGAAAACATATATAAGGGGGCATCTAGGGTTTAAGTATTTTTTTAGAAAAGCAACAGAAACTCCGGGAATGATGCATGACAGTTCAGATTTGAAGCGAATGATCTCTTAACTTCGTTACTATTGCACCCCTAGTGTGCCAATGGGTACCTCGGACAACGCCCCATGAAGCACCGCGTCTGCACTATTTAGTAAATTCAGTTATTCGGGCTAAGTTTCAGTACACCCATATGCGTCACTTGGGGTGGGCCAGGGAAAAGGTCCATGCCCCCTCCCGAAATCCCCCAAAAGTCATATGCTGAAGGTCATCTTTTTACCTCGAGACGCACAGATGACGCACGGGAGAGCACCAAACGTTATGGCGGGCAAGTTTTACCTTTCGTAACTGAGTATTTCATCTATACCTATACGTGTGGTAATTAAATATATTAATTGTTTATTACCCTTTACCGGAAACAATCTAATTAATGTGGAGATAATTATACTGAAACTAAACACAAATATACAATCATGTTTTCGACTGCAGGTAAACAGAGCAGAGAAGTATTAACGATCGGACCAATGTGGAGTTTACCTCTGTCGAAAATATAGCCAGTAAATTATTTCAAAATTATGTTTTTTTTTCCCCCATTTGCACATTTTTATCATTAAAATGGCAGCCTGTTTTTATAGCTTCTCGCATTCGAGAAGCTTTGCTCGCTCAGCAACAACAAAACTCCCTTTTCATGCAGTGCGAATGGTGCATAGCATAGGCCTAACGCACTTGTTTATGGTTCTGCGTTATACATTGATGCACACTGGTTGAATGGCATTTTTGTGTCAGAAAATAGGCTATTGTCGTGCTTTTCCAAAGAGATTAACGATCCTCGTGATAATTTTCTACTTAGTGGTTTGTATTTACATATGCATGCCCAGTAATCATCATAAAGGATGTATAAAAAGCATCGATTGTCACGTCATAGATGATAGATTGTCTACTCCAGAATAGAAAAATGCACAGGTTATGTAACGTTCAATGAACTGGGTATGTTTTCTTTTGTCACAACAAAGAGGGCATCAATATGCTGCATTTACGTTTATTAATGACAAAAGGTAATAAGCTTTGTGCATACTGCAGTATTTAAACAACGATGGTCAATTATTGAGTGGTGAATAAGCCCACGGAAAGAAGGAATGAGCAATTTTTAATACAAACGTTTTATTTTGGGTGAAGGTGTAAGGAAACAAAATTGCCTCAAGAAAAATTCCTCCGGAAAATGTATTTTAAAAAATAAATGTTAAAGTTGCATCGGAGATAACAAAAATTATTGCTTGTTTTTTATCCATAAACTATGAAGCACTGTATACTCATTACTTTCCCGAGTCCTGTGGGGTAAAAAATCCACAGGCACATTACTCGGTTGGGATTCGAACCCACGAACTTTGTTATTCTACAGCAGGTGTCTTACCACTAGACCACCGAGGTTGCCCGGTAGCTAGGTGTTAGTTCGAATCCTATGTTTTGCAGCGGGTACCGCAATCAATAGATATTAGGAAGATGTCATTATAATTACAAATGTGTTTGAATTCAATACAACAAAGGTACCGAATAATAAACAAAACATTTTAATAACTCTTCACCTTAACACGTTGCGTTCGTCGAATATTGTTCATTCAAGGCAATTTTCACAGACAACCCTTTTTTAATAGTATGGGGTTGAACACTGAAAAATTGACTAGAGCGGGATTTGAACAATCTTTTTTTTTAAAGTAATTATTATTATTATTTTTTTAAATAGCTTTAATTTTATGTCCCCGTCCTATTAAAACCATTGGTGTATCAACCCTTTTATATTAAATGAATCCTGATTATTGTTGTGCTACCAAAGATTTGAGTATACCCGGTTATTTTTCAAAGTATAAAAAGTATCTCGAGCACTTCACCCGCCAGTTTCTTCTGCTATTATAATTCCATAATGCTTTTACAGGACAGTTACTTTTTTTATAGTTTGGGCGAAGTCTATGAATTACAACAGTTATTATACAATTCATATTTTTAGGTAACTTTCTTTTCCCGATAATCTTTTTTTGGACTAGCAGGAGAAGATTTTAACCAACTGGCATAATGGTTAAATCCCAACCGAACGGTGAAACGTTCTCGCGACATGTTGTTATAAACGGTAGCAAGTTCATGTTGTTATAAACGGTAGCAAGTTCATGTTGTTATTAACGGAAGCAAGTTCATGTTGTGGAAGGTTTTTGGGTAACACCTGAGCAAGATCACCAAGTCAACTTTTTAGATAGCCCAAAGGTATAACACAGAATTGGTAGAGGAGCTGACAAAATAGTCGCAGAAAGTGTTCATAATTTTGCCATACACATGAAATAACAAACCTGTAAAAAATTGGGCTTAATCCGCTGTACGACTCAGGAGAAAATAGTGAAAAACCATGCATAATTTTCAGCATGTAAAACACATTGTCCTTAATTTTGGTTGTAACAATCGAAATCAGCTGCTGCTTTTTTTTTTTTTTTTAGGTTTTCCAGATACAGTTTTCTCGAATATGACTTCATTTCGGATGGAAATATTCACAGAAAATGTGTTCCAGTATGAACTTCATAATCGGTAAGCTTTCAGACTAAAATTAAACAATGATGTTTTTCTTCGTTGATCAATCCTGTATAAAATTTGTAAATGGATGTGCATGTACTCGTCCGATTAAAACCAAAGGTGCATCACATTTTTTAAAGAAGTAAAACCTGTTTGGCTATTTTCGTGCTCTCAAAGATTCGAGTAGATCACGGAAACCCAAAATATTTCAGATTTCTGATTTTTCCCCCCCGGTGGCGTCATTCATCGGGTAGCACAACGCCCGAGCTTCTTGCACTGCAGTCGCCAGTGCATGCGGTGTAAACGCAGATCACGACGACTGACGTTAATGGCAATGTTATTTTTCAATGCACGACGCAAACAACCGCTGCACTGTTATTACCCTTGATTTCAAAACAGTTGAAGATTAGCAAGTTTGAAGAAAAAATGAAAAAATTTAAAATTGTACTTAATTCAAAAGTGCATGTTCAACATGTTGCCGACTGTACAGAAACAAGCTTCAATTTCTGCATTGAAGGTTACGGTTAAATACCAATCGGTTTGCCTATCTTATGCAGCTCGTGTCATTTTTGTTGTGTCAGTGGTATTCTCTTTTGACAAACATTTTTTGCAAGGGGATCTATTTTGAAGACTACAATGGATAACGTTCACATTGCTACATGAGAATTGTAGCTTTTACGAATGGAACCTCCATTTGCACTGATTTAATTTTTTGCAATTCTTTGATTTACAGTCCTTTATTTGTCCTTATTTTTTGTCGTTTATAAAATGAGAATAAACAAACAAACATTAAACACATTGCAATATTCTATTTTGAGTTAATGACACAATGAGCTATAAACGCATTCAGGTTCTAAAACATGAACACGGATTTGCTAAATGATCTTACACCCATACCCCAGTAAAGCACTGCAGGCTCGACTCTCTCATAAGTCCTAGGGGAAACATACACGTTCCCCGGTGTGGGATTCGAACCCACGCATATTTATGCAATTTAGTGCAGATGTCATGAATTGGGCGAGATTCGTTTCAGGTAATTACACTGAAAACCCAACTTTAATTTGATTCTAATAACTTAAGACACAACCTTCAGCCTGACATGGTGGATGTTTCTTTCGCACCTGTGACTTGTGTCTTGTGCTTGCTGGTCAATTTACGAGTCTCCCACCGTATCGCAGCTGGGCCCAACAGAGCTTTACGAAATGCTGCCACCATCTTTTGTCGTGTTTCATACGTGCAAAAGCAACAATGAATACGGATTCTTGTTATCATATAATCAAGGTGCCAGACTATTTTTTACCTTACAGTCTCAGTTTTGTTCAAATTTGCGAATCAGAGAAAAACAAGATGGCTGACATATAATAAGCCTACACTAAAAAAAACAAAAAAACAAAACAAAACCTTCCGGGTCAGAATTGACCCGGATCCAAGTTCTCTGGGGTCTGACCCATTTCTTGGTCACTTTGACCCGGAATCTGTGTCAAAATTACCTGAAAAGTGTCAAAATGACGCAGAACCCGAGTTAAAACCCCGTTTTTCAACCATTTTCCGGGTCAGCCTGACCTCGGAAATGGGTCAGGTCCTCAGGGACCCGGGAGTTATTTTTTAAAAGTGTATACAGGTTAGCAGCTAAAAAGTTAGTAAGCATTTGTTACTGCAAAGCAGCTATAACTTGGCACTTGGACTATTATGTGCTAAGATAATTCCATGCTTTTTTTTTAGGTTAGTTACTTTTATAAATTTGAGCAGTCTAGGAATTATTTTGTACATGTAGAGAAGATACGGTTAATATTTGCAGTGACTCTCATTTCCCATGAAGACGATCAGATCGAGATCGAAACGTCGACTATTGCACCTGCACCATTCTTTTTAGATCCACCACAACTAGTTTTAGATAGATTCTCTCCGTTGTATTACGCAAACCTACGCAGTCGAATCTGTAAAACATTTTATTGACTAGCACGAGAAGATTTCAACCAACTTGAATGAGCCCATTCCAACCGTTTCCATTACATTTTTGTTATTAATGGTTAACGAGTTCATGTCGTGAAAGGATTTTGGGTAAAACCCGAGAAAAGTAATTTGATATGAACAGAAATTAACATTACAGTATAAGATATAGGGAATGTAATGCAGAGGGTGAACAGCCTTTCTATCTGTGGATAATACGAACACCCGGAATTTCATCTAAATCGGTAATAAGGTCGCTCACATTTCAGCAAAACAAATCTAAGAAGAGAAGAAGAAAAAAAAACTCACCCGTTGTTTTATCCAATTAATGTTTCTGAAGCAGACTAAAACCAGTCATTTTGTTTCTCTCAAAAGCTCGTCAAAACAGACAAAACTCAATATTCATTCGCCCTCATCGACTTGGGTCGCTCGCACCAAACAGCCGTTGATTTCTTTCTCTCTATCCCCCCTCTCTTTCTCTCTCTGAAATAAGAAGGGGGGAAAAAAGGCACGGTTTAAAGAAAAATCAAGAATCGGAATCAATCAGTAATACGGGGTCAATTATCACAACCATTCGAAGATGGATGGACGCGCACGGAAGGAGATCACTACTAGAGAGAGAGGCAACGGGTTATTCTTAGACCCTTCCTGAAAGACTTATACTCCATCTTCTGCCTTCTTCTTCTTCTTCTTCTTCTTCTTCCCTTTTTTTTTTTTTTTTTTTTGCTTGTCGAGTTTTAGTATTCGATCGAAGGCGAAACTCTTCCACGGAACTGGGGGGAAAGAAAGACCGGGGATAAGAAAATACGAACTTAACCGGTATTTAATAGATGATCGATCCCCCCAGTACGGTATGTATTATGTAGGACAGCCCTACAACCAGTTCCATTATAGATAGAAAATAAACTTTTGGAACAAAGCGATTTGGGGCGAACTGAAAAACACTTATCTCTTCCAACCCCTTATGATTATAAGAAACCATCAGAAACCATACGCAAGGATTTTCTTTTTTTAGCCTACCAAGGGGGAAATTGCCACTCGATACAACTAGTGTTTTACAAGTAGACCTTTATCGTGGGGCATCTAATTTGTATTTCTCCCATTTAAATCAGTGTGACCAAATCGAGGCCGGAAGGTCATATAGTCTGGTCCCTTTCTAGTATAGATATGAATCAGTAAACATAATTAACATTGCAAACAGGGGACTAGTGTAGGCTACTGATAGGCCAATGCATAATAGGTCCACCTGACACTCGTAAGAATCGTATTTAAATGAGCTGCAAGTCAATGGCTTCTCTACACTATCTTGATTTGTAATGAATGGTAAAGGTGAAATCAACAAACCATAATTTATTTTATTCTTACTGCAGGAGAAAAATAAAATAACTAAAACAACAAGAGACCAAGACACCAAGATATCTATGCTAATCTTACACATAGGCCTACACGCGCACCTCAGGTTTGGCGCTTTAAAAAATGGAGATATCAAAACAAGCATATCAGATCTTATCCACTGAAATGAGAAAAATCGCCTGTGGAGTTTTGGGTAAATTGCTTATAAACAGTCATAAATCCTTATATCCAGGTTTTTATGATAGTATGAATTGTTTGTCTGAAGAAGAAAAAAAATATGTCAACTAAGCTGGCCTGGGGCCCCAAAATGAACATGACCATAACAAAATGTCGTTTATGCAGCAAAGGTAGACGGAGTGTTCTTGCCGTGTGAGAAGACTCACCGTTGACTGTGGTGGGTTAAGAATAGAGCAGTGAGATTTCAGCAGAAGATTTTGGCCGATGATTCGCCGATATGAAACGCAATATCATCCCGGCCATCGGAGACGCGAGGCCTGTATCGATAGCGTGCGTTCTTATTAAATTTGAAGCCTTAAAAAATTAGATTTTCTTGGCTAATGAGAATACTGCGCGTATTAGGGAGGTCGGAGTGCCAGACCTCCGTTTAGCATGCTCTACGCCAGTTGAGCCCCCGAGCGTATTTGATTGCATCAAATCTGGCCCAGATATGTGCAATTAAATTGCCATGTCTATCATATATAGGCGCTTGGCATAACTTTGTTACAATGTGCTATAATGTATTTTAGAATGTGTAGTTACTACGCTAGCCCCCACCTGCCCCAGCGTGATGAGATAAGAATTGGATGAAGAAAAAATATGGCAGAGTTCATTTGATGTCGTTGCTGGACAAAGCCTATTAATTTTTACCCTTGGGTGCTCGCGCTCATGAATCTGCTCATCAACAGTATAAATGCCAATTGCTAAAATAAACATGACATCTTAGGGGCCTCAATACATAGAGTAATAACAAGTAGGTCTCCGTGACCGAAAGATCCGGGAATGGACATTTCAAAGGGAAAAAGGGTAGTTCAATGTGTAAGTCATCATTCAGAGAATCGTAGGCCCTTTTCGAAACCACGGCTTGGGCTTGGGCTCCGGCTTCGGCCCGCCTGTTTTGAAGCCTCGTACCAAAAGTGCACACTTGCGAAGCCTATTATAGCCGGAGCCCATTCTAAAGCCGTGGTTTCGAGAACAGCCGTAGAGCCGGGATTACTTTCAGGTACAATACCCTTAATACCAGTATGGATCTTAATGTGTTTTTAGGGGACCAGTCTATCCTTGGAAGTATCAAGTGGCCTTTTCCAAACCTCGGTTTGGGCTCCGGCTCCGGCTTGGATCCCGTCATCAATTTTGTAGCAGTGTACAATGGTACACGATGTTTTCCAAATCAAACAAAGCCCGGAGCCGGAGACGGAGCCTATGCCGAGGTTTGGAAAAAGCCCATGGTATCGCCCAAAGAGTTTCAACATGAAGCCACGTCAGAATCAAGCGACTTCGGCTACGGCTATGGACCTTGGCTGCAACGACAACATTGAAGAATGGAACTTTCCGGAGATCCTACCATCATAATCACTGCCGAAGCCATCATGATTCGAACACGGCCTGGACCCAATGTTTACCAGAATAAGGTTACCAGCCAAACTACCATGACACAATATGTACAATTTGTGACTGGTATCCTGCTTATTTCTGCTTAGCAGACAATTGTTAAGCACTATTTAGTGCTGAAGCAGCTCTATGAAATTGGGCCAAGTTCGTCACACGCTTAGAACAACAATCAAGAGATAACTCACCGTAATGTTTTATTTTGTTGATAACTCGAGAGGAGGTTTTTCCCACAGCCATAAGACCTGTCACATTTGTTTGTTTTTTAAATATTGGCTACCTCATGATGGAGACCAAAGCCAATAGGAACAAAGGGTCCCCCACAGGGGAATTCTAAAGAGAGGGACGTTCTACAAGAAATGTTTGTGTACTAAGTCTATAGCAGAGTGTTAAGTACGGAGACAAAGAAAAGAACACAAGAAATATCCACAGGGTGGATATTTTGTGAATGTGTGTCCCTGGACTTGACATTTTCCCATAGACTTTGTACACAAATTTCTTTGTGGAGCACCCCAGTCTTTAGGGAGACCTTTGAGTTTTCCTTTTTTGTTTTGTCCTTTGTCTCGAAAATGAACACAGAGGAAAGAACAAAAGAATGCTCCACAGGGGTGCATTTTTGAGAATCTGTGTACATAAATGTTTATAAAGTTATCTTTTGCTTGATCGTGCCGAGATTGCTCGGTATTGTAATGCTGAGAAAATATCTATAATTTAGAATAGAAATTGGTCATAATCGAAGATGCAAAAAAAAATGGCAAGAAAATCGGACGAGAAAGAACTTCGGTGCAATCGAGTTGGTTTTAGTGGTTTCTTTCAATGCGTTTCACCTCCGTGGACCCCGGTTCGAATTCAGCCCCGGACATGAGCCTTGCATGTGGATTGGGTTTTCCAGTTCCTATGATTGAGTGGGTTTTTCCCAATATCGGGGGTTATCTCCCACATCTAAAACGGAACATTTCGTCATCATCTTATTATTGTTCCTGGTATTGGAGCTTGTGTTTTCTGGGTGTGTAATACAAATTAATAAAAAAGAAGTAAAGGCTATAGGCCTATCCCTCATAAAGATAATATTCATGAAGTGAAAACTCAATGGGCACGAACACTAATTAGAAAAGAAGTTAGCACTGCGTCATTTGACTCTTCTATCCAGTCATGACAGGAACACAGTGCTACGGATACATTTTCAAAACGAGGGCAACAATAACCACCAAAACCGTCAAACAAATTCCGGATTCCGAATACGACACAATGATGGTTGAGGCATACAGACGTGACAGTCGCAGATATGGGTTGTGTGAGTGATCCAAAAACGATAAGAGAAGCGCAAACCGCATATGTGAATACATCAGTGGAAGCTCTGTGATGTCAACTGTTAAATCCTTCAATAAGGCTATAGACTGTCAGTTGTTTTTTGTAAGTATAAACTGCTTACCCTATCTGGAGAGGTTTGAGCGGGCAGGGTGATGAGACTAAAAAAACTAGTAAAATTGTTTTGCGTCACAGACTCACACCCCCACAATACACCCTCGCTTATTTATATAAGGTTGTTTGAATTCGACGATGCGGGCATATGGAAAACCACGTCCCGCTTCCATCTGCACCGAATCACCCATCAATAACTCTCCAAGTTTTGAGTTTGCCAACAAGACATACCCCATCCATTTACGCTCCAAAACAGTTTTTTTTCTCTCTTTCTCTCCCTCCAAAAAAAAAAAAAAAAAAAAAAAAAGAAGAAGAAGAAAGAAAAAAAATGAGAAGGAAAAAAAAAAAAAGGAAAAAAAAAGATCGGAGGAAGTTAATAATACCCGGGCGCGAAAATGTTGACGAACGAGGAGTCCGGGAGCGAACGGCCCTTCACATGCAACCCGTCCGCCACGGCGTTCATAAGTTCGTGATGGATTGCACACATCTCGTTCTCTCGTGTATCAAAAACGCCTAATTTCGCAGGACATTGGAGTTAACTTACCGCTAAGTGAATTCTGGACTATTTAATTATACACTCCGTCTTTTGTGTGAGTGTGTGTGTTCATAAATGCACGTCCTTAGCGTTGGGGCGATGGGGGAGTGATGCGTCTATACTGTGTAACCATAAGTGTAACTGTATGCCCCTGTATCAGAAACCAGGCAATTCAAATTCTATTTGGTTGTACATCCACGATTTATTTATATCTTTTGGAAGGCATGTGAGACGCAACTAACTTGATATTAATTCGACACGTGGATGGAGATTGAACTCTCTATTCTCTCAATGTGCTCAGCGCGAGGACATCAATATAATTACTCGAATAAGTATAGCCTAACTAGGTAGTTTTAAGTTGATCATGGGTAATCAGAGCAGTACCCTCGACGAGGTGAGTTACTCCAACAAAATGGCGGGCAAATTATCATGGCATTTTTATTTTTTCGTGAGTAGCAAGCCGAACAACAAAAAACCCACGTGGATGCCAGGCCGGTTCATGGTTTAATAACAAGTCGCTGCTATCTTTTTTTTTGAAATAGTTGACATGGAACACGTGGTTCAGTTGTATAGGCATGGACCCTATGGCGTCTCCAGAGAAGGGGTTTTGGGTGGTGGATGGGGTGAAACAACCCCAATTCCTCCGTCCCCCTGCAGTTTATGGCAGTAAGCTGAGAATACCCTTATGTCGTGGTCAAGCCTTGCTACCGATACTCATTTGCCACCACCGGCTCAAATGAGGAGATGCATAGGCCTACTTTTAAAACAACCAATATTTCACTTCCAAAGACGCAAGGTTCCATCCACGTTGTCTATGCGCATGTTATGATTTCCACCCCTTTCGGTAGACTGTGCAGGTCTCGCACGTATTCGAACTTCCGGGACCAAGTCGGTCCCAACCGTATTGAGTTTTGCGTGGGTGCGATTCTGTTTCTTCAAATAATTCAGTGTAATGTCGTTTATGGCTACAACAAATTTCATATTGTTGGGAGAGTAAGATATAGCGATGAAATAGTATGAAAGTAAAATAAATTCAACAGAACAACAAATAAAACCAGAGACTAAGACTTGACCTCCAGTTCCAGTTGCTAAACATTTAAGAATGTTGCCCAACTGACGTTCATGTTATCATTAAACCTATGTAATGGTAGCACAAAATCGGCCGTGATTCACAAATGGGGTTTCTCCTCTCGTTACGCTGTTGTGTGCATAAACTCTTGAAATAAAATTATTTAATCGCAAAATGTGACCAAACGAAGCAGGCCTATATCCCATCTTTCTTCAGAAGTCTATGCATGTATGACAACACTCTATCATGTATACCGCATATCACTTCGAAGTTATAAAACAGTTGCTCATGATATCCACTTTATAACGATATAGTGGAACTTGGAATGTTCAGTTTCGGAAACTGGATGATTTGACTAGGGCAGAATTTACCATTGGTGTCATTAGCAATTTGACTGTGCCCATTGAATGCACTTGTCGATGTTAACTCGAATTTGACACAAGTCTGAACGATTTAGCCTCAACGATGTATGATTGCAAGGTTAGATTTCTTGTTCCCCGTTGGATGTCCAAAACAACTACAATATTTCAGGTTGGAACACGTGCGATTTCCGTCGGGTTTGATTTTCGCGTGTGCTCCCTGGGTCCGTGGAGATTTCAACCCATTAAACATTAATTTCCGAACAATTTTACACTCGGAAACTTGCTCATGAAAATTAATGATTCAGCGATTACCAACAAAAAAAAGAAACAACTTTCTTAGCGTTGGAAAATAATGTTCAAATCAAACAGGCATTATTTATTCTTTGTTGATGAAAATTGGTGTTTGAACACTGGATGAATTTTCAATGCTATACTCGTGGACAATTGTGCTCGGCAGGGCAACTCAAATAATTAAATACAAATAGTGATCCAGTTTTCTAAGGGTGACAAGCTGGGAAATGCATTTATTCAATCCCGAGAGAGCACTCTGAATTACTATCTGGTTATCAGGATATAATATACATGATTTCGGAACCCTCAAAAGGTGAAGATACTTTATCGTCCGATAAAATTCCATCGAGCAAATGGCGCGAACAGCAACAAACATATTCACAGGTGGTTCAGCAGCTGTGTCTTTTTTTCAGCCGTCCAATCGCTGGCCTCGTTACACAAAGCTGGCGCTGGCGATAATCTGCTAAACTTTTTGGACCAATCAGGAGACGGTTTGTGTGGGCAAGGCATACGCGGCATTGTTCGTGTTCGTGATCAGAGGACCCAGTTCCATCAAGCCGCTAAGCCGACAAATCTACTGAGTGGGAAACTGAGTTTCGCCGGGCAGAAAACGGTTACCAGCCCAAAGTGTCATATGTATACTGTACAATGTCAACGACTGGTTTCCCCCTTTTTTTCTTCTCGGCAACTGAGTGTGCAACTATTTTTCCACTTAACAGTTCTGTATAGAATTGTGCGTGGATGTTAAATAGCCTGCTTTCATATCCACAATACTCCACACCATCAGTGCAAACCCGTTTATTATATTTTTCTTCTGAACGACACAAAAACATGTAAAGATTTGACAAAAGAAAGAGTCGGTCCCCTGAGATGGATGGTGTCTCAACACACACACACATATATCCAGAGGAGCTAGGGTCATTGGAAGAGGGTGAGTAAGAAACAGAGTTTCACTTAGGCCACTTATTTTGAAGAATGTGAGCTGTCGGTTATGATACGTAGTATGTCTTCGCTGGGACAGTGCACTGAATTCGCAATACTTGCTACACTCCATCAATGTCCCGTCGGAGAGTGGATGTACACAAAATTGCCATTTACCATTGACAGTTCCATTATTTTTTAACAAAACGTCGCGAATTTGGTTTTTAATACATTTAACACTTTAGGTGAAATCCGAACTCGGGCGAAACGGAAGTTCGGGTGGAGAGGGGGGGGGGGGTGCGGTCGGGGATGTATATAGGGGCATTAAAATATCGTCTTAATTTTAAGGGTGGGGTGTGGACTCAAGTCAGAGTCGGTTAGCTTTGAAGTAGAACAGTCAAGGGTATTTCTTTAATGACACCGTGCCGTAATGAGCAATCTGGATCGAAACGTTCCTCGGGTCAAGAAGAAATAAATAAACAAATGATTACATTATTGTTAGAGCATTATTGTTGACCAGAATCTATGGTAGCGATAAACAATCACCACACAATCTACACCCGCATGTAACCAATAAATAAATAAATAAATACCTAATTTAATCAATAAATAAACAAATGTATGGATAAATAAATTCGTCAATAAATAAACAAATGTAAACATGAAAAAAGGAAATAAACAAATAACATTTTCCTAATGACACAAAATTGCCAGTACATAAACAATGAACTAATTACTAACGATGAGGTAAAACAGACGGAAATAATATACCTTAAAAATGGTTTCCTGTTCACACTGCAGAACGCTCTACAGAACATGCTACAGATCATTCTAGAATATTCTACAGAACATTATACGGATCATTTGAGAACATTCAACAGAACATTTGAGAACATTCTATAGAACATTACACGGATTATTAAGAATATTCTACAGAACAGTTTAGAACCTTCTACAGAACATTCTACAGAACAATTTAGAACATTCTACTAAGCATTCTACAGAACACTCTATACAGCACAGAACTTATTATACTTTTATAGAACTTCAGCCCAACTATATTTTCACGTGATAGTCACGCTATAGCTACGTGAGAATCCCTTAAAAAAGTTACGGGTAGTTAAAGAATGCCACGGTCGACAAACAGTAATCAAACTATTGTCATGTTCTTTAAATAACTTTCGAAATTCTAAAATGTTCACTTAGTCTTCTATATGAGGGCAAAAATACTAATAAAATATCAGGAAAGAGACAAATTTAAGAAAAATATAAAAATCGACTGCAACCAGAAAGATTTACTGTCCTATTCATAATACAGTTTTACGAAATAACTTCTTACATCAATGAAGGGGAAAAGTAAATCATCTTGTTCGCTGGTCCCCGGTGCAATTGTTACAACAATTCAAACAAATGATGTGTACGTCATCGACACAACGTTCAGCAAGAATCCATAGGGTATATTATAAAATATTGTTATCCCAGTTGAGAAACTAATGGGGGGGGGGGGCACGTGCCCCCAATATTGGTGTCCGTGCCCCACACCCCCTTATTTGAAATGTGGAGTTTTGAGATTTGAAACTACCCGAATGAAAAAGTTACATTTTATGAGCTTTTTTTATGCAGCATTTTAAGTGTTTATAGAACTATTTTTCTATTATTACGCAGCCTATGTAATTTGTTTCCCTCCACGGCAGATTATCTATATACAAAAGAAAGAAATAGTAAATGACATAAAGAGAGCGCTAAAAGGGGGCATGCTTAGGAAAAAATGCAAACAGAAACTACAGTTTTTATTGGCCAGAAGTGCCCCCAAGAAAAAAAAGGATCACCCCTTTATGCCCCTACAATGTTACTCTAGTTTCGACGCTGCTTAATCCCACAGGTTGAATATTATGTAAAAGGCCACAATCTTTCTGTCACTGAGGTGACTGTGCAATAACTCAAGCATATCTGGCCCCGTACTCTCGTACGGAAGCCAGACCATGATTGGCTTTCATTTGATATCATCAAAATTCTTGCATAATACATCACTGAGGAGCACTGTTAAATGTTTCAATCTTCACAGATTGATAACATCTTCAGGGTAGGCGGCGGACAAAAGGGGGACCGCAAATCCCTGTGTGAAGACCCTTTTGCCCCCTCTGTTTGCAGTCCACCTCCCGATCCACCCCTCGGGTAGGCCTGCGTGGCAAATCAACGCCATTAAAATTTATTACGGACCGTATGAAGTCCTGTCCTACTTTTCGACTTTTTTTTCTCAATTAACTCTCGTCAACTTTGAGAATCCGACAGCGTGGATACGGGAAAAATAAATATTTAAGAGGAATTTAAATGGGTGAGAAAATCGTCTTTTACACTAATACGGCCGACTGAGATCTACTCGGCGGGGATTTCCAGTGCGAAAGCTCTCGCAAATCTGTGCACCACTCCAGTTAAAAAAAAACCGGGTATAAGACAGAGAAAAATCGGTGAGAATACATGGATTCCGCTATTGGGTTAATGTAAGTGAAAAAAAAAAAGTAATTATCTACACCCTCGCGGAAATTATTTTGGATGCATCGAGCGGCGTGTGTGTACACACGCCGTGCGGAATCCCGTACACCTACGAACGACGACGAGGGGCGTTATCTTCGATATGTTTGCGTTTAGCAGTTTTAGGTCAAATGATTCAAAAAACGGCCAGAGAATTCAAGCCCGAGGCCGTGTTTTGAAGATTCCATGTTTTCCATGTGAGACCCTGATGTTTGTGGGTTAAATCTGCAAACAGGAGTTATTTTCCCGCTCCGTCAAATCTCCACCACGGGTCGGATGAGTCGAATCCCGCGGCGCTATTCTCTTTTTTCTCTCTCCCTTCCTTCCTTTTTTTCTTTTACTTGGGCATCTGCGTTTTACTCCTCGCGCTCCCGTGCCGATTTGTTCCATTCTTGCTATGCCTTCCTTTTTTTCTTCTCCCTCTCTCCCCCGTAAGTCGGAAAAGCTCCTGTCTTAGCTAAAAATGTGAAGAATTATGAACGGCAATTCTAGTTCCTGTTGGAGGTATTTTGCAGCGGATAAAGCACCCGTAATCCCCCCACATCATCACCCCGCTCGGAGACTGGGGTTCCTCAATATTATTGAGCATACAATTCATTGAATATTTCAATATTGTATCCGGGGGGTTTGGGGAGACGAGCCGCGGCAGCCAGGACCGGCGTGGATTAATGACAAAACATGACATTATATTCCCCGGGTGAAGTTGTTTTTTGAATTACCACTTTGCTCCGGGAGACGAAAATAGGTCACAAGGAGAGAGAGAAAAAAGAATGGAACAACAAGGTGTTTGGAACTCTCTCTCCGTCTGCGTCTCTTAACCCCCCCCCCCCACCCTCGTTGCCAATGTCACCCATTATGACTGTGAATGCGATCCCGGTATTCTGCAGGCTATGGTAAACAATATAGGCCTGGGCCCTGCAGGTTCAAGACATCCTGGGTCTACTTGAAGAAATGAGAGGTACGATTCAGTGGAAAGATGAAATCAGTTGGAAAAAAGAGGAACGGATTTTAGGTTTTTTTTTTGGGTTGCGTATCCAGGTGGTGTGTCTATGGGGGAGGGGGGGGGGTTACAAGAGGCCAATAAAACCGGGGGCAATACAGGTGTTGGAAACCTTTAAGCAAACCTGGCTGACATTACAGGTGGGTCTATCGGATGAAGACAGCAAATGGTGTAAGAAATGCCTTCTGTGCCATATAAGGTCACATAAACTCCAAAAAGAAAAGGTAAAAGAACAAAAACGAAAAAATCCTCACAGGAAGAAATTGTTAATAAGATAGAACAAATTTTCAATATCCCATCCCCCCTATATTCCCAAACTATAACTATTAGCTACAAAATCTAACAAGTGGATTGTTCCACTGCTTTTTATTCTTGGCCTTTACTTAACGGTACAATTTTCCAGCGGAACAAAAACTGCTGGATTTGGAGTGTCCGACGTTTCGACTGCAATGTGTATGTGGTTTTCACCGTAGCGTGTTGCAAGGGGAGCGTGTATACCCTTTTAGATATCAAATCAAGGCCAAGGTAAATTTATCTTTCGTGTGGGCATTCCGGAATTTTTTTTAATGTTGAGGGTGTTTTGTTTAATTTGCAGCGTGAAATGATAACTGTCGGTATATTAACCTGCGTATTTCCGGGAAAAAAAAAATTATTTTATTTTGCTAAAACTTAAACTTCAATTTTCCGTGAATCGTGTAAAAATCTAAACAGACTGGATTTGTACTCGTATTAAATCAACAGTTTCTAGATGGCAAATAAAAGATTGTGTTTCAGTTTGAAAAGAAATGTGTATGCCAATGAAAACTGTCCCTATCAAAACTGTTGACAACACGAAACCGACTGTTTGATTAAATTCTGAAGTCGTCACAGTTTTGATATATATTATTTGTCAACACCAGGATTCACTCCATTCATTACTAAAAGCTTTCAATGAGTTCAACATTCTATAACAATCATTCAAATGATTATCCTCGCCTCGGAGGTGACTATCCTTTGACTCTGATGACCCTCCCCCCAAATAAATTACAGTCAACGCCCATGGCGTAAATTAAAAACGAATTAAAATTCATATTAAAGTAACAATCAACTGTAGAAACCGTCACCATTTCCATCTCTGTGGGTCTGATTTCTATGTTATCCCCTATTGCGTGTAAACACACGGAGATGGATAAGGGCGGGAAACGTCCCTGTCAGGAACCATCCGTTTCGTCGTGTCGTCCATTTTATGAAATCAATTTTACATATACTCCCCGGTTCGTGCGCGGTGTTTAATATAGCCCAAACCCGTTACATATAATAACGTGACCTGCTTTCGATTCCGCGACTCGCGGTGTCTTCCGTTTACGATGATGGATGACTCGGGATATCGCGACACGTTATGAAATATACATGGGGGCTAGCTAGCTCTTTCTCTCTCACTCTATCCACCTCTCTCTCTCTCTCTCTGCCCTCTTTATTCTTTATATTCTTCTACTTCTTACAGACGCATATGGTCCCAGTGAAAATCAGAGTTTTTTTTTTTTGCTGCACCGAAGGTTGCGTGATGTGTGATGGGTTACCGACCGTGGGAGTTAATCATCACGCTCCGGCACTCCGTAAAACGAGTCCGAACCGGCCGGTAACGGGGCTTGAGTTGAACTGAAATGATGACCGAGAAAGGCGTTTTCGGCAGCGTGTGAAGCCTTTTAAAAGAAACATTCTCTTTAAATTAGGCGATGTGTACTGAGGGACCAATCATGGACACTACAGGCCTGGTAAAGTCCTTATTTTACGTGGTTTAAACTCGACATCCGGCTCTTACACACATTGGCCGGTGCAGAAATCGACTCAACACCGGGCCAAGGTGTCATTGTTTTTGTCCCGTTTCTAACCGAACTTGACACTTACAGAACAACGACTACAACCTTCCTTTCATTTGGAGTGCATACTCTCAATAAGCGCACACTTAGCACACACACGCCTTTAAAAAAAAAAAAAAAACCTAAGATTTCTACAACCCATACCATCACCTGATCAGGCCAGCGTTTTGCGCGTTGAAAATTATGCACCGGCCTCACGACACCGGTCGGTACCCACGACCTGCAGTGGAAAGCTCTCATTCCGTATGGTCCCTCCGCGGTAGAGCTTCGATCGTGCCTACTGCACCCTAAGGTTATCGGCTATAGAATATCGCCCACAGGTTTGATAGTTGAGTTCAATAAATAGCTTGATTTACCCGGGTTGGTAAACTCCACACTGCAAGAGGAGGCATTACCATGTCACGACGAGGCAATAAGTGGAGTACGACACACACGGCAAAGGGGGAGTGAGGATGGGGGCGGGGAAGCCCTACTTCACGGGGGGGGGGAATTACCATGGGGGGAGGTAATCACGAACGATATAGGGTACCGGGGCTGTCTTTACCGCGTGAAGAGGTAAATTGGGAGGGGAGACATCCTGATTTGGGGGCCAACAGGGATTGGGGACTCCAAACTAAAGATACCCGTATAGCTTTAAACGGCTCTGTCGGCCTCATTCCCAGAATTGCATTTAGGGAAATCTGGAGTGCCGGCAGGCTATTTGATAAGGGAGAGAGTTGCACGAGGATCTGCACTCAATACTTCCTTTAAACCAAAGACAAATTTGGAAACATTAACACGAACTGGTATCCTTAAGGCCACCATAGCGAGAGTCAATAGGGCCATCATTAAAGCCCCAACCCTTGTGTACCCATTCAGAATGTTTAAAATACCAAACTCCTTTGATTGTCAACCCTTTTTGAAGAACGGTATTTTAAATACAATGCAATTTAAACCTTTTGTTGTTGTATGCTCATCTTTTTAATACAACGGATCAACAACGCCATGATTATTGTCAGCGCGCCACGTGTTTGCTACAATGGTTTCAAAAATCCAGCCGTTAGTGCCGCCCAGTCGCAGTACGAACTGGTTCAAAGTGGCTATACCGTACGTAAAGGAGGAAAAAACCACACACAGTAACATTGAACGGCCGGCAGGGCACGCTTGAACTATAGGGTTGTATCTTCCGCACGTAAGTAGATAGCTAATCTTCGTCATTACGAAGACCGCTTTTACAATGCAGCTCTCGTCCGAACAAGCATGCCCATTTTGATTAGCGGCAAACTGCGTATCGCGTCAAGTGCATACGCGCAGTTACAGTGGGCCGTGGTTGACCTATATTGTCGGCATTCAAAATTATACTTTCATGGTTGTGATGGGGACAAACCCGCGGGAGGGAAAAAAACTTTGCGGACCGAATTTCAAACGAACTTTACAGTGGAAAGGGTAATAGTTGGCTGATTGAGTGCCCTCCCAAAAGTGACGTGGATCGGGGGTGGAGGGCAGCCTCTTCACCACGGGTCAAGGATTATTTCAGTTTCTTATTTTCTGAAATGACAACCGACTTGAGGGCTGGAAACCTCCTGACGAAAATACAGGGCACTTTCCGACCGCTCAATCAGCGGGTATTGAATTCTAATAGGGGTATCGGGCGGGTACGATTCGCTGCTTGCTAATATATTTTTTTTCTTCGAGTTTAGCATCGATACTGTTGGGCCGCTATTATGGGGGGAAAATTAAGAGCCACGGTCAATGTTGTACCCGACCCCCCGGTAGCTCTTCTTTCACGTATTCGGTACAGTTATTATTGATAGAGGCTTCTATGCAGTGGTTTAATTAGATCTGTCACCGACCATCTCGGATATATATGGCGTACACGCGGACATGCCGATGCCGCTTTTACTAACATTTGATGAGCCACCTAGAGTTTCAAGTCAATCGCCGCGGATAATCTTTCTCTTTAAAGATCGCTCGTTTAAAACACTGAAGATGTGCTTACACGCGGGGCATTTGTATTGTAAATCATAATTATGTATTTTGTAACCAGCGCGGGTAACCGGAGCACGGTGGGAGTGAGGGTAGTTTGATCCCGGTGCTCTTAGGTTCGCCCTCGGAGGGCTTCGGGGGAGCAGCACGGGGAGCAAGTGTTAAACTCCGGTGGCTGATGGACGCTCGGGAAAAAAGTTTGTCAACCTGATGACGAGCTGCTTGAGAGACGTCTACATACACAAGTTTTGTCACCCGGATCCGGTTCCGTTGCGAAGTCGAGCGCAAAAAACGTTGCCCTTACAAGTTTCGTTGAGAGCTGAAAGTTAGGGAACCAGTCAGATAATGCAATTACATGCCAATTTCATATTAAAGAGACCGTTTATGCTGTTATGATTAGTTTCCCTGGTACTTAGCACCCCAGTGAAGGTCAGCTTTATGTGAGTGGGACCTATGATTGACAAAAGGGGACAAGCATGAAGAGTTCGTGTGATTTATTGTCAGTAGTCTTTGATCAAGTCGTCACTGTTGATGGCTAGCCAAGGTTGTCACTTCCACCGTGACAATTACAAGCGAAAAGTTTACAACCCCAAACCGAGGGCAGCACCAATAGACTGGTAACCCTTTCGACATACATGTATAGTGCACCAGGAGCCTTTGGCAAACTCTGACTTTGACTCTGTCATCAATTTTGCACGATGCTTCAACATCAAACTGAGCCTGGAGCCGGAGCAGAAGCCGGAGCCAGGGCCGGACTCGGTTTGGAGAAGGCCTCCGGATCGCATTTGCACACAGGCATTGCGTGTAATGGGCCTACAGTGATAATGCATATGGGAGTAGGTGCTTTATCACTAATTACTATAATGGGTCCAGACGGGAGTCGAGAGAAAGAAGATCAAATGAGAAAGAATTGCGCCTACATTTGCATGAAACTTTACAACAATGAAATGTTGTATCGTTATCCTAATAGTACATAATTATTTTGTTTCATTCGTTCTGTTATTGTATCAAGAGTGATTTCCATTAGACATGCTATGCTTGTTGGAGACTTCATCCAACTCTATGGTAGTTATGCTTAATGTATACGTTGTATATTATTCATACTTTGGTGTAGGTGTGTGATGGATAAAACAACAGAAGAAGAAGGATGCGTACTTCTCTTGGGCCAATGTGGCAAGACTCACTCTGCTGGGTCGAGGTTGAAACCTCATGCATCTAACAGATCTTGGCTATTTAATAAACATAACTATCAATACAACCCACGTTAATCATGCATCATCGCACGAACGTCCTGAAGCTCTGTATACAAGGATACCGAACAGAATTGTTTACGTAGAACAAACAGCACCTTTTATACGTTAGTGCTACAGTAAGACTACAGAATATTCCAGAACAGAAGAAGAACAACACAGTCCAATCTCGTTGGTACAGCAGGTGATGGGAGTGTGCCTTTGATGATACAAGCATGGAACTTGACACACACAGTGTATGTCATAAGAACGATATTTGGTTATAGGGCCATCGCATATTTATCCTTTGAAAAAAGGGGTAAAATAAAAAAAAATTGTTCCCTCTTTAGCAATTTTGAATATTTCTTGCTATTCTACCTAGGCCCTATATTTTTTTTAAACACAAATCTGCAATAGCCCTATATACTGTCTACAGTCAGATATCTTTCTCATGACATACTCTGACTGTGTGCCAAGTTCAATGTGTGTATCATCAAAGGCACAATTCCCAAAATACTTCTCCAACACTGTCCCACTATTTCGGGTATACATGTACATAATCTCTTCTTGGAAGAAATGTGATAACTCTAGTGTACTCTAGTGGACCCGATCCACACACTCTCTACTTTCCAGAAACACCAGCGATTGAGTCCGGTGCTCTTAACCGCTCGGCCAGCGCCACGGCACGTCACAGAGACCGAAAAACTGGAGCAATTAATAATCAACTTCAGACGAAAATCGTAGGAAAAGCCACACCTGGCTGTATCCGACCACCACCAACCGGCTTGGCATCTACGACAAAAGAATATAGAAGCTCTGCTCTGTATCACTTTCAGACTGTGAAATGTTGGCCATGGCCCCTCGCCATCAACAGGTTGTCTCAAGTCATTCATCAATTAAAAGTGGGTTTAGTCAATGAACAAAAATGTACCTATCCCGTGACAATAGGGGTTAATGAATGAGTTGCACGCCTATTCAACACTTTTTTTTATTTTTTTTAATAAGGTCAACAAACTCCGCTGATGTGTATCGGGTAGCCGCCGATTTTCAACACGAACTTTGCTAAGCACGGTACAAACTGATTGCTCAGCTGAAACAGGTCACCTGCTAAAAAGCATCGCCTGTGTACACCGTTTGTCGCTGGTCCCCTGCTACTTTTTGTTAATCAGTTGAACTCGGTAACAGTTTCTGCCTCACAAAATTGTCCATTGTATCAATTCTCCATATCACAAGCCATTCCCATCACATACACAAAAAGTGTAGATACATTTATGATAATTTTACACCAATTTCCACCTCGGGCAATGCCCTAAAAAAAAAAAACATCTGTTTTGTTTCACAAATTTGTCTAAGACAAAGGGATCCCAGTGTTTCATGATCACGATCAATTTCGGGGGCAAGACCCTGGCAAATTGCAGGTCAGAAAAACTGACAATGTGATCAATTTTGTAGACGGCAAACATTTGGCTTCTCTTAACAGCAAGAGTTGGCCCCCATCCAGGAGGGACTTCTCGGTCGAGTTTTTAGCAAAGAGATGTAGGGGGGGGGGTATTAAAGGACGAGTAGAATCAACCAAAATGAACAAACATCCTTGGCATCTCTGTATCTTAAAGACACTGGACACCTTTGGTAATTGTCAAAGACCAGTCTTCTCACTTGGTGTATCTCAACATATGCACAAAATAACAAACCTGTGAAAATTTGAACTCAATTGGTCGTCGAAGTTGCGAGATAAAAATGGAAGAAAAAACACCCTTGTCACACGAGGTTGTGTGCTTTCATTCAGATGCTTGATTTCGAGACCTCACGCGTGAGGTCTCAAAATCAAACTGAGAAATTACTTCTTTCTCAGAAACTACGTTACTTCAGAGGGAGCCGTTTCTCACAATGTTTTATACTATCAACAGCTCGCCATTGCTCGTTAACAAGTAAGTTGTTATGCTAACAATTATTTTGAGTAAATTACCAATAGTGTCCAGAGCCTTTACATAAGAGTATACGGCCTGTTTATTAAATAGGTTTCAAGACACGCCACAGCACAGAACACTCTAAACGTTTCCGGTTTAGAATTGACCGGGGGTCCTGTGGGGGCTTGACCCATTTCTGGGTCAGACCTGGAATCCGCGTCAAAAAGAACCAGGAATGGGGACAATAATGACGCAGAATCCGGGTTTAAAATCCCATTGTGTAACCACTTTCCGGGCCAGACTGATCTGGAAATGGGTCAGCCCCTCTGGGACCCAGAATCTGGGTCAATTTTGAAAATGTTGGGCCCGGGAGTTTTGGGATTGTTATTCAAACTTCAGCAAAATACCCTTGGCACCACAATCATGTTGAACAAACGAACCACCTAGCATGGACTTCCTGCAGACACGTTTTATACCCAGCTCAGTGGAAGAAAACATGACATATTAAACTTTATGGAAATTTCACCGTACGATTTTTTATCAACTTCTGATACGAAAATGGGAGCACATCGCAAAAACTTGTTCAGCTGTTGTTTTTACTTCAACTATTGTGGTCGTTATGAAACAACATATAAAAAGTTCTCATAAGGCCAGTGTAGTATCTTGCCTGCCAGAAAATGCCACGGAGTACCGGTACACAAGGTTACTGCTTTGTGAACAAGGTTGACGTTGTGATTAAGTGCAATGTGATATTAATCAGTGTAGGCCAAATGAACAACATTGACAGGGTGTGGTATAATTTATTTAAAACTATTCAAAAACAATGATTACAGTAAACGAAGCAATACGAAGTTAAAAAAATATTTAAAAGCCTCGCATGGCAGAATTTGAAATGGAGATCAAGCCAGCCAGGTTTGACATTGAAGTTTAAAGTCTTCACTCTAAAAAAACTCCGTGGTCAGAATTGACCCATATTCCAGGGCCCAATTTCATAGAGCTGCTAAGCACAACAATTTGCTTAGCAAGAAATTTCTTCATTGATAAAAACAGGGTTACCAACCAAATTTCCATGTGTTGCATATTGCTTGTTACTGGTATTCAGCTGTTGTTTGCTTATCCTGAAAACCATGTGGAAATTTGGTTGGTAACCCTGTTTTTATCAATGAAGAAATTTCATGCTAAGCAAATTGTTGTGCTTAGCAGCTCTATGAAATTGGGCCCTGGTCCCAATTGGCCTGACTAATTTCCGGGTCAGGCTGACCCGGAAAAGATTTTTAACAAATGGAATTTTGAGTCGGATTCTACGTCAGTTTGACCCATTTCTGGGTCATTTTGACACAGATTCCGGGTCATGCTGACCCTGAAATGGGTCAGGTCCCACGGGACCAAGATCCCGGTCAATTCTGGCCTGGTAGTTTTTTTTTTAGAGTGTTCAATGCCCGGGGTTTGTTTGAAGGTGGCGAGGCTGATTTTAGTGGGCCATTCTGAATACGAAGGCAAGTAGAGATTCTTGATGAGAGTGTCTGTATCAAGCAAGGAAACATTTGAGACAACTTCCTTGGAATTTACCGGAAGAGGATTTTTTTTTCTTTTTTAGATGTTTGGATTTTTCGATGAATAAGGTAGAAATATCAAAGCGTTTACATTAGTCACTCCAAGTGACATCAATTATTAACCTATATCAATAAGGAACAGCTTTGCGGTCACACCAAGTGAACAAGCTCTTCTCAGAATCGACACTCGACGTTTCGAACAGTATGCCCTGCTCATCGTCAGGAGAGCAGTATGGTGGATATACCTCATTCTAACCAGAGAAAACCCATTCTGTTGATCCCCATTCAATGTTATCAAACTGAGGCCCGAAGGTACCTATAGTCACCAGTCGCTGATTGGGCACAGTTCAAGGTCACACCCCTCTCGTCAACTTTCAACCAATTATAGTTGATCTCAATCAACCAATCACAATTGATCTCATTACCATAATAATGAACAATAAAAGTGCATGGCTTAATGCTTCCGGTGTCAATACTCTTGTATGAATGTCTCAGGAGTTAGTATGGGGCAAAATATTACACACGGAAAAACACTTTGGACTTCACTGATGCAGATTTAGAACAACTCTAAAGACAAAACACAACAGCCAGTGCCGCAAAGTGATTAAACTCTCATGGCGTGCATGCACGCTGCCGTGTTTATGGCAAAATTAACCCATAAAATTTCCGGCATTTTCCCATCCGGCGCGAAATATGCTAATAAATCTACCCGTTTTATATCTTTCAATATTATATTTGCAGATAATAAAAGCATAACTACGAGTGTGGTCTGGTGGACAAGCACGATCATAATAGTGGGTTTTATGACTTAATACTTGAAATAGTTCATATCATAAACAAGTAACTGATATAAAGAAAAACACCTCGTGGTCGACAGGATGAGCTCAAGCTGTGGCTTTGAACATAATGCACTTGAAGTTAAAGTGTGTGCATAACACTGGTATAAGATTGAACATATGAATGTTCACAGATTTGCGCAAAACTTACATGGTATAAAGATGGTCATGGTGAAAAACTTCACTTGAAATAGTTTTGCTTGAAATGTTATAGTTTTTTTTTAAAGAAAATTAGTAAAGCAGTTAGTCTTTATCGCGCGTGTCCAAAATCCGATGTTTGAAAATAGTGAAAACATATAAGGGGTTTTTTGCATTGCTCGTGACTCCGATGACCGATTGAGCTTAACATTTCACAGGTTTGTTATTTCATGTATATGTCGGGTCACCATAAAGTGCGGATACTAGTCTTTGAAAATTACCAATGTTGTACATGTGCTTTAAAGTGTGTGCATAACATTGGTAAGATTGAAAACATGAATGCTCACAGATTTGCGCAAAACTGACATGGCACAAAGATGTTCATGGTGGAAAACTTCCCATAAAATACTAGTGCTTGAAATGCCACAGTTTTTGAGAGTTAAACCAATTTATTTTGATCTTACGAGACTAAAACTCAATTGTGTGGGAAAACAGTTAAAATGTATAAGTTTTTTTTGTCTGCGTTTTTTTTTGTACGTGACCCCGATGACCGTTTGAGCTTTAACTTTCACGGGCTTGTTTTTTCATGTCAATGTTGGGTTACACAAAGTGCAGATACTGGTCTTTGACAATGAACAATGTTGACCAAGTGCACGATAAGCACTGGGGGTGTTGGCTAAAACCATTTAAACTGTTTGGCTACTCTTGTGTTATCAAGATAAGGTATTTATACACCCAGTAGTATAGGCAAAATGTTACTGTAACAAAAGACTTGTGTTAGTCTCCACTAGCTGTTTCGTTGTGGTACAGTATTGTAAATTCGCTGTCGTTCTGATTATAAACTCTCTATGAATCAAGATAAGGTACAGCATACAGGAAAAATTGATGTTCCTTATTTTCCTACACTTTCTGAATCCAGCTATTTTCCTTCCCATCTTGAATCCTATGCCTGTCTTTTAATCAAGATTTGGAACAACATTGAAAAAAGGTGGCAAAACTGCTGCAATTGTGTGCGTTTACTCTATATGAATCAACATAAGGTACGATATATATTTGTTTTCACTTTCCAACATATTGCTGAACAAATATGCTGTTGTTAGGTCTTCTTATATTCCCTTTTTGGAAATGATTGGCATAATTTCATTTTACACTCTGTAAACAAAAAAATGTTAAAATATAACCTTTGGCTTTACTTTATACAAAGCTACTGTAAACTTGTTTACTATCTTTGAATCAAGGTATGGTACGATATGAAACCCTGCTGCATCTGGTCGCCTTTTAGTCGAAAAATACATAAAGCCCTTGCATTGGTAATTGCATGTGTGTTTGTATCTGTATTATTATATTTTATAACCATCTTTATTGAGGGTAACCCATCTGATCGCCATTTGGGCCCCCATATAAAAACAATAAAAAACACACCACAACATATACAACACAATGGGGAAGCAACAACCAGCGACAAAGTCACATGTAACTAAGCTATATTGGTTAAAAGAACATTACAGAATTGGTTTTGCTAACAAAACAGTTGCTGGCAGTGTAAGTACTTTATGTAATCCACCATATACATAAACTGACAAACCTGTAGAAGTTTGGGATCGATCGGCCATCTGGGTCACGAGAAAATAGTGAAAAGCCGATTACACATTTGCATGAAATCATATAGAATCAACAAATGAATAAAACGCTCACTGAGCGATAAACTCCAATCGGAAAATTTGTTTATTCATTTCTCATCAAATATGGCATTTCAGACAGAAATATTTCAAGGGATGTTTTCTATTATCATCATCATTAGACCGTGTAAGTTTTATGTAAATCTGTGATCAAAAAGTATATTTTACAAGTTTTTTTCTTACCAATTCTGTAATGTTCCTTTAAACATAATATTACACATTTTTTTTAAGAGAGAAAGAGAGAGAGACAGAGGGACATTGGAAATTAATTTAGAAAATAAAAACGGTACAAAAAGATTTAACCGCCACCATGCATGTATACACAGAGAAGTTTTGTTAAAGGAACATTACAGAATTGGTAAGAAAAAAACTTGTAAAATATACTTTTTGATCACAGATTTACATCAAACTTACACGGTCTAATGATGATGATAGTAGAAAACATCCCTCGAAATATGTCTGTCTGAAATGCCATATTTGATGAGAAATGAATAGACCAATTTTCCGATTGGAGTTTATCGCTCAGTGAGCGTTTTATTCATTTTGTTGAATCTATATGATTTCATGCAAATGTGTAATCGGTTTTTCACTATTTTCTCGTGACCCAGATGGCCGATCGATCTCAAACTTCTACAGGTTTGTCAGTTTATGTACATGGTGGATTACATAAAGTGCTCACACTGCCAGCAACTGTTTTGTTAGCAAAAACCAATTCTGTAATGTTCCTTTAATAGAGAATTTGGTACGGCAGTTCAAGTTGCTGCTGCTTCTAGTGTGCCTGTTCCTCTTGAACCAAGATAAGGTACGTTACCCAGGGGATTATGGATGAAGGCTGACTCTGATAACACACGGCGTTGCACCATTTAAATGTTCCTTTCATTATGAATAATTGAAAAAGGTGCACGTGGTCTTGCGCCAAAACTGCTCCATGTTTTTCAGTTCGTTTTTTTAATTACACCTAATTAAATTGTCTAGCTGCGGGTAATTCAATTAAGAGTGACTTTTTTTCAGAAAGTGACAGCATATAAGACGGAAATATTTCACTGGATGGTCGGTTGTAATTACTTTTTTTTTCAAAGTAAGCTCGCTCGGGTTACAAGTCAGACAAAACAACAACAACAAAAAAACACCATAGGAAATGTCAGTCCAATGACTTGGCATGCACCAAAAAACAAAAAACAAAAAAACACCTCCGTGATTTCATAAACGTAAATGGAAACCCTTTATAATCTAAAAACACTAACATTGAAAACGGGGGGAGAAAAAAAAAATCATGAAACTAATTAAATAAAGAGCTTTTTTTTTTAATGGAAAGAATAAAAGCGAGTGCAGTTCACTGGGACAAATACAGAGCGGGCCCGTCTTGCAGGTTTCCCCACAACAAGAGAGAGAGAGAAAGTTCTACTGGGGGGAGAAGGAAAGGGGAAAAAAAATGAAATGATGTAGTCTGAATTGGGCCGCAGACAACCACGACAGATTGACGTTAATCAACACAATTACCGTCCACGACGGCCAAGAAAACTCGCTCTCCCACACGTAGGCCTAGCGGATGATTCCCAAAACCCCCCCTCTCTCTCCACACTGGGCCCCGGTCAACATGGACAACCCATCGAGTTATTGTGTGTGTTGACAATGTATGATATAGCCCATGTTTGCCCAATTTCGGCAAATTATATTTGTTCGATGCCTTTACGCTCAATCTTGGAAAAGCACGCGAATGAAGAAAGAGAGAAAAAAAATAGCTTGACAGTGGCTGGACTTTGTGCTATAGCCGTAAGTGCGATGATGCTAGGACCTATTGATTTAATCAGGGAGTAAACACAAGAACGATGATTGCATATTATGATCGACTGTGCCCGCTTATAGTTTTTAATTTTGTAAATGGGCTCGCAGTGTTGACATTTATGAAACAAAACTCGTGTGGTTAATTTGTGGGTATTTTTTTCTCTTCTTTTTTTTTCCCCCCAAGTTTTTTTCTTTTCTTTCTCCCCGTGACGGGGCCCGGGCTTGGTTATTGGTCATAAACAAAGACGATATGTCACACTCGACAGGCGAAACGCTGTATCAAAACGCCGAGACGAAAAATAACTGATGGGGGACGCAACACGAATATACACTGCTGGTAAAACATAATTGGTTTGCCTACGCACATATGCCAAGGGTTCACAATGACACCACCAATGCGTGTTGGAGGCAGTTTTTCATTTCGTGTAAAAGTTCGCGATAGCATCAGGCATTGTGTACTCCCCGAATCTCTCAATTTGACTGGTGTCTCCCAAACAGACTCTTTCAGTTTGTGGAGGAAGATAAGTTGTGCTTTGGTGCGTTAAGATCGCTTTAGTAATAATCAAATGAGTATAGATCTATATCAAGGTGTGGCCATCATGATTCACCCCCACTCAAATCAATGTAACCAAACCGAGGTTGGAAGGGCCAATAGTCTGGTTCCGTTCTGTACAATGAATATATGACATCCATTACTGCTATTGGATACAGGGAACAGGACCAAGATGGTGACAGCATGATAAAGGTCTATTAATGGCATGTTCTCGTTGAATGTGTGTGTGATTTGTGCAGACCTCGCGAGACTTAAGGGGCGCAGTTCGAGAAAGCATGAGAGTTGGTTACAAAGCGAGTGTGACCCACGCGTAATAACACACACTTGACAGGAATCGATCCACGCAAACGGCTGGATTAACAGGTCGGCTTCGTGAGAAATATCACAGTGCAAAACGTATACAAAGATAGACAGTTGAAGTTTTGACTCGGTCGGCTCGAACCGTCAAGTGACACGTACAAACTGTACCCACCAGGAGCTTAAGCTATTAGCCCTTTAAGAAACCACGGCTCCGGCTCCGGCTACGAACTCCGGCTTTGGCTACGGCTGAGGCCCTAACAGTTGTTTTATGTTGAGATAGGTGCGCTTTCAGTCTTGGTTTCAAACCAGGCGAATGGAGCCTTATAGCCAGAAACGAAGACAAAGCCGTGATTTCGAAAAGGACCCTAATCACAATCACCTCACAATCACCTCACCTATTATTGAAACAAATAAAAGCTAACAACCAAACCAACAAACTCAACACAACGAATGGAACAGATCAAACAGCACACCACTGGAGCCGGAAAAAAATCACCGTAAAATCTGACGTCATCCTCTCCTTCCAGCGGGTAATGAAGTTCCCCTGACTTACATTGCAAATAATAATAACCCCAATTAAGAGGGACGTACACGAGAAGAGTAGTTACCAGTCCTGTACTATTTCACCCCTAAGACAGGATTGAAACCTCAAGATGGCAGAAGATCCAAACTTTTAACCGAGATTCAATTTATTTTGTCAACAATCAAACTGGATACGGACAAAGGGCAGCATCGGATAGAGGTGGACACCGTGGGATAGATGCATCCGAAGACAATTATTAAATAAGTCTTGCCAATTCCAATGGCACTCAATCGTCTATTTTCATAGCTTCAAGCGATAATATAATTATATCTCATGTAATAGATTCCATGGCGGCATGGCAGAGAGAGAGAGAGAGAGAGAGAGAGAGAGAGAGGGAAAAAAAAGATCCTAATGAATAATTTTTGTTGGAGGTGAGAATGACTCATTTTTGTTTTAAACCTAACTGATTATTGCAGGTATACAATCGCACACAAGGGCATGCACTTCGGATTAAGATCGGAACGCTGAAGAGGAAGCAGACTGGTAATATGGATATGAACTTTACCGGGTACAAAGAACTAAGTCATCTCGCTCTCAAGGCTGTCGACAACACTGGTAATTTCCCAAATTTTAAATGATGAACAAATTACACAGAGTGCGTGGATAAGGGACGGTGTTCATGGCTTGGAAAATCTATCTGAGTGGAGATCTTTGCTGCTTACATATGACTGTATGGTGAAAGAGTTTTCTTTGAAAAAAACAACGACCCAAATCTAACCGTTCCAAACACTGGCTTGGCACAGTTAACATTTACGCTTAGCTGAAAATAAGATACCATATGCCATGTCGTTCATGATGGTTGGTTTGCCTGTTGATGATGGCTAAGCATGTCAATGTGATAAGGTGCTGCTGATCGATTCTCACAAAGATTGGCCGTGGTATGAAAGTGGGCATGTTCAAAAGGTGCCGAACTTGGAGTTTTGTTAGAACTGTTGTTCATGTTTGTAATCATTGTTTCAATGTTTTTACCGTATATGCGAGATTTTAAGCTACCCCGTTGGGATATATACAAGCCAAGTTGAACGGAATGGAGTTGAATCGAATTGAAATTATGGTGATTTTGTTTTTGTTTTTGAACATAACAATTTCTGTTTTGCTTTGATTGTCATGTTGACGTGTCTTTGATAATCAGTGATGAGTATTCTATGTGTTGTGTTTTGTTCTTCCTTTGGATGGCGCGGGGGGTGGTGGGGTCGGTGGTCCGGGATGCAGGGCGAGGGAAGGGCGAGTCTAAGCACCCAAAAAACCTCTAGTCTGTTGTAAGCCACACGATCCGCCCCTTTAATGTACTATATTTCTAACCCGCCATTCAACCCACTGATCCGATTGAGCGATTCCCGTTTGAGCTGACGAATTACGGACGAAATTAGAAACACATTTTTCGAAAACGGTCGCTTAATTTGGCCCGTCAAATCAAAAATTCTGCCTCATCCAATATGATTTCTGCATCCGCCCCTGTCCAATTTGATGTCTGGATCCGCCTACTTCAAAATTTTCCGCGCTAAAAATAAAGTCTACACCGTGCGGTTTGATAAACGCTGGAATGAAAAAGCATGACAGGCTGCCGTCTTGACTGTGGGAAGTAATACTAATAGAGTCGGGGGGTACAAACTTGGTTATTGTTTTGGGCGGGTCCGCTGTTTAGCGAAGTCTGGGCTAACCCTTGTATAGCTTGACTTACTCCATGACGACGCAAATTTTTACAAGAAGAGGGAAACTTGAAGTGTGAATTGATTGCTTGTTTACTGTAGTTTGCATTAGTGATTTCGATCTTAACATTTTCAGCGAACCCGTGTGTAGCTGTTGGATGAAGTATCAATAGAACTGACGATCAAAGCAGTTTACATTTTGGGGGAAATTCCCAGAGGAAATTTGCTTGGTAAGGGTTAGGGACTTAAAAAAAAAAAAACAATTCAGTAGAACAAAATATGACAATTCACTGAACTGCTCGTAAGAATTGTGTACAAAACTTGTCCGAATTTAGCTGTTTTTAAATAGCGTATTTTGTTTATAGTAGAATGCGCTGCTGCGGATGGGTCCATCGAGGTGAAATCGGTTAGGGTCTTTAGGCCCAGGCAGGAGCCCAAAGCACATTTTTTAATAAAGCTGTTATTCGGCAGAAATTTACCGCTTAACGAATGTCTCTGCTAAAGAACAAAAATAGCCGGGTACCGGCCGCAATAATGTAAACCTTATTTATGGCAGTTTGGCTGGTTGTCTGTTTTCAGATAATCAATGTTTATACGTTTAGTAATATTGTTGTGCTTTGGTCTGCAGGCTGTTTGAAAGTGGTCACTGCTTTACAGCCGCAATGGTGGGTGTGACACGTGCCCCCCCCCCCAGTGATGTCGGTGCCCAATCCCCAATTTGAAATCTGGTCTTTTGAGATAAAAAAATTACCCGAATAAAACGTTTCATCTTATGAGCTTCTTTTATGTAGGCCTAGTATTTTCAGTGATCGAAACACTATGTATTTCTCGGTTTACACACACAGACGATGTATTTATGTTGACCTCCACGGCAGATTTTTAACAAAAATAGTACATGACACAAAGAGAGCGCTGAAAAGGGACTAGTTTAGAAAAAAAATGCAAACGGAAACCACAGTTGTAATTGGCCAGAAGTGTCCCCCTAGAACAAAATGCTGCACACCCTTGTGCCCCCCTGAAATGTTACCCTAGTTTCGGCACTGGTGAAAAAAGGGGAAAACAAGAAAAAAGGTTACCCTAGTTTCGGCAGTGGTGAAGAAAAGAAGAAAAAAGGAAAAGAAACAAGTGTCAGTGTTACTATCTAGTAGATCTTGTTTGAATCTGTAATCATCCCGTCAGTTTAAGGGGTTGGTAATTAGCGGTTGTGTATTACCTCCCACAAAAATTAAGGCTTGCAGAAGGTCGCGATGTTTATTTCTTAATTTCAGATAATCCGTTACAATGACTCAGAATGGGTGGTTTTATATGCCAGTTCCGCATCAAATATTGCAATGGATGGCTTGAAGAGAAAAAAAGACTGTAAAATAGTTCACTATTCTTTGGGGGAAAGTGTGGACAAATCTGCAAATGCACAAGGTACAGCATGCTGGATAGTTTGGTTTATCACGGGTGCCGCCATCTTGGTTTTCTCTCATTCAAATAAGTGCAACCCGAATCGAGGATGTAAGTGAAATAGACTGACCACTGTATAGTGTATTGCAAATCAGGGGACGTAGTTACTGTAGTGCGTAGGGGACACGACAAAAGACAGGTCAGCATAACGATAGTGATATACATGTAGTTTGTATTATGCTTGCGTATTTTTTCCATATTATACATGCTGGTTTCAAAATCCTTGACCATAGACCATGTGACCTGTGACATCACATAATTACAAAAGAGCAACAGAGCCTGGACTTCCTGCACCCAAAGGAATAACACATACAAAATCTGATATTTTATGGAGACTGCATGCACTGTCTGATTTTTTATCAACTTTCGATATGAAGAAAGCCGGGGAACATCTAAAAACTTCTCCAGCTTTTATAACTCTTGATTTGATGTGGAAAAATGTAAAATTTCCCATATGACCAGTGTTTAGTATCTTGCCTGCCAGATAGGCCCTGGAATGTACAAGGTCATTGTTTTTGTAAACCAAGGTTGGTCTATAGTCCTATCTCACGGCTAGATCACTGATGCATTACATGAAGACGTTAGTTAGCAAGGAACACTGCACAAAAAGGTGTTGATCTCCACTACTGTACAGTATAACAGCAATAGCGCTTATGCATTGACGTCATCACGCCGCCATCTTAGTGGTAAAACGATGATACAACAATGAAAAACGCACACATACGCGCGGCGCACAGTTTGGGCCAATGGGCAACCTTCTCGTGACCTCTAGCCGAGAGCGCCTTAATACTCAAATGACGTCATGTGCATGAGGTCTATTGTATAGATGGATTGCACATGACGTCATTGACCACTATCTTTGATGAAAAACAATGGATACGTGCACGCGTGTCAGTACGCTTCGCACAACTCCCAGCCAATGATAGCCTTTCACGCGTGCAGGTTTCATCAATGATGGCGGCCAATACAAGGGGGTATATTCGCCATCACAACACTCTGAAATTGGATTGGTACAAAAAATCCCCTATTATTTGTGTGAGAGATTCCCTGCAAAAAAGAGGATATCAGCTTCCCTGTAAAATGTGACATTGCACAACGAAGCAGTATTTATTTTGGCACAAAAATACAACGTTGACATTGCAATGGGAATGTGTGGGAAATGACTAAAATCAACCCACCAAACAGAAAGTGAAGGTGAGCAAAACACTAAAATCATAATACACCGGAATTCCGCTATGAAAAAAACAAAACAAACTCAAGTTCAACTTTAGACAATAGCTCACAATGCGATTGCAAAAGTTGCTGCGAACAAAAACAAACGCCAGCCAAAAAACAAAAAGTACAACCACATTATGCCGAGCACATCTGTCGAAAAACATAAAATATCATCCCGTGCGGTGACGCCGTATGTGAAGGGCATTAAGGGCCTTCATCATTAGATCCCATCCGCGGAAGTGCATTATACGCGCTAGAATATGCATACCCCGTACTTTTTTTGTTGTTATAGACGCCAAAAAAAAACGAAGTTTCCAAAGTTGTAACATTAGCTGCCAAAGTTGATTTCCTGTCCCCGTTTTACAGTCAAGTCACATTTCGTAGAGTCATATCGTGCAGGTGTTGGAAATACCATGATTTTATGAAATCACTGCCCTATGATTTAAGGATCAGTGGAGAGGCTTCCGAACCGCTTCTTCATAGTCAGTGCCAATCGCTCCGGCTGCCAAGTCCAAGTGAAAGATGTGACATTCTAGCGTAATATGATTAAAATGGCGGATTTGACGACGAGACAAAACGATTCGTCATTGGGGAGAGCTTTGAGAACAAGTCCATGGGGGACCATCGTATAAATAATGTCTCCTTAATACGTTTCCGTGTATACAATATTTCCATAATGTTGACTGAGTCAGAAGGGGTTGGGTGAAACGGTCGAGGGTGGTGTGGGGGGGGGGGTCTGGAGGGGAGGGAGACTTTACCCATGTCGCTTGGTATTTACGTGAAGTGAAATCACATGTGAAAGGCCTACTGCGTGTAATTCGCCAGGCATTGCGAGCTCGCTGCCCCCCTGTTGTTGAAGAAATTGTTTGCAGGTTCTTCACACAACGTTTGAAATCTTTTGATGCGTCGCGTCGTGTCTTGGACGTTATGGATGAGACGGCTAAGGCTTTGGGACAGTGTGCCGGGGTCGGCTTTATTAGAAGAAGACACCCACCAAGTTATTCTGATAGGAATCTTTACTGGGGACGATCGAGGTTCGGATAGAGAGCATGCAGTTTAAATACATCAGATTCGAAAACATCCAAGCTACCAGCAGCCTGTTTAGAAGCGTGACAGTGGGAGTGAAAATGCATAAAAACAACTTATAAATCATTGAGAATACTAAGTCATGGTATACAGCATTAGCCACCCCAGACCCCATCCTATTAGCAAGTTTAGAATTTTATAGTCAACAGAAGCAAAAAAAACTGCCGGTCAGAATTGACCCGGTTCTTGGTTCTGGGTTCTGGGTCGCAGAGGGGCCTAAACTCATTTCTCGGGCCAAAACCGTCATGTCGGATACGGCCTAAATCTGAACGATAGTTGATCTAGACTGGTCCCCTGACTTTATCCGCAGGATTAAAGACAGGCACTGGTCTTACAGGCCCAATGATTTCATTGGATACAATGATTTCATTTGATAGACGTGCAGTGACGTAAGCTTTCCATGTGCTATGATTGGTCCGAGGTCATGTAACTGGTCAGCTTGCACTTTCGATCGTCTGCATGCAACGAGTGCATAATGTTTGTACATCATGTAATGCTGTTTTATTCAACATGTAATAATGTGTATAATACATGTGCGTGTGAATATTATTGACTGCGAATCTACACGTGAAATGAATGCGAGGTCAAAGGTACATCTGGCAGCATCCGGTCAGGTTGGTATATCTGGCGTTATTCATGAGCCTCAAAGTGTGACGTCAGATGTTCAGGCTATGTTTGCTCAATCCGTGGCTTAGTTAAAGGAACATTACAGAATTGTTTTTTGCAAACAAAACAATTGCTGGCAGTGTAAGCACTTTATGTAATCCGCCATATACATAAACTGACAAACCTGTAGAAGTTTGAGATCGATCGGCCTTCTGGGTCACGAGAAAATGAGTGAAAAACCGACTACACATTTGCATGAAATCATATAGATTCAACAAATGAATAAAACGCTCACTGAGCGATGAACTCAAATCGGAATATTAGTGTATTCATTTCTCATCAAATATGGCATTTCAGACAGAAATATTTCAAGGGATGTTTTCTACTATCATCATCATTAGACCGTGTAAGTTTTATGTAAATCTGTGATCAAAAGCATAATTTACAAGTTTTTTTCTTACCAATTCTGTAATGTTCCTTTAATCATCGCCAAAAAAGAAAGAAAGTTAAACAAGAAAAAGAAGAGGAAGCTGTCTTCTGTTTCAGTGTGGAAATAGAATCACATGTACTTTCTGAACAGACTGAATGCTCCTTGACACTTTAATCTTCCTGTTCGATGAAAATACATTCACTGACGGAAGTCATTTTCACATCAGTTTAATTACACTCAAACTGGTTTCCTTTTATACAACATCCCAATCACAGTCAGCAGATTGGGGAAAAACAGAGTTCCATAAATACAAGTGGCTGATGGGTAATGCTGAGGAATCCCTGTTGGAAAACATAGCAAGGTATTACCGGGTACTGTGAGAGTTTAAGGCATGATGGCCACCATGCACCACAGATCATTGAGTTGTGTATGCCAGACTAAGTACCAACAAACAATACACACTTGCAAGATTAACACAGATCAAAGACGAACGGGACTGGTCATTTCATGAAAAAACAAAAACAAGAAGAAGAATATTTTCAATCTTAAAGCTTAGTTAAGAACAATAATAACAACCCGTACATTTGTATATATATGCGCTTTTTAGGGACACAGATCTACAAGCTACACAAATAAAATACCAACGGAACTAACAATTACTGATAAACGGTGAATAGATGACTTATAAGATGATTTTTGAATTGCCCAACCGTGACTGCTCCTTATAGGAAGGTAAACATTGGTATTACTCTAAAAATTGATGGCAATAAAAACTTACTTAGTTAGAAGTACAGCAACTTTCGATAGTATAAAGCATTTTGAGAAATATTTCGATTCAAAATAATGTGGATATGGAAAAAAAGATGTTAGTTTTTATCCCCAAAATTTGAATCTGAGAAACGTTTCTGTCGTAACGTTTCTCAGATTGTGTATTCCTGTTAGGGATTGTTGTTCATGCATGGACATAACCGCTCCAGAAGGAGGTAACCCTGTTGATTTGGGTCGACCGTCCAAATCAGATAAATGTAGACCTCACCTTGAAGTGGCCGTCCGGCCGAGTGAGTTAGACGATATTTCGTAAAAGGAAAGTTCGTAAATATGGAAGCTCTAATATGATCATGTCGGCGAGTGCGTGACTAGTCTAGCAGCTAAATTTTGAAGTTGTTGTAGTTTATTAATTATAAAGATCATATCAGTATCAATCCTGCAGAGAAATATTTCCGTTTGAATTACTGCCAAGTATGGGGAAGTAGAATTTGAAGACCGACATCACCCCACCCGTACCCACCAGGAAAAAAAGTCACCTCGTGTGCTTACAATAATATTATTGTAATTGTCAAAGATCAGTATCCGCACTTTATGTGACCCAACATAGGCCGATAAATGAAACAACAAGCTGTGAAAGTTGTGCTCAATCGGTCATCGGAGTCACGAGAAAATAGTGGCCTCCCCCACTGATGACCGTGCCCCCCCCCCGCGCCCTCCATTTGAAATCTGGACTTTTGAGATAAAACAAATTACCGGAGTTACATTTCATAAGCTTCAAGTGTGATTAGTTAAAAAAAAAAAATTACAATTATTTTCCGTTTTAAAAATTAGACAATGTATATATAGTATATTACAACCCTGGCAGATTATCCAATAAAGAATAGTAAAAGGCATAACACAGGCGCTGAACAGAGGCTTGTTTAAGACAAAAGGCAAACGGAAACTTGGCCAAAAATGCCCCCTCCCTTGTGCCCCCTAATAAATGTTACCCTAGTTTCGGTGCTGAATAATCATTGCAAACTCAATACAATGAGGCTGTGTATACGAATGAGGAGACTTCGCACAAGATCCCCTTTCAGCAATCTAGCCACAGCCACTGCCGAAGCCGCATTCGGACACGGCCATAGAACAAGTCGTTTACTTTTAGTCTTGGTATACAAGACGCTACTCAGTGTCTGGCATTATTACAATAACACAAATCATCTGTTGGATTAACATTGACCGAAATGGCAGATAGGCGAGCTCAACGTATATAAGAAGCCTTGAATAAGACTAGTCGATAGTTATAAACCTTGACCGTGTGAAAGACTCCGGCCAACAACGACGAGTCTTTTCGTGCACGATGGTGTGTACATGCTGAATGAGTGATGGACACAACGTTGTGGAACACAGAGGGGACTTTTGGCGGGAAACAATTCATCAAAAACAAAAAAAGAATTACCGGAATTTGCAAATCCTCTACACAGCTGGAACAATGGAACATTGCTACATCCATGTGAAATTATAATATTACACATTCAGGGCTATGTAAACATGAACTTCCAGTACTTCTAATGTATTTTTTGCAACACTTGTTGGTGACTCGATACACCGTGGCAGAATTCAAGGAATGGACTCAACGCGTAAATGGTTGGGCAATTTACGGGGAAAAAAACCTTTAAAACCTCACGTGCGCGACCCGTGTCAAGGGTTTTTTATAAAATCGATTCACATAGATAGTAATAATGATACTGCACCACATACTTAAGGCTCAGGTCTACAAATAAAACTTGACCTTCTGGGATCCAATTACTGAAATCTTCAATAAAGTTGATTAATTTGCGCTGAGCTCAGTGGCAGGCTGGGAAGTATGCCAAAACAATGACGCCATTCTCAGCCTGAACAACCCATCAATATTCTATAGTATTAAACGTTATCCTCAAATCCCATTTGTCATTATAACCCCAAACTGAGGCTGTATGGAAATTGAGTCTGGTCCCTTCCAGCAAAAGCGCTTACTGCGTGTACCGGGAACAGGGAACCCGTCGAACAGGATTTGTCCCCCGTAGACCACGAGGCACAGTGGAATTTTAAAGATGTACCAGCCCCCTTCACTGTCAAACGCTTGCATAATAGGCTAACGTATCCGATTTTCAGCGTTACAAGATGATGCTCAGGAGAATAAAGCGGTGATGACTTGCCAAAACAGAGCACCGCATTTTGCTTAGCATGTTTATTTGCTAAGCACAAAAACCCAGGGAATCAGTCACATACAATGTACATCATAATGTAATTCTGGCCGGTACCTGTTTCGTTAGCAAATAATTCTTTGGCTAAGACAAAAAACAACCAAGCCAAAAAAAAAAAT